>OY728143.1:21940000-23190000 GCA_963277665.1 Viscum album | reverse complement strand
AAAATTAAAAAGAAGACAATGTATCATTAGTTTGATTTAAAAAAAATAAAAAAACAGGAAAAACCATAAAAATGATGATACTTGTAATTAAATAAGTCGTTGTGTTGTTTGTTTTGTCTGGTTTGTTCTTATTTTTGTTTAGGTACTATTTTGTGTGATACATGTTCAATCAAAGAGGTGCCTACATCCCCCAAGAGATCAAAGGACTAATTTGGAGTAGCAAGAACTTCAGCTTCAACCACCATGTGATTTCATTCCATGATCCTCAGTTTCAATTTCCTTTTTGAACTTCCATTATCTACCTCTACTCCTTCTAAATTTTTATTTCTTCAAATACTGGGGACAATGTTGTTTTAAGTTGGGGGGAGATATAAAATAAAAAAATGCTTTTGTGTCAAAAAAAATGAATGATTTGAAAAAAAATTAAATGGAAGGAAAAATTCCATTAACTTTAAACATGGTAATACACATTGCACACTTTGAAACTGAATATCAAATAATTTAGCATACCCTGATTTTGATTTTAATCCTTGTCTAATTTCATGAGCATAGATTTTGGAAAGTGTGGCTGTCCAATGTGATATTTCATCGTTTACATTTTCATCCAAATAAAAAAAAATTCACAATGCACGTCCTTTGGATAGTGGGGTATTAGTTTAAGTTCATGGGGTCCCCTAAATAAATATCATAGGTTTGGTGATCATTTTAGTTTAATATTAGTATTCAAAAAAAAAATTAATTAATTTTTTTTTGCGCGTAGAGCAATGAAATGACCTAATGCGTGGCTTTCGGTACTTGGGGATCGTGACTCCATAGTTATCTGGCCCAGAGTTAGTAATTTTATCTCTATTTTTGGTAATTTGAATTTGTTTTTGACTTAGTTAACTTGAGACGATGCCCGAGTATGTGGGCTTCACTTGGTGCCCTAAGGTCTTTGAGCCTGGGAGTCATCGGCAAAGTCTCACTACAGGGGTTGACTCTTTTGAGTGCATCTTCAATTACCATGGAAAAATTGCAAAAACAAGAAAAAAACAAAAAAAAATTTTAAAAAAAAATGAATACTCATCTTAATATTGAAATGTGATTCCACCTAGAGCTTCCGTAATTTCCCCCTTGAATAAATATGAACCCCCATGTCTATTGTGATGCACAACACATCCTCATACTTAATTGATATTGGATGAAATATGGAAATGAATTTGAACAAAGGAATGGGCATGGGATTGTGATCTGATTATGAAACTATCTTGTATTAAAATATTTTGATGGGTTTCATGATTGTTTGGTATGAGGTTTTTTTGGTGATCATTGTGTATTAAAATGTTTTTGGAAAAGGGAATCCGAATTTCATATTATTGAGATATATTTTGCTCGGGACTAGAAAAACTCAAGTTAGGGGGTGTGATTAGCCACTAAATGAGGCTAATATTCATTGTTAATATATATAATATTCATGTGCCTTATTATTTATAAACACCATTTTAGTGCATTTTACACTTTGAACATCATTTCACATTATGATTGTAATACCTTCTTAAATTGTACTATTATGTGGTACATTTTTGAACATAATTTGAAGTACCCAATGATTCATCTGATTATAAATATTTTAATTTGATATTTTTGTAAATTTATCTACACTCCAATATGAACATGTTTCATTCAGGGATCAATGGATAATTCATGGAAGAATATGAGGATATTTTGTGATGAAAGGAAGCAATTCTAGAGAAGGAAGATTGGACACTATCCCACTGATGAGACTGTGGGGCCCAACATATAGGCCCAATGAAACCCCAATTTTGTGGGAGTCTAGAATACATGCATAGTAACAAATAACTATTTATGATCCAATGCTAATTCGGCCTCTATGGTGGTCATTAAGGCAGCCCAAGTTAGAGATACAATTCTGGGCCAGATTCTGCGGCCCAGAAAAACAGTCCACTAATTTTATCATATCTAGGAATCCGCAACTCCAAATGGGACCAAAGTTTATAGGCGGTTATAGAACATCCAGATATCCATTTTATTCTTCTATGGACCACTCTAATTCGTCCATCTAGAAGGTATTTCAGACGCTTATGTTCGGTGAAGGAAAGCTGGCTGCCACCTCGGGTCAAGAGTGGAGAAATCAACTCTCCCTTACTTTCCACCCACCTATGGCCTAAAACAATTAATTGAGGAGACTTGGACTGTTGGAGTCTCGACCCAAGGGCTCAAAAATGCCTATTTAATGCAGTGGTGTTGGAGTATTGAAGGATCTTTTGTGCTTGGTTTCATTGTAGTGTTATGCTGCCGCTCTGTGTTTGTAATCACATTTCTTTCTCATGTAAGTTGTTTAATTCACATTAGTTTCTTAATAAAAGTTATTCATTTACTCTTATTCTATTATTCTACTTATCAGGTTTATATCGTTGGTTCAAGGTGTGAATTTATTCATACCATACTTTGTGATATTTATCACACAACGGAGGAGTGATTTTTGTTGTTGTTGTTTTTACTTCTTCAATTCCACCCTTGTAAGTCTACTTCCCGCTTCCGTTGAAGAAATGTAATCAATAGAGGGATATATATTTTATGGGTTGATCCAAGGGAGTAGCAAGGGTCTAGATTGGATGTTATTTATCACTCCATTAATGGCTAATCACTTCTCTTAAATGATATTTTTATTTTGTGATTTTAAAACATCTTCATCCTTATTGAATTTAAGGTCACACATTCAAGTGCTAATACGAAACTCTACCTAGGAGTGCTCAAAACTTTGATCCTTCAAGAATATAGGTGATTAGTATTAGGGTGTGTAGGCATTAAACTAGTATGTTATGATTTTGTTTGATCTTCTTAAATGAATCCATCTCAATTATAAGAAATTGAAATCATTAAAAAAGTAATTCATCCAATCCACCCCGAGCGATAACCTAGGATCAACTCATTATTTTAAATTGAATTCACTTAAATCTATTAGATATATTTAAAACCCATCCAAAATCAATCCAAGTTTTCCACTTCATAGCCGAAAATAGTCCATAGAATGTACTTGTCTATAGGTTTATTCTTAGGTCTCTATGGATTCGATAACCCAAACTAAACTACAAGGACCGTCTTACCTTCTTCTCTTGGGTAAATTTGATCGAGAATCAGGAAATGTTAAATATTATCAACACATTGATACACTTGATGTTGGGAAGTACTAGAAATTCTCAACACCACCTTTCTGAAATCAACCATTACCACCATTTAACACTTGAGTGGAATATCTTTCTCCCCACCTATAGAAAGTCCATTTAAAATACAAATTTTTAAAAAAATTGATGGAACTAGATCCCACATTAAATCACTCTAGGTTTTTTCAACATAACTTAATGAAGAATTGAAAATTTTAATTTCAAAAAACATAGTAGATAAAAATTTCCCTTATCTTACACACTAAAAAATATGACAACTAATAAATCCATATTTATCATAGATCATTCATAATTAATACTACCAAGATTTATGCATATTTCTTATAAAATAATCACAATAAATAGAATTTTTTTGAACCCTTAGAGATTTAAGAACCCTTATGAATTGAATTGAAAAATGGTTAGTTGATATAATATCAATTTAGATTTCTCAATCTGGTACTATTGTGACATCATTTTTTAGGAACGTGTTAATGAAGAATATGACTTAGAGAATTAAGTTCCTTAAAGTTTTAGGGATAAAAAATATATTATAATGAGCCCTCTAGTGAAGAAAAAATAAATCCTGATGAGAAAATCTTTTTTGATGAGAAACCAAAATAGTTTTAATTGAGAATGGATCTCTTGGTGTGTTTGAAAGAAAGAAAAAAACTTGAAAATGGAAAGAAAAAATTATATAAAAAGAATTATATATTAAATAAATATATATATAAATTAAATACAATGAATTATGATATAGAATAAATTATGATGAATGTTCCCCTATATGTCCACAGTCACATTTTTTTCTGTTTATAGATATACTTTCTAATGGAATGTTGTTATTAGGGTATGAAAATTATTCATAGATTTAGGCATAGATGTTGAGTGGATAAGAGATCATCGTATTCCATAAAGGGTCCTATTATCTAGTACATGATTCTATTATAGATTTAATATGTATTTAATAAATCTATAACTGTAATAATACCGATTGCTTATGTAATTAAAGGGATTGATTGATATCATACATTGATATAAACATCAATATGAATTAGAGTTTCTATATCATCCTCCTTGTCGACTGATTATCCAATGGTTTAAAACAAAAAAACCGGGAACTCATGAATTTATCACCATCTAAGGAGATGGCAGATGTTAAAGAGTTGGGATGAGACCCATGAGAGGGGATTCCTAAATATCATTGTAAGTAGAATCTGAATCAACATAATTTGGTGCCACATTACAGTACTCATCATTCCTTTTAAGGTTATCTAAAAAAACCAATGTGGTGTTTTTTAGGTTATGCATTAATGACCAAATGAAGTGAATTTTAAGGTTGTGTGTTCAAGATCAATGACATGCCCTTTCAGGTCATGAAACTAATATAATGGAGTTATGTAGTTTATTTTAACATATCTATGAATAATTACAAGGAGTTTAAATTCATGTGGAATGGAAAAAAATTAAGAGGATCCTATCTGCAATTTTTGTGGGACCTACTTATGAGTGAGACATCCTAGTCCATCCTATCTATTAGAATTAGACATGAGAGGATATTTTTAGGGATTACATATAGTAGGAAATCACATCATGTTTATGAATCATATAGGGAATATGGATAAGATTATCAATGACATCATAATTAGGACATACACCAAGCAGGAGGCCCATTTAGATCATATCCAAAATTTTAGTAACCAAACTGGGAAGGATGATAGGAATCACATTTTGTACATTTTGTTTTGAATAAACAAGAATATATAGGGGTGAATTATGTCCCTTTTAAAAACACATGGAAAATTTAAAATTACCCCCTTTGAAATTTAGAAAGAAACACTATTTTATTGTATTCAAGATTATTATGTAGTGGAATAATAAATAATAAAATAATAAAATAAATTTTATTGTTTTTCAGGGAACAAAGATCCTCTATTCCACTCCCACAATGCTCCATCTAGGAGCTTAGTGATTTTCACTAAACAAGTCATTTTATTGGGGACCTCAAAAACTGAGTGTAGGAAGTTTAAACCTTAAAACATGAAATGTTCCTTTACAGGGAACCTAGATGACCGAAACTTTTCATAAGAATATTACACTAAAAAAGAAAATAAATTTTGATTACAAAATATCGTTTCAGCTCACAATTACAATTACAACTATTTTGGATTAATATAAGAATGAATCTATAGTAGAATCATTCTAAAGAAACTTAGGATTTATGTATAATATTACCAAAAAAATTAGAAGAAGACAAAATAAATCCTTAATATTAGGATAGATACACATCAATAGATTGGACCATGTATGTATCCAAACTATTATCCTGAGTAAGAACAATGATAAACTGTAGAATAATATATCATGAAGATACAACAAAAACAATAGAAAATAATCTTAAGGAGTACCAATGAAAGTAGAAATAGATTTATATTGTAAAATTTTATAGAATTATAGAGCATTTTTGTTAAAATATTCGAATATTATTTTTCTAATATATCAATGATAAAATATTTTTAGTATAAATAAGAAATCCTTTTTGATCCTGGTTGATCAGATCCAAAAATATCACTATATAAATCATGATTTAAAAAAATCTAGTTCTTATTAAATATGAATTTAAATTCTCACTAAAAATTGTAACTTTTATTATAAATAGGAATGATTTAATATGTTTTTGAAGAGACATTGAAACAACCTTCGAATGAATTTTAATGAGATATTTATTCTAAAAAACTACTATTTAAATCTCAGAAAATTTCCAAAATTCAAATCCCATAGACGAATGCTTATACATAGGTTTTCTATACATATTTAATGATCAAAATTTTTGTACAAAACAATTTATTGATTCCAAACTTTGGGTTAACTAACCATACATTCGATACTCAAATGTAGGGTTCTTCAAAAAAGATAGGTTCTCAAAAAAAATATTTATTTCAAACACAAGGTTCCAAAATGTGTGCTCATCATTAAAATTTAGGTTCCCAAACCTAATGTTCACCTTAAACATAGGGATATAAATAGTGATTATAGACATCATAAAAAAATATAGTATACATTGAAAATAAAATGTCAACCATATTACTTCCATAATTTTAGATAAAATGAAATAAATATTCTAATACATATAATAATTAAATTCACTTAAAAAAGCAACATTAGTAATAAAAATGAGGTAAAATAAATGAGAAATTGATAAAATTATGTGATCACCTTTAATATTCCCAATAATATACCCCTTTTATATGATCACAAAACCCATATAAATATAAACAAAAAATACAGTTGTAAATTAATAATAAAAAATAGAGATATATAAAATATAATAAAAGAATTTTAGGATTATCCAAATTTTTATCCCTTTTTTGAAATCAAAATAAAGGTATAGAAATGAATTAAAACTCAAAGAATAAAACACAAAATATTAGATAATGTTATCTTAATAAAATAAATGCATCCTGAAAATGAATAGGATGTGAAACATAATTCTTTAGTAAACATAAAATTGGGAATAACGAAAACATAAAATTAACAAAAGAATAATGTTCAGGCTCATCAGAAGAAGATTCTATATTCATGGAATCGTGAATGATCTGATACAAAGCCTTCAACTCCACAATCAGTTTCTTGAAAATTTCATTCATTGTCACAACCCATTCCCTCATAAAAACAATGAATCCTAGGACATATTCAATACCTCATCTTGATTCAAATTTAAAAAATATTTAATATTCTCAGAAGACTAAAAATATTTATCCATTATTTCACCTCGCTAGATTACCAAAAACCAAACACTAGGATCTGAAGGAGTTAATTTTGCAACAACCTTGTTTATATTTCAAATCAAAGCATGTAGAGGAACACTATCGAATTGAAATATTTGAACTCATTCATCCATGAAAATTATATTTTCTGACAGCCTCTCTATTCTTATCAACACATTTGCCGATCCAACTCCACATCAAGTAGAAGCTCTACCTTGAGTGGAAATTTTTTTGAAAGACTCAAACTAATTTGAAAAAAACATTACTAATTTGAAAAATATATTTTAAACTCCCAAAAATATTATTGAAAAAAAAATATTTTTAATATTTCCAAATTGATCAGATATATCTTTCTTAAAATCTTTAAAATAATTCCTTGGTATTAAAATGTCATTCATGCTTTGATACTAAATATGGAGATATTCAAATTTTGTTCTGTAAATTGAAGTATATTTCAAATATTCATAAAACATATTAAAATTATCAAGTTATTCATAAAACTTTATAGCTTCATATGTTAACTGATTATTTTTAGTGACCATAAGTAAAGAAAATTAATGAGTATTCTCATAAAAATTCAACACATAATCAACATCTGATGATTTTTTATAAGGCCTTACAACAGGCTCTCTAATTTCAACCTACTAAAGTGAATGAACTTCCAAATCTTCAATAGAGTGAGAAGATAACTCACTGATAAATTTTTTATCTTCACCTTCTTCTTCTAATATCCTTTCCAAAGGCTATTCAACCAAATAAATAAACTAATACCTGATATATTCTATTATTGATGCAACTGGAGAACTACCAAGTTCACCAAATTGAGATTCCTACAAAAAATGTTCCTAATTATGAGAAGCTTTATTATTTGTTTCTTTAGAAAAAACTACCACAACTTCCTCTTCAACCATTTCTTATGTAGAAATAGGGTTATCCACTTCTTCAACCAAAGTAACTATAGCTTGTTCAATAGGATGTTCTCAACTTTGGGGCCTCTGAGTAAGTACAACTCTGCTATATATCTTAGTATAAGGATCTTGAAATGTACCATGACACTAAAAAAACTCCCACATTCCAACCAAATATATTCTCTTCCACCACATAGATTCTGTCGGTACCGACTATATCATTGGATATAATAAAAGATGATTCTTCCAAAACTATAGCTACTTGAGGTACTAAAACTCCTTCAAATCAAGATTCTCCTACTTCTTATACACCAATCCTAGAATAAAAAATTTCCTTTAACCTCTTATGATCACCTTCAACATGATATCATAACAATTATTCAACTTCAACACTAACTATAATCAACTTACCCTATGTTGTACTCCGGAAAAATAAAAATTTTCTAAGCATTCTAGTAGATAGGATTATATTGTGATGAAATATTATCTAATTTCATATTTTCTTGATTATCCATATCTTTTAGAGAATAATAGAAACCAATATCGCATAAGGGTCGAATGAAATTATTCCATCCTTTTAGAAATAGTGATTCATATACATTAGAATGTATATACTAAAATTAATCATTATGTCTCTCAACATCAAAAATATAATGTACACATCTAGGAAGATGATTTTCTATAACTAAAATATCCTTGATATTATAGTAGTTCAAAAAAACATGAACAATAATTTTTGGTCAGTCTCCAAATACTTCACAAACATATTTCTAATTTGAGAAATTTTGAAAAGGAAAGACATAACATATTCAGACTTTTGGACATTGTCCCAAATCGGTCTTAAAATTAAATTAAAACATATTCATGGGCGAATTTAAAAATATAATCCATTTCAACCAAATAAATAGAAAATTCTTTTTCATTCCCCTATGATGAGATGGCATCTTTAGTGTCTTTAAAATCAAACTGTGCATGCCCATAACATTATTGTACTTCATTCTCAAAGGCAAGATCTATATTTCTTCAATTGAACTTATATTCTAGAACCTAGAAACTCAACACTTGATTTAACAAAATATTTTTATGAAAATTCCATTAAAAATAAAAAAACTTTTCCTTGCAACAATTTTCTTTCTGAACTAGAAGACCTCTTTCCCCTCCTTCTACTTAGAAATTATTTATATATTATCCTCAATTATTCCATCATAAGAATTATAAGGTTTTATTTATAGAAACTAGGGTTCCATAAAGACTGAGATTCTAATGGATCGAAAAGGAATGGGTTTAAATGTTGTAGAGAGTGAGAAGGGTTTTAATCTGAATGTATTGGTCAATGTTTCAATTCCTTGAGCCAAAATCTCAGTGTAATAATTTAAGATTTTTATAATTGAAAAGATAATTTCATGAAATAAATTATGAAAGTAAAATATTAATCTATCAAAATTATAAACAAAATAAAAAATATAAATAAATATAAATTTAATTTTTTAGAAAAGAAAATCAATAGACTAAATATAGATTAATAATAAAATAAAAAAATATATATAAAGTGAAATGATCCTAAGTCCCACTAATAAAATAAAATCTTGATGTGGGAAGTTTTTTTGTGAAAATATCAGATATTTGATACTTAGTATTTAAAAATGATAAATATGTATCACCATTGTAGACATGATCCCTTAGAAAACAATGTCGAAGATCAATATTCTTAGTCTTAGAAGGACTCAAATGATTTTTTTGAAATATTAATAACACTATTATTATCACATAAAATAGGAATATGATAAAATTTAAGTCCGAAGTCCAGAACTACATGTTTAATCCACAAAAATTATTCACAAAACTTTCTAGTAGATATAAATTCTTCTTCAGCTGTAAAAATAATAATAGAATGTATCTTTTTACTAGGCCGTGAAACCAATGACTTTACTAAAAACTAAAAAGTACCTGTGGTGATTTTTTAATATAGTGTACACCCTCCAAAATTAGAATCTGAATATGAAATTAAATCATGATCAAGATGTTTTGGATAAATAATAGAAATAAAATTATTTCCTTTCAAAAATCTAAAAGTCCTTGGAATAGTAGTAATATGGGATTCTTTTGGGTTTGACTTATAACACCGCAAACATTTTATGGTATGTTTCGCTTAAATACTTTCAATTCATTATACAACCTTAATTGCATGAAGAACTAAGTCTCTATGAAATAATACATGGTTATTTATAGGAGATAGTGATAACCTATACATTAAACTTAAATTTTCTACTTCCATGTTTTGAACTTTGAAAAACGGACATACCCAATTGCGATTAGGGTGATATTTGGAGTTTGATAGAATCAAATTAATTTTCAGTGAATAGTAACTTACCCTTAAGAATAGTAACTTGCCCTTATGAATAGTAACTTACCCTTATAAATAGCAATATTTCCCTTATTAATGGTAACCATACCCATGAATATATAAATAAATTTAGGCACCTTTAAAATGAAGATAAATATTTTAATTGTTCATATTTTTTGAATAAATAGTGATTTTGATTAAAAAATAAATTTATCATATTTATAAAATTATTTTTGAAAAATGGAGTTCATATTTGGATTATACATATCAAAAAATGGTTATGATGAATTATTGGTATTTTTCTGAAATACTTGAATTTTGAGAGAATAGTAAAATACGACAATTACGATATAAATACATTATGAGATAAATATACTATCCCCTGCATCATAGATGATGTAAGAAACCATTATTTATAAATCATATGAACTTATTTTTTTCATGGATTAATCACTATTTCTTATCTTAGTGAAAAATAATAAACTAACGATTAAAATATTAAGAAAACCCTCCTACCCTCCACTATATAAACCACCCTCACCCCCTCTTCCTCTCACACCACTCAAGCTTTGACCCTTACCTAAGTTCTTCCAAATATACTTGTCAAGACCTCCCCCAGCGTCCAAGATTTACTGGTCTAACCAAAAGTCCAAAAACAAAGTCCTTAAGGAGATTCTCAAGGAGGAGTACTCAAGAGGTGAACCTCTCTTCCTTTTTCTTTTAACATCTTTTACAAGTTCCATTATTTTTCTCTCTCTCCTCACCCCCTCAACCAAATTCTATGATAATTATAGTACCTTACATGAACTGGAATTTTATTATTCAAATGTAATATTTCATCATCATCTCCCTTTCCCCCCTCCTCTTATACTAAAAATTAAAACACCGTCCGAGATGTGTTAATTTATCACATTCAAGGACGATGAGTTTTTAATTTCTATTATCGTCTTCAATTCTGGTCATGAAACCATTTTTATGGTTTAAAAAGATAATTATATATGTAATATATCATATATAATGTTATGGAATCATTTTTTCACATGGTATTTAATTATAAAACAAAATGAGTTCATGGTGATAAATAAACCATCAAAATAATCAAAGAATTTATCATTAAAAGTTTGTATAATGATTCATCCTCCAAAAAATAACCAAAGGATTTATATTATAATTTAAAATTTTATATTATAATTAATAAATAATAACTTTAATTATGAATTTCAATATCCATTTGACATGAACTTCCATACTCATATACAAGCAAACCGATCATGAAAACCAATAAAGAAAATGCTTCAAAAATACTAAAAATTGAACCTATTAAACCCATAAAAAAGGACATGAATGAACCTAATAAGGTTATAATAAATAAATTAAATGTATAGGAGGTTCTATATTTATTAATTAATTAAGTTAAATTTTATTATTCTGGTCGTTAAGATCAACCAAAGAACACATTCAAGCATAAGGTAAGGGGTTTCTCATCTCACCCTTAATTCTGTAAGATTTCCATTATTCACCACTTATTTCCTCTATGTGGTGTATGTACAATACCATTTGATATATAACATAATTACTATCTTTATATTCATGGTATTATGTGATTCATTTGGTGATTATTAATTTTTGGTCATATGATTCGATTGATTACAATGTGGTAAGGGACTTTTTCCCAATTTCCATTTTTATTGAGCCTTACTTGGTATTGTGAACCTAATATTTATTATGTGGTATATCTATTGAAACTTTTAGATCAGTTTTCATTTGAAATTAAAATTATATTAAATATCCATTTTCTTGTATCATTGATATGGTTATTTCCTTAAGCCGTATACCATTTCACATACAATGTTTATTTTGAATGCTACTTTAACTATGAAAATATTGATGAATCTGTATCCTATCCTCAAGGAAAATATTTAAAAGGTATATTTTTTATTCTATTAAATCTTTTTATAAATAATTATTTGGACTAGAAGTGACGTGTGGGGCCTGCTATATACCCTCAATATATCGACAAGTCTCATGAGACAAACTAGTTGGCAACAAACCCTTCGAGTTTGTTTCCAAAAAATCAGACGAGATTCCACCCACAAACTTAAACTGTATCGAAGGTATAATGGTTTATGTTCTATATACATGACATCCAAATAATAATTATTCTATTTATTCATTATTCAGTTATTACTATCCATGTGGTTTTCATGATGAAAAAATATATGGATGCCTTTTTTTATTCTCAACTTATTGATGGAAGGTGTTTTCATTTATTCATCACGCCATATTAGTTATGTCTAATTGATTATGATTAAATTATTATTGATTCATTATTCCTATATATGTAACCCTTATTGAGAATTTGAGCTCACCTATATAATATTTTCTTTCCATAGGTTATGAATAAGATAACCTTGAATAAGCTTTCAGGGAGGTAGTTTATTTCAGTTTATTATGTTTCATGTTGTATTTTTTATCTTTCCAAATATAGTCTGGGTATCATATATGTAATATGGTATTCCAAAACTTCTAAACTAATTATTCCTTCAATATATATTTCTTATAATCATGCGAAAATAATGAAATAATACATTGACTTCGGGCTTTGGGGTTCAGGGCGTTACAGTTGGTATCAAAGGAGGTTTAACAGAAACCTTGGAAACTAGATTTATAAAACATAGTTTAGAGGAAATAAACCTAAGATAGACTTTGAGGATAAGTATAGAGTAAAATACTACAATTTTGGTAAGGTAGATAATATGTGGATCTTCCGAGAAAGTACATCCCTGTCTGGATACTACAAGTAGACGTGGTTCTGGAATAGATGTACATAGGAGTAACAAATCTGAAAAGGATTTTTGGACTTGACCTGGGGTATACTAGTACATGATAACCTGCCTTATTGGACACCTGGTTTGAAACTCCTAGGGTACAGTCTTAGGATAATTCATATTTTTTTACAAACCATTATGAATGATTTTAAAAGTAAATAGAAACAATTTTTATGATTATGTGATTAGTTGTGCATAAATTTTTAGATAGTTTTAAGTGTTTTCTAGTTATAAATTATGAATTAGGACCTAATTTAGTGTATTCAATTTTTTAGTGATGGTGACTAATGGAAGAAGGTTAATCAATACCTATGGATAATGTAGGGATTTCCCCACTGAGCAAGTCAACACAATCAGTGTTGGAGAGGATCATATCCTGACCATATTGGGAAAACTTACTCAGGTTGTGATGAATAACCGTGATACACCTATATTATATTGTTTAATGAGGAAAAAGCCCCCATATTTTAGTGGGACTACGAACCCAGTGGTAGCTGAGCAGTGGATCAAGTCCCTTGAAAAGATATTCCTAGCATTAAGATGCAATGAAAATGAAAAGGTAGTGCTGGAAGTTTATTGTCTCAGGGGTGATTCTAATTAATGGTGGTCCTTGATCCAAAGTACTATGGAGGAAGAATAAATAGAATATTTATAATGGATTAATTTTAAGGAAATGTTCTTCGACAAATATTTCCCTCGTGAGCAACGAACTGAAATGAAGATGAAATTACTTAGCCTAAAGCAAAGGAAAGAAGATAGCATTGCAGAGTATGAGGTTACCTTTACAAGATTATCCATGTATGCTATTGATTGCGTACATGATTCATAAGGCAATTTTGATCATTTCTTTTAAGGTCTTAATCCATGTTTTCAAAGGGCACTGGCTTCTCAAACATTTTCATTATATGAAGAAATTGTATTAAGTTCCATCAAAACAGAGAAGGAATTTTCTAGATCAAATTTTCTCAATGGAAAGCAAGATAAGGAATGTTACTCTAATAACCATGGAAAAGGTGAAGCACCAAAAAAGAATAAGGGAATGAAACAATTCTCATTATGTGAGAACTGTGGAAAGAATCATTCTGGGAAATTCTTGAAATGCATGAGAGTCTTTTATAAGTGTGGGAAAAAGGGTCATCGATCTAACAAATGAAAGGGGAAGAAACAAGTAAATGATGTTCAATGCTAAAATTGTAGAGAGATGGGACACTATGAAAATGAGTGTTCTATGCTCCAAGGAAACTTTCTTAAAAAAGACCATGATGGAAAGGGAAAGCTTATGCAATTACAAACGTGGAGGTTGAAGTTCCTAATGATGTAGTGGAATGTACTTTAATTGTTTCCAAGAACTTATCCAATGATTTATTTGATTCTGGATCATCAAATTCATTTATATCTTCCTTGTTTTCTCAGAAAATTAGACACGTTCAATTTCATTTGATAAAGGAGTTGTCAGTCAAAACTCATAGGGGATGTATCATTGAAACAAAATGTGTCGATTATTCCCCCTCATGACACATAAACATGATTTACTTACTATCCTCATCATCATACCCGTGATCGAATTTGATATAATTCTCGGTATAAATTGGTTGTAAAATTATGATGTGGAGATCTATTGCACGAGGAAGGAAGTTATAATTTTTGAGAATGGTGTGGGATCCCTTATCTTTAGAGAAGAAACCTTTCCATATGATTCTTATCTAGATCCACCCCTAGTATATCTACTAAATCAAATTATTAGGGAGGAAGAGAACACAATATCAATGGGTGAGGAAAGAAATCTTCAAATTGAATATGCACCTATTGTGTAAGAGTACATTGATGTATTTCTAGAGGATTTACCTGGACATCTTCCAAAGAGGGAAGTTGAGTTCTTTATTTATTTAATTTCTGGTGAAAGACCTATATCAAAGACACCCTATAGAATAACCACTATGGAATTAGTGGATCTAAAGAAATAACTAAAGGAATTGTGTAGAAAAGGATTTATTCGATCTAGTGTTTCTCCATGGGGAGACCCTATCCTCTTTGTTAAGAATAAATATGGACCCATGAGTATATGTGTTGATTATAGGGAAATAAATGATATTACAATAAAGAAAAAGTATCCTATTCCACACATTGATGATTCATTTGATCAAATTCATGAAGCCAAATATTTTTTGAAGATTGACCTTCGATATGGATATCATCATCTGTGTGTGAGGAAGGAAGATATTCTTAAGATAACTTTTCAAACCAGGTATAGGAATTATGAGTTTACAGTAATGCCTTTTTGACTGACTAATGCACCCTCGAATTTCATGGATATAATGAATATGGTTTTCAAGGAATATCTTGATGACTTTGATGTGGTATTTATCGATGATATCCTAGTATACACCAAAATCTACGAATACCATGAGAATCACTTATGAGTCATTCTGAAAACTCTTAGATGAAATGAATTATATGGGAAGTTTATCAAGTGTGAATTTTGGATTCAATTATTTTCTTTTCTTGGCCATATTGTCTCTAAGGATGAAATCTTTGTTGATCCTGTGAAAACAAAGGCAATCCAAGAATGGTCATGCCAATGAACATAACCGAGGTACATAGTTTTATTAGTTTAACAGGTTACTATTGGCGTTTTCTTCCAAATTTCACCCGATTGACTAACCCGGTAACCAAGCTCACATGAAAGGGGTTAAATTTTTATGGAGAAATAATGTTTAATTTTTTTAATAATAAAAAAAATATTGGTTAATGTTCCAATTTTGACTCTTCCATCTAGAAATGATGAATTTATGATATACAGTGATGCATCAAAGAATGGAATGGGTTGCATCCTTATGAAAAATGATAAAGTTATTGCTTAGGCATCAAAGCAGTTGAAGAATCATGAGAACAATTATCCAACTCATGATCTTGAGTTAGCAGTGGTAATATTTTCTCTAAAAATATGGAGACAATATCTCTATAGTGAAAGATGTGAGATATATACTGATCACAAGAATTTTAAATACATTTTTACACAGAAGGAACTCAACATGAGGCAATGGAGATGACTTGAGTTACTCAAATATTATGATTTTTCAATACACTACCATCCAAGAATGGAAAATAATGTGGTAGATACATTAAGTATGAAAGATCATGGACTTATGAACCAAATTTGGATTGAGATAGTTCATCTATTCATGGATCTGCTAAATATAGATATGGGAATTGTTAAGAAAGGGGAAACATATTTCCTCTTTAAAATGATTTCTAAACCATCTTTACTAGATAAGATAAAATGATCTCAATTTGATGATGAGATTCTACAAAAGAAAACTAATGCTGTTAAGGATAGAAGATTGGCAGACTTCGTTTATGAGGATGGAGTTTAGAAATTTGGGAATAGGATATGCATTCCATCCGAACTTGAGCTAAAAATGGAACTATTAGATGATTCTCATAGCTCAAATTTCTCTATAAACCCTAGTAGTACCAAGATGTATAGAGACCTGAAGGAGGATTTTTGGTGGGATAAGATGAAGTGAAAAATTGCTGACTATGTGTCAAGGTGTCTAGTTTGTCAACAAGTGAATGCTGAGAGACAACATCCTAGGGGGGTCATGAAACCTCTACCTATTCCTATGTGAAAGTGGGATGACATTACAATGGACCTTGTCATAGGACTATTGAGGACACCTAGAAGAAATGATGCAATATGAGTAATATCGTCTTACGAAATCAACAAATTTTCTTTCTATAAGAGAGGATTTACCACCTGAGCACCTAGAAAGACTCTATATTAATGAAGTTGTAAGAATTAATGGTGCACCTCTATCGATTGTGTCTGATTGATATCCCCGAAGTACATCAAAATTCTGGAAAAGTCTTCATAATTCCTTGGATACTGAGCTTCATATTAATACTTCTTATCACCCTCAAACTGATAGACAGTCTGAAAGGACTATTAAAACACTAGAAGACATGTTGATATCATGATCTCTTGACTTTTAAGGTATGTGGGATCAATACTTGACTTTGGTGGAATTTCCTTCAATAATAGTTTATATTATAGCATTAAAATGCCTCTATATGAAACATTATATGGTAAGAGGTTTCGAAATCAAACTTGTTGGGATGAAGTTGGTGATAGGAAACTTATAGTACTAGAACATATCAAAGAAACAACTACAAAGGTAATGAAAATTCAGGACCATGTAAAAGTAGCCCAAAGTAGGAAAAACGTTATGTTGACATCCAGAGAAAGGATTTGGAATTTCAAGAATGAGATCATGTCTTTCTAAAATTATCACTTTTTAAGGGTGTCTTAAGGTTCAGTAGGAAAGGGAAACTAAGCCCTAGGAGCATCAAACCATTCGAAATTCTAGAAAGAATTGGATCTGTAGCTTACCGTTTAGCAATGACACCAATCCTCTCCAAATTTCATAATGTGTTCCATGTTTTGTTGTTAAATAAATACATTCCAAACCCCATGCATGTACTCACCTTTTAAGAAATAAATTTAGAACCTAATTTGTCTTACTTTGAAGAGCCTATCGAGATTCTTGACACTAAAGAGCAAGTATTGAGAAATCAGACGACACGTTTGGTAAAGGTTCTTTGGAGAAACCATAAAATGGAGGAGGAAATATGGGAACCTGAGGATGTTATGAAGAAGAAACACCCACATATTTTTAAATATATTTATACATGAAACATTTCTAGGATGAAATTTCTGAAGGTGGTAAGAATATAACACCCCAAACATTTTATGGTATGCTTCTCTTAAATACTTTAAATTAATTAAATAGCCTATATTTCATGAATCACTTAGTCTCTATGAAACAACACTTGGTTATTTATAGGATATAGTCATAACCTATCCATTAAACTAAAAATTTCCACTTTTTTGTTTTGAATTTTGAAAAATGGACATACACAGTTGTGATTAGGGTGATATTTAGAGTCTCATAGAATCAACTTAATTTTCAATGAATAGTAACTTACCCTTATGAATATTAACTTACCATTATTATTAGTAAATTACACTTATTAATAGTAATATTACCCTTATGAATGGTAACCTTACCCCTAAAAGTATAAATAAATTTAGGCACCTTAAAAATGAAGATGAATATTTTAATTGTTGGTATTTTTCGAATAAATAATGATTTTATTTAAAAATTAAATTTCTCATATTTATATAATTATTTTTGAAAAATGGAGTTCATTTTTGGATTCTACACATCAAAAAATGTTTAGGGTGAATTTTTGGTATTTTTCTGAAATACATGAAATTTTGGTGAATAGTAAAATACAGTAATTATAGTATAAATACATTATGAGATAAATACACTACTCCGTATATCATGGATGATGTAAGAAACAATTAGTTAGAACTAACATTAAATTATTACTATATTTTGTCATGTAATAATCACTATTTTTTGTCTTAGGGAAAAATAATAAACTAATGATTAAAATATTAAGAAAACCCTCCTCCCCTCTACTATATAAACCACACCTCACCCCCTATTCCTCTCACACCACTCAACATTTGATCCTTGCATAAGTTATACCACATACAATTCCAAAGCCCTCCCCCCACGTCCAATACATTATTGTCTCACTAAAAGGCCAAAAAACAAAGGCTTTACGGAGATTCTCAAGGAGGAGTACTCAAGAGGTGAACCTCTCTTCCTTTTTCTTTCAACTTCTTTTATAAGTTCCATTATTTTGTTGCTATATCCTCACCTACCCTCATAAAAATTCTATGATAATTATATTACCTTACATTAACTTTAATTTTATTATTCCAATGGAATATTTCATCATCATCTCTCTTTCCCCCCTCCTCTTATACTAAAAATGAAAATACCGTCTGATATGTGTTAATTTATCACATTCAAGGACGATGGGTTTTCAATTTCTGTTACTGTATTCAATTCTGGTCATGGAACCATTTTTTATGGTTGAAACAGATCCTTATATATGTAATATATCATATTTAATGTTATGTAATTATTTTTTACACATGGCATTTAATTATAAAACAAAATGAGTTCGTGGTGATCAAAAAACCATCAAAATAATCCAAGCATTTATCATTAAAATTTTGTATAATGATTCATCATCCCAAAAAATAAAAAAAGGATTTATATAATCTTTTAAACTTCTATATGATCATTAATAACTCATAACTTCAGTTATGTATTTCAATTTCCATTTTACATGAACTTCCATACTCATATACAAGAAAACTGATCATAAAAACCAAGGAAGAAAATGCTTCCAAAACAATAAAAATTGTACCTATTAAACCCATAATAAAGTCCATGAATGAAACTAATAAGGTTATAATAAATAAATTAAATGTATAAGAGGTTCTGTATTTATTAATTAGTTAATCTAAATTTTATTATTCTGGTCATTAAGATCAACCGAAAAACACACTCGGGCATAAGGTAAGGGGTTTCACATCTCACTTTTAATTTCATTAGATTTCCATTGTTCGCCACTTATTTCTTGTATGTGGTTTATGTGTACATAAATTTGATATATAATATCTTTATTCTTTTTATATTCATGGTATTCTGTGATTAATTTGGTGATTTTTAATTTTTGGTCATATTATTCGATTGATTACAATGTGGTAAGGGATTTCGTCTCAATTCCCATTTTCATTGAGACTTACTTGGTATTGTGCACCTAATATTTATTATGTGTCATATATACTTATAATTTGATATAATTTTTCATTTGAAATTATAATTATATTAAATATCCATTTTATTGTATCATGGATATGGTTATTTCCTTAAGCCATATACCATTTCATATACGGTGTTTATTTTGAATGCTACTTTAACTTTGAAAATATTAATGAATCTGTATCCTCTACTCAATAAATATATTTAAAAGGTATATTTTTATTATATTAAATCTTTTTATAAAGAAGTATTTGGACTATTAGTGATGATTTGGGCTTACTATATCCCCTCGATGCATCGATAGTTCTCATGAGGCAAACTAGTTGGCAACAACCCCTTCAAGTTTGTTTCTAAAAAATCAGACGAGTTTCTACCCAGAGACTAAAACCTCCTAGATGGTATAGTGGTTCATGTTCTAGATACATTAAATCCAAATAATAAGTATTCCCTTAATTCATTATTCAGTTATTACTATCCACACGGTTTTCATAATGATAAAATCTATGAATTCAGTTTTTTATTCTCTGCTTATTGATGAAAAGTGTTTTCATTTATTCATCATTCCATATTTGTGAGGTATAATTGATTATGATTCACTTATTATTGATTCAATATTCCTCTATATGTAACCCTTACTGATCATTTTATCTCACCCTTATAATTTATCCTTTCCCCAGGTTATGAAGAAGAGAACCTTGAATAAGCTTTTAAGGAGGAAATTTATTTTAGTTTATTATGCATCATGTTGTATTTTATATCTTTGAAAATGTACTTTGGGTATCATGTATGTAATATGGTATTTCAAAACTGCTAAAATAATCAGCCCTTCAGGATTAATTTCTTATAATCATTCCAATATAATGAAATAATGCACTGGCTCTGGGCTTCGGAGTTCGGGGAATTACATGACAGATTTTTTTTTCAAAAAGGAAAATTGGAAACATAATATTGGGTTTGATAACAGTACGATAGAGAAAACTACCAATCATAAGTCTGATAACAAGTTGTAACTAGTTTTTAAGCTTCTTCCATGTAATTTTTTACATTAGAACACATGGATATATAATAATACTTACTATTTTCAAGTCCAAACTATTTCAATAAATCAATAAAATTATTTATTTGATTCAAAAAAATTACAAAGTATTTTTGATAAATTTGAAATCCAAGAATGAAATTAAATTCTACCATCATACTCATTTCAAATTAGTTTTGTATGAGTTTTGAAAAATCATTATAATTATTTTGATTGGTGGACCCAAAAATAACATCATCTATATATATTAACATAAATAAAATATCAGAAAGATAATTTTCTTTAAAAGTACTAGGATTGATTAATCTTATTGAAAAAAAGTTCTTTATAAGTATGAAACTCATTCTTTTATAAAGTGACATTGGTTCTTGTTTAACGTTGTAATGATATTTTGTAAGTTTAAAAATTTAATTTGGTAGATGAGGTTTTTCAAAACTTGTCGGTTGTTAAACATAAGGATTCTCCACTAAATAACCATTTAAAAATACATATTTGACATCCATATAGTATAATTTATTGTTTATATGAGATCTATTGGCCAGAAGTATTCTAACAGCTTCAATCCTAGAAACTGGGGAAAATGTTTCTTTATAATATATTCTTTCCTCCTAGTTTTGACCCTTATCTAACTGGATAGCCTTATTCATAGTGATTATACCTTGATCACATTTCTTATTTCTAAATACCTATTTGGTTCCTATCACATAATTTTTCATAGTCCTAAAAAAATTTTTCCAAACATAATTTATCTTAAATTAGAAAAACTCTTCCTTTAAAGCTAACATCCAACTCTCATATTCCAAGTCTTGTTCTACAGTATTAGGTTCTAACTAGGATAATTAGTCAGATAACTCAACTAGGTTTCATATAATCCTTATAGTCATAACTACTTAATCTAGGGATCCTATAATAGTCCCTAAATGGTGGTCGATTAAGGTTGTATTCTATCTAGATAAGACAATATTAGGTTCCATAGATTCACGTTCTTAAAAACTAGATTGATTCTGATCATATTCTAATTTACTTTCAAAATTTATTTAATAGATTCAAGCCTAAAGTTATTCAAAGAATCAGTGACTTCATATTTTTGAATTATTTTCTGATCAAAATGAACACTTTCATAAACCATTACATGTAAAAATTATTTAAATACCGTTTATTTTTTATTAAACACTCTATAAGTGTTATAAGTAGTAGAATATCTAGAAAATATTCCTTCATCAGCCTTTAAATCAAACTTTATAAGGTTTTACATAGTGTTAAAGACATAAACCATGCATCAATAATAAATAAATTATCCACCATTAGGTTTTCTATTATTTCATCACTCATACGAAGCCTTTTTGAGAAAAGGCCAGATAAAAACTCAATTGAGGACATTACAAGCTGTATTAATAGCTTCTGCCTAGAAATTGGTAGAAAGACTATATTTATTCAAAATTATTCTTATCTTTTCTTAAGTAGTACTATTTATTATTTCTATAATTCCATTCTATTGAGGTTTTCTTGGAAATAAAAAGTATGTTTAGTACCAGCATTGTAACACCCCGAGATTTTATGAAAAATATTATTTTAATTTCATTAATTTCTTGTGTTGTATTCTACACCAAGATTACCTTGCACTATATGCAACACCGTATTAGCTTACAGTATACGCAACACTAGTCTTGGACCGTGTTACACACAATTTTGATAATAGTTATTCTACGCAACATTGAGTATATATATATATATATATATTAAATGTATAAATGAAATGTGGTTGGATTCTGTTATACGAAACAATGAAGGATTCTTTCACAACACGCAACCCCGACTTGGCTTGCATTACACGCAATCGTGACCTTCCTCGATAGCGTGTGTTGTACGCAATACTGGGTTTTAATAAACAACGATATATTATTATAATATTGTCATGAACTAGCCGTTATTAATAGTGTTAACTAAATTTTGAATTTTATAACATTATTATTCATCTTACACATTTTTTATAACATGGTATAAGAACAAAATAAATTTTTCGGGTAAAATAAGTATTTTAAAAAAAATGCAGTTTTGCCGCCTTTTGATGGAGCACCCACATTAAATCTAGTTTTTGACATGTTTATAAGTTCAATCTGACAAAATAAAATTCTTCTTTTGAATCAGGATATAAAAATTTACATTAGATAAAGGTTTGATATTTTTCCGATAACTTTCATATTTTAATGAATAGTAAAAACACGCTATATTTTAATTAAAAACAACTTTTTTCATCGTAATATCTTATGTGGTTAAATTATAACATTGAATGGTTTTAAAGTATAAATAGAATATATTTTTACCATTTAATATAATGTATGTCATTAGCATTGATTTTACCTTCAATTCGTAGGTTAAATCAATTCAATCTTTTGCAATGTTTTAAAGAAAAACCCGTTTTCTTTCGACAACGGGATAAATTTTAATTTAATTTCTGAATATTTTGTGTATTGAATTTGGAAAAATGGATTCCATATTTGGAATCAGTGGGTCCAAATTATTTTAATAAGCTACTTTTTATTTTTGGGCATTATGAATAGTAACTACGGTAAATTTTATTTACCATAGTTAAAGGTAAATCGAGTAATTAAGGGTAAATATAATATTTTAAAATTATCTTAAAAAATTTCAAACTCCTATTGGATGACTAAAAGACGACCCATATCACCTAAGGGTCGGATTAGATTCATTTAATTAAATTTTTTCAATGAAAATAATTTAATTATTATTAAAACCAAAGAATGTGACAACATGTCACTTTCTTAAATCTTATAAGTATAATAATTTTAATCTAGTGATAAACTTCATGAAACTTCGAACATGAATAGTCTCCAGAAATCTAATACAATTATCTACATCATAGGAATTTATTTAGAATTTTTAGGGATTAAATAATTATCATTTATTATGACACAATAATGATGCAGTAATTGTCTTATTAATCAAATATTGACAAAATTGATGTTATAAATGCCCAAATAAATGAAATTTGAGACTTTTTATGACTTAAAATAATTTTATAGGTTAATATAACATGTTATTGTTGATTTAAGTAACTTTTTTCTAACTTATCATTCTGTTATGAATTTCATAAAAATCATATACCAAATAGTGTCAAAATGGACATAAAATAGTTTTTAAAAGAAATATTATATTATTAATTGTTATTTTATTCCTAAAAATCTAAGGTTAGGCCAAATGACTTAGATAAGATTATATATATTAATAATAAACAACTTAGGGTTCTTTTGGCTTGATATAGTAAGTTTATTAACCATATATTGTAAGAAAACAAAAAGACACGGTAAAAGTTAAATTATTTAACTTAGAGTTAAATCTAATTGATAAGGTTAAAATAATAATATAAACTTGTCTAAATACTATTGGATGAGAGTGTTTCGACTCATCCCCACCTTATCCTCGAAATAAATCAATTTGGAGCTATTTAAAACCGAACTTTACTTTATAATAAAATAATATGTTTAGTTATTCCAAAGGTGTCCCTCTCCTCCCTTATAAAAGGGCACCTCCTCCCTCTCTTCCTCACACAACTTTGAGAATTCAAGCTCGGCCAACCCCTGCTAAATTCTCTTCTCCACTTTCCTATAAACATACTAGAGGTTCTAGTATTCCTGAAAGACCAATTTTAGTGCCCTAAGAGGAGGTCTCAAAAAGGCGCTTCAAAGAAGAGGTAATTTCCGTTACCGATTCTTTCACCTTTATTTCTTCTTCCACTTCTTCTTCTTAGGTTGTTTCATTATGAAGTAATAACATCAGTATCAATAATATACTGATATGTTATTATAATTATGAAACAATCCTAATTCACCATCTATCCATCCTACGGAAAACAAAATCATCGTGCGTGTGTACGTACGGAATACCGTCTCCACGCCGTGGTGTAATCTGTTTTTCCACCAACACCTTACATGGATGGGTATTATGGTGTAAAGAATAAATATAAATAGTAATTATAACAGCATAATGATTCTGATATATTGTATCATCCACTTCAATTCAATTCAATAATTATGGAAATGATATCATCGCTCGTGCGTACGTACGGACTACCGTCTCCACAACGCGATGAGATTCATTCTCCATGTTAACCATTTAAGAATGATTATAAAGTATATATAAGAAATAATAATGAAATATATGACATTATAAAGCTACTGGATATATGTGTATATATATGTATGTCATCTACTTAATTCCACTCAATTCAATAAGGAAACGAAAACAGCGTTCATGTGTACGTACGACCTACCGTCTCCATGAACGGTGTATTTCTTTCCATTTATCGATCCATTATATATATGTATATTCTGAATATATATTATATATAAATCATGTTTTATATTCTATAATTAAGTAATAATAATCTAAGTAATCATATTAATAATTACAAGTTAAAACATGAACGAGAAATGAGACGATTTTACCCAAAACGCTTCTTTAACATGGAATTTACAAAAGAACGGGTAATATAAAGTCATAAGTGAACCATATATGATATCATAACAATGAATATGATTCTGTAATAAGTTAATGACATTATTTAAATCATTATACAGGAGGTTCGGACACTTACGAAGCAAATCAGACTTAAGGTAAGGGAAATATCACAATCTCACTTTTATCCGAGATTGTTTTTACTTTGGTAATTATTGGGGTGTATTTTATCATCCACATCCATGTTCCCTCAATATGTAATATTATTTCCATCCTTATACAATATTTTATATCCAATTTTACCCTTTGGTAAGTTTTTTGTAAAAGATATGAAAGGAATATTTTGTCGTTTTTCGTACGAGGTACTTTTTGACTTTTCCGACAAAAGTACGAAGAATGTTTTATTTAACTTATACGACATGAATTGATTTTTAAAACATTATTTCCAAGAATATTCCTTTAAAAGTTTTCAAGTTTATTTTTAATCAACTTTTTTTAGTTTATAATTGTATGACATATTAAGAAAGGAAAAGTGTTTTTGAGGAAGAAAGGATATTTTCCTCAATAATTCATTTCAAGTGTTTTATCAAAATTATTTTACATCTAAGATAATATAGGGTTCTATTTTTATCCCTATTATTAAATTGATTTTATTATGTTGTGATTGAAGTATTTTTATGAATTCCTTTATCTTATATGAATTGTTTTATGATGTCATGTTGTTTAAGAATCCCATTTTTATTACATGGGTTATGAAATGATGTATGATTTATGATTTTGTGGCACACATAAGAATGGTATCATTATGAGATGGGTGGGACATATATCTCCCTCCAATGCATTGGGTAAAGATTTTATATCTCATGTGATAGACATGGCTGGAACGGTAGGTTATACCGGTTCAGTGAAACAGGACTGAAACGAGGGTGACTCGGTTCAGAAAGGGACTTTGTCCACTAAGATAGTCTTGGTAATGAGTCTTGACTAACAAGAAATGATTCTCTATGATTATGTGTGTATGCCACAAAGATTCATGTTTTAAGTTATGATTATTGTGATTACATTTCACTGCCATGATTTATCCCATGTTATGAAATTATGATCTCTTTTGCAGGTTAAGATTTCCAAAAGTTATGTTCTTGTGTATACGATGTGATTGATATTTTTTTTTGTTTACCCATACTGAGCATTTGAGCTCACCTTTTTATGTTTACTTTTCCCCAGGATATAAAGAAAGGTTTTAGGTATAAAAAAGAAGAAGATCTTTATGGGAGATGTTGAAGATCTTTCACCAGGATTAGAAGATTATATTCTGAGTTTCCAAAGACACTAAACTATTACGATCCTTGTGTGTGTGTTTTTGTTATGTACTAAGTATTCTGCAAATGTAATGTAATGTAATGTCAATGTATGTCAAGCTTCGGGTCTCTACAGTTGGTATCAGAGGAAAGGTTTAGTCAACCTTTGGAAACTAGGACGCGAAAATGTTAGTGAGACCCCTAGAGATATTTTTAAGGTATGTCTAGGGATGTCCCTAAGGATAAGTATACATATAGGATATAGTCCTAGTACTACGGTAACGATCTTAGAATTTAACTTAAGATGTTATATATTGAAGTTACTCCCCCTTTATTATGATTTTTTCATCTCACACTATTCTTTTTGGGTTTTAGATAATGGATGGAAACAAGATGATTCACGATAATGGAGGATATGATGGACAATGGAATGATATTATTCATAAGAACTAAAATGAAATGGGATTTGGAAGTCCAAACATCATTATTATGCCGAATCAGCAATCTCATAATATGATCAATAAAGTAAAATTTGGTAAGTTTCCGGACTCGGCTAATAAGAGAAAGATGGAGTTTCATGATGATCATAGAGGAAAGAAAGTTCAATTTCCCCTATGTAAATCATGTGGGAAGAGGCATCAAGGAGAATGTTTCAAAGGAACTAGAAGATGCTTTGGGTGTGGAAAAGGACACAAAGCCAGTAATTTCAATGGAAAAGTTTCAGTTAACACCATGGATGAGGTTAATGGTATTTCTACGACATCAACAATGGTTAAATGTTTTAAATGTGGAATGTACGGGCATTATGCAAACCAATGCCCTAAGGGAATGTCTCATGAAGAGAATCAGTATGGTCGTATGGGTAGTATTTTTGTTGATGATGATGAATATACTACAAATGATATGTGAGATGAAAGAATTGTTGAAGCTCGGTCAATGGTTTAAGAAGGTAGTGGAATGATTACATGTTTATCAAGTGTAATGTTGTACTATAGAATAAAAAGACATCTAAGGATTGTTACACTGTTGTCTTTCCTTATGTTTTGAAAGTTTATGATGAATGGTATGAGTAACAATGAAAGGTTATTCAGATATTTTTTGGAAAGTGGATGATATGCGCATAATGAAGTGATAAAGAGAAAATGAAATGTTTGACAGTATTCATGAGTTCATGATTGATATAAGGACTAAGTGATATCATGGTTTGAGTATATAGAATTTTGAGGAGTTTGGTATGTGGAAAGTGTTAACTTTTAACTGCATTCATGTTTTCACTAAGGTTCAATGGGTATTAAAGAGAACACATGATTAAGGGCTTTGAATGTTTTGAATGTGACCAACAAGAAATATCTTATAATATATGGGGATCAACGATGGTATTAAATCTCTGGTAATCGTTTTCACTATATTATGAGAGTGGACTACAGTATTATGGATAAGCCTAAAGATTGGAATGGATTATGTTGGACACAAGTTATTATTGTTTAAGGATAGAAGTTTTTTTTTCGATATTATTGATGGGATGTTATAGTAATATAGTTTTAGAAAAAGGACAACCTACAGGACGGGCGACAACCCATCGCGTCGGACAAGGCTGTGGGAATCGAACCCACAACCGAAGTGCGACAGGCCTTTATCGCCTACCACTGGCCTAAAGGAAGTCCCTGGTTAGTAGAAACTAGTTTTATTTTATTAAGCGATATGATATATGAAGTATAAGTTCATTTTTGGAACCATATACGATTAACCATAAGATGGACTTATAACTTTTTCTAACCTTTTTTTGAAAGAGATGGAATGACCCATCATTCTATCACATGATCTGCTAACACTTCACGAATAACAAATTCAACTTCATTTATTTAAGAGATGAAGTGTAAATTGTTCAAGGCATGAACAATAGTGAGATTGTACCAAAATAAAGTATGTATTTATTCTAATTCAAATTCTTCAACTTTAGGGAAATGATCTTGAAAACCAAAAATGTTGTCCTAGTGCTCTTATATCTGATTAATCAGATGGTACCTTAGATCGTCACAAATTTATGGATTTGTGATTGTTGGCTTTTCCATAGCCATGTCCTCTACCACTCTCCATCAGAACATGATGGTTAGATTTCTCTTCCATGTCCATATTTTCACCTATGTTCTTCTATGTTGATACCCAGTGATTAGTTAACTTGGGTAACCATTACATTTTATACTTTAGTTTTTAAAGATAAGTTTTGGTATTCCTTTTTACGATGTGGGTTTATGTCAAAGAAACTTTCAAATAGTAAACCATTTATAACCCCGACGAATTTTGAGGGCGAAATTCATTTTAAGGGGGGTAGAATGTAACACCCCTAGATTTTATGAAAAATATTATTTTAATTTCATTAATTTCTTGTGTTGTATTCTACACCAAGATTACCTTGCGCTATACGCAACACCGTATTAGATTGCAGTATACGCAACACTAGTCTTGGACCGTGTTACACACAATTTTGATAATAGTTATTCTACGCAACATTGAGTATATATATATATATTAAATGTATAAATGAAATGTGGTCGGATTCTGTTATACGAAACAATGAAGGATTCTTTCACAACACGCAACCCTGACTTGGCTTTCATTACACGCAATCACGACCTTCCTCGATAGCGTGTGTTGTACGCAATACTGGGTTTTAATAAACAACGATATATTATTATAATATTGTCACGAACTAGCCGTTATGAATAGTGTTAACTAAATTTTGAATTTTATAACATTATTATTCATCTTACACATTTTCTAGAACATGGTATAAGAACAAAATAAATTTTTCGGGTAAAATAAGTATTTTTAAAAAAATGCAGTTTTGTCGCCTTTTGATGGCACACCCACTTTAAATATAGTTTTTGACATGTTTATAAGTTCAATTTGACAAAATAAAATTCTTCTTTTGAATCAGGATATAAAAATTGACATTAGATAAAGTTTTGATATTTTTCCGAAAACTTTCATATTTTAATGAATAGTAAAAACACGCTATATTTTAATTAAAAACAACTTTTTTCATCGTAATATCTTATGTGGTTAAATTAAAATATTGAATGGTTTTAAAGTATAAATAGAATATATTTTTACCATTTAATATAATTTATGTCATTAGCATTGATTTTACCTTGAATTCGTAGGTTAAATCAATTCAATCTTTTGCAATGTTTTAAAGAAAAACCCGTTTTCTTTCGACAACGGGATAAATTTTAATTTAATTTCTGCATCTTTTGTGTATTTAATTTGGAAAAATTGATCCCATATTTGAATCAGTGGGTCCAAATTATGTTAATAAGCTACTTTTTATTTTTGGGCATTATGAATAGTAACTACGGTAAATTTTATTTACCATAGTTAAAGGTAAATCGAGTAATTAAGGGTAAATATAATATTTTAAAATTACCCTAACAAATGTAAAAATCCTATTGGATGACTAAAAGACTACCCATATCACTTAAGGGTCGGATTAGATTCATTTAATTAAATTTTTTCAATGAAAATAATTTAATTATTATTAAAACCAAAGAATGTGACAACATGTCACTTTCTTAAATCTTATAAGTATAATAATTCTAATCTAGTGATAAACTTCATGAAACTTAGAACATGAATAGTCTCCAGAAATATAATACAATTATATACATCATAGGAATTTATTTATAATTTTTAGGGATTAAATAGTTATCATTTATTATGACACAAAGATGATGCAGTAATTGTCTTATTAATCAAATATTGACATAATTGAAGTTATAAATGCCCAAATAAATGTTATTTGAGACATTTTATGACTTAAACTAATTTTCTAGGTTAATATGACATGTTATTGTTGATTTAAGTAACATTTTTCTAACTTATCATTCTGTTATGAATTTCATAAAAATCATGTACCAAATAGTGTCAAAACTGACATAAAATAGTTTTTAAAAGAAATATTATATTATTAATTGTTATTTTATTCCTAAAAATCTAAGGTTAAGCCAAATGACTTAGATAAGATTATATATATTAATAATAAACAACCTGGGGTTATTTTGGCTTGATATAGTAAGTTTATTAACCATATAGTGTAAGAAAACAAAAAGGCACGGTAAAAGTTAAATTATTTAACTTAGAGTTAAATCTAATTGATAAGGTTAAAATAATAATATAAACTTGTCTAAATCCTATTGGATGAGAGGATTTCGACCCATCCCCACCTTATCCTCGAAATAAATCAATTTGGAGCTATTTAAAACCGAACTTTACTTTATAATAAAATAATATGTTTAGTTATTCCAAAGGTGCCCCTCTCCTCCCTTATAAAAGGGCACCTCCTCCCTCTCTTCCTCACACAACTTTGAGCATTCAATCTCGGCCAAACCCTGCCAAATTATCTTCTACACTTCCCTAGAAAAATCCTAGAGGTTCTAGTCTTCCTGAAAGACCAATTTTAGTGCCCTAAGAGGAGGTCTCAAAAAGGCGCTTCAAAGAAGAGGTAATTTCCATTACCGATTCTTTCACCTTTATTTATTCTTCCACTTCTTCTTCTTATGTTGTTTCATTATGAAGTAATAACATCAGTATCACTAATATACTAATATTTTATTATAATTATTAAACAATCCTAATTCACCATATATCCATCCTACGGAAAACGAAATCATCGCGTGTGTGTACGTACGGAATACCGTCTCCACGCCGTGGTGTAATCTGTTTTTCCACCAACACCTTACATGGATGGGTATTATGGTGTAAATAATAACTATACATAGTTATTATAACAGCATAATGATTCTGATATATTGTATCATCCACTCCAATTCAATTCAATAATTATGGAAATGATATCATCGCTCGTGCGTACGTATGGACTACCGTCTCCACGACGCGATGAGATTCATTCTCCATGTTAACCATTTAAGAATGATTATAAAGTATATATAAGCAATAATAATGAAATATATGAAATTATAAAGCTACTGGATTTATTTTTATATATATTTATGTCATCTACTTAATTCCACTCAATTCAATAAGGAAACGAAAACAACGTTCATGCGTACGTACGGCCTACCGTCTCCATGAACGGTGTATTTCTTTCAATTTATCGATCCATTATATATATGTATATTCTGAATATATATGATATATAAATCATGTTCTATATTCTATAATTAAGTAATAATAATCTAAGTAATCATATGAATAATTACAAGTTAAAACACGAACGAGAAATGAGACGATTTTACCCAAAACGCTTCTTTAACATGGAATTTACAAAAGAACGGGTAATATAAAGTCATAAGTGAACCATATATGATATCATAACAATGAATATGATTCTTTAATAAGTTAATGACATTATTTAAATCATTATACAGGAGGTTCGGACACTTACGAAGAAAATCGGACTTAAGGTAAGGGAAATATCACAATCTCACTTTTATCCGATATTGTTTTTACTTTGGTAATTACTGGGGTGTATTTTATCATCCACATCCATGTTCCCTCAATATGTAATATTATTTCCATCCTTCTACAATAGTTTATATCCAATTTTACCCTTCGGTAAGTTTTTTGTAAAAGATATGAAAGGAATATTTTGTCGTTTTTCGTACGAGGTACTTTTTGACGTTTCCGACAAAAGTACGAAGAATGTTTTATTTAAATTATACGACATGAATGGATTTTTGAAACATTATTTCCAAGAATCTTCCTTTAAAAGTTTTCAAGTTTATTTTTAATCTACTTTTTTTAGTTTTTAATTTTATGACATATTAAGAAAGGAAAAGTGTTTTTGAGGAAGAAAGGATATTTTCCTCAAGAATTCATTTCAAGTGTTTTATCAAAATTATTTTCCATCTAAGATAATATAGGGTTCTGTTTTTATCCCTATTATTACATTGATTTGATTATGTTGTTATGGAAGTATTTTTATGAATTCCTTTATCTTATATGAATTTTTTTATGATGTCATGTTGTTTAAGAATCCCATTTTTATTACATGGGTTATGAAATGATGTATGATTTATGATTTTGTGGCACACATAAGAATGGTATCATTATGAGATGGGTGGGACCTATATCTACCTCCAATGCATTGGGTAAAGATTTTATATCTCATGTGATAGACATGGCTGGAACGGTAGGTTATACCGGTTCAGTGAAACAGGACTGAAACGAGGGTGACTCCGTTCAGAAAGGGACTTTGTCCACTTAGATAGTCTTGCCAATGAGTCTTGACTAACAAGAAATGATTCTCTATGATTATGTGTGTATGACACAAAGATTCATGTTTTAAGTTATGATTATTGTGATTACATTTCACTGCCATGATTTATCCCATGTTATGAAATTATGATCTCTTTTGCAGGTTAAGATTTCCAAAAGTTATGTGCTTGTGTATACGATGTGATTGATATTTTTTTTACCCTTACTGAACATTTGAGCTCACCTTTTTATGTTTACTTTTCCCCAGGATATAAACAAAGGTTTTAGGTATAAAAAAAGAATATCTTTATGGGAGATGTTGAAGATCTTTCACCAGGATTAGAAGATTATATTCCGAGTTTCCAAAGACACTAAACTATTATGATCCTTGTGTGTGTGTTTTTGTTATGTACTAAGTATTCCGCAAATGTAATGTAATGTCAATGTACGTCAAGCTTCGGGTCTCTACAAGCATTTCATTAAAAATAATTGAATAACCAATTAAAAAACTCTCTTCCACAATCAACTATCAATGAAATTATTTTGAAATATTTTTTAATCTGAATAACCTTGAAAAAAACTTAATAAAACTGTGAATGCATTAATTTTAAACATTAATAGATAAACCTCGGTAAATCTATAAAAAATAGTAACTAAAAAATATAAATAATTTTCTAGCCAAGATTGCTACTCTTGATGGTCCAAAAAATCCACGTTGATGAGTTCTAAAGCTTTAGATTTATAAACCTTGTAAATTGATTTAAAAGGAATTATATATTTCTTTTATATTTATAAATAAATAAAAAATTATATTCTTATGAAACATATGACTCGATATATTTGAAACTAAACTTTTCTTAGATAACTTTGATATGTAAAAATATTACAGTGTTCATGTATCCTATTCCATATCTAGGATTTAATTATTTCAGCTGTTAAATAATTAAATTTTTTTCTTCTAAATAACTAAGGTCCAAATTATAATAATTTTAGGTTTTAGGTTATATATTATTAAGAAGTCTATCATTAAATACATGATAAACAGTGTCAGAGAAATAAATAGAAACTTCATTATTATTAAGTTGAGAAACACTTATAATATTTTGTTTCAATCCTTGAAAATAGAGAACTTTATTGATCAAAACCAATTTTGGATCTCCCCTAGGTCCAACTCTAATGATCTTGACATTATTGTTGTCTCTAAAGTTTACCATTTCTCTATATAGTTTTGGAAATTCATGGAAATTTTAGAAGACTCCAATAATGTGCCTTGATAATCCAGTATCCATATAATATATCTCACTTCTATCACTATGTATTATCACATATAAAAACATCAAATAAAATATGGTTTAGTACCCAAATTATTTTGGGTCTTGTAGTATCAATGAGTAGAGATATGGAAAAGTAGATGTGTTAAACCTTGTATGAATAAACACAAGATAAATATTTTGAAACATAATCCTTTTTAACACAACCAATCTGAGGGGTTTTCATGAAATAATTATTAGAATAATTTCTTCTAAAACTTTAGTAAAATTAGTTAACCCCTAGACATATTATGGTTACATGAACCAGGAATAAACTAGTTTCTATACTGATTAGGGTTTTCACCATTTTTGTCTGTACTTTATCTTTATTTCTACAAACATTATTTCCAATAATATTTTTAGATATTTTTATCCCTAAGTAAACATGCTATCAAATTTTTTAAAATATTATACCTCTTTATGTAACTCTTTAATTTTATTTTCATTCATAATTCTTCTTGAATTATATTTTTTAGATTTTATTTTAATTAATGGTGTGTTTTCATCTTGGAATTTTTTTCACTTAAGAAAAAATTATGAAGATTCATTATGTATTTACAATTTTTATCAGGGATTCATATTTTTATTCAATAATGGAACAATATTATACTAATTCACCATTTGACCAATCTTCATAATCAGTGGCAGAGAAATAATATGATTGTACCTCTTTTTTATTGGACATAAATCAGATGTTTTCCATTAAATTTGATTCTTATAATTCTAGATCAGAACATTAAGTGATTCCAAAGTCTTTAAAAACTCCACATATCCTTCATAACCTTCTTTTGTTTGTGATCATACTTAGATTTCATTTGGCACATATTCTATTTGTTTTTCATTTTTACCCTCCTTCAACTGTGGTAAATGAATTCAGATATACCCTATCTATTTTCATTCATAACACATGTCCTCTTTTAGTTAAATACTAATTTTCTTGGAATCATTGAAATAATTCTTGAAGCCTTTATCATTTTTTTAGAACTTATTAATTTTATTTTATAGGAGATCCAGTTATATTTAGAGTTAAAATTAATAGAATCATTTGAGGATAAAAAATCCTCATTAGTATCCTTTTCTACTATTGAAATTGCAACTTTTAGAGAAGTTTTCTCCCTCTAGACCATTCTATGAAATTTTTCTTTAGCTTACATTTCATCTTCATACATTATTAGAGTACTAATTAATTCATTTATTTTTATAATATTTATAGGTTTGTATTTTCTAATAGTATAAAATACTACTTACCATTTTGAGGGAAACCTCTAAGAACATTAAATTCCTAATATTGTTCTAGAATTAGAGTTCCTAAGGTAGCAACATCATAGACTATTTCAGCCAACCTTATATTATTTTCAGTAATACTTTTTCTATCATAAATCCTAAATGTTTAAAATTTTAATGATAAGTGGTGTAACAAAACCGTATGAAATTATCAGTTCCTTCATTGGATACTGTAATTATATGATACATCTTATAAGTAGTAGGAAACTAAGAAATATGATTGAATTAATCAGGACCAAGTCAACAAATGATTTCATTCATGGATCATGAATTTTCATCATATCTATCTTCCTTTGTATCATTGAAATTATATCATTCTTATTTATGGATTTCATAAGGTTTAACAACCTTTATATAAACTTTGAAACTAAGATTATTCAAATAGATGATCATATGGGTTTTCCAGCATATGTAAATTTCCCCATTGAATCATTCTACTCTGATCACTGTCATTACTTATTTTACATAAAAAATTGACATATTTATTCCTAACTAATATTGTCTCACACTTTTTAATGATTAATATGATCCTTAAAAAATCATTCTTTTGATATGAATTGTTGGTTGGAATAAACTCAATGACGAAAGAGGTGGTGTATTGTGTCCCTTTTTGAAAAGATGGATAACATAAAATTAACCCCTCCTTTTCAATTTTGAATGAGACATTATTCTCTTTTCGTTAATAATATTAAACAATAGAATAATAATGAAGAAAAGAACATAGATATTTTTATAGTGGTTTAGGGAACAAATATCCCATAGTCTACTCCACTAATTCTATCTCTATGAGCTTTGTGATTTTCAATAAACAAGGCCTTTTACTGGGGGCCTCAAAAAATGAGTCCAGGCAGTTGACACCTTATAATAAGATAACTTCTTTTTTAAGTAACCTCAAAAACTAAATCTTAGCATGAGAAGTTAAAAATTTAAAATAAACAAGAGATTGGTTAGAGAATATAGTTTCATCAAAAAATTTATTATAAAACTGAAAAAAGAAGATATCTTCATAAACATAGAATAATGAATTCACATAACTGTACTTTTGAAGAAAATTTGGGCTTCTATTGAATTCAACCAAAATACCCAGCGTTATAAAAAATAACTCATTAACAAAACAATATATATATAAAAGAGTAGATTGAAACATGTATTACTCTAAAGTGAATCCTTGAGAAATAACTTTTATGAACTACAGAAGAATATATCAAGAAGGTAAAACTACAAAAATAAAAAATAATCTCATAGTTTACTGATGAAATTAAAATGATATTTATATTTCCAGACATCAATAAAATTATGAGTTGTTATTTTAAAATATTTGACTATTCATGTTCTAATATATCAAAGATACAATCCTTTGAAAAAAACGAAATATGATTTGTTTCTGTTCAAGATGACCAAAAAATATATCCACATAATTGTTTTTTTTAAAAATTCATCACATTTGAAATTTTTATTTAAATACCCATTTATAATTGTAACCTCCCTTATAAATAAGAATTATTTAATCCATTTTTAAATGGTCTTTAAAATTTCCTTTGAAATTGAATTTGAATAGATTTTAATGTGATATTTACCATGATTAAACCATTTCCAAAATCTCTAAAAATATCTAAAATTCAATTCCTAAGGATGACTGCTTCAACATAGGGTTTCTCTATGCATCAAATCTTAAAACATATAGTACATAACTTTTTGTTTATTCCAAAGATTGGGTTAACTAACCATACATAAGACACTCAGATGTATGGTTCTTCATAAAATTTAGGTACCCAATCATAACATTCAGTTCAAATGTAAGGTTTTGAAAGTAGTGTTACTTATCAAATGTTTGGTTCCCAAACCTAAAATTCACTTTAAATTTATGGATATAAATGATGAATTCATACTTATAAATAACATATAGAGTAATTAGAAAGTTAAAATTCAACCGAATTACTTTCAAAATTAAAGGGAAACTAAAATAAATATTCCAAAAATAATCCTAAAATTCAAACATAGAAACACCATTATAAAATTAAATGAGGGAGTTTGTGAAAATTGAAATCAATGAGAAATTAATGAAATTATTAGATCAACATTCAAATTTCCAATAGTATGATTTAAAAAATATGTATTGGGACATAAATTATGTTAGAAACCCATTTTTATCTTTGGATAATTAATTGAACATAAGGGAGGCTATCCAAGGTATGAGTATGAAACTTAGTGGTCAAATGTTGGTCCAAAAATTACAAGGGGGAGTAGGTGGGAAATATTTCCTTGGAGTGACTAAACTAAGTCCCAGAAAAATAACACAAAAATGATTACGAATTACATTAGGTCTATGTGAGGTAATCTTTGTGTTTTTAGGATTAATTTATTGGGACAAGAGAGATTCCATTAGTTGTCTAGGGATATAAGTACTCATTATAAAGGGAATAAATGAGTGTTAGTTCCTTGAAGACCATATCTGTTAGGTAGGATAATGAGTGGTACATATTCTATAATGTTTATAATTTCTATTATCAAAGTAATTAATGATTTTATGGTATAACATAGACATCTATAGTAATTTTATCATGTATGTTTAATGGCATTAGTGTTGTAATTGATTAATTAGGATTTTCATTATTTCAATATTGGATAATGGTATCCAATTAGGTCATTTGGATAGTAAATTGATCCTAAGAGGGTGAATAGGGTGTAGGGACCATTAAGGGCCCCCAAATATCAATAATAGGGGTCCAAACCATAAGTTAAATATTTCCCAATGATGTACCATTAGAAAAAATCCAACGTATTATTTAAAAGGAATGAATTTAATTTATGATTTAGAATTTATGTGAGGGAGTGGGGTCCATCCAAATCATGTGTTTTTAATGTTATCCCTAGCTCAATATTTATGTAGTGGAAAAGATCTATAAGGGAAATCTATGGGGGTACATCATAAAGGATATTATATGATTAGAATTGTGGTGATCTTTTGGAGGCAGAGCATCATAGAAAAATTCTTATTCAGGTTCCCATCATCTATTCTAGGAATATATAGACAACTACTCGATGGAATTTATTGAAACCTTTGGAAAAGTAATTGTTCTCAAATGATGTAAATTTTCTTAGGCCTTTTACTTATAACATTACTCATTAAAAACATGTGTGTTGGGGTTATATTTATAGACAAGTAGCATAACCGTTCACCATGGATTTGTGGAAATGTTGTCTCATAGTAAGTACATGGTGGTAATGGAGTTATTCAATTACATTAAAAATAACCCTAGTCCTTAATAATTCGATGCAATCTCTAGATAATAATGCCTCACCATAATATATGGCGTCAATGCACATTCCTACAATCCTTCCATGTATCTTTAAGGGAACCCTTCTTCAACACCATAAATGAATCCCATAAAGGATTTTCTCATAATTTTTATATAGGTTAACTATTTTATTTATTGTGAATTTTGATCTTCCATGTGTTTACTCCATATTTTCATTAAGGTGTATATTGAATTATTCATATTTTAATATATGACACCCTTATAATTGGATTTGATCCAAGTTAAAAGGATCAAATCCTATTGAAAATAGCATGAACCACATAAAATTTATGTTATTTCTATATAGAACATAGGATAGAAGTTGTCCATACATAATATAAATTCACATAGTGTGGAAAAAACTAATTACTATTTAGTTATATTGGAATTATCCAAATATTATCTCTCTCTAAGAAAATAATTTATTTTTGTTATATTTAAGTGAATCACTTTACAAAGAAACTATGAAAAAAATAAACAAATTAAGAAACCACATAATCTTATGTGCATGATTTTATATTGAAAACTATCTATATATAACAAACTAGACCATCTATTTTTTTATGTGGTGTATCCAACACATTAATACTATCTATATTTTATAAATTTATAAATTTTGTCCCATTATTATTAGATTTAATCCCTTATTTCTTATTGATTATATTTCCAAGACCTTCCTTTTTTTTCATATCAGAAATGAATCTGGGGAAAGTAGCTAGATATCCTTCCATGAATTGGATGGAGATGATCAATGATGTCAAGGATTGGCAATGATTGTATATCTTCTTGATGAATATACCTCATCAAGAATTGATGGGGTGGGCCATATAAATTACCTGGAATCAAAGAGGATAACTCTTTATGGGTTCAGTATACTGAGTAACATGCCCATCCCTAAACCTCAACTAGGCAAGAACCAACCAGAATAATAGAGAAAAAAACATCATGAGCTCACCCAAGAAAATGTCTATGTATTTGAATTTTCTATCATGGAGACAAATTATTTAGAGGGGTATACACTTGAGTATGCTATACTAACCATATAATAAGGACATCGTACTACAAATCCATAGGTTTATAGTTATGACTTTATTCTATAGAGAGGCGATCTTAATCAGATTCTAGGATAGAATACAATTTGAGATATTTACCCTCAAGGTATTCTTAGCATGAACAATAGATGAGCATTCTGAATTCACTGAGGTTTCATTGAATTTATATTAGATCTAAGGTAGTTAGTCAATACAAAGTAGTTTGGTTTCTATAATCATTCACTCATTGAAATAATAAGATTTTATTAGACTCTATAAATAGTTGAAATTTAGATATGAACAAATTCTGTTAGATGCATAGAGAGGTCGATATAAGAATCACGATGTACACCTAATTAGATGAGGTCCTATTCTAGGAGATATATATGATGAATTAACCCCTCCATATTTTTTATGGTAAAATGTGTAAATTAATCCTCCACTTGTATGGTATCAACTTCATTTGGCGAGAAATGTTATGGAATAAGAAATTTTCCCTTGAGTTGATGTTCCCCTCAGAACATGAGCTGATCACTTCATCATGTTAAATATTGAAGATCTGTAGAAAAAAATGTCCCAAAATAGACTGATCTACAAGACCCATGAGATTAAATATGTTGACTGAAATGTTTTTGAAGAATTCATATATATGGAGTGGTGTTAGGATATCTCCCCTATGGTCAAACCACTAATCCTTTTGGTATAAATCCTGACCATTTTTATCAATGTGTATCACCTATCAGAGTATGATATTTGTGTTAGGGTAAGGATTAAATTTCTTAATGGTTTATCATATAAAGAGATACTTGTGGATAAATTATGTGTTTTGGTTTTCCATGTTGTATCACCATTTGGGAACATCTATTAGGGAAGCCCATTTTCTAACTTTTTCAACCCTTCTGAGTGCTTTGAGGCTGTATTATAGGTTATTGAGAAGGTTAAAAATTCATATATGACAAGAAAATTACATGTTTCCACTTACATATATACCTTCTAATAATTGGAGGGTTTATTATACATCCACATGGGGATCTACACATTGAAAATATGCTGAATTTACATAACTGATTCATCATTATGGTGTATCAATCCCAAATTAGAATGACCATTAATAATGAAATTGACACTATGGAGTATACTATGTTCCTGATCACACTAAGATAAGGATTTATAACTTCCATGATTGTTGAATACACCATTTTTGAGGTATATCCCCCTTATATATTTGGTCTATAGTTCCTCTATGCATAGAAGAAGTTTCATTTCATTCATTGAAGTGTACATGACAAGGGGCATTATATGGTTTCATGCTAGTTTTTTTATACAGGAGTGGGAGGAAATATGATTAAAAGTAAAATTACAAGAATAAAATATTATTATTGTGTTTTTAGTTCTGTATGTTGAGACTTGGATAATATTATATCTTGGTGTCCAACTGAAAGACTCGGTGCCCAAGATTCAAGTCTCATTGATAACTAAAGGTGAAAAGAACCAGAGTGACTAAAAGAGGTGAGGTGACCATATAAGAGGCTTACAATAGGGATACAAATAGTAACAAAGATACCAAGGAAATGGTTAATTCACAATGAACCATGTCTCTATATGAGTAGGGTTCCTCTACTATCAACTATTCCCACAAATTCCTAGTTTTTAGATGTGTGGGAGAAGTATAATTTTTTTAGGAGTACATCTTCTATCAAAGAAATATAGGGTTTACTCTTAGTAAAAAACACCATCCTGATAGAACTAGTACATATCACAATATTATCAAACATTTATTATAAGAACCATCCTGATGAGATAGAGGCCCACAACAATGATTTTTGGGTTGTTGTTAACACAATCATGGGTAGATCCTATTAATATCGAGTGCTCGGATTGATAGAGCACATTTTTTAAGGTAACACTAGAAATTTTTATTTATATGATGCTGAAAAGGATAAATATTACTAAGATCATGATAATAGTCCCCAAAATGTGAAATATACCACCAATGGGAATGATATTTATTAGAACTCCTCCACAGAAAAGTTATTTTTTGGAAATATTTGTTTCTACATGTCATCAATAAAAATAAATTAGATTTTATTCTATTTTATTTTTAGAAATAATTGGAGCTTACTCACCTAACATGTCTCTAGAATACACATCAGTGGGAATGTTGGTTAGGCTGGAGGCTGATCCGAGAGGCAAGGTCAAGGAGGATCCTTCCCCTGCCTATATGGCCTAACTAAAGGTAACAAAATCTGGCTCTCAGAGGAATATTCTTGTACCATTGTTGTTGATTCCTCATAAGGATATTTCTTATGAATAGGTAATCTTGTGGAATAGGAGAGTTAGCTTGAGGTCCATGTCTTCTTAGAGATTGGATGTAAATTATATAACTACACTATTATTTTCCAATTCTCTTTTATAATTCCGTACTAATTCCTTAACTTTTTTACACATTGCAATATTTTTTTTGAAGTCACTATCCATCCATGGGTATATATAAACTCTACACCAGGAAGGAATATTCATTAAAACAATGACTGATGAAGCTCGGGAGAGACTAATTTCAATTCTCTATGTGAATGTTTTAGCCAATTTTTTATCCCACTAAGGCTTAGTAGATGATCTCATGGATACAGAAGACCTAATAAACCATCCTAGTTTGAAGGTCTCTACATTTAGTTCAACTCTACAAACAGTTTTTTTATGTTTTCACATACACCTTATTAATTATCCATAGTAATTTACATCAATATTTATGTATAGTCCTTTATGTGGATATTCATGATGAGTTTTTGAATAGTGAAACCACCTAGGCCTACGACTCCCAAGATGGTATAGTTGATCTAAGGATAAAAGTTGATCTTAATGAGCCTACCTAGGGGTCACTATATTGAGACCCTAAAACAAAATTTACTCTTGAAAATTCACTAACAAATGAAGATTATCCCACAGTAGTAGATGAAGAGAAAATGATAAAGGGAGAAAACTCCCTAGTATCAACACATGAGATGAAAATAGATAAATAATCTATAACCCTAGAGGGTGAAGGTGATAATTTAAAATTAACTTTGATTAATGATTAAATATTCTCACTAGCCTCTTCATTATCACCTGTAGTTGTTCCACCATGAACAATAGGGAGAAAAGTTGGTTATTTTTCTATCCTAACACTTTAACATTATTAAAATAATATATAATGGAGCAATTACAAGGTCAAGGGTCATAGTGATTTCTAATCATGCATCTCTCTTAAGGGAGATAGTCTTGTAATATGTTTTAGTATTCAGGAGTGACTCCATATCCAGCCTAGTGTCTATCAACTTCATGTGGAATTCGTGTAAGTATGTATATAATTTCATCATGAAGTTGATAGAAAAATTTACATTTTTGGGTTTGTATAGAAAACAAAAAATTATTGTCTATATGTTCACGATCCTAAGATATGATGGGTTTGACTATTGAGCCATCCACACTACTGTGAAATATGTGATTACCACTCTAGAGTGATCTAAGATACTCTACTTAAAGCTTTCAATCACCAAATGTACTTCCTAGTTTAAAAATCTCAGAACCATTTTAATTTAGGAACCATATGAATATATAGTGTAGGTGTTAGATAGAACACATAAATTCAAAAAGGGAAGGTATTTTGTGTACCAATTTTATCAAGAGATTTCTACTACAACAAAAGACATTCAGGAATAAAAGAATCTAGTTAAGGAAATTGAGATAATGAGGATAGTTGTTTTCAAAATGGAAGAGGAATTCTAGTGTAATGAATATGAGAAATCTGTTTGGTTGGATGACCTACGTCATGATACTAGTGTCTCATAGTGATTTCTAATCCAACTATGAGGGTTGATTGGGAAAACATTTTAATAGTTTTTATTGAGAAAAAGAGGTTTTGATATGATATTTTTAATACTTTTTTGAAGAATAAGTTAGTACGGATGTGTTTCATTATGTTTTATTTTCTTTTCAATGCATAAATAATATTCAAACTGAAATTTTTATAAGGTGAATTGGTTTGGATATTTATTCAAAGTACGATTAATTTGGTTTATAGTGATTATATATCATGAAAAGATTTTATGATGAAATCTATTAAAGGAAGTATCCTCACATCACAAGTCTTGTTATCATTTCATAGAAGTTGATTGAATAAAAATGTTTATGCTGTAAAATAGTTACTAAAATGCAAAGAAAACTGGGTTATTTTTGGGATTCCTTTTCTATTTGAAGGAATCCACATCATAAATTGTTAGCTACACCAAAATAAAATCTGATTATATTTTCCATATATCAATAATATTAGGTTACTCTACTATGTATTTATATACCACATCTCAATGCTTCTCAAGATGTGGCACTTTTACAAAGGATGTAGGACAATGCTACAAAGGAGAGAAAATAGTGATAATTTTTTTTTCAAATGAATTTTATGGATCCTACACCATGATTGATAAACCACATCATAACAAGTTGATAGAAAGGTTTATCACACCAATGGATATTATTTTACACCAGCACACTTAGTTTTTTCTAAATTTCATGGGACTAAGGATTTTGATACCTCCATTCCATAATGGATACATTAATATACAAAGGTGTCTGTCCATATTTCCATGCCACCAGAATTTAGATTACCACTATTACACAATTACCACATCTCACCCCAATATTTTTAGGCAATTAAAAAATTTCAGTTATGAACTACTGTGATATGCCACAAAGGGGAAGGTTAAGCTATGAAAGTAGAAAACTTGGAAATTAGAATAGCATTGATGACTTGGATTTATCTGGGATTTTTTTGTGGTTATTGAAACTTATAATAACTAATAATTTTATTTTTTAGTGTACATTAATTAAAATATGATCCAAGGGATATAATTGAATAATCAAATTTTAATTTAAAATTCAAATTCAAATCTCAACTAGTATAAAATGTGACTATTGTGATGATAAAATGGTAGAGTTATAGAAAGTCAGAAAAGGGGGAGAAGAAGAAGTATAACAAGAGAGAAGAAGAGAAACGTTTTTGATATGGTAAAAAAAGTATATTATGTGATTTTTCAGTCTATAAGAAATTAATAAGGAAAATAAAATTGAATTTGATGTTTTCATATGGTGTGTATGTAAATTGAATAAGAAACTTGTCCCTATGATGTTCTGAAGGGTATGTTTTATTTTCTTTATGATGTGAATATAGAGATGAAGTGGATGAAGTCTGAACACTCAATGGATTATATGATATATATTTTCTTTAATAATATTTAATTTAAAAAAATTATATTTGTAATTCATGGGATACACTTGTGTGTGGGTTCACTAAAACATAGTTGGGAGATTTGTAAGCATGTTTTTCAATATCATACACTACATTTTTTACTCACATGATGATTCTAGTGGGTGGTGTGATCTTGGATGAATCCATATCACACCAAGGACTATGATTCTCACATTGAGTGGTAAACCTTGTAATTTGTTTCTTCCCTTGTGTTGGTGTGCATGTGTATGTAAAGACAGATTATGTCACTACATATTAAAAAGTAGAGAAGTTTTTTTTGAAGAAAAATAAAAATATTTTTAAGTCACTAATTCACCCCCATTTAAAGTTACCTCCCATATATCCTATATGTATATTATGATGTGGTATCAGTTCCAGGTTCATCTAGTTGGTGATTTTTTATTTAAAGACTCTCTTTGGAAGAATAATAACTCATCAAATTCTCTTATCAAATATGGATAATTTAAATTTTGTGAAAATATGGAGATTTACATATTTTTTTGGGAAAGGATACCATGTTTTGAAAAACATACTATTATCATATATTATTACTATCAATTATAAATATTTAGAAGCTACAACTACTAAATTTCTCTAATGTGCTGAAGGTGCTACTCTAACAGAATAATAAAAAAATAATATGAAGAATAATGGTAGTATTATACATTCTATTTTTATCTTATCTTATTGAAAGTGAATTTATAAATGCCTAATGAATAAAAATGGAAAAAAGTTATTTGAAAAAATAGAGATTATCTATGAAGGTAAAACAAAAGGGAAGCCAGAGAAGTTTTAATTTTAGAGACTTAAATGTGAATATCACTGGATGTAAGATGATGAGACAATTGATAGCTTCTTCACGATGTTAAATGGCGTTGTTAGAATCTTAATCCCCATGAAATAATAACATCAAATGTAACTTAATTTTTCATTAAAGTAATAAAATTAATGATATAACATATCAATGGGGAAGTAAGTAAACCTAATTAACATTAATTTGTGTATAACATCAAATATGTCTCAGCAAAACAATAATGAGGTGAGGAACACTTACACCCTTGGTAATATCGGTGTAAAAAACTAATGAAAAAGATAAAATTAAATTGATTTTAAAATGAACATAATTTTCATTAAATTCAATATAAAACTTATTCTTGGGAACTATATACAACAAAATTTATAAATAAGTGGTGAATATGACATATGTTTCACATAAATAAAAGTGAGATGAGAAAACCCTTACCTCAAGTCCCATAATTCTTCATACTCAAATATCATATATAATAAATATAGACATATAATAAATATATTAAAAACCATATTCATTCAAAAATTACTATGTACTATTCTTTTATAATTTCCAAAAATAACTTTATTATCAATTTTTTCTTAAAATGGACATTTGGGTGAAAACTGATCTATTTTACATGCATGTTTCGATTTGATAGGTTTGATACATTCACCATATTCATGGTTTCATAATATCCAGAATATTAAGCATTATATGAGTATAATATTTATTCATCATATACAATTTTATAATTATTATTATATTGAATTAAAGAAAAATTAATTACATCACTTTGTGGAGATGGTAATTCGTATGTATGTGTGAGTGAAGATTAAAATTTTCAATGGTTGGAACTAAATAAAGGTAAATAATAATTCAACTTTCAAAAACCATAATAACATCATTAATAACATATATATTTATTAAATATTTAATTATAACAATCCAAGTAAGTGGTTATGAAAAACAAATTACACCGCTACATGGACACTGTAAGTCATACATACACATGAGTGTTTTTTTCACAATACATTGGATGGAAATAAGGTGGATAATGGTTGTTACATCATCATTATAAAAATTAATTATATTTAAGATATATAATTATTTATTTTATAATTTATACCATATATTTTTAGTAGGTATAAAAAACAAATAAAATTGAAAATGCTCGGTTAAGAGTTACACCACTTCATTGACAAACCACTTTTGGATTACAGAATAATCCTTGAGAGTACATTATTTTAGAATGGATAGAAGATCTAGGATGTGGGGAAGGAATATAGGAAGGTATTATGGTAGGTAATTACTTATATAGAATGAATTAATTTTCAATAATAAAATAGTGGAGGTGCCTTTTTATAAGTGAGGGGAGGGGCACCCTTGGAATTACTTAAAGTATTAAATAAATATTAATTAATTTCCAGGTTCATATTTCTACAAATTAATTTATCTCAAATATAATATAATTAAAAATCAAAATAATCTCATACAATAATATTCAGATAAGTTTATTTGATTTTTTAACCCTTATCTCTTAGTTTTAACCCCATGTTTACCCTTTTGGTAATTACCACGGTATACATGTTTTTTTCCTATTTAAGGGACTAGAATGTTACTATAAAAGGAAAAGTTACCCATAAGTAGAAAATAGTTTTTATTATTCACCATATCCAAAAAAATTATGATGATAATATTTTTATGAACATTAATTCATTTAATAAAATATTATTTAACATAAGATACCATTAAATTCAGTTACAGAACTATTCACAATATTTGAATTTAAAGACAACATGAATGAAGTGTAATTAAAATATAAACTTTTAAAAAATCAATATTATGTTATATTTATTAAAAATTTCATATAACACAATAATTTTTCCAAATTTTATTACTTTTAAATATTTTTAAAATCATTAATTTTATTTTTCTATTACTTGATCAAATACGATGTCAATGTTGCATAAGCATTTAAGGTAATCATTTCATCAATAAAAATTAAAAATAAATTACCATGATAAAAAATTATATAGTATTTAAAATTAAAATTTATAATCTAACATTACCTCTCTTTAGCCTTATGAAAAAATATTAGAGATATTAAATTCAAGAGGGTAAAATTTTGTATTTATCCTCATTTAAATAATATAAAGGTTATAATCAAAGAAAAATGAAACTATGTTTCCATATTTTCAATCCTTCGTTGAAAATGGATGAACTAAACCCATTTAATATCATAAATAAATGTTTTTGAGAAATTTTAATAATTTATCCAATGTTTTAACACTGTTTTATTTGTTTTACCCTTACCGATGTGACAAATATTTATCACAGTTATGATTCATAATGATAAAAAATAAAATGAAAATATTTAAAAAAACTTATCCTCAAGATTAAAAATATATAATACATTTTTGAGATTAAATTTATATAAGTTATAGAAATTTATAATAAAATATGCATGCATAATGCAATGAAAGCCGTTTTTTGATAAATGTATTTTTAGGCATAAAAATGGATTTATTATTATTCACTGACTATTAAAAATAACTAAATGAATATAAAATAATTTTATTTAATATATAATATTAAAATTTAATTAACATCATTAATAAAATTTATTTAATTATTGATTTAATTTAATAACACATTTTCCCCATAAAAACTCTTTTTTGAAAGATGTGTTTTTATGCCAAAAAAACATATACAAAAATCATTTATAATGATGATTCATATGTAATTAATTAGTTTTTTATAATTAAAGGATTATTATGTCAATTTAAGATCAAATTAAATACATAATGAGACTTATAATCAAAGATAAATTACAGTTTTACATAAATAGGTATTTTTCACTCTTCACTGGAAAATTATTTTTTCCATAAATATATGAAAATCTTACCTTCTGATAATTGTTATTTTCTAATTTAAAAATTGATATAAATTTTTTATCATATAATTTATAAAAGTTTAATAAATTTTTTATATTATTATCTCACAAAAATTAATAAAATTTTTTTTGAAGAAATTTATTTTTGAACTGTAAAATAAATAGTAAATGCATTTGAATTTAGTAAAAAAATTATATATATATTTCATAATGTGGTTAATCCTATTCATAACCATTAATTTAATTTTTATGTTATAATATAAATCAGTTCTTTTTAATCTTAGGTTTTTGTGCCAAGAAATATATTTAAAATATATAATTTATTTAAAGAGAAATATATTCTAAGATCTTGGGTAGTTATACAGATATTGATGATTATTTTATTATTTGTGAGGAGGTAAAAAATTATAGATAGAGGGATCTATAATGGGGGATATCACTGAATCAAGTGTTAATGTGATTATCACCATTTTTTCCTACCCAAAATTCTTTGCTTATGTTGATGGTTCTTGTCAAGATTTGGATTTATAACACTAAATGAAATGTTTTAGCCATTATGCTAAAAATGTAAATTTAAAGAATTAATTAGGGTAAATTAGAGGAATATGTGTGTTTTGAAAATCATCATAGAGATCCTATATTACTATCCTCCATAGCTACTCTTTTGGATGTTTCATGTTTATAGAAAAGGTCATGAATTTTCAGCTAGAAATGAAATAAGAAACCCTTTTATTCTCACATGGTTTTCTCTTTATGAGTTCATGAAAATTATTTTTCTTCATCATTGAGCTAAATTCATATAGGAATTCTGTTACTGTTCTTTAAAATTTTAAATTGATAAGTTTAGAAGTTTTTGGAACTAGAAAAATATAAGTCCCTCTAGATTTTACACAAATCCCTTGAGTTTTTCCCTCCTACTACCCTGCTGTTCCTATTATGGGGTAACATGAAGATGAAAAATTTGAGTGATTCTAATCTAAATCCCCACACCATCTAATTTCAAGAACATGGGATTTTGAAGTTAGGTTAATGATTCATGTCCATCCACTTAGGATATAGTTTTTATTTCAGATCCATCGGCATGCATCATCCTTCTATAACATCCGTTAGAGAAGAAATGATCTCATTAGATTGAAATGTTCTGGTGATACTCTCACATGAATTGATGCTCAATGGGATGCACCTATATGATCATGATAAGGTGATTCTATTTGTTCCTACTATTGAAAATCAGGTTGATTCGGTATATGGAAACTCTCTTGAAATAGGGGAAATTATTTTCCTAGTAGAGGGAACTCTTGATATTCCACTCATTTTGAGGAAACGTTTATTGGTTTCCTTGGATTTATATTGGTGGGATGAATTGAAACAATTGTTGATGGATGAATAGTCTCTTCTTGGTGAAGTGGGTTTTCTATAGGAGAGATGGTGACCTTAAATTAACAGTTTCATTCTATAGTTATATTTACACGGAATAATTTTGAGTTTATTTATCTCAACTTCTCCAACTTCACTTCATAATATTAGATCCCCTCTTCAGTGAAAATATGATCAACTTCTTTAAGTTCAGGGTGGTTTGTGGATGTTGCTGCACATTTCCCATAATTCTTTATATAAGGTCACAAACTTGGTGGAAGTTGGATATTTATAGGAGTTCCCCAAGTCATGAGACCACCTTTGATGTTAAGTGAATACACCCTCATCACATACCACTATATGAACCAAATTTTGTGTATATGTTTCCTTATATTTTTCTTTTACAATGGTATCTTGTTTAAAGCTATCTAAGGGGTTTTCATTAATAACATCTACCGATGTAAAAAAATTAGTTTGAATTAGATCTTCATCTGCATGAAAGTAGTAGGGATACTAGTTAGTTTCTGAATACCCATCAAGGGATAAACTATAATCTTCCTTTAAGAATTCACTATTATAAAATTTCATGGGATTATTACCCATGCATGATATTATTTCCCTTCCTTGTAACACTTCTTAATATGGAGTATCTAGTTATTTATGAATGTTGATCCTGATTAAATCTCCCATAATTTTAACTTCATGTGATCCTAATGGAGGGGATGAATTATAGGTTTTTGGTGGGGTGAATAAGTGATGTAATTCTCCTAGATCTATTCCTATTCAGGAAAAGATAGACTTACTCATGGTAAGGTGAAGTAAAAAACTACCATATCCCTATAGGGTATAGTGGTCCCAGCTCAATCACAAATTCAAATGGGCCCATTGTGAGTTTGGTGGATGTGGGGATGGTGGTAGAGGAGAAAATACCTTAACCCTATAGACTAAGGTATCCCCTACATACTACCTAATCATTTATTATATCATTCATTATTGGTTGGCATCAAAAACTAGCATGAGTTGGATGCAATGTGATTTTGGGTCACCCTGAATGAGGGATATCATCCATTGAAAGATGTTTGACTCTTTAGGAGTTTGGTTCTATAAAATTTTCCACCTGATTCACCTTCATGGGGGAATAATATAATAGAAATCCAGTGGTTCATTTCAATAAAGTCTATCCATTTTGAGGTTCAGAGATTCTAGTATTTCACTGGATGGATAAACTAGAGTATGTGGATCTAGGGTCTGTCACCTTTCCTGAGGTAATAAAATTTCAACTTAATTTACATGAAGAAGTTTTTGGGCCTATGAGTGGGGTGCAATAAAGAGATCCATATTCACACAATCTTTATTTGCATATTTTGGTTGGGGTTTTTTCAATCATTTTATGGATCAATTTTAAACATTATAGATAGGATTACTAAAGAAATTGATGTTGTTTTTAGGATTTTAGATTACTATCTATCAAAAGGAAGGCCAAGTCAATATGATAGAACCATTGATAGAGTTTCTTGAGTTGATTTGCATATCCATCTTAGGGAATGTGTCTAGATATGAAATGATAGATTTTATCCCATAAGTTGTGATGGAGATAAGTTATTCCCTCATAATTTAATGCATAGTGAATGAATTACTATAAAATTATAATGGGATATAAAATGATCAATATTCTATACTCAACCAATTCTATCCATAGGAAAATGGACATTTCATTATCCACTATGAGTGGTTATTTGACCTGGTCCGATGATAAAGGTATTTTCCCAAAAATTCTGTTAAGGATATTGATATTACTCTAAATATTATTAGTTATGGATTGGGGTTAAAGATCTGACTGAGGATTCAATTATGATTATTTCCTAGAGAAGTATATTGACATAGATGAAAAAAATTTGATCAATGAAAAAGTATCCAATATATATATGGATTTGTAATTCCAAGTTCCTATTGATATGAAGGAATCATTAGAATGATGGTGTGATAAGAAGGCCCATTATTCCAAAAAGATGCAATACTATAATTAGGGCCTTTGTAATGCGTGGCATAAGGAAAACCTCTTTACATATCATTGACCGATTCAATGTTTTAGGGTGGAACTCCTCTTCCTTTAGATTAATTTTCATAAGTAATATGTCTACAACATTTTCTCTTGGTAGGAACTCATAATTTTTTGATTGCATTGCCTCATTGTGTCCCTTTGTGGCTATTTATATTTTGGTTACCTTTATAGAGAGGACCTTCATGGTTGTTTTTTTACTATTTGAACACCCTAGGGAGGGTCTCTATGGTAGTATACATCACTATAAGGTGGGAAGTTTCAAAGAAAACAAATGGGAGGTCCTTTATGGATACTGATATTTGATTAACTATTATTTTGTGTACCTCTACATATGTTAAATATTTTACCATAAGCAGGACCTTAGTAATATGTTCCATATAGATGAAATTCAGATCTACTGTATTAATTACAATGGTGAAGACCTATGTGGTTATCGGTATATTGGTTTCCCTTATGGGGAGTACCTTCATTTTTTTCTAACTAATATTAGACCACCATATGGAGGGCCTCCATAGTTGTTGGTTATTGATTGGTTGATAAGGGGGGGGACATCTTCACTAGTGATTTTCTTCTTAAACATAATGGTGAAAACCTCCAGAGTTATTATTTATATATTGGATGATAATGGGAGTACCTTTTTTCATATTGATATTTATGTTGAGGAAATAACACCCAAAAAAATATTATAGGGAGGGACTCTGATTTTTGAATGAGAACCTCTCATGGTAGGAATTCTACAATTGGTCTTTAGATGTTTGTGAGAAGGACCTTTGTGATGGATTCTCTAGGGAGGACCTCTGTAATGGTTATTGGATTTATCAATTTAGGTAGGAGCTCTATAGTTTTTGTTTTCTTTAATTGCTGCTGAGGAACTTAATGAACTAACCATTGATTCTCTCATTTTCATTATATATAGTTATTTTAAAATATTTTTTTTTAATTGTATTTGGGTTATAATTAGGATATATCTATAGGTTCATGGAATTTTAGAGGTTATAACAATAGGGGGATAGTTCTTGTCTTGAACATTATTTGACCCTTAGTATCCCCTCCTCCTTAGTTCACTAGTGTGGATAATTAGAGTGATGATCATGGGAACAACTTCCTCAAGGGCCTCTTGAAGAGTTGATAATGATAAATTCTTTTGGAATACATATTTTATGGATTCCCTCCTAGGAGACTCCACATTGTTCATTAGGATGTAGTGAATTTCCTCCTCTATCTCCCAATGATATGGGAGATATGTACTTTTTTAGTCCACATAATTACTTATGATGTGCATTGACTTGGAAATATGGAACAATTTTCGTTTTTAGTCTTTAATTGATGGGATATCATGTTGGGATTCACCTATTTAAGGATTTCAAGAGTTACTAATATAGTCAGAATGAGAATACTAATGCTGTAATAAAGAACTATGGAATTCCCCACCTGGTGATATAGGAATTTTGTAATGGTCTGTGTCCTCCTGGTTTATTACATTGTTGTTTTTAGTTGTTGGAAGTGTTCAGAGGAGGCTCAGATAGAGTTCGAAGAGGTTCAATTTCTAAAGAATGAAAGTAGGGTGATTACACATTGTGTAATCATGTTACATGATGTGAAACTCTATTTCACGACTTTTCTAGGAAGTTTCATGGTGTGTAATATTTTTGGGTTTGAAAATTAACATAAAGAGTGAGGTGAATCATTTTTTGGAAAAACCTATCCCCAGGTATTACAGGATGTGAAGTGGTATTACATGTTGTGTAATACCTTGATAATGTGCATTTTTAATAATTCTTTTCATCCAAACTATTATTCGGTCACTCGTTCTTTCTTTTTCTTATTATTCCAAATGAACCTTAGGCGCCTCGAGGAGTCCTTGATGTTATAATCCTACCTACTTGATCTATCAATATCAGTGGTTGTTTGTTGGTGATCCTTGATCGATCCATGGTGCGTTTTATCCCATTTCTCATAATTTTACTCTTGTTCTTCCCCCATGATTTTCTGCCGTGATATAGATTTGATTGAGTTGGATGTTTTGGCATAATTTTGATAATCTTATAGTGTATAATAGGTTGATTCTCATTTATAGTGGTGCAGTTGTCGCTCGCAGGCATTCTTTCCCACTCTGGGGTGCACAGACAAGTTGAAAAGATTCTTCAAGGTAGGGTTTTCCTTCATTTATTTTTGATTGTGCATCATGTGGGAGGGATATACTTTTGTTTTCCTATAGATCATAGATGTGAAATAGTAATCAAAGATAAGGAATGGGTAAATGAATTGAAAGTGTTAGATGGATATGATGCACATGTTTTTCTAGATTTGATGGTATTGTGATGTTATGAACTATACGGGCTAAACGCCCCACTAAAAAGCATGTTCGTTGGTGGTACTTGGTTTTGCACTAAATAAGGTTCATGTTATTTTAATTCTATTGAGCACTTATATATATAAATTTTTAAATCACACACACTTTTATAATAAACAGATTCCCTAGGATTACCCAGTTTCTATGAAAACCCCTGAATTAACAAGTGGAATTAAATAAGGGATTCCAAATTAAATACAGAATTGTGTTATGCTTTGGTATGTGGGGTGATGAGTTGTGTGTAATAGTTGTGGTTATGTGTGAAAGATATACGGAATGTGAAGTAACTATATTGTGATGTGTGGATACGCTCTGGTTTGTGCATTGGTATGTTTTTGAATCCCAGGCGTGTGTTATGGGTTGCTTTGGGTGGTGTGGTGGATTAACTTATAGATGGTACATCAACCTGACCATGTAATCGAATCTTAGGTTAAGAGATTTATTTATTGTGGAATGGAATAGAAGTGCTGTATAGTAGGGCTGCGATCGGGATATGCAGTGATGTGTTGCCGTGTTTCTTTTTTTGTGCTATGCTTGGTAGTTTCCTGGATAATAGTGGAATAAATGAATAAATAATTGGTTAATAAATTTTAGAACTATCTTGGGCTGGTTTGGTTAACAGAATTAATAAATGATTTGTGAATAAATAATGGTAATTGTTAATTAAGTTGGATAGAAATTTATGGGAGGTTGTGCCTTGATGTGTGGTGTAGTGCATTTAGAGGTATTAGAAAAGTTGGCAGGGTTGTGAGCTAGTTATTTTTCGACAACCCATAGGTTGTTCTTGAGTGTTTGGTATTATATATGTATATACTTGTATTTTTCCTTGTGATTTATATATGCAACCTACCCTAGTGGAGAACTACATGACGAACACCCCCATCATCATGGGGGAGTGTTTCTTTCCCAAACATCCTGGTGGGAGGATGGATGGCTGGCCACCCGCTCTTCCTAGCTCCCTCTTCCAGGTGGTAATAACCCAATATTCATCGGCCAGGTTGTGGTTTGTGAGGACCAGGTGTGTGCATGAAAGCTTTTCTTTCCCACGTGTCTTCGGTATGAGATGTGTTGTGATTTCCCAGGTGTCTTCGGGATGAGGTGTTTTTTGTGGACCAAGTGTCTACAAGCGGGACGTGATGTGGTTTGTGGCTCATGTGTTTGTAGGAAAGATGTGATGTGGTTTTTGGATTAGGTGTATGTGAGTGGGATGTGATGTGACTTATGGAATAGGTGACGAGACGAGGTGTAGTTGTGGGTCCCAGGTGCACGTGCATAGGCTTTGATGTGGTTCTTTCAAAATAGGTGGAACCACAAGGACATTTTACATTAGGAAAGAAAGGATAAATCAGTGGGGAGTGGCGAGGGGTACCCAAATAATTGATGTAATTAATATATTACTTTACTTGAGTTGCATTACTTAGTGAGCATACCTTGTTAAGGTTGGGATTGATAGTATGTCCATTAGGTGCTATTTGATTCTACTATTTTCTCACAGGGGCATTAGTATGCTCCCTTTCACTTGTCCACAAGAGACTTAGGTTTTTTCTTCTGAGTGTACATGTATGATCATCCTATGTATATAAAACCATTTTTAGGTTTCTAGGAGGATTACATGGACAGTGTTAGGAATTACTACCTTGGACTTTGGGACAGTTACAAAGTCGCTACTTTATCTTCCTTTTAGTACTTACCTTGGAGGTCTTATTAAATTTATAATAGTTTTATTTTAAACATGCATGTGAGATAGATTTTGGTTTTCTTATATATATATATATATCTTGGAGTTGTTTTGGGATGAACTATATTATCTCCTGATCTTGTTTTCCTAAAAAGGGGAATGCTTCCCATTTTGTGAGATTGTACACCCTTGGTGCCAGTCGCAACCCTTGGGCCTACTGGAGGTGGGACTCGGGGGTTATTTTCTCCCTTTCTTCATTTCCAGTCCAAGAGGGGTATCTTTGGAGGGAGGGGGTAATGACAGAATGGTATTAAAGGTGATGGTTGAGTGAAAGGATGGAATTTGGAGTTAGTCATAGTGAGGATTTCATGGGTTGGTAGGGAAAAATGTCAGGTGATCTTGGTGTGTGATATAGTCCAGGGAAGACCGGATAGGATGCGGGATTTTTGGGTCCCATGTGATATGATGCAAGGACTCTAAGCCCACCAAACGATCAGTTAAGGCTACAACATTTGTAGGGTAGAGACCCTAGGAAAGGTACATGCATCATAATTACTTGTGTTCATTTATGAATTGGGTGGTTTAGAAAAATGGGAATGAATGACAAGAAATGAGTTAAAATGAGTTAAAATGGATCTTAAATATAATTTCATACTATTTGGGATTAGAAATTCCTTGTTTACCATTAAACTATGGAACCTAGTCATCGTATATATGTGTCTCGAGCTATTGAGTCTCTACAGGATGATTTGGTTGATTGAGGGAGGGTTGATCAAGTGGAGGAGGATGACCAGTGGTAGAGAATGTTATGTGATTTCCTGTGGTAGGCTTTGAGAAAGCACAAGGGAATTGTTTCAGACATGGAGAAAGAGATCTAGATTGAGGAGCTTGAGAACACCTTCATCTTGATCCGGGCCCTGATTAAGTGCTGGGTTCCTTTTGTGGTTATTTATATGCGAGGATCTGTGTGTTAGTGGAAGACGCTATACTTGGGGGAGAATAAGGAAGTTGTTGTTCTATGGGTTGATTTTGAGAAGGAGTTTTGAGCAAAATTACTTTCATCAAAAATGAAGGCTGGGAATAGGGAGCCATTACTCTACGTCCAACAGAGGAGTATGTCAGTACAAGAGTTAGGGATCAAGTTTAAGGATATCCTTTGTTTTTACGTAGATATCTTTCTAGATTAGGAGTCACATGAGAGACGTCTAGAGGAGGCACTCCGTCCTTTGATCCAGTATGATGTTACTCCCTTTACGTTTTCAATGTATCTAGATGTCCATAAAAAGGTAGAGGAGATTGAGAGGATTCACTCATGAGGAGGTTTACCATGAGAGGGGATCCAAAAGGGTTCTTCGAGAGGTAGGTTTACCAGTGGTAGGTCTCAGGTGCCATGACCTTTGATGTTTCGATCAGAAAGAAGTCCACCCCAGCAAATTCATTTTCAACCATCTAGTCCTCATGCTTTTTCTTGGGCTTGGAGTTGAGGTTTTTATTCTATAAAGTTCACAACCATATTCATAATAAATTTCTGTTGGCCGTTCAAGCTCAGTATGGTGCAGGTGGATATTTTTAGTTCCATCTTTAATAGTAGTTGATAGTTAGGTTGTTTCGATAGTAGGGAACTCAGGCTCATGATCCACTGAGGGGAGATATAGTAGGTAGGGGATGACATTAGGATGTCCCTCAGGGACCTCAACCTAGGTGTGGTCATGGAGTCAGTCATTAGAAAAGGGGAGAAGGAGTTGGGTGTGATAATTTTCACATAACAGAGGTAGCAGTTCTGGTAGGACTACAGATAGTTAGAGGTATGGTCAGTTTTTTTAGAACCCTTGCTTGTGATTTTTTTGATCCAGGAGCTTTTTAATCCTTTTTTACACCCACTCTATCCCATTATCTAGGGTTATACATAGAGTGGATTCCCATTACCTTGGTGTTTAGTATTCCAATCAAAGCTCAAAACAGCTTGTTTGATGTGTGCCAGGGATATAGACTGATGATGGGACCACATCAGTCCCATGGAGAACTTTTCTTGCTACAGATGCAGCCATATGATGTCATTATCAACATCGACTAGTTGTATTCTATGCATGATATTATCTACTTCTTCTATATTAGAGTCATGTTTTTTGATATGGATATCCTGTGTTTTCATTGGTGAGAACAGATGTCAGGTGGGCAGTTAATGTGTAGATCCTCTTCTTTGCTTTTTAGATGAGCTGTTAGTGGAATCAATAGAAATCGGGATGGTGGAGGTTCCCAGAGTTGTTGGATAGTTCTTAGATGTTTTTACTGAGGTGGTAGTGATGTAACCCCCTCAACAAGATATTTAGTTCAAGATAGACCCGAATCCTGATGCTTCTCTGATTTTCATGGCTCTTTATTGAATGAAATCTGTAAGTTGTATGTGTTGAGGATTCAGATAGATGATCTGATGAAGAAGAGATTTATCTAGCCCAATGTGTCTCCATGGGGTGATCCAATGCTATTTTCAAAGAAGTTGGATGGTGGTTTGAGGTTGTGCATAGACTACCGAAGGTTGAATCATGTGATGGTCAAGAACCATTACCCTCTTCCAAGGATAGATGATATTTTTAACCAGTTGATATGGTAAAGTTGGTTTTTTAGGATTGATATATGATCTAGATACCACAAGTTGAGGGTGAAAGAGGAATACATATTGAAGACTTCTTTTAGGTGTACACATGGGAACTTCTAGTTCTTAGTCATTCCATTCGGTGTTATGAATGCACTAACCATGTTTACGAGGATTATAAACTCTATTTTCCATGAGTTCTTGGACCATTTCATCATCGTGTTCATCGATGAAATCTTGATCTACTCTAATTCAAAGGAGGAACATTCCAAGCTTCTTAGTAATTTCTTGAAGGTTCTTCAATGCAACAAGATCTACATAAAGTTGTCCAAGTTTAAGTTCTAGACATGAGAGGTTCATTTCCTTGGGCATGTGGTGTCACAACAGGGTGTGGAAGTGGACCCATAGAAAGTTGATGTAGTTTTTTCTTACGTGGAACTCAAGATTTTGGAAGAGTTTCATAGTTTTCTTATTTGCATAGGCTATTATAGGAGGTTTGTACCTGATTTATCTCGATTTTCAGCTCCATTGATATCTCTGACTAAGAAAGACCATTATTTTTTGTGGAGTGAGAAATTCTAGGTGGTGTTCAGTTATCTAAAGGGGAAGTTAGTTAGTGATCTCGTACTCCAGTTTATAGAGGAAGGGGTGATGTTTGAGAAGTTTTGTAATGATTCTGATCTAGGCTTAGGATACATCTTGATATAGCAATGAGAAGTAATCTCTTATGTTTCTTAGAAGTTACGTCCCCATGAGCGTAACTATGCCACCCATGATCTGAATCTAGTAGTGGCCATATTTATACTGATGTTTTGGTGACATTACCTCATTGGTGAGCGCTTTGTGGTCTTCATAGATCATAAGAGTTTGAGGTATATATTTTCCTAGCAAGATCTGAACTTGCAAAAATAGTGGATGGAGTTTCCTCAGGGATATTATTTGAGATCTATTTCACCTTAGGAAAGGGGAATGTTGTGGCCAATTATTTGAGTATAATGTCATAGAAGGTGGTTGTTTGGGAATATGGATAAACTTGGAGAGCGATGGAGGAGTTTAAAGTCTTGTACATAGATGCAAGAACAGATGGTGGTAGAGGATGTTTTCTTTAGATGATAGTTCAGTCTTATCTAATGTAGATGGTGGAGGAGTATCAGTGGGGAGAATATGAGGAAAATGTGTTGTGTGATCATGTTATCCATGGTGATGCTCTAGAGGGAGGGTTGGAGGATGGTCCTAATCAGATGATGTTCCATGGAAAGTTGTTTTTTCTGCTAGTGGTGCATGATGAGGTCCTTTGTGAGTTTCATAGATCACTTTTAGTAGTACACCTAAGAGTTTCTAATATGTACAGTGGTTTGAGAATGTATTTTTAGTGGACCGAGATGAAGCAAGAGGTGGTGGAGTTTGTGGAAAGGTTATTATTTTCCCAATAGGTGAAGGCTGAGCACTATGTTCTCGGTGGTTTTTTGTAGCCCTTGGATGTCCCCGAGTGAAAGTGGGATGGAATCTCAATGGATTTTTTCACAAGGTTACCCATCGATCAGGGAGGGTATGATGCTATCTGGGTAGTAGTGTATTAGTTGATGAAATCATCCTAGTTCTTAGAGATTAAGGAGTCGGGCGTAGTGGATTCTTTGGATAAGAGGTATATGGATGAGGTGGTGCGGTTCCATGGAGTTCTAAGGTCCATTATGTTAGATCAAGACACACATTTTACCTCTTGAGTCTGGATGGGATTACATTATTCTTTTGGAAACTAGTTATGCCTAAGAACTGCCTTTCACCCTTAGACAGATTGGACGATAGAATAGACCATCAAGATGCTAGAATATTTTCTACAAGCATGAGTCTTGGTCTTTGGTGGATATTGGGTGTGACACTTACCCATGGTAGAGTTTTTTTTATAATAATAGATATCACTCTTCCATTGTAATGGATCCATTTGAACATTTATATAGAAGAACATGTTGTTCTCCATTGTGATAGACAGAGGGTGGGGAGACAACTACTGTTGGTCTCGAGGTAGTGCAGATCATGACAGAGAAGGTTCAGCTGATTTTTAAGAGGATGAAAGAAGCACAAGGCCTTCATAAGTCATATCTCGATCTTAGAAGGAGGCCCTTAGAGTTTGGGGTTGATACCCATGTGTTCTTGAAGGTTTCACCTTGACTTGGGCAGTGGAGGTGTGGAAGAGGGAGTCAACTTTCTTCCAGGTTTTTTGAACCTTTTAAGGTGTCAGGGCGAGTTGGTGAGGTGGAATACCAGTCAGAATTTCCCCCATAGATGGAGAGGATCCATGACATCTTCCATGTCTCTCAACATTGTTGGAATCTTCTCAACGACTCCCATGTCCTTGAGTGTGGAGAGTTGGATATTGAGGATGACATGACATACATGGAGTGGCTGATAGAGATCTAGGATCATTAGAATAAGGCGATGCATGGAAGGACTATTAATTTGGTTCACGTGTTGTGGAAGCATGGTGGTTTGGAGGAGAGTACTTGAGAGTGAGAAACTAAGATGTGTTCCCAGTACTCAGAGTTGTTTTGAGTTTTGGATTGTTCTGTTTTGTTTTTAAATGTAATGTCTGAACCTTGTTTTATGAAATGAGTTGTTTTCCCTTGGGGTGAGATGTGTGTGGTGCAATGTGTGATAAATTATAGAAATGTGAAAAGGGGAAGACCCGATTCCTAATTGATACACATTAACTACGATGTGATTAAACATGTGCAGGCAAGTCAGTGACACCCAAAGTGGATAGTATCGTGACATGGACGATGAAATTCCTTGATTCGGATGTTCAGACAGTGTGGTTGTTGTGTTTTTGTGTTGTGACTTTTTTTCATTGGGTAGAAGCTGTGAGAAGATGTGTTCTTGGAAGTGGGGGTTTCCACTCCAGTTTTCGAACAATTCAAAGTGGTTTATCATTGAACTTTAACATGTTTGGTTGTTAGTGGAATTTCAAATGTAGCAAGATCATCGAGAGGTATCTATCAAGGTGGTTGTTTGGACCCCCTTTATTCTGGGCTTAGTTTTTGATTGTTGGGGGTGATCATCATTTTAGAGGTTTCTAATAAAATGTTCTATGTCCTCCCAATCCATTACTTCATGAGTTTTGGTGGTTGGAAGTATTTGGAGGTGGCTCTGAAGGATTTTAGAGATGTTCGATTACTAAAGGCTGGAAGTAGGGCGATTACATGTCGTGTAATAACATTACACGATATGAAACTTTGTTTTATGGCTTGTTTGGGAAGTTTCACGATGTGTAATATTTTGGGGTTTGAAAAATAAAATAAAGGGATAGGAGATAATTTTTTCAGCAAAACCAAACCTCGAGTATTACACGACGTGAAAGGGTATTACATATCATGAAATACCCCAATAATGTACAATTTTAATTATTCTTTTTGGTAAAACCATTATTGATTCAACCATTCTATCTTTTTCCTCTCATTCTAAACGAACCCTAGGTGTCCTGAAGAGTCCTTCGATCCCTACTCCTCCATCCTGGATCTATCAATCCTAGTGGTTGTTCCTTAGTGATCTGTGACCAATATGTGGTATGTTTTATCCTCTTTATCATCCTTTTACTCTTGTTCATCCCCTTGGATTCACTGCTGTGATACGAGTTGGCTTGAGTTGGATGTTTGGGTAGCGTTTTGATAATCTTCTAGTGAAGAATAGGTTGATCCATGTTTCTAGTGGTGTAATTTTCAATTACGGGCATTCTTCTTCATCCTGTGGTGAACAAATGAGTTGAACAACTTATTCAAGGTAGGGGTTTCCTTCATTTCTATTTTATTGTTCATCGTGTTGGAGGTATCTACTTTTGTTTACCTAAAGATCATAGTTGTGCCACACTAATCAATGATAAGAACCAGGTAAATGATCTGAAAGGGTTATAGGGATCTGATGCACCTATTTTTATGGATTTGATGTTATTGTGATGTTGTGAACAATACAGGCTAAACACCCCACTAAAAATCATGGTCGTTGGTAGCCCTTGGTTTCACACTAAATAAGTTTCACGTTGGTTGATTTCTATTGAACACTTATATATAGAAATTTTAAATCACATACACTTGTCTAATAAATGGATTCCCCAGTATTACCAACTTTCTATGAAAACCCCTAAATTAACAAGTGGAATTAAATAAGGGATGTTTTGTTAAATCTAGAATTGGGTTACGATTTGGTATATGGGGTGATGTGTTATTTGGTATAGTAGTTCTTGTGTGTGCAGGATAGATGGAATGTGAAGTGTCTATGTTTAGATGTGTGGATATACTCTAGTTTCTGCAATGGTACGTTTGTGAAGCACATGTGTGTGTTGTGGGTTGTTTTGGGTGGTGTAGTGGATGAACTTGTCGATGATACATCAGAACGACCATGTAATGGAATCTCAACTTGATATATTGATTGATTTATGAATGGATGAAAAGTTTTGTGTAGTGAGGCTATGATCGAGCTATGTGGTGATGTGTTTTTGTGTTTCTTTTTGTGTGATGTGCTTAGTAGTTACCCATGTAGTAGTGGAATAAATGAATAAATAATTAGTTAATAAAGTTTGGAACTAGATTGGGTTGGTTTGGTTAATAGAATGAATAAATGAGTTGTGAATAAAGAATGGTAATGGTTAATTAAGCTGGATGGAAATTGAAGGGAGGTTGTGGCTTGATGTGTTGTGTTGTTCATTTATAGGTAGCAGCAAATTTGGCAGTGTTGCGAGATGGTTGTTTATTGAGAAACCATAGGTCAGGTTTGATTGATTGGTACCATATAGGTATATACTTGTATTTTCCCTTTTGGTTTCTATACTCATCCCACCCTAGATGAGTAATACATCTTGAACACCCCCATCATCATGGGGGAGGGTGTCTTTCCCAAAAATCATGGTGGGAGGATGGATAGATGACCACCCGCTCTTCCGTTCTCCCTCTTCCAGGCGGTAACAGCCCATGATTCTTCAGGAAGGTTGTGGTTTGTGAGACCTAGGTGTGTTTGGGTGAGTTGTTCATTCCCGGGTTTGTTCAGGATGATATATATTTTGATTTACAGGTTTCTTCAGGATGAGGTATGGTTTGTAGCCCAGGTGTCTGTGGGGTGATGTGATGTGGTTTGTGGCCCAGTTTTCTGTGGGTGGGATGTGATGTGGTTTGTGGCCCTAGTTTTTGTGGGTGGGATGTGATGTGGTTTGTGGACCAGATGTCTTTGGGTAGGATGTGATGTGGTTTTTAGACCAGGAGTCTGTGGGTAGGATGTGATTTGGATCATGGACCAGGTGATAGGATGAGGTGTGGTTGTGGGGCTTAAGTGTGTGTGGATGGGTTGTGATGTGGTTCTTTTAGAAGAAGTGGGAGCGTGAGGATGTTCACCGTTAGGCAAGATCAGCTAAACCAGCATGGAGTGGTGTGGGGCACCCAAATCATTTATTGGATTACTATATTACTTTACTTCACTTTTGTTACTTAGTGAGCATGCCTTGGTGAGGTTGGGATAACTAGTATGCCAGTTAGTTGAGAGTTGGTTCTACTATTTTCTCATAGGGGCATTAGTATGTTACCTTTCACTTGTGCATGAGAGGGTTAGGTTTTTCCTACTGAGTATACTTGTATGATCATCCTATGTATATAAAACTATTTTAGGTTCCGAAGAGAATTACAAGGATGGTGTTGGGAATTAGTACCTCAGAATTTGGGATAGTTGCAGAGTCATTTCTTTTTCTTTCTTTTGGTAATTACCTAGGAGTTTTTATTTAATTTTTAACTATTTTATTTTAAATATGCATGTGAGATGGATTTTGGTTTTGTTATCTCTCTCTCTCTCTCTCTCTATATATATATATATATATATATATATATATCTTGTAGTTGTTTTGGGATGAACCGTCTTATCTCCTGATCTTGTTTTCCTAAAAAGGGCAATTCCTCCCATTTTGTGAGGTTGTACACCCTTGGTTCCAGTCACCACCCCAGGGCCTATAGGAGGAGAGACTTAGGGGACATTATCTTCATTTCTTTATTACTATCCTAGGAAGGTTATCTTTGGAGGGAGGGGTTCATGACGCATTGGGTAGGTGATGATATGCGCCAGGACTGTAGATCTCCAACAATCATTAAACATAAGAAATAAATCAATGATTCTATCTTTCTATGATATAGTGGATACCAGTTTGATCCACCATTAAACCTATTATGTCTAAAAAACTTGATTCTTTTTAATAATCATGTGATGATTCCATTTGGGTTAAAAAGTTATCATAAAATTGAAAACAAAAATAAGGAACTATACAATGAAACATCACAAGAAGAATTAAATCATCAATTGATCTATTTCATGGATAATAGATTTAATGATAGGTTCAATTATTTTATTCCCTTAATTTTTTTCACCCTTAGTATTGCTTAGATATAGACTTTATTTAAAAACTTAGGTGATCATTATAGTCAGCTAAAAATGATTCAATTTGAGTATCGAAGTCAAGAGGATGGTATGTAAGATCATCCTACAAAAGGTATTATTTCCTAGTCCAAGAATCTCTTATATATTTAGGAAATATTAAAAAAATCATTTCCCTTAATAATATAAATTCCTTATGTTGTGAAAGTTATTGACTGATACCATTCATTGATGTGAACATCTATATTTATGAGAGGATAATCATCATCCTTTTCACTGATTGATTATTCTACCGTTCAAAGCCAAGAAAATGGGAACTCTATAATTTCTCACCATCCATAGTGGCTTTAGATATTTTATAGTTTGGATATAGCCCATGAGTAGTTCTTATTATATATATCGATAAGAGGAATCATATCCCATGTAGTTTGATTCCACTTTATGGGACACATCGTTGATTTTAATGATATGTGACACAGACAAATGTGGTTCACTATTAGGTCCAGCATCCATGAAAAAATAGAATTCCTTTTAAGGACATGTGTCTAGGACTAGTGCGGTGCCTTTTATGGTTTTGAAACCATAACCATGGTGTCTTTTACTTCAATTTCATATCACTATGACCAATTAAAAGTAGTTTAATGTCATGTAGAATTCAATACTAAGAGTGGGGAGACTAAAAATTATTTTTATGGGACATACACATGAGGTCAAAACTTAGTTCATCCTTTCTATTGGAATTGTATAGAAGGGATATGGTTGGGTTTTATATTTAGTTGTTAGGACCATGGAATCTATGGATTATTAATGAGGCATAGGGATGATATTAATCATGGGAACATGATCACATCTTACACCTATTAGGAGACACATTTTAATCATCTTATATATGTTATTAACCAGACAAGGAAGGATGGTTGGACTCCCCAGTATTATGGTCCAAAAAAGAAGGGTTGGGACTTACACTAGATTGGAATATCATTTATATCAATGGATTTATTATTTTACATAAGGGAGGCTATCCAAGGGATTATACATGCGTAAAGTGGGTATGGATATGTTTTAAAATGATTAGGGGAGAGAATCTGGGAAGGATGGCCTAATAGTGTCTCAACTAAATCCCATCAAAATAATATATAATGGATAAACAATCACATTTGGTATGTGGAATATTAGCTCGGAGTGGTTGGGATGAATGTGTTAGGATGAGAGATATAGAACTAGTTGAATAAGGATATGAGTCATCATTATCAAGGGAATAAAAAAAATTAGTACCCCAAGGTCCCAATCAATTAGAGAGAACAATTAGTGGGACATCTTTTATAAAGATCCAAATTCCAATTTTCAAAGTAATACATGATCATGTAAGTAAAATATCTTTTGAGGAGTCCATGATGGAATAGGATTTTGGGGGTTTTGACCTTGGTAAAATTAATCAAATGAGGTAATTTGAGTAGTCAAATTATCTAAATTAAGTGATACAAGGAATGGAAATACCATTAGGAGGACTAGATATCCCCAACAGGGGTCCAAAATATAGTTCAAATATTTCATAGCGATGGACCCTTATAAATATTACAACATGTACTTTAAATGACATGAATTTTGGATAATATTGGGATTTTATAAGAGTGATTTGGATCCACTAAAGTTATGGGTATTTAAGGTAGGCCACTATATAAAATTTACACAATTAGAATACCACCTTGAATCAAATCCATGGGGTCCATTACAAATAATAATACATGGTCTAACCCATAGTGATATTATGCTGGCAAGGCATCACCTTGTAATTCTTACGCGGGGTACCACCCTATATCCTTGACATAGACATAAATATACTTGAGGGAATTTTTCAAATCCTTCCATAAAGTATTATTTAAAAAATGATTGATTTTTCTCACACTTCATGTATTATAAAATTAAAATTCCTCAAAATGTTTTTAGGGGTTTAATTTATAGGAAAAACTTGTAACAATTCAAATAGGACAAGTCGAACCATAAAAAATATAAAGTACATGATCATAGAGGTGCTCCACCACATATTTTCAAATGAAAAAATATGTAAGAATTAAATTAACTCACAAGGGAACCTCACATCACCACTAAAAATGGAACATGAACCCACATCCACAAGCATTATATGTTCTCATAAGTGAACATCACTTCACCACCAAAAACAATTTTTATACCCATTACTACATTCTTTTCATGTTCTCCTAAGGGATACCCACTTTGACATTTCAAATGATTCCCATGAAATATCGTCATATAATTTTTATATAATAGGGTTGTTTTATTTATGGTGAATTTTATTCTTCCATATTCAACATCGATTTTTTTAAAACATTTTATTGGTGTTTTTAGATGTGAATTTTGATGTTGGTTGAAGCTAAAAATCTATAGTTTGAATTTCAGAATTCAATTAGGGAAATTTTATAATCTTCCATATATATATAGTTAATCTTTTTTAATCCACTAATAAAACTATTCATTTCACTATGCTACCCTATAAAATTTCAAAGACTCTCATGATTAAAATCAATTTGTTAATAGTGTTGATAAGAAATAGAATAATGATATTACTTTACCAATGAAATATATTTCACACATTTATATTTCATATTATTTTTCTTAACATTGTAAAAGTATTTATATTTTAAATAAAAAACATAATGAGTTTAAACCTATTTGAAAATAGAAGTTATATGAGAGAAATCATAAGAATGAGAATGTTTTGAGAAATTAGATACGATGATATCTGAATGATAACAGATAATTTCATTAGAAAAAAAGATATTTAAAATTAAGGAGTTTTTATTTAATGGAATATATTAGCGTTGTTAAGTGTAAAAACAGAATGAATATACATTCTAGTAATATATGCAACTTCCTCAATAAAAAAGTTGCAATGAATTGACGGGGAGGTGAGATGAAGTTCCAAAAGTTCAACTAAGAAAAAATCTAAAATAAAAGTTCAAATTGATTTTTTTAATTCTCTTATAGAAACATGTGGATGATGTGATAGATCTAGATACATAACCAACATTTGTATTAAGATATTTCAAAAGTAAATGAAATAATATAATAACTCCAAATACATCAAAAAGAAGATTTATCAATAAGTCATATTAGTTTTTGAGGTTTTTTAAAGTAGTGAATGGAATAAATCCTTAGATATAGGATAATAGTTTCTTATCTCACATGACTGAAAAAAACCATTGGAATGATATTTAAAGGCATGATAAAAAATATATTAAAATTTTAAATGAAATATTACTCAATGTGAAAGGATTTTAACACAACGAAATTGTTGTGAATAAGTTTGAATCCAATATTACTCTCTTTGTCGAGGGGTAGAAGCACAACCCATTAAGTGTATTGATTTTTTGAAAATGGAAAAAGGTTATTTTTTCAAATCATGAATATTCTATTATAATAATGGAGGACAAAAAAATCATAATGATAGGATTATAAAAAATAAAAAACTTATTTATGTTTTCAAAAGATCAAGATTCATGTTTCTCGATTATGAAGAGATATAATGAGATTTATTATAAAAATATTTTCTATTTGGGTCAGAAGAAATTGAAAAGACATATAAAATATGATGTAATTTGATGTTTATTAGTGATTATTTGTAGGGAAGTAGCATCATTGATGTGGGTAGAAAATTATTGATTTTTAAAAAAATCTATAAAATTTTAGAGATTAGAATGAATATTCCTCTATAATTGATAGTTTGGGATGTGTTTGATCTGATGAGACTGGAATAAACTAATTGAGATAAGTACATTATTAATTTTTTTTTATTTTACTCATATGAACTATTTTATGTTATATAAATTAAATATAATGCTCTTGATAGGTTTAAAAACTCTTAAATATGAGTTAAAAATGAAATTGGTTGTATTATAAAAATATTTCATTCTAAAAATGGATGTAAAAATATGAAAGTGTAATTTTAAGAATTTATTGAAAATTATGGGTTGAGGAATGAATAATGTGCTCCATATACACTCCAAAAAAATAGTGTTTCTGAAATGATGAAATGAATATAGGTGGATATGGGAAAAACTATATCATTAAAGCATGGAACCATAAATTATATTTAGAGACAAGCCACTAAAGTGACAGTCTATATCCTAATTTTAAGTTTACTTTCAAAAAATTATGTATATATGAATTATTAGATTTTGTTTGAAAGAAATCATAATTTCAAGAGTTTGAAATTTTTTGGCACCCCTGATTATATCAAAAGTAATGAATGATTTTTTTCAAGCATAGTGAGTGTACCAATGATGGGATTTTTCATTGTTTACACTCGAAGGACATAGTTACTTGTGTTACCATAATGAATTAAAGAAAAATAATTGATATTTAGGATGTTATTATCATGGAAAAAATAAATTTATTACAAATATCATCTCATATTAATGATGATATTTAGGAAGCTCAAGGATAATTTAATGCACATCATCGAATATATGTGGTCTCAGTTGTAGTTTTTTTATTTTTCTCATGTTGATTTTTCAAATTCTTAATAACTATGATTTCTTGGAGAAATGATATTTTTTTAAAATAAAAATAAAAATATATAGATACAAAAAATATTCTTTGAGATAGAAGAAAGTTTGTTCAAACCTAGTGATGTTAGTGAAATTCCAATGATAAAGTATTTCATTATGAAGTTAAACTTAAGAGTGTTGATGATGTATTGTAAAATGGTTATTGGATAGTAGTGATTGAAGAAGGTATAAATAAGATTGTGAAGAATGGATATTCTGAGTTGGTTTTTTTGTCTGAAAGATAAGAATATTATATAGAGGAAATGGATTTTTAGAAAGAGGATTAATGTCAAGGGAGAAGTAGCATGAAAAAATAATCTTTAAGTATAAAGGGATACGTAACACCCTAAGGATTTGAAAATAAATTTAATATTGAATACATGAAACACTGAGTCTATAAAACAACACTCATTATAACCTATCCAATAAACATAATTTTTCAACTTATGTGATTTTAATTTCAAAAAATTGACAAACACTGTTGCGTTCACGATGATATTTAGAGTCTAATAAGGTAAACTCAATTTATTTGATGAATAGTAACATATCCTTATGAATAGTAATATGAAACTTATGGATAGAAAATCATATTATTATTTTATTTTATTAAGGTTATAAGATAATGAGATATTGATTAATTTTTAAGGTGATATAAAAGAAATTATTTTTTAAAAAATGTTATTTTTCAAATAAATATGGATTTTATTTAAAACATAAATTAATAATATTTAAAAAATTATTTTCAAAAAATGGTTTTATTTTTTTAATTTTACACATTAGAAAAGGGTTAAGGTGAATTTTTGGGATTTTTCTAAAATACTCAAATTTTTAATGAATAGTAAAATACGTTAATTTACCGTATATATACATTACCAATTAAATTCACTATTTACAACTTCATGGCTGATTTAAGCACACTTTGTTTGAAATCAATTGAAATTATTACTATTATGGTTTATATTAATCAACACTATTGGTTGTCCTGAGGGAAATAATAAAATAATGAATACGATATTCAAAAATCACCCCTCTCATCCACTATAAACCTCACCCTCACTCCATATTCTCTTAACCCCTATGAAGATTAATGACTTGTCTAAATTCTTCTCAAATCCCCCCCACATCCAGTATCATTTTTCTCATAAAAGACCAAAGCCTCTCCCCTAAAGAGGCTTTCAAGGAAGATTACATCAAGAGGTAAACTCCTTGTCATTTATTTTATTTCATGTTCCTTTCTTTTCTTTTTCTTTCCACAATTCATTTTATCCAAATTTTATGATGACTACAGGAACATACATGTACTAGAATTTTTTTATTATAAAAATTTAATTCTTCATCATATCTTCTTTACCCTTATTTTATACTAGAAATGAAAACACCATCCGAGATGCGTTAATTTATCACATTCAAGGATGATGAGTTTTCAATTTCTATTAACATATTCAATTATGGCCTTGAAACCATTTTTATGGTTGAAATAGATTATTATATAGGTAACATATACTATTTAAGGTTATGTAATCATTTTTTATAAATTTTATTAATTTATAGATCAAAATGGGTTTGTTGTGATAAAAAATCACCAAATAACCCAAACAATTATAATTAAAGTTTCATATAATGATTCATATTCACTTGAAATAACCAAATGGATTTTATAAATATGTAATATTATTTATGTTAAACAATCACATATAACTTCAATTCTGTACAACCATTCTCATTATACATGTTTATCTGTACATAAATATAAGAAAACCAATCATGAAATCCAAGGAAGAAAACGCTCCCAAACAATGAAATTGACTTTATTAACCCATAAAAGGAAATTAATGAACCTAATAAGGTTATAATAAATCAATTAAATGTATAGGATGTTCTGGAATCATTAATTTATGAACCTAAATTTGATTATTCAGTCCATTAAGATCAAGTGAGTAACACCTTTAGACTTAAGGTAAGGGTTTTCTACCCGAACCTCCATTTTCATTCGGGTTACTATTATTCACTATTAAACTCAATTAAATTAATATTTATTAATAATTAATCCTCATAAATTATTTTATAATGTTCTATATATGTGTACCATCGATAATCCCACTTTAATTTATGAGGAGTTATATTTTGTAAAAGTATTTTTCAAAAATTCTTTTCAAAATACAAGCTCGATTCAAGGGAATTTCTCAAATTCGTACCTATTTTTAAGGGAACTCTATAATCTGTTTTTAGAAACTATTATATTTAAAAAATCACTAATTTTTTTTAAAATACTATATTACTTTACTTATGGTTTTATAAAAATATTTTTCCAAAATAAATCTTCTTTTCAAAGTAAATTAGTATTTATCTCAAGAATTACTCATTGATTTTATAAGAGTATCTTCACATATTACAAAACTCTTGTTAATTATTATGTATTATTAGGATTAAAATTTTATGATATCAAATACCATATTTAATTTATTTAATTATGATTAGTTTTACTGTGGATGTGCTATCTTAAAACCGTTCACTAATTTACTCTGAATGGTTAGTGTTTATTATTAATGTTCACAGGAAGTTATTTACATTTCATATGTTAGTTTCAATATTAATGTATATATTGTTTATGTTTATACCCATTCATATTAGGAATTCATTGGACTTAGTAAGTGATGGGTGGGGCCCTCTATAGCCCCTCGATGCATTGGTAGGTCTCATGAGACAAATAGATATGCACTTAGGTGTGACCTTGCCCATTTTTTTAGATATGGTTTTGGCCGAGGCATTGATGGTATGTAACAGAATGTCTATCATATCCATTTAACACATTATGAAGCTTAAAATTAATATTTCATGTGGTTATTTGAATTTTCTAATACCCATGATTATGTTTTATTATGAATTTTTTACTTAGATCATATTCCTTCCATAATGTGTTCAAGTTTATTATTTTTAAAGGTACGTATTTTCAATTATTCACCATGCCTAGTGTTTATGTTTATGATATCTTCTAATATATTTTCTACCCTTACTGAGCATATTATCTCACCCCTTATTTTTTTTATTTTTACCAGGACATGAAGAGGTATATTATGATTGAATTTTATGGATAATATTAGATTGGTGGATGTTACCAGTGAATCTTTTATTTTTTTTTTCATTTCAAGTTGTAATGTTGAACTTATGTATGTATCTAGCTTTCAAAATCTACTAAACTATTTGTTACTTTGGGATAAAACTTTATTTTAATAATTCCAATGTAAAGTAATAAGGCACTAGATCTAGGAAACTAGGGTCAGGACTTTACTGTTGGTATCAATGGAGGTTTAGTAGAAAACTTGGAACCTAGATTTAGAAAATGTAGATTAGAGAACAAAAACTATAAGATAGTATTTCAGTATAAGTATATAATAATATACTATAACTTTGGTAAGGAATATATTATGTGGATATTTATATAAAATACATCCTTGTCTAGATACTGCAAGTGGATGTGGTTCTGGAACATATGTACCTAGGAGTGAAAACTCCATTAAGGAGTTTCAGGATTGACTTGGGGTATCCTGGTACACAACAACGGGCCTTACTACACACCTATTTTGATACTCCTGGGGTATATTATTAGGATAATTTAAATTTTATTTATAATCCATTATGATTGATTTAAATGTAATTTTTTTCTCAAGGAAACCATATTTATGATTATGGGATTATCCATGCATAAGATTTTAATTTATGTTAAGTATTTTTCTAATTTGAGATAATACATTATAATTCATAACCTAATATAGTGTATTCCATTATTTAGAAATGTAACCTAGTTGAAGGAGTGGAAACCACATGAACACATGTATCCCATGTTGGGATTACCCTCCTATGTATGATAATGATGTTGGCTATGGAGCTAAGACTGGTGTAAGGAAACTTATAACTATACCGAGACAATTTACTCAGGTTATGAACAATAACCTTACCCATATGGAGAATCCATATCTACAATGTGTATGAGATATGTTAGATTGATTTATGTGACAATAACCTCCATAATTTAAGGGGACCACAAACCCATTCTTAGCGGAACAATGGATAAGTTCCTTAGAGAAGATATTTCTCAGCTTGAGAAGTAACGAAAGTGAAAAGGTTGTTATGGATGTTTATTTTCTATCGTGAGATGATTATCAATGGTGGTGACTAATTAAAAAAAGGAGTAAGAAATAAAAAAATAGAATAGAGTTAATTTAAATAACTTTTCTTAGAGAAATACTTTCCTCATGAATAATGAGTGGATATGGAAAGACAGTTTCTGAATTTGAGTCAAAAGAAAGATGAGAATGTTGGAAAGTATGAAGATAACTTCACAAGGATATCAAGGCATGTTTTAGACTATATACGTAATCCAAGGATAAAGATTTATCAATTATTTGATGGCCTAAATCTATTCCTCTGATGGGAACTGGTCTGCCAAAATTTCTCATGATATAGAGATATAGTCTCATGTGCTGTCAAGATGGAAGAGGAGTTCTGTATGTATTATAACACTAAAGGAAATAAATGGAAGAAGAGGGATTATAAAAACTCTTGAAAATGAAATAAGGAAATGGGGAACAAGGTAAGATTTGACTTTCCACCCTGTGATAATTGTGGAAGGAAACACTCTGGTGCCTGCTTAAAAGGAAAAGGGGTGTGCTACAAGTATGGATAAAAAGACCATTATACTGGTGATTTCAAGGGTAGAAAAAATATATTACTTTTCAATTATAGAATTTTAGGGAGATGGGACACTATGCTAATGATTTTCCAAATCGTTAAGAAAATGTGCCATAGAAAAGGCAAAGGGAGTAGGGACTAGCTTATGCGATCACAACCGCTGATATTGAAGTTCCTAATGATGTGGTGGAAGGTACTTTAATCAGTTTTTGAACCTTATACAATGATTTATTTGATTCTATATCATTGCATTATTTCATATCTTCCTAGTTTTCCAAGAAAATTAGATATTTACAATTTGATTTAATAAGGGACTTATCAGTCAAAACTCCTAAGGGAAGTATCATTGAAACAAAGATGTGTCTGGCAGTCACCATTATAGCATATAAACATGCATTATCTGGTAATTTTATTATCATAATCATGATTGAATTTTATATAATCCTCATTATGTATTGGATTTAAAATGATGATTCAAAAATATATTTCAAGAAGAAGGGGGTTATAGTTTTTGAGAACGATGTAGAATCCATTATCTTTATGGTGGAAACATCATCATCTGTCTATAATCTAGATATACCCCTAGTATATCTAATTAATGAAATTATTACTGAGGATGAGAATGTAATATCTATGGGTGAGGAAAGAAATATTCAAATTGAGGATGTACCTATTATACAAGAATATATTGTTGTTTTTTTGGAGGATTTTCCTGGACATCCTCCAGAGCGGGAAGTTGAATTCTCTATTGATTTAATCCCCGGTTCAAGAGACATATCAAAGACTCCTTATATAATGGACACTATAGAATTAGTATAACTGAAGAAAAAACTAACAGAATTTAGTGATAACAGATTTATTCACCCTATTGTTTCTCCATGGGGATCCCTTGTTATTTTCATTAAGAAGAAAGATGGATCTATGAGGTTGTGCATTGACTACAGGTAGATCAATGCTATAATAATAAAGAACATGTATACCCTAACTTGCATTGATTATTTATTTGATCAACTTCATGGAGAAAAATATTTTTCTAATATTTACCTTTGATTTGGATATCATCAGTTGTGAGTGGGAAAGGAAAATATTCCAAATACAACATTTCAAACCAGGTATGGGAATTACGTGTTTAAAATAATGCCTTTTGGACTGACTAATTCACCCTATGTTTTTGTGGATATAATGAATAAATTTTTCAAGGAATATATTGATGACTTTGTGGTGGTATTTATTGATGATATCTTGGAATACTCCGAAAGCTACAAAGATCATGAAAATCACTTGTAAACTATTTTAAAGACTCTTTAAAGAAATGAATTATATGGGAAGTTTAGCAAGTGTGAATTCTAGATTCAATCAATTTCCTTTATTGGACACATTGTCTCTAAGGATGGAATATCTATTGATCCTATGAAGAAAAAGACTATTCCAGAATGGCCTACTCCAATGAACATAACTGAGGTGCATAGTTTTATTGGTTTATCAAGTTATTATCAGTGTTTTGTTCAGATCTTCACCTGTTTATCCATCCCAATGACCATGCTTATATGAAAAGGTGTTAAGTTCATATAGAAAAAACAATGTGAGGAATGTTTCAAATAATTGAAGAGGAGATTAGTGAATTCTCTGACTGTGAATCTACCATTGGGGGATGGTGGATTTGTGATCTATAGTGATGCATCAAATAAAGGACTTGGTTTAATCCTTATGTAGAATGATATAGTTATTGCCTATGCATCAAGGAAGTTAAAAATTAATGAACAAATCTATTATACTCATGATCTTGAGTTAACAGTTGTAATCTTTGATCTGAAGATATGAGGACATTATCTCTATGGAGAAATATGTGAGATATATACGGATTATAAGAGTTTGAAATATATATTCTCATATAAAGAACTCAACATGAGGAAAAGGTGATGGATTAAACTACTCACAGATTATGATTTTCCTATACACTACCACCAAGGAAAGGAAAATAAGGTAGCTGATGCATTGAGTAGGAAGGATCATAGAGTCATAAACAAAATGAGGATTGAAAGGGATCCTATGTTTATGGATCTATTAAAGATGGATATGGTAATTATCAAATAAGGTGAAACATCACTAATTTTTCATTTGGTTTCCCAAACATATTTGTTAGAAATGATTAAAACTCCCCAGCCTGATGATGAGTATCTTAAAAAGAAAATTAAAGGTGTGGGTGATGGGAAGATGGATGACTTTATGTGTGTAGATAGAATTATGAAATTTGGGTAGAGGATATGCGTTCCCTCAATACTTGAGATAAAAATATATTTATTGGATGATGATAATAGCTCAAATTTATATATACACCCTAGTAGCACTAATATGTATAGATATTTGAAGGAACATTTCTGGTGGGAAAAAATGAAGCGAGAAATTGTTGATTATGCATCAAGATATTTAGTTTTTCAACAAGTGAAGTCCAAAATACAACATCTAAGAGCAGTCATGAAACCTCTAAAAATTCCTACATGGAAATGGTATGACATCACCATGGATTTTTTCATTAGATTACCCCAAAATCCAAGGAAGAATGATGCGATATGGGTGATTGTTGATCAACTTACGAAATCTGCACATTTCCTGACTATAAGGAGGGATTTTCCACTAGAGTGCCTAGAACGAATCTATATCAATGAAGTTGGGAGACTTCATGGGGAATATATCTCAATTATATCTGATAATGATCCATGATTTACATTGAAATTCTGTAAAAGTATTCATAATGCTTTGGATATCGAGCTTTGATTGAGTATTTCTTATCACCCTCAAACTGATGGGAAATTTGAGAGAACGATCCAAACCATAGAGAACATGTTGAGATCATGTTCACTTAACTTTCAAGGTATGTGGGATCAATATTTACCTTTAGTGGAGTTTTACTACAATAATAGTTTCCATTCAAGTATTCAAATGGCACCATATAAAGCATTGTACGGAAATAGATGTTGTACACCAACTTGTTGGGATGAAGTTGGAGAAAGGAATCTTGTGGGACCAGAGCTTGTAGAGGAAACAACAGAAAAGGTAATGACTATTGAAACCCATATCAAAGTAGTTAAAATTAGAAAAAAGATCTATGTTAATAATTGAAAGAAGGATTTGGAATTTCAAGTAGGAGATCATGTGTTCTTGAAGGTATCTTTATGAAAGGGTGTTATAATATTTGGGAATAAAGGGAAACTGAGACCTAGGTATGTTGGACCTTTTAAAATACTAGAGAGAATTGGAGTGGTCTCATATCATTTGGATATGCCTCCTAGCTTGTCTAAAGTACACAATGTGTTTCATGTCTCAATGTTGAGAAAGAACATGTCAGACCCAATGTATGTCCCCACTTCTGAAGTAATAGAATTGAAACCTGACCTATAATACTGTGAATAGCCTATCCCGATTATAGGAACTAAAGAACATGTTTTGAATAATTACACAACTTGAATGGTAAAGATATTTGAAAACAAATCATAAAATCAAAGAGGCAACATGGGAGCCTGAGGAGCTTATGATAAAGACCTACCTAGATCTTTTTATAAGGCCACATTTTGAGAATTTCGAGGACAAAATTTTTGTGAGGGGAGAATGTAACACCCCAAGAATTTGAAAATAAATTTAATATTGAATGTGTGAAACACTAAGTCTCTAAAAAACAAAACTTATTATAACCTAGCCAATAAACATATTTTTTCCACTTCTGTGATTTGAATCTTGAAAAATTGACATACATGGTTGCGTTCTGGGTGATATTTAGAGTCTGATAAGACAAACTTAATTTTTTAGTAAATAGTAACATACCCTTATGAATAGAAATATGAAACTTATGAATATTAAATAATAATATTATTTTATTTTCTCAAGGTTATAATATAATGATATCTTGATTAATTTTTCAAGGTGATATAAAACAAATTATAGTTTTTAAATTGTTATTTTTCAAATAAATTATGATATTATTTAAAAATTAAATTAATAATAATTAGAAAATTTTTTTCAAATTTTTTTTTCATTTTTTAATTATAAATGTTGAAAAATGATTATGTTGAATTTTTGGGATTTTTCTAAAATACTCAAATTTTTGATGAATAGTAAAATACCACAATTTACCGTATATATACATTATCAGTTAAATTAATTATTACTTGAATCATGGATTATGTAATAACACTTGGTTCAAAATCACATGAACTTATTACTATTATGGGTCACATGAGTTAACACTATTGGTTGTCTTGATGGTAATAATAAAATAATGAATAAGATATTAAAAAATCACCCCTCTCCTCCACTATAAACCCCCTCACTCCCTCTTCTCTTCACTCATATAAAGCCTTGTTACTTTCATAAATTATACTTAAATATCCTACCAAGATCCTCCCCCACTTACATAAGCCCTTGATCTTATAAAAATACCAAAACCTCTTCCCTAAAGAGGCTCTCAAAGAAGATTACTTCAAGAGGTAAATTCCACTTTTCATTTATTTTATTTCAAGTTCCTTTCTTTTATTTTTATTTAATAACGTAATTTAATCCAAATGTTATGATGAATACAATAAATTAAATCTAATATAATTTTGTTTTGATAGATTAATAATTTTAATCATCTTTCCTTTCCCCTTCTTTTATACAAGAAATGAAAACACCGTATGAGATGTGTTAAGTTATCACATTCATGGATAACGAGTTTTAAATTTCTATTAAAATATTAAATTATGATCATGAAACCATTTTTATGGTTGAAATATATAATTATATAGTTAATATATCCTATTTATGGTTATATAATATTTTTTTACAAATGTTATTAATTTATAGATCAAAATGAGTTCATTATGATAAAAAATCGGCAAATAACCCAAAAAATTATCATTAAAGTTTTATATAATGATTCATCTTCACTCAAAATAAAAATTTCAATTTTATAAATATTAAATATTCTAGATGTTCAATTATCACTTATAAATTCCATTCTGGACAAAAATTCTCATTCTACATAATTATCCATACATGAATATTAGTAAACCATTCATGAAAACCAAGGAAGAAAATTCTCCCAAACAATGAAATTGAATCTCTTAACCCATAAAAAGGACATGAATTAACCTAAAAATGTTATAATAAATCAATTAAATGTATATTATATTCCTTAATAATTAATTTATTAACCTAAATTTTATTATTTAGGTCATTAAGATCAAATGAGGAACACCTTAGGACTTAAGGTAAGGGTTTTCTACCCGAACATCCATTTTCATTCGGGTTACTCTTATTCTCTACTTACCTCAATTAAATTATTATTTATTAATATTTAATTCTCATAAATTCAGTGTGAAAGTTTCTATATATGTGTACCAACCATAATCCTACTTTAATTTATGTGGATTTATATGTTTTAAAAGGATCTTTTGATTTTTTTTGGAAATACAAGCCCGATTAAAGGGAATTTCTGTAATTATTACCTATTTTCAAGGACACTATATAATATGTTTTTAGAACCCATTATCTTTATAAAATCACTATTTTTTTATTAAAATACTGTATTATTTAACTTCTGGTTTTATAAAAATATTTTTCCAAAATAACTTTTCTTTTCAAAGTAAAAGAGTATTTATCTCAAGAATTACTCGATGATTTTATAAGATTATCTTCATCTATTCCAAAACTCTTGTAAATTATTATATATTATCAGGATTAGTCATTTAGGATTTCATATACCATATTTAATTGAATTTTTTATGATTATTTTAACTGTGTATGTGCAATCTTAAAACCATTCACCAATTTACTCCGAATGGTTAGTGTTTATGCATAATGTTAGGGGAAAGTTTTTTTCATTTCATATGTTAGTTTCAATATAAATGTATATATTGTTTTTGTTTATCCCTATTCACATGAGGAATGAATTTGACTTAGTAAGTGAGGGGTGGGGCCCGCTATACCCCCTTGATTCATTAGTAGGTCTCATGAGACAAATAGATATGGACTTCGCTATGGCCTTGTACATTTTTTTGGATATGTTTTTGGCTCATGCCTTAATAAATTTTAGATGTATTAGATTAGGAATTGATGGTACATTTCAGAATGTACAGAATATGAATTTTGTTCATTATGAAGCTATAAATTCTTAGTTCATGTGGTTATTCTACTAGTATATTACCCTTGATTATGTGTTATTATAGCAATGTTTACCCATCTCATATTCCTGCCATAATGTGTTCAAGTTTATTATTTTTAATGGTATGTGTTTTCTATTATTCACCATGCCTAATGTTTATGTTTATGATATATTCTACTTTATTGTTTCCCCTTACTGATCATTTGAGCTCACCCCTTCTTATGTTTCATTTTTCCCCGGACATGAAGAGGTATATTGTGATTGATTTTATGAGATAATCTTAGAGTGGTGGATGTTCCCAATAGAACTTTTATGTTTTTTTTCATTTCAAGTTGTAATGTTGAACTTATGTATGTATCTATATTTCCAAATATACTAAATTATTCTTTTCTATGGGATATATATTTCTTTTAATTGTTCCAATGTAATGTAATAAGGCACCGGCTCCGAGCAACTGAGTTTGGGTTTTTACAGGATACTCTCGAATTGTGGGTATAAACATTGATGACACATTTTATCTAATCATAAGGCTTAAAAAAAGATTATTTTTATTAGTATGTATGATAAAAGTAACTAAAAAGTGTGGTTAATGAATATAAATTTAGAGTTATTGAATAGTGGACTTGTGTATGGGTTTTAATTAATAAAATAGAAGGTTTTTTCCTTAACGATGATCATTATCAAGTTAGAAAGAAAAATAAGGCCTTATATAAACTAAACAAAGTCAAATTATTATGCTATTAGAAATTACCCTAAAGCTTAAAGAGAATGAATTCAATGAAAGGAATGGTGCATAACTATATTTATGTCATGGGAGATGACACTAGCCTATATATTTTGATAATTAGTAACAATGATGAATTTTTTTAAAACAAAAAGGTTAATTATAAGGAAAATAATTCCCCAATGAAAAATAAATTTCTAATGTCTATGATTGTTGAGATAACATTAATTTTTGGTTTATATCTCATGAATATTGGGGGTTATATCTTGATCTTATAAGATAATCATACTCATGATTTGTAAAATATGTTTAGAATGGATGAATCAAGATATATATCTACCCCTATAAAACATGTGAATAAATTTTCCATGGATAAAGAATTAAAGAATACAGATTAATACTAATTTTGAAGGATTAACATAATTATACACTACATGACAACATGTAAACCTGACATTGTGTATTCCATTACGCTTTATGCATGATTCCAAATGTAACACCCCAACTCCAGTTACCTATATCTGATGTTTATATTATAAAAAGGGTACAAAATAAATAGATAAAAATTAATTAAATATATCAGTTTAATAGTTTCAGGAATCAAGATACATAAATAACCATTAAATTAAATTGAAAATGTAATTCATATAAACAAAATTCAAGAAAACTTGTTATCTCTCCTTGAAAATACATAGCTAAAATTTAGTAATCTTCACTATTTCCTAGTGAAATTAGAGAAAATATAAAGGAGCGATCTCAAATTCTCAGTAAGGAGGTAGAATAAAGTAGAAGCTATCATAAGTAAGAATGGAATTAATAATATATATAGAATAAATAAATTCTTTAAAAAATGGAGTTCTGCGCATAATATATCCATGGATTACTTTAAAATTAAAAATTCTATTAAATTAATAACTAATCTCATAGTGGATGAATGCATAATATTTATCACCATTACCCTACCCTCAAGACTATGTGTCGATATATCATACAAAAATAGTTAGGGATTATACCAAATACTTAACTAATTTGTCTCATGATAGATATTGATATAATGAGGGGATATATAATTCCAAGTCCCACCCATCACATAACACACCCAATGTATCAATCATTTGACAAGAAAGGATAAATTGTACATATCATAATTTTCCATATGGATCCTTATATATAATCATGGATAAGTAATCAGTAGGTATCCATATGGAAAAAAGGATATTCATATTGTCCATTATTTCCCCATTCAATAGAATAATATGAAAATCGAGGAGAATATCCAATAATAAACAAAGAAACTATAGGATATTCACAATGTAAGGGAAAGTACTTTATTAATGGAACTATAATGAAATAACAGTGTAGGTAACTTTCATGGTTCAAGGATATCAATATAAATTATTTTACAATAATATATTCAAATACTTTATTATGGTTTGTAAGGAGATTGTGAATCATCTAATGAATAACCTGTGGGATTATAAAACTAGGTGTGCAGGTTGGCCCATTTTTTGTACACTGAGTGATGATCTAGACAATACAAAATCAATTTTTTTTATATTTATTAATCCTAGGTGCATCTGATCTAGATCCAGTATCAACATGCTGAATCTATATTTATATGTCATTTCTAAGAATCCTCACACTCCTTACCAAATTATTAGGTTATTTTAGATTTATCCCTTGGGTTTCCACTATTTGTTGAGAATAATAATGGCTTATAAAGGTAGTATAATGAGATATAATGATGATATCTCATTTAAAATTTTATAAATATTTCATAATAATAAATTATAAAAAATTTGATATTGAAATGAAAATTAATCGTAGTGGATTACGCACATAATGGAAGGGAAGGAATTAGGGACCAATATATTTCCATAATAATGTCTTAGGGAAATTATATAATGGGAGGGAATAAGTATTATATCATTAAAAATATATCAAATGGGTTCAAGTAACATGGATTTATAAACATGTAAATATGTGAAAAATAATTTAAAATATATCATAATAAAGTGATTGTGATTAAAAAAGAAAAAAGGTGGATTGGGAATCCTTACCTTGAAATGTTTATTATTAAGTCTAGATAAGTGAACCATATTATTTTAGAAACACCTTTAAATGATTTTAGAGATGTAAAATTATATTAGAACCATGACCACTAATTTTGGAGTGAAGAAGAATGAAAGGATGTGTAGAGCTTTATAGTGAATCATTGGGATTTGTTTATTAGTTTCAAAGCATGGGCATTGGACACTAGGTTAATAAAAATAGAGAATCATTATACTTATATGGTTTTATCACACGTCATTTGGAATATAGGGCCTATTTTATAGATTTTAATTGTTTAAAAACTTAAATCCTTTATAAAATATTTTTTTTCAACATGATTCTTATTTAGAAATATTATTCTAACGAATTTTAAAACACACTTTAGGTTTTTGATGATTCTTCCTAGGTTTTTAAAATTAGTTTTACTATTTTAAAGTAAATTATTATAAATAATAAATACATTTTTGGTTGAAAAATACCATATATTTCTCAATACATCATTTTTAAGATAACATGATCTCACAATACTTATTATATATTCACAACATTTTTTAATTTTTACAAAAAAATAAAACTATCTCTGAAAATTAAGAAATATTCATCATTGGATAATTTATACATGGTGATTATAGATTTAAAGTCCTTATTTTATAATAATTCACTATATATGAGAAATTTAGTTTTTAAATTAAAAAAAAATTAATTCAAAATCATACGTTTGGAGCTTAAAATTTAAAAATTCTTCTCATTATTATTCTAAGATGAATATGGGTAATTATATAATTATTCTTAAATATATATATATATATATATTATTAAATATTAATTATATTATTACCAAATTATTTTATGTTTCATGTTTTAATGTCTATCATAAATTTAATTTCCTAGTTCTTTCTTGCATTATAATGCGTTGTATTATTATGATGAAATAATATATTCTCCTTTTTCCATAACTTTTGTGATGAAATTTTAATTTAATATAGTAAAATATTGAAAATTACATTCTAGCCCCATTAAACAATATTTTTCCCAAAATTTGGGGAGTACATATAAAAATGAACTAATTTCAGTAATTCAACCTCATTGGTTCCTTAGGATCCCATGTTTCCTCTTCCAAATTATAATTCCTATAAAGAAAATTCAATATATTAGATGTCTGATTTGATGATAGTTTCTCTATAGTTTCAATAATATGAAAAATATCTAAATTAAAAGAATAGTCCGGATCCAACACTATCTTATCTATGATGAGTACATGCATAGGGTCTGATATGTACTTCCTTAACATAATAACATAAAAGAAATCATGCACTTTATAGAGGATGAGTGGAAAAGAGAAACAATAATCCAAGACTATAATTATATACAAAATATGAAAATACCAATGCACCTTATATTTAGCTTCGCCTTATCATAGAATCTTATTACCCCTTCTTTAGAGAGGATTTCATAAATACATGGAATACTATATATAATTCAAATTCTTTACTATATTTATAAAAATACCATTTCAGTTTAATTTAAGCTATATTTATATAATTCTAGATAGCTTGGACCATCTCAGTTGATTCATTAATGAGTTTTGGACCAACAAACCTCATTTCCCTAACTCCATCCATATAGGATTGTGTGTGATACATTTTCCCATACAAGCCCTCATATAATTCCATTTGAATACATGAATTTAATATATTTATTTACATGAATTAAAAAATAGGTAGGTATTAGTTCCATGTTCCTTGGATGTTAATTGATCATGACCTAAATATATCCTCCAAAGTTTGGATGGTTCTCCTAGTCTACCCTTCACTTTGATGATGATATGTGGTGTTGGAATTTATTTGCTCTCTAAAGAAATTTGAATAATTTTTCAAATTATTTATAGAAAATGATTTTCATGCTAAAATAAAATTGATAAAGGTGAGACATGAATCCTTATAGCATCATTGATATAGATATACAGAATATGTTTAAGGGATATATTCTCCCTTATTTCTAGGAAATTTTCAAACCTAGTAAGTTGATCTATAATGACCAATATAGAATCATTCTTCATATATGTCTTAGGAATTCCAATAAAAAAATTAAATTATGATATTTTACCACTTTCAAATTAGTATAGGGAGATATTGTATAATACCCTATGGAAGTTATCATATAGTCTCTACTTATTGGAATTCCAATCATCTTGACACATAGTCTGCATATTCCCACCCATCAGAAGTGTTTTTATACCCCTATACATCTTGGTACTATAAGGGTGTATAGAGAGGTTTGATATATGAAATTATTCTAGAAATTACCTATTTATCTATAATATAGATGGTACACATATCACATTTCCAAACATTAACACACTATCTTTATAGATAAAGCCTATCAATATACCATTTTTTATGTATTTTATTTTCCTTTGTAAACTTCATCACACCATCTTCATAGATGAATAATATCAATATCCCATAGTTAATATATTTAATTTTCCTTTGTAAACCCTTATAATTTTTCTAAAACCTCTTTATCTTCACTAATAATGATGGTTGGGAAATTATTTGTAAAAGTAAAGATGCTTCCCTTTCCTTAATAATTTACATATCTATGTTTATTAAATCTCAGAATATATGATCCATGTCCATCCCCATTATCAATAGAACTCCATGATCCTTCCAACTCAATTCATAAAACAATTTTTTTCTTTACCAGGATGGTATTTTATTGCACATTCATAGTACTTGACTAGTTCCATCTGTATCCTTCGTCTCATGTTGACATCTTTTTGAGTGAATATATACTTATAGAATTTGTGATTACTATATATGTTGCATCCTTCCCTTTGAATATAGAAAAACTCAATTTTCAATAAAAATATCATCACTGAAATCTCAATATCATGAGTTGGATAGTTTTATTCACGGGTATTTAATTTCATAGATGCATAAGTAATAACTCAATTTTTTTTCATAAGGACACACCCAAGTCCTTTTTTTGATGAATCAAAATATATAAAAAATATTTCCTTTATAATGGTAAGGTTGATTCTATACCATTTATTGATATTTTCTTTAATCATCATATATTTACTTAGATTCCTTTAACTATATGAATTTAACCACTTTACGTGTCAACTTATCTAACATATTAGCTAATCGAACAATTTTTTTTACAAATCTCTAATAGTAGCTAGATAATCCTAGGAATTTCAGTATATTAGTTATTTTTATAGGTGTATAATATCCATTAAAAACATTTTTTTTTATTTTTTAATGATATTCCATAATTGGAGATAATATGGCCAATAATAGAGTTTTTTTGAAGTAAAAATGGACTCTTACTAAATTTAAAATAACGATCATTCTCATTTTGCATCTCAATAAATTTACATAAATTTTCTTTATTCTCTTCATAATAAATTAGAGTGAATTAGGATTCCATAATTAAAAACCATATAATATTTATAAATATAATCCTTTAATACTCTGTTTATTAGATCCGTGAACACTATGGGTACATTTTTAACCCAAAATTCATTAATGTGAACTCATAACGCCCAAAGATTTTATAAAAAGTATTGTTTGTATATTATCCTTCATGAATTTTAATTTATGATAAATAGAATATATATAAATCCTTAACAAGTGTTAAGACCCTAAAATTTGATCAAAAATATCATAAATGTGAGGTAAAGGACACAAGTTCTTTTGTGAAATGGCACTAATTCACTATAATCATTGCCCTAACTCATAGATACATCCTTTATTTTCAAAAACAAGATAAAATACCCCAAAGTTGAAACACTATGGAATGTGAATCCCATATCAAATAACTATTATATTTTTTTTCTAATAGCACCAATCAGATTGAAGATAATATATACGGTGGCTTAGATAAGGGTTTTTCCATCAAGGATATGGCAAATAGAGATTTAAACTTCACTGTTAGGTGGAAATTCACGTTGTTAATTATGAAATAAATCAATATAATCCCTCAAAATAGATACATATTATGTTATTAGGATATCATTCTCATTAATTTTTTCATCTTCAAAATTAATTTCATTAATACGAGCCACTATAGGTGGTTCCAAACAAGACCTAGTCAATGAAGTATTTCCTCTAAAAACATGAAATTTTTTCCATACTCATAGAATGTAATAACTGTGAGGAACTAACCCTAGAATACCCAGAGCCGGTTCCTTGAAACATGATGTCTGAGTTTTAAAAAAAACCATGTAATGATAAATTACACATCATTCCCCATACAAAGGATCAAATTTGGTTCAGGTTCTGGGAAACCAGCTACTTCTGAAAATCTTCTTCTGCTAAAAGCTGATACCTGAAAAATTTATTTAAAAAACATAGGGTGAGAATATGAATTCCCAGTAAGGGGTTTTAAAACATAACATAATAAACCGATTTTTTTTAAAACATCATTTAAAAATTTCCAAAAAACATTTTCTTAAAAATGATGTAACACATGAAACATACCATAACATTTGTCTAAGAAATATAAGTTCACAATTAAAAGCATACCAATAGAATTATAAGGGAATATGATTCAATTATAAGAATTCTCATTAAGAGTAACAAGTAAAATAAATTATGAATATGTAGGATGTATGAATATACATGTATAAATTTAATAACCGAGATTGATACATAATCGAAGTTACGCATAAAGGTAATAACTTCAATTTCATACACTACTAATGTGAAACATACAATGGTTACTAAAATCACTGAGTGCTAAATAAACGTCATGCCATAAGCATTTACTTTTTCTGATAATCACAATTACTATCTCTTAACCATGGATATTCTACTAGTCGAATATCCACATGGTTAATTAATTATCATATGAATAATGAGAAAACATATAATATCATACCCTATCAAGACCTCGTGTCAAGACTCTAAAATGTTAATGGCCTCATTCCATGGCCATATTGTCTCATGAAAACTATCGATGCATCAAGGGGATTTCATTAACTGGTCACCAACCCGTTATACCGAGTCTATTACATTCCTCAAAGTCCACAAAAGGGGCATATATTCAAAATGTCTCATACCACTTTGAATATTTAATTTCCTCATTTCTTATTATTCAAGGTGTTCCATACCACTTTGAATAATTAAATTATTATTTATTAAATTATAATAATTGATAAATAAATAATAATTTTTTCTTTGATTTATCACATAAATTAATAACTTTACAACCCTTCCATAAACTTTCAATGCATTAAAATAAATCTTTATGACTTCATAATAGATATTATTCATGCTTAATTCATTCACTGATAAATGGAAATGACAAGGGACTAAGTCATTATATGTCAGTTATTATTTAGATAACAAGTTCCTCAATGACATGCATAAACTAATAGAAATTCTTTGAACATGCAATGCTATCCTTAAAATTACAACACCTTATTAATCAAATACCTATTGTAATTTCATCTGGATGCATAATAAATAAAAGGGTAAACCAAACATTTCATATAGGGTTTTAAGATTGCAGATGGTCAAACATTTATTGTTAAAATTCCTTTGTATAACACACCTTAATGTCAAAAATAGAAATCAAGGAACTCAACCACCACCAATAACCAAAATCCTAATAACACTCACATGACTTAAATTTTACAAGGTTCCTTGAATTTAAAACCATAGAGTGAAATTAAATGGTTTAATTATAAAAAAAATACTTCTGTTTGTACATATATGCTTATGTAGACATGAATATCTCTTATGTGTAATAGAGAACACTAATGGGTCTTACACCAAAGTTTATTGCCACTTAATTTTTATCAAAACATTCATTAATCTTAGAAGTTCAAATTTGAAGGATTTAAAACTCGTCCAAGAGGTAATTACACAAACTATACCATTATATAAGACCATGTATTCTGTATATAAGTATATATATATATATTTGAAAATATATAACAATATTCTACCTCATCTTTGAAACTTAAAGCATAGAGGACTTGAAACTGAACCTCAAGGAGGTTCTTTTACAAAAAAATGCATTGTTATAAATATATATATATATATATATATAAACATACATAATTGGGTAAGTAAAGTATATAAAATTTTTATACAACATATAACTCCTTACACTTTTTATTTCTTCATTAACTCTGAAATTCAAAGTTTTAGAAAAATATTAAATCTGGACATAAGGGGGTTTACGTAAAGTAGCAAAGTTGTACATAAGTACATGTATATTTAGTTATATATATATATATAAGGTGTTCATATATATAATGCACAATGAAAGAAGTTTTTTCTCCAAGTTTTCATAACCCAAAAATCCATAGGACCTAGGGTCGAGCATTTGAGGGTCCCCACCCAAACCATATGACCAAACATGCCTTCATACATTTATAAAAAAAATTAAAAAAATACGTATACATATATATAGTACATACTTAAGTTTATATTTCATAAAATACACCCTTATGTTTATACAACCTCTTGCACTAAAAATAGAAGATATAGTTTTGGTTTAAGGGGAGGTTTTTAACTGAATCATATAGTTAAATATATATATATCTATGAGTATAAGTGTATATGCACATACCATCAAGAAAAAAATACAAGGAAAAAATAAATTCCCTTAATTTGATTTGAGTAGGAGGAGCTCGGAAAGCACTGGAGATCTCGTAGGAGACTTTTTGAGGTTTGCTGGAATCTTTGAGTGGAGAGAGCTGAGGGGTTCCTAGGGGTGAAAAGTTTATGTTTATATAAACTATATTATACTTACATAGAACATTTTATTGCCATTTTTATAGGATCTGAGGATTATATAGTTTATAAAAAAATAACAGGGGTCGGTCTTCATGGAAACTACGTGAGAGGAGGGTCCAATGACTATAAAGGGTGAAGAAAATGGAGCAAATAGGGTGCAGGGGTTAGTGGTACAGTGCATGCCAGGGGGAAGAAGACGTCACTGTGGGAAGAAAAACGAAAGAATATTGGATGTTCCGAATCAGATCTAGCCTTAATCCAAAGGCCGGGATGCGTCCACAAATTTAATGGTGATGGATGACTCAAATTAAATCCACAGCCTGATCGGATGGATTTGGTTAAATGAGGTGTTTTAAAAATCTCAGATGGCTGAGATTAGATCCGTGCTGGATCGAACGGTGCACAAAACATGTGGTGATAACAACATGCACTAAGAATTGAGCGTCGAATCGAAACCGACGGCCAAGATCGCACACAATGCGATCCATCGGTTCAGATCCCGTTTCGCCCAAAAATACTTACCCCACATCAAAAAGTAAAAGAAAACATGTCTTCCTTATAATCCTGAAGCTCTGATGGATTGCACAGAAAAAACACAACACACACATAGGGATCCTTATACATGGGCTCCCGCTCCCCCTCATAGGCCTCAACCTACCCCTAGTTCATCGTGGCCTCGTGCCCACTGTGGAGAACTCATGCGCTCTTGTGCTCCGGTTCTCTAATGATCTTTTGTGACCTTAAGAGAGACTATGCCCATGCTCAGGCTAACCTAAGTTGAGGCTGAGGGCTAGGCTCAACCACTTATCATGAGATGCCTCCCTTGGCCTAGCTAAAGGGCCAGCCCTCGTGGGATTAATTTTTTAATTAAATCCAAACTTACAAAATTATAGAGTCATAAAGAAATTAATTTATTCATTTTAACTATGTAGAAATTATCTTTTAAAACATGAATTTTATTTAAACTTTGAAAGGTTAAAGAGTACAAATTAAATTAAAATTTTTCTTAACTAAGAGTATTTCTAAAATTATAAATACCAAATTTTTAATATAAAAAGTTATGAATTAAAATTTAATATATACACATGAAACTTTTATACATGTATTATAGATATCAAAACATAGTTTTTAGAAATAAAACATAGTTTAATTAAAACATTGTTTAAGCTCTATAAATTAAAACATTTACAACATTTTTGAAATCTTTTCAATGCGTTTTAATTCCTCATCTCATTTCAAAATCATTTAAGTGTAGTTAAAAATATTATACCATGCCCTTTTTAAAGTTCAAAATTAGAGGTTGTTTTATAATTTTCAATCCATAACATAAATATTTAGAAAAATAAATTATACTTAAATTTTTTTAATTAATTTACCAAAAGCACAAAAACTATAATTATAACCATTCAAATTCAACGACCACCCAAGGCAATGATCGAGTTGATGCCTTATAAGACTATGACTTAGGGTGTCATAAATTCAAGGAAATTTAAGAAAATAGCGCTCGTCATTCCATTGGTGCTTAGCATGGCTGCAGTGGCTTTGGCCGTACTAATGTTTGGTATGACAGATCCTAAGTACCCATATTATATTCTTGGAGTTCTCGTTGTTTTGGGTGGTCTCCCTATAATTTTGATCAGGTTTTTAATTATATTTTTTATAGAATGGTTTCTTGTGATCTTGGTGAATTGTAAACACTTTGGTGTCTTGTTTAAATAAAAATACTTGTGTTTATCTAAAACGTTTGTTTGGTTAGAAAGAAATTTAAGGAAAATAAAATCATAATATTATCATTATATGAGATACAAGTTTTGGGGTGTTACATTATTCCCCCTTTAAATAATTTCATCCTCGCAATTCATTCTACATAACCCTATTAAAAGACTCCCTCACAAACATCACCATATACTCCATCGTGGAGGGTCCTCTGGTGTGGCCAGATGAATTCACAGATTTGTGTTCAACTCATCTGCTTCCCTGCCCTAGACACACCTCGACTAGAAAGGGTTGAACTCATGCATAGTGCATTCGGGCTTCCAAAGTGTGGATCAGACGATGGAATGTTCGGAGATGTTCGAATGGACAAAGTCTCAAAGGACTCACCAGACTATCTCCCGATTGAGAACATCTAAGTTATAATTGTGGTCGTATAAGATGAAACTGAGGAGCTAGTACACGTAGGCTGCACAAAGGTTTACCTCCAAATAATCCTCTTGAAATATTACTCTAGCTGTGAAGTTCTAGGATAGAGTAAAGCATAGGAAAATCCCTTCGTGGTATTTTTCCCTTCGCCTATACTCGGCCAGTTGGACCGTGGCTATGCGGTGGTAAAATAATCATTCCCCTGGAAGGAGCGGAGAATGTCATGGCTGTTTGATATATCATAAAGTTTCTTGAACGTTCTTCTCAATTTTGAGAAGGGTAGGTACTCTTACTCATAGGTTTTGACTAATATGGTCTCTAGTATCTCGATAGGGAGTGATAAGATTTGAGTCTGTCCTTCCATATGAAAATTTTTATGATAGTCTAATCAGTGAAACACAAACACCGAAAAGGTAGAAGGCGGAAGAAACAAAAAATTATATTTTCATATACAACTGGTACATGATACCCAAGACTAATGGTTTCCCCAATTCCCAAATACACAAATCCCCAAAATAAGTTCAAAACTCTCAATCTCCCTGAACTATATGAAACCCGAGCAGTCTTGTTCAATCTCGTGGGTGCACATATGGTGTCTCCAGAGTCTGACATGAGGGGTGTATAACTGAGAGACATAAGTATGTACTTGTTGTATGTATACAAAACGAGAGACTTCAAATTCAATAATGTCAAAGTCCATTACTTGACCAAAATGGCTGTAAGACAAGACTTGACATATATATGATGCGCAGAGGTCTCCTACTACTACAGCTTATTAGAAGGCCATGAGGGATGAGATACCTTACACTATGGTGAAGCATCTAAAAAGTACTTCGACGTATTTCCTACGACATGAGTAGGATAGAAACTGGTTTTTCATCATAAAAAGATAGTCCAAACCCACTCTTAGGTGGAGTTGAAGTATCCCGAGAGAGTTGGATACATCATAGAGGTGTTTGCATGTCATAAAAATATGGGCATAGTTTAAAAAATTTTCATGGATGGCTATAGAAATTATGGTTTCTAGGTCCTCATTGGGAATAGAAAGAATACTAGTACCTTATTTTTCCATCTGAAAATTAAAAAAAACCTCATATTTAGTAATGCTTAAGTAAATCTTTCTTTGTTTCATTTCTGGTTTTCCAGAGTTATCTAAACCAAATCCTCTAATACCAAATGTGAGGACCTACCCCCAGAATACCCAGAGCCAGTGCCTTGAATCATGATGTGTGATTTTTTTTAACAAAATCCATGCACTGATAAATTACACTTCATGCCCCATACAGAGGATCGAATTCAGTTTAGGTTCGGGGAAACCAGCTACTTCTGAAAAGCTTCTTCTGATAAAAGCTAATACCTGAAAAATTTATTTCAAAAACATATGGTGAGCATATGAATGCCCAGTAAGGGGTTTTAAAACATAACATAATAGACCAATATAATTTTTTTTGAAAACATCACTTAAAAATTTCAATAAAAAATTTTCTTAAAAATGTTGTAACACATGAAACACACCATAAAATTGTTCTAAGAAATATAAGTGCATAATTAAAAGCATACCAATAGAATTATAAGGGAACACAATTCAATTATAAGCATTCTCATTCAGAGTAACAAGTAAAAGACATTCTAAATAAGTATGAAGTATGAATATTCAAGTATAAATTTAATAATTGAGAGTGATACATAATCAGAGTTGTGCATAAAGGTAATAACTTCAATTTAATACAATACTATTGTGAAACATACACTGGTTACTAAAATCACTGAGTGCTAAATAAAAGTCATTCCATATGCATTTACTTTTTATGATACTCATAAGTACTGGCTCTTAACCATGGATATTCTACTAGTCCAATATCCACTTGGTTAATTAATTATCATAAGCATAATGAGGAAAAATATAATATCATACCCTATCAAGACCTCTTGTTAAGACTCTAAAATTTCAATGGCCTCGTTCCATGACCTGATTGTCTCATGAAAAACTATCGATGCATCGAGGGGATTTCATTAATCGGTCCCCAACTCGTTATATCGAGTCTATTACATTCCTAAAATTCCACAAAAGGGGAATATATTCAAAATATCCCATACCACTTTGAATATTTAATTTCCTCATTTATTATTATTCAAGGTGTCCCGTAACACTTTGAATAATTAAATTATTATTTCAGAAATTATCATAATTGATAAATAAATAATAAAATGGTTTGATTTATCACATAAATTAATAACTTTACAACCATTCCATAAACTTTCAATGCATTAAAATACATGTTTAAGACTTCAGAATAAATATTATTCATGCTCAATTCATGCGCTGATAAATGGAAATGAAAAGGGAATAAGTCATAACATGTCATTTATTATTTAGATAACAAGTTTCTCAATGACATGCAGAAACTAGTATACGTTCTTTGCACATGCAATAATCTCCTTAAAATTCTAAAACCTTATTAATCAAATACCTATTGGAATTTCATCTGGATGCATAATAAATAAAAAGGTAAACCAATCATTTCATATAGGGTTTTAAGCTTGTAGATTCTCAAACCTATATTATTAAAATGCCTTTGTATAACACACCTTAATGTCAAAAATAGAAATCAAGGAACTCAACTACCACAAATACACAAAAGACTAATAACGCTCACATGGCTTAAAATTTATAGGGGTTCTTGAATTTAAAACCATAGAGTGAAATTAAAAGGTTTACTTATAAAAAAAATACTTATGTATGTACATATATGCTTTTGTAGACATGAATATATCACATGTATAATAGAGAACACTAATGGATCTTGCACCAAAGTTTGTTTCCACTTACTTTTTATCAAAACATTCATTAATCTTATAAGTTCAAAGTTGAAGGATTTACAACTGGTCCAGGAGGTGATTACACAAACTATACCATTATTTAGAACCATATATTCTATATATAAGTATATATATATATATAAATATATATGAAAATATATAAAAAGATTCTACCTCATCTTTGAAACTTAAAGCCTAGAGGACTTGAAACTAAACCTCAAGGAGGTTCTTTACAAAAAAATAATGGTTATAAGTATATATATATATATATATAAACATAAATAATCGGGTATGTAAAGTATATAAAATATTTATACCACATATTACTCCTTGCACTTTGTAGTTCTTCATTAACTCTGAAATTCAAAGTTTTAGAAAAATCTTAAATCCGGACACAAGGGGGTTTACGTAAAGCAACAAGGTTGTACATAAGTACATCTATATTCGGTTATATATATATATAAGGTGTTCATATATATAATTCACGAGGAAAGAAGTTATTTCTTCAAGTTTTCATAACCCAAAAACCCGTAGGACCTAGGGTCAGGCATTTAAGGGTTCCCACCCAAACCATATAACCATACATGCATTCATACATTCATAAACTGAATTTACAAACAAATTCATATACATATATATAGTATATACTTAAGTTTATCTTTTATAAAATACACATTTATTTTTATACAACCTTTTTTCAGTAAAAATAGAAGATTGAGGTTCAGTTTTAGGGGAGGTTTTTATCTAAACTGTAGAGTTAAATATATATATATATATCTATGAGTATACATGTATATGCACATACCCTCAAGAAAAAAAGGCAAGGAAAAAATAAATTCCCTTACTTTGATTTGGGGAGGAGGAGCTCAGAAAGCACTGGAGATCTCGGAGGAGACTTGTTGAGGTTTGCTGGAAGCTTTGAGTGGAGAGAGCCGAGGGGTTCTTGGGGATACAAAGGTTGTGTTTATATAAACTATATTATACTTGAATAGAATATTTTATTGCCATTTTCATAAGATCGGAGGCCTATATGGCTTATAAAAAAATTAACAGGGGGTCAATCTTCATGGAAACCGCATGAGAGGAGTGTCTAGCCGCTATAAAGGGTGAAGAAAATGGTGAAAATAGGGTGTAGGGGTTATTGGTGTAGTGCACTCCATGGGGAAGAAGACGTCACTGTGGGAAGAAAACTGGAAGAAGATTGGACGGTCATGATCAGATCTAGCCTTGATCCAGAGGTTGGGATGTGTCCATGGATTTAAAGGTGATGGAAAAATCAAATTAAATCCACAACCAGTTCGGGTGGATCTAGTTAAACGAGGTGTTTTAAAAATCTTGGACGACCAAGATTAGATCTTCTCCAGATCAGATGGTGCAGAAAACAGGTGGTGATAACCACGGCCGCTGAGAATCGATTGTCAGATCGAAACCGATGGCCCAGATCACGCGCAATGTGATCCAACAATTCAGATCCCGTTTCACCCAAAAATCCTTGTCCCACATTGAAACAGAGAAGCATGCACGACTTCATTATAAGCCCGAAGATCTGATGGATTTCTCCAAAAAAACACGACACATAGATAGGGAGCCTTATACATGGGCTCTCGCTCCCACCCACAGGCCTCGGACTACCCCTGCTTCACCGTGGCCTCACGCCCACGGTGGCACGCTCACACACTCCTATGATCCTATGATCCTATGGTCTTATGTGCCCTTTGGGGAGACTATAACCATGCTTGGTCTAGCCTAAGCAGAGGTTGAGGGCTAGGCTCAGCCACTTAGCTTGAGATGCCTCCCTTGGCCTAGCTAAAGAGACGGACCTAGTGTGATTAATTTTTTAATTAAAGCCAAACTTACAAAATTATAGAGTCATAAAGAAATTAATTTATTCATTTTAACTATGTAGAAATTATCTTTTAAAACATGAATTTTATTTACACATTGAATGGTTAAAGAGTACAAATTAAATTATAATTTGTCTTAACTAAGAGTATTTCTAAAATTATAAATACCAAAGTTTTAATATACAAATTTATGAATTAAAATTTAATATATACACATGAAAATTTTATACTTGTATTATAAATATCCAAACATAGTTTTTAGAAATAAAACATAGTTTAATTATAACACTATTTAAGATTTAGCAATGAAAACATTTACAAAATTTTTGAAATATTTGCAAGGTGTTTGAATTCCTCATCTCATTTCAAAACAATTTAAGTGTAGTTTAAAATATTATAACATGTCCTGTTTAAAAATCATAATTAGAGGTTGTTTTATAATTTTCAATCCATAACTTAAATATTTGGAAAACTAAATTGCACTTAAATGTTTTTAATTAATTTACCAAAAGGCCAAAAAATATAATTATAGTCATTGGAATTCAACAACCACCCAAGGAAACAGTCGAGTTGATGCCTTATAAGACCATGCCTTAGGGTGTCCTAAATTCAAGGTAATTGAATAAAATGGATCTCATCATTCCATTGGTTCTTAGCATGGATGTGGTGGATTTGTCTGTACTAATTTTTGTTATGATGGATCTTAAGGACCCATATTATCTTCTTCGGGTTCTTGTTGTTTTGGGTGGTCTCCCTATAATTGTGATAGGGTTTTTAATAGGCATTTTTGGGTAGAATGGTTTCTTGTGATCTTGGTGCATTGTAAACACTTTGGTGTCTTGTTTAAATAAAAATCCTTGTGTTCATCTCAAATGTTATGTTTGGTTAGAAAGAAATTTAAACAAAATAAAAGCATAATATTATCATTATATGAGATACATGTTTTGGGGTGTTATAATAACCTTCTAATGACAATAAATTATTGTATTATAAATTGATATCCAATCCATCCCAATTATTATATTAATGTTTACCATTTTTATTTCCACTATTTTTTCAACTAAATAACCCCTATATATTTTAATAGATACAAACCAATATACTTTTGTTGCTATAAGATTTACACTAGGAGTATTAACTGATAACTCTATCCTTAATATGTTAGGGGACCGATTCAATGTTATTAGAAGACTTTATAGATATAAAATATTGTATATATCTAGAATAAAATAATATATTATCTTAATTTAAGTTTATGGTCAAATTACCTAATATAACATCATTTGTGACATCAAATTATATTTTTTTGATTGCATAAGATCAACCATGATCCTTTGGAATCTTCTAGAATAGATTTACATTATTTGTGGGGTCTTGATTTGAATATTGTCCCATATACTTGTAGTTGAAGCAATGGACATCAGTGGTTTCATTCTTTCAATTTCACCCATGAGCTTGATGGAATTTATCTATACACATATAGTAAACTCCCAAACCCTTCAAGAAATCCAAATGGTGTTTCTTCCTATCGTGATGAACCAGCCTAGGATCCCTAGTAACCCGATAACCGAGCCAACCCTAACATATCCCAAATGGAATTCTTGATCTCCATGGGTTGGAGACTACCACTTTGCATCATACAAAATGAAAGTGGGAATGGTTTTTCCACTAATACTGTGGAATTAAAATAACCAAGAAAATATGCATGTCAAAAGAAACTCCACAGAGAGTAATGTAATAGAAGACAAAAAGGAATAAAAAATCCCAAGGTAATATAACCCAAGTAAAAAAATATGGACAAATAGCCCAAGTCCCTAAGGAAACAACTCACCAAGTCCAAGGTTCAACATCTGGATCCACCTCCAAGGAATCTGTAAGAACTCAGTTTTTCACTCAGGTATAGATCCTTTAACATTCAGTATAATTATTTATTTTGGACCTAATATGGATGCCTAATGAGTTATATAAGGTCTTAAGAGTGTTTGGGGATTTTTCGGAGCTTGAAACTCATCTTTTTGGGAGAAATAGCCCTGGCGCACGGTTTATAGTAAACCATGTCGGAAGGTCACATGGTTAGAGCAATCTGTGTGGGTGGAATACCTTTTGGACAGAGACTTACCACATGTTTGGTGCATGATTTCTTAGATAGTGTGACCTAACTGTGTGAGTGCCCCTTTATCCTAGGTTATGGTGCATGGTTGGAACATGGTTTGGAAAACCGTGCACCAAACTATGCACAAGCTATTTTTTTGGGGAATTTTACAATTTACCCTTAATGATCTATTTAACCCAACCTTCTTATCTAATACATTTTCCAAAATGATTAGCCTTTATTCCTCTCATTTGATATCTTTTTGATAGAATAAGTTAGGGATTAAAAGATATCCATCATCCAAGATCTGATCGATCTTCTATTCATCATGTTGGATGCGCAATGGTAAGTACTTGAGTCTGTTTAAGCCTTTATTCTTATCTCTTACTCTCAACCTAGTTAAGAAGTGTGATTATTTCCCCCTTTTCCCAGATCTACTACATTCTAAGACAAATCAAATTCCAATATCATAGGAGGATAAGTGTATGATCCTAAGGTGGGTGTTCTATAACTTATCCCTCAAGTTCGTTGATTTTGGAATTGTCATGTGGGCCCCATCGATTTCATCGGGTGCCGTTTATTTAATTTATATGCCATGATTATACACATTAGAAAAATATGGTTATGCTCTTTCTAAATATGTGATTAATTTTTGGTGTTTACGCCCACAACACCCAACATCCCATGTAGGATGATATGCCATAATTGGATTTTTAGTATCGTGACACTTTTGACCCATCGTTCGAATGTGCTCGAGCTCGACCACACTAATTGTAAACCTCATTGTAATAAATTCTTGTTGAATCATGTAATTGTGAATGTAAAGTACCATTTCAATTACACTTGACCCACCTAAGGTAAGTGATTCAATTTGATAACTAAATGTGAAAAGGAAATCAGCAAGTATACTAAGTATATGACTTAACTAGATTAAATGTAAATGAATAATAGGTTTCATGTTTGTATAACCCGTTAACACATTAATGGAAGGTAGAATAATGGACCTTAAATATTGAATATAACTTAAAATAGATTTAATAAAGGTTGCATGATACTTTGACTTGTCATACTAATGAAAGGAAAGGCTGTAACCAAATGGACTTGTTGATAAATTATGATTTTATTAAAAGGTTGCGTTCTACTTGGACTTATCACACTAATTAAAGGAAAGTATTGAACCAAATGAAATATTATTTGACTTCATTATCAAGTAGGAGTGTACTAACTTTATCTCACCTTGGATTCTTATCAGGGAATTCCTTGAGCACTTAGGAACCCTATTCCGATTCAAGGATCCAGACTGCTTATGTTGAGACCCACCTAGATCCCGATCCTTTTCTATTCTTGGATTACTAGTATGATACCATAGGATCCCTCACATATTATTAAAGTATTCCCTAGATACACTCCTTGGATCCAACATTGAAAAGTAGGTTCCATGGTTAAATCCTATCGAGCCCAGTCATTGCTTAGCCCTATTTTACCTTGGATAAGCTCCTTGGACTCAGTAGGTGTCTCATTGTGGAATTCCTTGTACTATAATCCTTGGATTAAACTCTTACCGTTATCCAGGCTACAATTATTACTGAGTTGGTGACCCTTGAGGTCAACTTTTCCTTGGTTATTACCTTAGAACTTGATTATTATATATCATTACATATTTCCATGTTACTTATTGAAACCTTTGCTATTATAAACATGTGACTTATTTATATACTTGTAACAATCAGATAATGAATTGGTTACAGGTTTAGACACCATTTGAGGGCTGGAGAAGGTACTTGGATATTTAGTTCCATTGTACTACATTAATTTATATGTGCATAATTTCATGCCGATATATTTCGTTACACAGGCCAGATGTTATAGACATCATTGGTGGTGGCCCACTAAGATTTATCTCACACCCTATTCAAGTGCCTTTTGGTACCCAGAGTAGATTACATGAATATAGGTGTTGATAAAGGGAAGCGTGCGACTTCAAACACTTTATTGATTTCTTTTTAGGATAGATATTGATAGCAGATGATCGAGATGGATCTTGGGATTCTTAGGAATGTCTTTTAATGTTCTTTATACTTTTGTGGAACATGTTATTCTTTCTATCTTGTATCCATATTTTCTAGTTTTCTAGTGACATGACATATCATCATTTGTTATTCCAGTTATTCCTGTTATTGTTGTTGTTGTCTCTATTTTGTATTGTGCCTTATTTTTACTTATATTTATTCTTCTATTTACCTCTATTTATATTTATCTAATATGCTACACATTGGTAATAAGGGAATAGTATCCCCACAAACACACCTTAGGCCCTCACCACTAGTCAGTATCCTCTGGAATTTAGGGAGATGCGCTTGTGTCCATATGGCTCACCAGGCTCTGGGCACCTATTAAGTGGAATATGGGTCCAGGATGTCACACGATCCTTACCCTTTACTCAATCCTAGAAGTAGATAATCTACAATCACCCAAAGGTACAAGTAGGGTGTGAGCAAAAAAGCATAGTAGGGTATCACCAAGGATTCCATAACAGATGACAACAAAATATTAATACAAGGAATTTCATTAATTTTAAAGTAAATAGGTTTTCAATTTCAATGAAAATTTTAAACAAATAATGCTATATAGTTCAAATGATAGAAAATACTTTAAACACATGATTTACTTTACAAGTGATGGAATATTTCTAAAACAATGTCTTAAATAAATCATTTTATATAAATTTAGAATGGAATGTAAAATAGTTTAAAAAAATTGGATACATTTATATCTCAAATATAAATAGGTGAGAAACATGGTCATATTCCAAATGAGAATGTAAGTTATTGACTATAAGACTCCACACTCTCTAAGTTATCACAAAAATATGTGTACACACATATCCTCTAGACACTACTTAGAGAGGAATCTTCACCATTGCTTAAGGGATGTGACCTTTTGCATTTATGTTTTACAACATTGTATAATAGTAGAGTGTTTCCAAATAACTCAAAAACTACCTAATGATTTCATGTGATCTTAAAAATCAACGATGGGAAATTTATTTTAAGACTACTTAAAATAAAATTCAATCCCATTTGTCTATTTCAAAATGAAAATTTTCCAATTAAAACCAAAACATGTTTTAATAAAAAAACATTCATGTTTCACAAGATAAAACCAATGAGTTTCTGTCAAAAAATTTTAAGCCATTTCAAAAATTTATTTGTTTGAAATAAATTCAAAAAAAAAACATTCCATCAATTCTATTTAAATAATTAAATTTATCAATTAAATCAAAATCATTTCTATCCATTTTTAAACACACCCCAACTCAATGGAATTGGTTTTTTCCCAATTTATTTCTAAAACCATTTGAAATTTCACAATTCACTAGAATTGGGTCTTAATGAAAACCAATTGAAATCAATTTCAAAAAATTTTATTTAAATCAATAACTTAAATAAATCAAGAAATTTAAGGTTAATCAATTTGGCCAAGTGGGATGGAATCACTTACCTTTTTCCTGAAACTCAACGCCCACAACGAAACATGCCAATGAGAACGAGGGAACAAAAGACCTCGAAAATCAACCTAGAATTGAGATCCAACAACATAGAGTATAGATACATCAATTTTATGACAATCTATTAAACCCCAGGGAGGATAAAGAGAGAATGGGATGGAGAATAAGGGAGAACACTTACTCACGAATTCACACCAAAAGCACAATGAAGATCAAAATATAAAAGAAAGGATCCAGAAGGGTTGGAGAGCTCCAAGATCTCCCGATGAAGGATTTATGTCGAGAGAAATGAATCTAGAGAGAAGGAAAAGTGGGAATTTCATCCATGCATCCTGAATATAACCAGAACGTGGGGTATTTCATGACATGTAATCCAATTACACATCATAAAATAGTTAAAATTTGTAACCATTGTAAAAACTGATGCCTAAAATTAAAAAATTTTATTTAACTAACTCATGACATTTAAAAGCTTGTCACATAATGTAACATTTCACTACGTGAACCCTTATCACGGTATGTACTCAGAAAACATTACACATCGTGTAAGCTAGTTACATGGCTTGTAACCCACCTGAAGCCTGTAGAAACAACCATTTAAAGTTGAAAGTCTAAAACATCTATGACTTCACCATTATAGGTATCCTAAAAATTCATTATCAACCCAAACTATTTAATGAAAAGGAAAACCTGTGGAAAGTTTGAGGAAATTCCTGCCAGATCGGTAATAGGATGTTACAACCTCCCCACCATGAAAACTTTCTATCCCCAGAAAGCCTATGAAGAATATTTCATTACAAAAAGATGAGAACACTACTCTCTCATTAGTACATAGAATTAAAACATATCATGGTTATCAAAACCATGATTCCATAGCACATGAACCAATAGTAGCATCCTCCCATTAAGTACATTGGTCTCAGAATCAACTATACTGAATGGCTACTCAGTCAAGGATAACTTAGGTTCAATCTCAAGATCACTCTAGATCAAAACAGGAGATGGGTTAGAGAGATACTTTCTCACTTTTGATACATGGAATACATTATGTATCGAATTCATCCATGGTGGAAGTGCTAAATGGTAAGAAACTTTCCCCACTATCTCAACAACCTCGAAAGGTCCCACAAAATGAGGATCAATACTCCCTTGTCTCCAAAGTCATTGATGACTCAAATGGGTGAAACTTTTAAGAACACCTAGTCACTTATGGAAAAATCCATGGGTCTATGGTGATGATCAACATAATACTTATATAAGCTCTAGGATGTTAACATTATTTTTCTAATTAACTGAATCTTTACTATCGTCGCTTACACTAAACTTGGTCCAATCAAGGAACTTTCAACAATATTCGACCAACACAATGGAGATTTACAAGTATGGCCATAAAAAACCACAAAAGGAGCCATTATAATTGAGGAATGGTAACTATTATTTTAATAAAAATCAACCAGCCTAAAATGATCATCCCAAGCCCCACCAAAGTTGAGAAAACAAGAATAAAGCATATCCTCAAGAATATTTATAGCTCTCTCTATCTGGATATCTGACTATAGATGGTAGTCCATGATCAAATGGACCTGAGATCCTAGTGCCTCTTGAAGGCATCTCCAAAAGTGATAAGTGAACTAAGGATCCCTATCAGAAACTATTTCAGATGGAACTTTGTGCAAATGGACAATCTCTTTCACATAGATATTTCCCAACTCCTTAAATTTGGATGTATTGTGAATGGGTATCAAGTGAGTCAACTTGGTCTGACTGTTGATCACGATCCATATCACATTATTAATTATATGGGTAAGAGAAAACCCAACCAAAAATTACCTAGAGATTTCATCCCACTTCCCAGTAGGTACTGGTAGTGGATGAATTAAACTTGTAGGTTTTTGATGCTCCACCTTAACATGTTATCCTGTATAATAGTGGGAAACAAACTCAGCAATGCCCCATCTTATACCTGGCCACCATAACTATCACTGTATATCATAGAACATATTAGTGGTTCTGGGCTGAATAACCCACTAAAAATTATGATAATCCCCCATCACATCCATCCTTGCTACTAACAACACAATGAAGTAATTCCAATAACATAGAACACCCCCTTTGGAGAAATACCACTAGGAAACTATTTCCCCACCAAAAAAGAGTCTATAATGCTATAGAACTCACCATAAATCTATTGATCATGAAAAATCATATATATAAGAGTAAATATTAACTGAATTCTAGATAAAGAATACTAAACCCCTAATTCCTAGACTCTAATTTCAAACTGTACAAAAAGATCCATCAAATTATACTATTTTGAAGATTCTTTCACTATCTGGGTTGGAAGTTTCTTACTAAATACATCTACAATGAAATTCCCTTTTCTTGAGGTGTAGGCGATGTAAAATTAGTAATATTTCAGATACTCCAACCAATGCCTCTCACAGAGATTAAAATATTTTTGAGAGAAGACATAACTCAATATTTTGAGGTCTGAATACACATTAAACCTTCCTCTGTAAATGTAATGCTTCCAACTCTTAAGCGTGTTCATCATAGCTATAAGGTCAATGTCATGGGTAGGATAATTATTCTTGTGTGGCCTAAGATAAAGAGATCCATAGGAAACAACAAGATTACCCGGTATAAGAACATAGCCCAAGCTTGAAACTGATGCATCACAAAAGACAACATAGCCCTGCCCGATGACTTAAATAGTCAACACCAGCACAGTAGTAAAAATATGTTTCAGATCAACAAAATAACTCTACCATTTATCATTCCAAGAAAAATTCACCCGCTTTCAAGTTAGGCTAGTCATTAGAGAATCAAACTTTGAGAATTCCTTCCCTAACCAACGATAATATCCGGATAAGCCCAATAATCTTTGAATCTTGAAAACATTCCATGGGGTTTATCATGTCATAAAATCCTTCACCTTTTCAGGATCAACTGATATTACTTGTTTCGACACCATGTGTCCCAATAATTTTACTTCCTAAATCCATAAATCACACTTTGAAAGATTGGAATAATGTCAGTGATTTATCAACAGACTCAAAACTATTCTCAGATGATGTACATGATCCTTCTTGGACATAAAGTAAATGAGGATGTCATCCACAAATACAACCACAAAGGTATCCATATACTAATGGAAAAAACTATTTATCAAATCCATGAAAACTACAGGAGCATTTTTTACACCAATAGGAAGAAAAGGTACTCATAATGGTTGTAATTAATCTAAAAGGTAGTTTTTTGAATGTCAGATTCTTTTATTCTCAATTTATGGTAACCAAATCTAAGGTTGATCTTTGAAAACCACTTATCCCCTTTAAATTGAACAAATATACCATCAATATTTGGTAATAAATAATTTTTCTTGATCATAACTAGATTGAGATTTCAATAATCAACCCATAAGAGAATAGAATCATGAGATTTATTAGTGAAGAGAACCTTCACTGCCCAAGGTAACACACTTGAGAGTATAAATTCTTTCTCAATAAGATCATCCAATTGGGACTTTAGATCTTTTAGTTCAGATGGTTTCATGAGGTAAGAGGGAATTGAATCTGGTTGAGTACCAAGAATTAATTCAATAGAAAAATCAACCTTCCGTACTGGTGGGAAACCCAATAAATCAAAAGAAAACATGTTAGGGAATTTTATGAGAACTGGAGGGAGATCACCACTTAAATATTACTGCTCTAGATCAAAAGAAAACATTGATACTACCTTCCCCAACTCTAGATAAGAAGGTTCGACCTTGATTGACCATGGGTCCCATTATCCTTGAAAGATAAGAGACACAACATTGGGTGTAGTAAAGTAGTCCCATCAAAGATAACAATCAATATGGTATTTTTTAAAAATTATCCAATACATTTCAAAAATTACATCCAGAGGCTTCCTGTCAAGGACCAAAAAAATCTAATCCAACTCGAAAAATGATAGAGGGAAGACACAAGTGGGACTATGGAGACTCCGCTCTCTCTTCATACCAAGGGATGTGGTAATATCCATTGCAAAAGATAAAATAACCATAGGAATATTTAGATGATTAACAATATGGGTTGAGTTAAATGAATGAGATACACAAATATCAAATAGAGTAGTCACTAATGAAGAATATATAGTAATGGTACCTCTCACAGTCGCTGCACCCATGTACGTATCCTCTGGAGACTCTTCCATTATGTTAAGTAGATTTTTTTTAGATTCCTATGTCTAGAATCCTTTTGTAAGTGAGGCATCTTATTTCCCCATAGTTTTAGGAGGAGTTGATGATCCTGTTCCACTACACGGAGTGGAAAAGTTATGTCAGAACTTCGGAAAGTTCCATAAACATCCTTAGGATCCATAGTTCTTTAGTGACTCAATGGAAACCCTCTTTGAATTCCCAGATTACCACACTGGTAGCATATCAAAGGGCCTATGATAGGAACTGTAGGAGGTCTATAAAGACCCTTTTGCTGAGAACCACTAAGAGAGTCATCACACTTATTCTTTCCTTTAAAGGAACTCACAATGCCACTAGGAGAAAAAGGAGCTCCTGTCAACCCTGACATTCCAGCCAGGTCTATCTCAACCACCATCACCCTATCCAGCACATCAACATAAGTGGAAATTATTATAAATAAAACCTAAGAATGGATATCTAATCAAATTACCAACTCAAACCATCAAGCCTTCAACCTCTCATTATATACAACATCAGGTGAAAACTGCATGAGTTTAGAAAATCTATTTGAATACTCAGTATCAGTTCTGTCAGCCTACTAAATCTTGAAAAAATATACAACCTTAGAGAAAACCATTGACTCTGGATAGAACTAGTCATTGAGAAGAACCTTGAAGTCTTTCCACTATTATCCCTCATGTTTCTTGGTCGTCAACATCATGTCCCAAAATATCATGCTCGACACCTCTATCATGAAGGTGGCACACTTCACCATTATCTCTTCAGATGTTTATAAGAACTCAAACAAAAATTCTATCCAACCCAACCATTCATCATCATATTGAGGATCAATGGAGCCTTTGAATACTGGTGCCTTCTGGCGATGGAACTCTTGAGAATACATTTGAAGAACACCCCTTGAGGTTCCACAGCTGGAGTCTGAATGGGGACTAGTGGTGGTGTATGTCCCAAAGCTTGGATAGTACACACAATTAACTAAACTATATTTGAGTCCACTAAAGGATTAACTCATTGTGGTTCAGTAGCAGATTACTTCTAGATCCAATTCATATGTCTTCTCAGAGGCATGATTAGACACACCATCAGTAGTTAACAACGAAGACATTAGATAATGATCAAACAGAGCAATGAGGGAAACATAATTCTAATAGATAGAACACATAAGATTTTGATTTCAGCATATCCAAATAAAAATAGAAAAAGGAATAGAACTAATCAATAATATATATTTCCATAACCACCCCTGGAGTTTTAAGGTTCCTTGTTGGTAGATCTATCCAGATACTCAATCATAACTACCTCTTAAGTCCTGAAAAGATTTCATAAATTCATACTAACTTCAGTAAATAATACTAACATCCTCTAATACTACTTTTTCATGAACTAGCCTGAGTACCCTGGTTACTTGATAACCAAGATGACCCTAACATAGCCTGAAGGGCATTCTTGATCCCCAAGTGTTAGAGACTATCACCTGGTATCATATAAACTGAAAGTGGGAACAATTTTACACTAACAATATAGAAGTAAAAGAATCAAGCTAGTATTCATATCAAAATATAATCCACTGGGAGTAATGTACTAGAAGAAAATAAGGAATAAACAAGCCCAATGTACTACAAACCAAGTACAAAAATAGGAAAACATGGACCATGCCCTTTAGAAAACAACTCACCAAGTCCAAGATTCAACAGTTGGATCCACCTCCGATGGATTCTTTACCTTTGATCAAAACTAGAAGGAGATAATCTAAAAACACCTAAAGGCACAAGTAGGGTGTGATCTAAAAATCCCAGTAGGGTCTCACCAATGATTCCATAACAGATTCCAATAAAATATTAACCAAAATAATGCCATAAATTTTAATGTAAACGGGTTTTGTATTTCAAAGAATATTTTAAACAAATCATGATATATAGTTAAAATGATGGAAAATACATTAATAATTGGGTTTACATTACAAGTGATGGAATATTTCTAAAAAATAGCTTAAATATATTTTTATATAAAATAGTTTATATAAAATTATAAGGGCATGTAAATTTTTTTTAAGAACATCAGAATACATTTATATCTCAAATATAAATAGGTGAAAAACATGGTCATCTACCAAAAAAGTGTGTAAGTTCCAAGCTATATGAATATGAAATATCTAAGTGATCACACTAATATGTGTACACACACTTCCTCTATACACTGGTCAGAGAGGACTCATCCCCATCACCTAAGGGATGTGACCTGCTGCATTTATATTTTAGAACAATGTATAATTGTAGAGTGTGTCCAAATAACTCACAAACTACCTAAGTATTTCATGTTCCCTTTCACAATCAATGATAGGAAATTTATGTTAATACTACTTAAAATATAACTCAATCCCTTTCCCCATTTCAAAATTCTAATTTTCTATTTAAAACAAAAACAGGTTTTAATAAAAAAACATGCATTTTTCAGAAGATAAAACCACTAGGTTTCTATCAAAACATTTTAATATATTTCCACAATTTAAGTGTTTGAAATCAATTCAAAAAAAATACATCAATTCTATTTCAATAATTAAATTTAACAATTCAATTGAAACCATTTCCATCCATTTTCAAACACACACCAACTCAATGGAATTAGGGGTTTCCCCCAATTTCTTTCTAAAAACATTTCGAACCTCCCAATTCAATGGAACTGGGTTTTAATCCAAACTAATTTAAATCCATTTCAAGCAATTGAATTTAAATAATAAACTGAAATAAATCAAGCAATTTAAGGTTAATCAATTTGGCCAAGCAGGATGGAATCACCTACCTTTTTCCCGAAACTCAACACCTACAATGAAACTAGACAACAAGAATGATGGAATAAAAGACATAAAAACTCAACCTATAAATGTGATATAAAAACATATATTATAGATCCATAAATTTATGGATGATCTATTAAACACCAAGGAGGATAAAGAGAGCAAGGGATAAAGAAAAGGGGTGAACGCATACTCGATAATTCACATTGCAAGCGTAATTAAGATCAAACACCGATCAAAAAGATTCAGAAGGGTTGGAGAACTGAAAGATCATCTGAGGAAGGATTTAGGTAGAGATAAATGAATTTAGAGAGGAGGAAAATTAGTAATTTTATATATTCTTATTGAATATAATTGGCTCATGGGGTATTACACGATGTGTAATCCCATTACACTTAGTGAAATAGTTAAAATACAGAACCTCTAGAAAACCTGACACCTCTAATTAAAAACATATATTAAATTAACTCACAGAGTGTAAAAACTCATCATGTTGTGTGACCTTTCATGGTGTGAACCCTTGTCATGATATGTACCCAATTACCATTACATGTCATGTAACCTAGTTACCTGACATATAACCCTCCTACAACTTATAGAAATGACAAGTTAAACATCAGAGTCTAATAAATATATGACTTCACCATTATAGTTATCCTCCCAATTCATTCTCAAATCTACCTAGTTAATGAAATGGGGAAACCTTGACAAAGTTAAGAACATACCTATTAGACCAGTAATGGGATGTTACACCTATAGTTTTTAAATTTTTGGAATTTGACCCTTAATTTATTTTATATTTCAAAATTTCATTCACCATAGAACTCAAATAACCCCTTCTTATTATTATTTCCTTTAAAAGGAATAGAATTGGAGAATCCATTATCTATATTTATAACACATGTAACTACCTCCTCATATGAGGAAAATGTTTTTGTGACTATTTCCCTATAAAGGATTGCATTCAACCCATCGAATATGTGATCAACTTTTCATTTTTTATTAAATATATTATCTATATCATGGCTTTTTATCCATTTAAAGTTATCATCAGACTCAAAAAACCTTCTTTTTTTCCTTTAACTTTAATCTCAATAATTTCTTTCTACATAAAATTTTTGCTCATTGGGAAATTAATTTTCAAAGAATATCACCTCAAAATACTTCCCTTCAATATTTTCTATCTACTTTTCATTCTTATTGATTTGAATCAATGAGTACCACTAATAAAAATCTCCTATTAGATGATATATATCCATCATAACCTTCTACATTTCAATATACCTAAAATCAAAGAATACCTTCTATGAGGACTTGGTCTATTGATCATCAACTAATTGATTAATTTTTAAATTATTGGATGGATGTTTATGCATCATAAAGAAGTCTAACATTGTTGAAATATATTATAGAGAAATATATGTTTGATACATTCATGGTTTCTGGTCATAACCATAGTCAACTAATCTAATATAGTTATAATCTACTTTGATCCAACATTATCCTTATTGACTTTTTTAGAGGTAAAGCCCTATATTGGTTATGAGTATTGACACAGTTTCCATTCCATAAATTATGTTTCATTTCTAAATAGTGGCATATACTTAATTAGATCATGAATGAAAATTTGAATTATAAATCATAATATATAATTCGTATGAATTTATTATAAATTCACATAATGTAATCTAGAAACAATTCAAGAATATCCAATGGGTTTTTCTTAGAGTTATGTTCTCGAAGAATGTTCTTCTAAATCAAGTTCCTAATGTTTCTACTAAATATTTATTTGATACCAATCATAACAACTGTAATCCATTAACATAAATCTAGTAGTTATTTTATAACAATGGTACAAAATACATAGATCAGAATACACAATATTAATCAATTTAGTAGTATTTGGAAACTAAATACATAAATTAACATTAAATTATCTTCAAAACATAGTGTACATCAATTGAATACATGAAAATTATTTTTTTCTATTTGAAAATTCATATGTAACATGTAGTAATATACATGAATTCCTAGGTAAATGAGAGAAAATATAATGGAGAGTGCTTCAATGCTCAGTAATGGACAACATACATTATAAGATATCATATATAAGCATGGAATCCATAATATGAGAGGAATAAATAAATTCCATAAGAAATGGAGTTTTGATCATAATATTTTCATGAATTTGGTAACAATTAAAAAAAATACTTAGATAAGAATAACCAATCTCATAGTGATATAATTCACAATTTCAAACATCATAAACATAATGTTATGGACACCTGTAAAGACATCATATATAAATAGTTAAGGATTGTACCAAATACCCAACTAGTTTGTCTCACGAGACCTACTAAATCATTGAGGGGATATATAATTATAGGCCTCACCCATCACATAAAAAATCCAATCGATCCATCGTATGAAGAGAGTGTCTAAACATTACACACCATAATGTTTCATATGGAACCTTATATATAATATTGGCTACATAATCAATAGTTTTAAATAAATAATTAAATGATATGCATAATGTCAATATTTCCCTATTCAATTGAATAATAAGGATATTAAGGTGACTATTTAATAGTTATATTAGAAACTGTAGAATATTCACAATGTTATGGAAAGTAACTTTATGAATGGAATGATGATAAATTAATTGTTTGGGTTACATTCATGTTTAAGAATATACATATCAATTAGTATATAATAATATAATTAAATCCTTTAATATGGTTTATAAGGAGCTCATGAATAATCTAGAGCATATCCCTAGGAGCATCAAACCAGGTGTGCAGTTAAGTCCATTTATTATTCATCGATTGAATATAATGTTATTACGCAATAAACCTTTTTTATAGTAATTACCCTTGGTACATGTGATCTATAGCCTCTATTAACTTTTAGTATCCATATAGGAATTTTATTTCATTGAAACCAAACACTCTTTACATTAAAATATTTTTGGGTTGTTTTAGATTTTCCCCTTGGGTTTACATTAATGTTTGAGTATTATAATGAGTTATAAAGGAATTATAAATGGATAGAATGGTGATAAATAATTGATAATATGATAATTAATATATAACAATGAATCATAAAAACATTTTATATTGAAATGAAAATTAATTGGAGAGGATAATGAAAATAAAAGAAAATAAGGTTTTAATGACCATTACATCAACATAATAATGTCTTAGGAAAAGGATATAATGAGATGGAATAAGTAATATCTCATTAAAAATATATCAAATATATGATAATAAAATGTCAATAAAAGTATGGTAATATATGAAATATAATTTAAATTATATCATAACAAAATGATTATAATTGAAAAGGAAAATAGGGGGATTTGGAACCCTTACGTTGAAGGGTAGCAACTTAAATCTTGATAAGATCACCTTAGAACCTCGCACAATACATGAAGAGAATGGTGAGAGAAAAAATGTGAGTATAACCTTGATCAATAATTTTTGACTGTGGAGGAATGAGAGGATGGGTGGAAATTTATTTTTAATGTTATGAATGTGGTTATAAATTTCATAACATGGGATTTGGACTCTAGGTTAATAAGAAAAGAATATAATTGGTCTTCCACTAGTTTTGGACCATGGAACTTAAAATTTAGGCCCTAATTTTTGAATTTAAACTATTTAATAACTGAGATACAATAAAATATATTATTTGTAGGCATATTATATTCTTATTTAAAATAAATTGTTTTTAAAATCATTAAAATATACTTTAGGTGTTTTAAAATTATTAATAAATTTTTAAAATTATTTTTATTACTTTAAAGTATATTATTCTAATAAATAAACCCATTTTTATTTAATAAATAATTTTAATTACTCATTAAAATATTATTAATATATTTTTATGTCATAATACTTATTTTATATTCATGCCGTATATTTATTTTTACCCAAAAATTCAAATTATCATAAAATATAAAAAATCAATCATTGAATAATTTCAATGTCCAAAATATAAATATAAATATAAATTATTTTTTATGAAAGTATTTTTATATATATGTAAACTTTAAATATTAAATGAAAACAATTTTACATTTTAAAATCACACATTCATTTCCTAAAATATAAAAACTCTTCTAATTTTTATTCAATGATCTATATATATATATTATTAATTAATAATTATATTATTACAAACTAATTTTATTTACTAGTTTTATATTTTATTAAAAAATTAATTTCCTATATTTCTATTTTTTTATAATTTGTGGTTGTATTATGATGGAATGATATAATTTACATTTTGAACCATTTTTTGTGGTGAAATTATTATTTTCTATAGTAGAATTTTATGCACAACACCAATGAAATCCTAAGGAGTTGTAACCTGTTACAAAAGAAAATAAACATTGTGTTATATTAGAGATATGTTGATTATTACTTGATATATGACAAAGATACACCATTTTAGAATTATGATTTTCCTAATTAAAAGTTAAATCGTAATAATTATGGTTGAAAATAAACTAATGGAGGTTCATTATATATTTGAGGAAGGTGTGTTTCTTTGAACTATATAGACCTAGCCTTAAACATTATATATTCTTGTAACATTAGAATAAAATTCACTTTCTTTCATACCAAAAGATATTTTAGGTATAGAGTTTTAGAGAATTAAAAAAACACTTACATAATAAACATATAAATTATACGTGATACTTTTACTTAGTATCTATTTTTCCATAAAATAAAATTTATTAAAATAAAACATGGTTTCCCTTTATGAAAAATCTACATCCTTGATCTCATCCTTGTCCCAACTCATCCTTAAACCCTATGAATTTTTTAAAACATGGGTTGGGAAAAATATCTCAGTAAGGGACATAATATAAATGAAATAAATTTTTAGACAATTAATACTTATAAAAATATGAAGTCATTTTCACAAATATATACTTCTCCCCCTTAAAATAAACATATACTTACTTCATGAAAACACAAGATTTCCATCAAACGTTGAAAACATAAATATACCATTTAGGTAAACATATCCAATAAATTTGAGGGATATCATGAACCCACTCATCTTTGATTTATAATGGAACAACCTATCATTAAAAACAATTCCCAAGAACCATAACATAATTATTAAACATGAATACTTGCGTCATAAAAATCATTCCTTGAGAAAAATATCATATTTTAATGGAATAATGCGCACATAAAAAGGATAAAATTTTCTTTGAAAATAACCATGTAATATTATAAATTAGTATTAAAAATATTAATGCATCATAAAATCAGGAAAAACCGCTCATTCTGTATAAGTAAAAAAAATCTTTTTTTAAAAGAGATGTAAAAGGGGATTTTTAAATTAAGGTCCCTTACCTTGAGTCAGACTCATCACGTACAATATTTATATTCATGAATAACAAACTTATGTTAATTATTTAATTTCTTTATAACATTTTCAAGTTTATTATTCCTTTTACATAACTTATTATCATTATATGACAATTACTTAATTGTTTATGTTCATGTGAGATGTTTTGATGATATTCGATACATGAGTCCAAAATAAATATGGTATATCATCTCCAAAATAATACTCATTATATAATAATCATTATTATACATAATGTTTTCTTTTAAATCCATCCATTAATTATGGTTATGAAAAATTAACTATATTACAATCATGGAGACAGTAGGCTGTACGTATGCATGAGTAACGTTTCCATTTTTTCAATGATAATTTTGGAAATATGGGAAGTATTATTATATAATTTAATAATTATAATAATATTATTAATATCATATTAATAATTGATGTATACTTATATATATACAATCCATTTAATGTGGTGGTAGAAAATGAATCACATTGCGCCGTGGAGGTGATAGTTCACATTTACGCACTAACGACATTATAATTTTTCATTGCATAGAAAGGTAATAAAGTAAATGATATATTATACTTTAATAATGATAAATATATTATGAATAATATATATATATATATATATTAATTACATCATTATAACCAATCTTGAGTGGTAGTGATAGAAAACGAATTACATCGGTTAATGAGGCGGTAGTCTACCGTACACACAGATGATGAATTATTTTCCCATTCGTTAAATGTGGAGAAATATAAGTGTCATTAAAAAAGAATAATAATATATCAATATATATATGATATTTTATTTATCATTTTTATGGTTTAATAACATTTTAATTAGGTGTAAAAAGTAATTAAACAGAAATAATTGATTAAAAACGAAACATATTATTTGGATAATCTCTTTTGATTAACACCTTAACACCTATAAGGTGAGTGGTATACCTAAACTATGGCATAAATAAAGTTTTTAGGGAATCTGGGAAGGTATTTTGTTAGATAATGGCTAAAAAATGGGTTATTAAGTGTGAATAAATGAGAAGAAGATATTTCCTTTTATAGGAGTGGGGAGGGGAAATCTTGGAATTTGTCAAATTATTAAATTAATATAAAATAATTTTATGTTTGAAATCATTAAAAATTGATTTATTTATAATATATAATGATTATGTGTGTGAATAATCTCATTAATTTTTTTTGGATAAGTTTAGGTCACATTATCACCCTTATCATTTAGTTTTAATCCTTATTTAACCCCTTTAACTCATATCATGACAACATGGATTTTTTCTTTTTAAGGGTTAATATAGTTACTATAAAATGACAAAAGACATATAAATGGATCATATATGATATATTTAACATTATCCTAATCATTTTGGAAAATTTAATATTTATTTTATTTTATGTCATTTAATAAAATAATATTTATTTTAAAATATCATTAATGTCAATTTGACACTATTCGTTATTTTGACATTAAAAAAATATCAAAAAAGAAACAAGATAACTTAAAAAAATATTTTAATGAATCTCTAATATTTCAAAGTATTATATAAATTTTTTTGATCAAATTTATTATATGAAGTTATATTTATTTTAATATTTTTAATAATATTTATTTGATATTTCCATTAAAAAAATAATTATTGCATCAGTGTTATACAATAATTTGAGGTAATTATTTCTTCACTAAATATGAATAATAAATTACCTTGATTTAGATAAACCTTTTTGAATTAAAATTAATGATTATTGTAAAATTTATCTTCTGGATAACTCTATATTAAAAATCATATAGTTATTGATAACATGAATGTGACATCTTTGAGTTTTCATTAAAAAAATATTATAAACCTAACAATCTTATCCAAACAGACCCCAAAAGTCATAAATAAAATTATACATTAAAAATAACTTTATTTAGTTTAAAATTGACACTTATATTCATTCATAACCTACCTTTGTTCTCATGTGATACATAAGACATATCTATAACAAAGAAAGTGACATTTTGTGATGTTATTTTATTTAAATAATATATATGTCATTTCCATGGAAAAATTTCCATTAAAAAACTAAATTTATATCCTTGTGTGTTAATGGTATAATTAAATTCATCCTATAATTTTTTTCTCCAATTTTTAAGGTCATTTTATAGTCTTTATCATTTTTATCCAAAATTACCCAATTTACCCTTTACTGTGGTAATAAAAATTACCAAGATTACTATTCATATTAGAAAAAAATAAAAGGGTTATCTTTACTAAATTTGTCCATGTAAATCCAAATATGTCATAATTTTTTTAAAATTCCAAACACATATTTTTTAGAAATAAATTTAAATTTTAATAGTAAAAACATAATGAAAATAGTTTTTTTTCTAGAAAATGCCATTTTTAAATTTGAAATGTTTTTATAAAAATTTCAAGTATCAAATCCTTTCAAAAAACCATAATTAGATTAATTTAAATCAAAAATAACTAATGAAAATTTAATACTAATTGAAAAAATAATTTTACCTTGTAAATACTTTAAAAATATAAATTTTAGTAAAAATATATATTTTTTACTATTCATTGAAAAATCATACTTTTCAGAAAATTTTAAAAATTTTACCATAATATAATTTGGATATGATGATTTAAAATATGAATTTAATTTTATCGAATAAATTTTCTAAAATCCGTAGAAATTTATTATAATATTTGAACATAAAAATCAATAAAAACCATTTTTGAAGAAAATATGTTTTTGATCAATAAAACGATTTCTCTAAAAATATATTACTTATTTAAAAATAACAAATTAATACATTTTAAATGAGTAAGACTGATAAATATTTTATAATTTCATTAATACTATTAATTCTCTCAAATGTAATAGTTAGCTTATAATAGTTACATTTAAATAATAAAATTCAATTGTTCGTTTAAGCTCAATGTCACATTCCTTCTACACTATCAAACATAGTTTTTCATTTTAAAATATCATGATGTCAAATTATTAGACATTGAATTAATTATATCCTCACAATTTGAACTCGGCCTTAGTAACTATGGTTTGAATTTTCAAAGTAACTTTGATGAAATCCAACATCAAAGAAAGGTTCAATAAAAATTTCCCTTGAAAAGAAAGAAAGGGAAGTACGAAGGTCACTTAAGATACCACAAATTACGTTTCCATGTATGAAAACATGGACATGGAAGAGGAAACTAACTCTTAAGGATAAATATAAATTGATAAAGAACATGATCATAAGAAAATTGACCATCCCAAAACCATAAATATATGATTGGTTAAAAGGCCATTGATAAAAGTAAATAGATAATTTTTTTGTTTCAATATATTTTTCATAAAGTTATGGAATTAATTTACTTGTTAAAGTATAGTTTCATCCTTTATTACATTTACACCATAAACTCATGTTTTTATCCAAATTATGAGTATTCTAGATGATTTTGTATTCGTAAAGCATTATAGTAAACTTCTATAAATCATTATATTGAAAAAATAAAAACAATATATCCCAATTAATTTAGAAATTAACCAAAACCAAATGGTTAGAACAAGATAAAATTATTCTCCAAAATTATTAAACCTTTAAATAAAGAAAAAAAATTTAATCTATAGAATACCCAAAGTTCAACATAGATCATTCGATAAATAATTGTCCTTAAATTTTCACAAAATATTACAAAATAAGTTTGAAATCCAAAATTTATAAGGATTTGATCACATTGAATTCCAAGATTGTATTATTATTTATCACCAAATTAAATCTACGATTATTAAATAATCATACCAAAATTTAATTTCTATAATCATATAATATCGATGTATTCTAACTATTTCCATAAATAACCTAAATAACCATAATCCAAAATAAAACCATATAATATTTTAAAATATTATTAAACCCTTATTCCACAAATTAAATATCATACTATTATATTCACCTTAATCATATAGGATTCTAAAAATAGTGAACATATTCTAAAATCAAATAAGAAAAAATATTTGTGTAATCCCATGGTAAACTAAAATGACCTTAACCTTTATCCGTGAGATAATTTAAATAAAAATAAAAATGTCATACTAACCAAGACTTCATGTAGGTCAGTCGTAGGTGCTTCACCCTTGTTGTCGTTCGGTTGTGGGTTCAATTCTCATAACCTTTCTAGACATGACCGATTTTCACCCAACTTGATGGTTGACCTTTTTTAAAATGATATTTTTTATAAAGTTTGTAGAAATTATAGAAACATCCTAAAAAATAACCAAAATACAGTTAACATTAAATATATTTTCTAAAATAAAAGGTTATCACATACTTTTCATCCTGCTTTCTAAAAATTTAATAACCATTAATTACATAAAAATTTTGACAACATATAAACTGTAATGGTTATCCATAACATTAAACTTATATCCAAAAAATAAATGGGAGTTATTCCTCAAGTAACCTTTAAATCAAACACATGTTAATGAAAAAGGTTACATATTACTCAAACATCTATTAAGACACAAGAAAAATTCTCCATAGTAATTCCATAAAATGAAACATCAAAATAGTAGTAATGATTTTAAACATATGTTCAACCTTAAATATACCATCACATCACAACACTTGAATCCCTATATGTAGACACCTTAGTCATTCAACGTTCTCCATAATCCATTAACTATTTCATTTTCATCTTTTTTCTTAATAAATAACTTTGAGAAATCAATGATATGAACTATATATTCATTATTCATAAATATCAATACAATAATGCTTCATAATTTATAGATAATAAAATAATTCAAAACATAAATCCATATTTCGAGATCTTATTGATATTCCCTTTATCTTTCTCCATGTTTTCTTACATTAAAAAGGTAAATATTCTCACTAATTTTGGAATTTTTCTTTTTATGAGAGTTGGATGAGTTGATATCTTGAAATCAAATGAAAAAGATACCATTAACCATAAAATTTATATAGAAAATAATAGGTATTTGATAACTCAAACAATTTCTTACAGGTGATTTGAATACTCAAGAAGCTATAAAAATCATTTGAATAATTTTTTTCAAAAATAGGGATGAACAAATCATACAGGAGGGATAAATAGGTTGTGAAAGATCTCTTTCCTCGCATATTGACAAACTATCCTTAATATTTTAAAAATAACATCACATAAACATGAAATAAATTATTAAATGAAAAATAATATATAGGGTAAAGTTAATACCATAATTTTTTATAGTGTTTTAATCCTCCAACCCACTTACATATCAATTGAGTTAGGTTTTTATTCAATCTACCTAAATTTCTATAAAACTTTAAAATTATCTATATAATAATAACCCTTGTGGTTATAGAGGATCTTTAACTTACACTCAAATAACATCCTAACCTATAAGGTTAGCTAAACACTACTCTGATACCAACTATAAGGACCCAACCTTAATCATTAAATATTCTAGGGAAATTAGACTAGAATTCACATTCGTTTATATCCAATTATTTTTTAGGTTTAGAGTTTCATTGAATTAGGGAAAACACTAAAATTGTAAAACCATACATTACAAGAGGACACTATTACTTAGTATCCATTTTCCCTTAAAAAAAGTCATTAAAATAAAACATGGTGTCCCATTATGAAAAAACTTCACCCTTGATCTGTAATGGTTTATTCCCTCCTAGTCCATTACATTGCCAATTTTGGTTGTTGGAGGTGTTCAGAGAAGGTTCTGAGAGTTTTTGTGGGATATTTAGGTGAAGTAGAGATACTATAGGAAGTACATGCTATGTAAGTGTATTATATGATGTTCAAGTTAGTTTCATGTAATTTACAGGGATGGTTCATGACCTGTATATTTTAGAGGATAAATAATAAAAATGAAATGTGTTTTTTTGGATAAACTGAATCCTGAGGATTACACAATGTGAAAGGGGATTACACATCGTGTAAACTCCAGATCCAGTGTAGTTTTAAAATTATTTTCTTTCCAAATTTTCATTCATTCAGTTGTGTCTTCTTCGTCCTTTAATTTTGGGTGGACCCTAGCCACCTTGTGGTGTTCTTCAAGAACTATTCCTCCCTCTTTGATCTGTTGGTCCTGGTGGTTGTTTGTTGTCAATCCGTGGTTGTTCCATGGTAGTTTTTCTCTATTATTGGTGTATTTTATTCCGTTCTTCTCCTAAGGATCCGCTGTGGTGATGTTTTTATGGTTTGGGGTGTGTGTTGGGTTGAAAGTTTATGGTATTTCGTTGTGGTTTTGGATTATCTATGGTTCTTGTAGTATGGTTGTGGTTTGCGAGCATTATTCTTTGTCCTACGGTGTGAAGTGAGTCGGGAAGCTTCTTTGAGGTAGGGATTCCCTCATTTCTCTTTATTGTGTATCATGTAGGAGGGGCTTACTTTTTTAATCTATGGGTTATGGTTTTTCTAGCATAATCAAAGATAAATAATTGGTTAATTGAATTAAAAGGGGGAAAATAGGGTTTTATTCACATGATTTTACATCTTTGAAATTATTTATGATATTATGAATTGTATGGGTTTGATGCCTCACTAAAAATTATAGCCATTGAGGGATTTGTTTGCATTGAATATATGTGTTGTGATTAATTCTTTGGTTGTGATCATTGTGATATCACCCTAAAAATGAAAATTGATTAACCACTTATATTTGACTAATGAAATGGTTGCCCCAGAATTTTGGCTTGTGTGATAATTCCCCTAAAATAAAGTGAAATGTGATAAAATCCCCTTTGTAAATTTTTTAAATGATCTTGATGTCTTGTGATGTGTGGTCATGATTGTGGGAAGACAATGTGTGGTTGGGGCATGTGGGGATGATACTTTGTTTGGTCATGATTTTAGGGTGGATGGGAGGTATTTTTCTTGATTGTGCTTATGGGGAGGCTTTTGGTGGGGGTCGTTCTTGGTAAGAGGAGGGAACGAGGTTGATCTCTTACATGTTCATGATTATAACGACCCATACTTTACATACATTGTTAATACTTCGAAATTGAAGCACACTTATTACAACATATGACAAAACCACAAAGGACCGTATAGGTATAGTGTCTTTAGAAACTGGGAAACATAAACAACTGGTTCATAAATCTTCTACAATGTCTCCCATTTATTTCAACATATCTAGGGTCCCTTTTAGCATATTCTACTTAATATCCATCTTCCTGACCTGGGGAAAAGAAAACATAAAAGGGTGAGATCAAATGCTCAGCAAGGGCAAATAAAGGAAATAAAAATCATATCATATCTTTATGAAAATCAAAACCTGTAAAAGAGATCATAATATCTTAACATGGAATAAATCATAGAAGTGAAAATGAGATCCCCATAATCATAACATAAAACTTGAAACTTTGTGGCATGCACACATAATCATGGAAAATCATTTCTTGTAAGTCATGACTCATTGCCAAGACTATCTTAGTGGACAAAGTCCCTTTCTGAACCGAGTTCACTCCTCGTTTCAGTCCTGTATCACTAAACCGAAATAACCTTCCGTTCCAGCCATGTCTATCTCATGAGATATAAAATCATTACCCAATGCATTGGAGGGAGATATAGGTCCCACCCATCTTATAATGAATCCTTTCTTATGTGTGCCACATACTCATAAAACATACATCATCGCATAACAAAAAATGGGATTCTTGAAACATCATGACATCATAAATCAATTCATATATGATAAAGGAATTCATAAACATAATTCCATCACAACATAGTCAAACCAATGTAAAAATATGGATAGAAACAGAACCCTTTATTATCTTAGATGGAAAATAATTTTGATAAAACACTTGAATTGAATTCTTGAGGAAAATATCCTTTCTTCTTCAAAAACATTTTTCCTTTCATAACATGTCATACAACTTTAAAATAAAAGAAGTTGATTAAAAATAAACTTGAAAACTTGTAAAGGAAGCTTCTTTGAAGTAATGTTTTAAAAATCCATTCATGCCGTATAAGTTAAAAAAAACATTCTTCGTACTTTTGTCGGAAAAGTCAAAAAGTACCTCGTACGGAAAAACAACAAAAGATTCCTTTCATATTCTTTACTAAAAACTCACCTAAGGGTAAAATTGGATTTAAACTATTTCAAGTGGATGGAAACAATATTACATATTGAGGGAACATGGATGTGGATGATAAAATACACCCCAGTAAATACTTACGAATAAACAATCTCGGATAAAAATGAGATTGTGATATTTCCCTTACCTTAGGTCCGATTTGCTTTGTTCGTGTCCGAAGCTCCTGTATAATGGTTTAAATAATGTTATTGACTTATTCCAGAATCATACATATTGATATGAGATCATATATGGTCATATTATTAGCTTCTTGTTAGTAATATTTCATTGTTACTTGTTACTCGGGTCTTTATATCTTTTTGTTCTTATGCGTGTTTTGTCGAATAAATTCTTATTCTTATCTTTATAGATAATTCATTTCCAGAATGGTATTAGTGTAGTATATACCATATTCATTCATTCAATTTATTTATATAATCATTATGAAATGAAGATCATGTAGAACGAATCGCATCACATCGTGGAGACGGTATTCCGTACGTACGCACGAGTGATGATATCGTTCCTATGATCGTGGAATTGTATTGGAGTATATATATATATTATTTCAGTATCAATATTACTTAATAATAATCATATATAGTTACTCATTACACCATTATACCCATCCTTGTAAGGTGATGGTGGAAAATAGATTACACCACGGCGTGGAGACGGTATTCCGTACGTACGCACGCGCGGTGATTTCATTTTTCCGTAGGATGGATAGAAGGTGAATTAGGGTTGTTTTATATTTATAATAACATATCAGTATGTAAGTAATACTGATGTTATTACTTTATCATGAAACAACTAAAGAAGAAGAAGTTTAAGAAGAAAGAAATTGAAAAGATCGGTAATGGATATTACCTCTTCTTTGGAACGCCTCTTTGAATCCTCCACTTAAGGAACTAAGATTGGTCTTTGGAGAAGACCAGGACCTCTAGGATTATTCTAGGGAAGTGGAGAGGAGAAAATGGCAGGGGTTGGCCGAGCTTGAGTGCTCAAATTGGTGTGAGGAGGAGGGGGAGGAGGTGCCCTTTTATAAGGGAGGAGAGGGGCACCTTAGGAATATCTCAAAATATTATTTTATATTAAAGTCAAAATCGGTTTATAATGGTTCCAAAGGGTCTTATTTCGAAGCCAAAGTGGGGATGGGTCGAAATCCTATCAACCAATAGAATTTAGACAAGTTTAGGGTATTATTTTAACCTTATCAATTAGATTTAACTCTAAGTTAAATAATTTAACTTTTACCATGACTTTTTGTTTTCTTTCACTATATGGTTAATACACTTACTATAACATGCCAAACGAACCCCAAATTGTTTATTATTAAAATATATATCCTTATCTAAGTCATTTGGCCGAACCTTAGATTTTTAGGAATAAAATAACAATTAATAATATAATATTTGATTTAAAAACTATTTTGTGTCAATTTTGACACTATTTGATATATGATTTTTGTCAAAGTCATAACAGAATTATATGTTCGAACCAAGTTGATTAAATCAATACTAATATATCATAGTAACCTAGAAAATAAGTGGAATTCATAAAAAGTCTGAAATTACATTTATTTTGGTATTTATATTATCAATTTTGTCAATATTTCATTAATAAGATAATTACTGCATCATCTTTGTGTCATAAATAAATTAAATTATTTGATGTCTAAAAATTACAAATAAACTACCATCATGTAGGAAATCATTTTAGCTTTCTAATGAATATTTACAATCGAATTTATCTTATGTATAACCCTATATTAATAATGATTTACTTATTAAACTTTGATTTTAACTATTTTAACTCTTCTTTAAATAAATTAATAATAAATGTCCTAATCTAATCCAAGTGGGCCTAAATGGTCATATTTTATTCCTAAGTTTGTTTTTGGTCGAATTACACTTGTCCAATAGAATTAGGACATGTGTTAGGGTAATATTAATATCATAATTACCCTTAGTTACCCTATTTACTATTAACTGCGGTAAAAATAGTAAAAAGTTACTATTCACCAAAAAATTATTTTCATCTCATTGAACCACATTTTAGTCCTTGATATTAACCGTGTCTCTCGGATTTTTGAAATTCCATTCACAGAAGCGGTAAAATTAAGTTTTATGCAAAATTCGGTTTTTAACCTACCACTTAGTGGTTTCACTATTCATCAAAAATTGAAAGTTTTCAGAAAAATACCAAAATTTCACCCTAGGCTAATTTCGATATTCTAAGTCCAAAAATGAAGTCCATTTTGAAAAATAAAATTTATAAAATTTCAAAAAGTGGTTATTACTATTCATAACGGCTAGTTTTAATAGCATATTGTTGTTTAGTGAAACTCGGTATTGCGTACGACGCAAGCTATCGAGGAAGGTCGCGATTGCGTGTAAAGCAAGCCAAGAAAGTGTTGTGTAGAAAAAGATTCCTTTGATGATTTATATAACATAAAAGTCTCGGGTGTTACATTCTACCCCCCTTAAAAAGAATTTCGCCCTCGAAATTCGTCACTTTGCAACAAACAAATGAGGATACTTCTCCCTCATCATATCCTCAAGCTCCCATGTAGCTTCTTCAAGTTGGTGGTTTCTCCATAAAACTTTCACCAAGCGAGTGATCTTGTTTCGTAGGACTTTTTCGCTACGATCCAGAATCTCTATCGGCTGTTCTTCATAAGAATGATCTTGCTCCAGTGGTACAACTTCTGAGCTGAGTACATGTGAAGGATCTGGTATGTACTTTCTCAGGAGAGATACATGGAACACATCGTGAACTTGAGAGAGATTCGGTGGAAGCGCCAATCGGTAAGCTACCTTCCCAACACGATCCAGTATTTCAAAAGGACCGATATATCTAGGGCTCAACTTCCCCTTCTTTCCAAATCTCATAACCCTCTTCCAGGGAGATATTCGTAAGAACACTTTATCACCCACTTCAAACTCTAGGTCTTTTCTTCGGTTGTCGGCATAACTTTTCTGTCGACTCTGAGCTGCTCTTATGTGTTGTTGAATAGATCTGACCTTTTCTGCCATTTCATCAACGAGATCAGGTCCTAATAGCTTTCTCTCCCCAACTTCATCCCAGCAAGTTGGAGTCCTGCATTTCTTTCCATAGAGAGCTTCATAAGGAGCCATCTGAATACTGGAGTGAAAGCTATTATTATAAGAAAATTCCACCAAAGGTAGGTGTTGATCCTAACCTCCTTTGAAATCCATAGAGCAAGATCTCAACATATCTTCTAGGGTTTGAATTGTTCTCTCAGACTGACCGTCTGTCTGGGGATGATAAGCAGTGCTGAAACTCAACTCTGTATCCAGAGTATGCTGAAGACTTCGCCAGAACTTCGAGGTAAATCTCGGATCTCGATCAGATATAATAGAAAGTGGTACTCCATGCAATCTTACCACTTCCTTTACATATATCCTGCCAAGCTGGTCTAGAGAGAAATCCTCTCTAATAGGAATGAAGTGTGCAGACTTTGTAAGACGATCAACTATGACCCAGATAGCATTATTGCCTTTGGATGTTTTAGGAAGTCCTGTGACAAAGTCCATAGTGATGTTTTCCCATTTCCATTCGGGTATGGGTAATGGTTGTAACATCCCCTTAGACTTCTGTCTCTCAGCTTTAACTTGTTGACAAACCAAGCATCGAGAGACATATTCAGCAACATCTCTTTTCATGCCATCCCACCAGAAGTACTCTTTCAGGTCCCTATACATCTTCGTGCTTCCAGGATGAATAGAGAATGAAGAACTATGAGCCTCATCCAGCAGCTCTTTCTTTAATTCGGGGATGGGAGGAACACAAACCCGATTCCTGAACTTTATTATCCCATCACAACCAAGGTTGAATTCAGGAACATTTCTCACCTTCTTTTGTAACTCGACATCTTCTTTCTGTGCCTCTTTAATCTTCACATGTATAGATGGTTGAACATTCATTTGAGAAAGATAAGATTTTTTTCCTTCCATTATAATTCCAAGATCCATCCTTTGTAAATCCATAAATATTGGATCTTTTGTGATCCTCATCATGGATAAACTAGCATGGTCTTGTCGACTTAATGCATCTGCCACCTTGTTTGCTTTCCCAGGGTGGTAATGGATTGAGCAGTCATAATCCTTAATCAGCTCCAACCATCTTCTTTGGCGCATATTCAGCTCCTTTTGTGTGAAAATATACTTTAAACTTTTATGATCAGTATAAATATCACACCTTTCACCATAAAGGTAATGCCTCCAAATCTTTAATGCAAAGATTACCGCAGCCAACTCCAAATCATGTGTTGGGTAATTTTGTTCGTGGATTTTCAACTGTCGTGAGGCATAAGCTATCACCATATCATTTTGCATAAGAACACACCCCAATCCCTTCTTGGATGCATCACTGTAGATCACAAACCTTTCTCCACTACAAGGCAGTGTGAGCACAGGTGCACTGGATAACCTTCTTTTCAACTCCTTGAAATTCTCTTCACATTCCTCTGTCCAGACAAACTTAACTCCTTTCCGAGTCAACTTGGTGAGTGGATTAGATAATCGTGAAAAATCTTTTACAAAACGTCGATAATACCAAGAAAACTTCGGATCTCAGTTACTGTTGTTGGTCTTGACCATCTTTCGATAACCTCTGTTTTTGCTGGATCCACAGATATCCCCTCTTTTGAGATTATATGACCCAAAAATGCAACTTTTTGAAGCCAAAATTCACACTTGGTAAATTTGGCATAAAGCTTCTCTTTTCTCAGGGTCTTCAATATAATTCTCAAGTGATCTTCATGCTCTTCCTTGCTCTTTGAATAGACAAGAATATCGTCTATAAAGACTACCACAAATTGATCAAGATAGTCTCTAAAGACTCTATTCATTAGATCCATGAAGATAGCAGGGGCATTAGTAAGACCAAATGGCATCACTATAAATTCATAGTGTCCATACCTTGTACGGAAAGCCGTCTTTGGTATATCCTCCCTTTTGACCCTTAATTGATGATACCCTGAACGAAGATAAATCTTGGAAAAGTATTGAGCTCCGCGTAGTTGGTCAAATAAGTCATCAATGCGTGGGAGAGGATATTTGTTCTTGATAGTGATCTTGTTAAGTTCTCGATAATCAATGCAGAGTCTCATTGATCCATCTTTCTTCTTAACAAATAGAACAGGTGCTCCCCAAGGTGACGCACTAGGGCGTATGAATCCCTTATCAAGATTCTCTTGGAGTTGCTTCTTCAATTCCTGCAACTCAATTGGGGCCATTCTATAAGGTGTCTTTGAAATAGGCAAAGCACCCGGTACGAGTTCTATTGAAAACTCAACTTCACGATTTGGTGGAAGACCCGGCAATTCCTCCGGAAAGACATCATCAAACTCCCGTACAATGGGCATATTCTTAATCGTGAGTTTCTCACCAACCATTTGAGATAAATAACCTTCATTTAGTGGAATCAATACCCATAAGATGGAAGAAATTTCCACTGGAAGGTTATGTTCATCCTTGCATTGATAGACGATCGTAGGTTCATCTGGAATATGAAATGTGACTTCCCTTCTTTGGCAATTGATATGAGCTCCATGTAGAGAAAGCCAATCCATGCCAAGAATCACATCAAATTCCACTAAAGGAAGGATCACAAGATTTACAGGAAGCACTTTCCCACAAACTTCGATCGGAGAAGAATTATAAACCTCTGATGCGATTGATGTGCCATTAGGTGTTGTCACAGCTAACTCAACATCTAATTGTTGAGGTAATACGGTGATACCCTTAGAAAATTTTTCAGAAATAAAAGAGTGGGTGGATCCAGAATCAAATAAAACATTTGCTACTTTAGAGTGAATGGTAAGTGTACCTTTCACCACATCGTTATCGTACTCCACATCGCTGATAGAAATTGCATGTGACTTTCCTTTGTCTTTAGCCTTAAGAGTTTGTTGACGTCGACCATCATCATCAACCCTTGGATTTGGGCATTGATTGGCATAATGCCCCATCTCCTTGCACTTGAAACATTGAAGTGTAGCAGGTTCATTCTGTGTATCCCTTCCTTTGTTTGCATCATTAGACATCTTCTTCCCATTATCACGGCATTCAAATGCCCGATGACCTTCCTTTCCACATTTAAAACATTTACTTGTCCCTTTAAGACAACTCCCTCCATGTTTCTTTCCACACTTTGAGCATAAGGGAAAGTTCATCTTCTTTTCCGTGTGCTCTTTAGATTTTTCTTTGAATTCCATCTTCCTCTTCTTATCAAACCCATGTGACTGATGGGTTACTCCAATCTCCATCTCGACTTTGAGAGCACATCAAACGATTTCTTCGTAGCTATTGAAGTCCCTTATGGCTAACGCCCTTCGAAGACTTGGTTTTAAGCCACTAAAGAATCGATCGATCTTACTCTCAGGTTGGATAATAATACCAGAAGCGTACCTTGAAAGTCTTGTAAAATTTGCTTCATAGGTACTAACAGATTCATCATCCCTTTGCTTCAGTTCAAGGAACTCTTTCTCCATCTTTGTTCGGAGAATACGAGGGAAGTACTTATTGAAAAATAAGTTCTTGAACTCGTCCCATTCCATAGACTCAATTTCATCCCTTTGCCTCGTATTCTTAACAAGATTCCACCATTGATCCGCATCTCCTTCCAAACGATACACTGCTAGGATAACTTTATCATGCTCAGAACATTGAAGAACTGAAAATATCTTTTCAGCAGTACTAATCCATTGTTCAGCAACTAATGGATCAGTAGACCCGCTGAAAGATGGTGGACGCTGCCTCATGAAGGATTCAACAGAATGTTGCTCCCTCCTTTGTTCGTTTGGAAATCCTGCATGATTCATAGCTTGAGAAAGTTGTGTGAGCATGGCTACAAGATTTTGCATTCCAGCTCCCATATCGTTTGGTTGCTCAGGGGGACAATCATTGCATTGCCCATCGCATTCCGCATTAACACAGTTCCTTCGGGTTCCAGCCATTGACTAAAACCAAGAAGAATAGTGTGAGCAACACTAATTATAATAGGAAACCACATAATTCAAGAATAAAATTTTCATGCTTAAGGTCTTATCCTAGGTTATTCAAGGCCATTTCTAAAATTGTGTTCTATGCTTAGACTTATCCTTAGGGTTATTACTAAGGCTTTCACATCCTAGTTTCCAAAGGTTGACTATACCTTTCCTCTGATACCAACTATAACGACCCATACTTTACATACATTGTTAATACTTCGAAATTGAAGCACACTTATTACAACATATGACAAAACCACAAAGGACCGTATAGGTATAGTGTCTTTAGAAACTGGGAAACATAAACAACTGGTTCATAAATCTTCTACAGTGTCTCCCATTTATTTCAACATATCTAGGGTCCCTTTTAGCATATTCTACTTAATATCCATCTTCCTGACCTGGGGAAAAGAAAACATAAAAGGGTGAGCTCAAATGCTCAGCAAGGGCAAATAAAGGAAATAAAAATCATATCATATCTTTATGAAAATCAAAACCTGCAAAAGAGATCATAATATCTTAACATGGAATAAATCATAGAAGTGAAAATGAGATCCCCATAATCATAACATAAAACTTGAAACTTTGTGGCATGCACACATAATCATGGAAAATCATTTCTTGTTAGTCATGACTCATTTCCAAGACTATCTTAGTGGACAAAGTCCCTTTCTGAACCGAGTTCACTCCTCGTTTCAGTCCTGTATCACTGAACCGAAATAACCTTCTGTTCCAGCCATGTCTATCTCATGAGATATAAAATCATTACCCAATGCATTGGAGGGAGATATAGGTCCCACCCATCTTATAATGAATCCTTTCTTATGTGTGCCACATACTCATAAAACATACATCATCGCATAACAAAAAATGGGATTCTTGAAACATCATGACATCATAAATCAATTCATATATGATAAAGGAATTCATAAACATAATTCCATCACAACATAGTCAAACCAATGTAAAAATATGGATAGAAACAGAACCCTTTATTATCTTAGATGGAAAATAATTTTGATAAAACACTTGAATTGAATTCTTGAGGAAAATATCCTTTCTTCTTCAAAAACATTTTTCCTTTCATAACATGTCATACAACTTTAAAATAAAAGAAGTTGATTAAAAATAAACTTGAAAACTTGTAAAGGAAGCTTCTTTGAAGTAATGTTTTAAAAATCCATTCATGCCGTATAAGTTAAAAAAACATTCTTCGTACTTTTGTCGGAAAAGTCAAAAAGTACCTCGTACGGAAAAACAACAAAAGATTCCTTTCATATTCTTTACTAAAAACTCACCTAAGGGTAAAATTGGATTTAAACTATTTCAAGTGGATGGAAACAATATTACATATTGAGGGAACATGGATGTGGATGATAAAATACACCCCAGTAAATACTTACGAATAAACAATCTCGGATAAAAATGAGATTGTGATATTTCCCTTACCTTAGGTCCGATTTGCTTTGTTCGTGTCCGAAGCTCCTGTATAATGGTTTAAATAATGTTATTGACTTATTCCAGAATCATACATATTGATATGAGATCATATATGGTCATATTATTAGCTTCTTGTTAGTAATATTTCATTGTTACTTGTTACTCGGGTCTTTATATCTTTTTGTTCTTATGCGTGTTTTGTCGAATAAATTCTTATTCTTATCTTTATAGATAATTCATTTCCAGAATGGTATTAGTGTAGTATATACCATATTCATTCATTCAATTTATTTATATAATCATTATGAAATGAAGATCATGTAGAACGAATCGCATCACATCGTGGAGACGGTATTCCGTACGTACGCATGAGTGATGATATCGTTCCTATGATCGTGGAATTGTATTGGAGTATATATATATATTATTTCAGTATCAATATTACTTAATAATAATCATATATAGTTACTCATTACACCATTATACCCATCCTTGTAAGGTGATGGTGGAAAATAGATTACACCACGGCGTGGAGACGGTATTCCGTACGTACGCACGCGCGGTGATTTCATTTTTCCGTAGGATGGATAGAAGGTGAATTAGGGTTGTTTCATATTTATAATAACATATCAGTATGTAAGTAATACTGATGTTATTACTTTATCATGAAACAACTAAAGAAGAAGAAGTTGAAGAAGAAAGAAATTGAAAAGATCGGTAATGGATATTACCTCTTCTTTGGAACGCCTCTTTGAATCCTCCACTTAAGGAACTAAGATTGGTCTTTGGAGAAGACCAGGACCTCTAGGATTATTCTAGGGAAGTGGAGAGGAGAAAATGGCAGGGGTTGGCCGAGCTTGAGTGCTCAAATTGGTGTGAGGAGGAGGGGGAGGAGGTGCCCTTTTATAAGGGAGGAGAGGGGCACCTTAGGAATATCTCAAAATATTATTTTATATTAAAGTCAAAATCGGTTTATAATGGTTCCAAAGGGTCTTATTTCGAAGCCAAAGTGGGGATGGGTCGAAATCCTATCAACCAATAGAATTTAGACAAGTTTAGGGTATTATTTTAACCTTATCAATTAGATTTAACTCTAAGTTAAATAATTTAACTTTTACCATGACTTTTTGTTTTCTTTCACTATATGGTTAATACACTTACTATAACATGCCAAACGAACCCCAAATTGTTTATTATTAAAATATATATCCTTATCTAAGTCATTTGGCCGAACCTTAGATTTTTAGGAATAAAATAACAATTAATAATATAATATTTGATTTAAAAACTATTTTGTGTCAATTTTGACACTATTTGATATATGATTTTTGTCAAAGTCATAACAGAATTATATGTTCGAACCAAGTTGATTAAATCAATACTAATATATCATAGTAACCTAGAAAATTAGTGGAATTCATAAAAAGTCTCAAATTACATTTATTTTGGTATTTATATTATCAATTTTGTCAATATTTCATTAATAAGATAATTACTGCATCATCTTTGTGTCATAAATAAATTAAATTATTTGATGTCTAAAAATTACAAATAAAATACCATCATGTAGGAAATCTTTTTATCTTTCTAATGAATATTTACAATCGAATTTATCTTATGTATAACCCTATATTAAAAATGATTTACTTATTAAACATTGATTTTAACTATTTTAACCCTTCTTTAAATAAATTAATAATAAATGTCCTAATCTAATCCAAGTGGGCCTAAATGGTCATATTTTATTCCTAAGTTTGTTTTTGGTCGAATTACACTTGTCCAATAGAATTAGGACATGTGTTAGGGTAATATTAATATCATAATTACCCTTAGTTACCCTATTTACTATTAACCGCGGTAAAAATAGTAAAAAGTTACTATTCACCAAAAAATTATTTTCATCTCATTGAACCACATTTTAGTCCTTGATATTAACCGTGTCTCTCGGATTTTTGAAATTCCATTCACAGAAGCGGTAAAATTAAGTTTTATGCAAAATTCGGTTTTTAACCTACCACTTAGTGGTTTCACTATTCATCAAAAATTGAAAGTTTTCAGAAAAATACCAAAATTTCACCCTAGGCTAATTTCGATATTCTAAGTCCAAAAATGAAGTCCATTTTGAAAAATAAAATTTATAAAATTTCAAAAAGTGTTTATTACTATTCATAACGGCTAGTTTTAATAGCATATTGTTGTTTAGTGAAACTCGGTATTGCGTACGACGCAAGCTATCGAGGAAGGTCGCGATTGCGTGTAAAGCAAGCCAAGAAAGTGTTGTGTAGAAAAAGATTCCTTTGATGATTTATATAACATAAAAGTCTCGGGTGTTACAATGATACCCTACTACTATGGTTATGGTGGTGGTTGTGTTGTGGCCCGGGTGTTTTTGGGTGAGATATTTTGTGGCCGTTCTTATGGGGTGGTGAACCCAAGTGTCTACGAGTGAGGTGTATTGTGACCATGCTTATGGGGTGGTATGGTATACAGAAGAGATGGGAGTTCGAAGACATACAATGTTAGGTGTGAGAGAGACATACTAGTAGGAATGTGGGGTGGGGTACCCTTATCGATGTGATTCCTATTATACTATATTACTTGGTTTTTGTTATTTGGTGAGCAAGATTTGGTAAGGTTTGGATGGTTAATATAACTTGATAGGTGCTGTTTGGTTTTACTATTTTCTCACAGAAGAATTAGTATACTTTTTTTACATGTGCATGAGAGAATTTGGTTTTCCTACTGAGTATACTTGTATGCTCACCATATGTATATAAAACTGTTTTCAGGTTTCTAGGAGGACTATGTGGATTGTGATGGACATTAATAGCTTGGGTCCCTGATAGTTTCTACATCAATTCATTAGTTTTCATTTTGGGTATTTTCTTTAGAGAATTTATTATATCTGTATAAGTTTTATTTATACATTCTTGTGGGATGTTTTTTGGATTTCTTTTTATATTGTATCTTGGAGTTGTTTGTGGATGATCTATCTTATCTCCCGATCCTATTTATATTATAGAGGGTAATGCCTCCCATATATGAGATTTTTATACCCTCAGTGCTAGTTGCCAAATTAGGCCCCCCTGGAGGTTGGACTCAGGGTTCATTATCTCTCTCTCTCTTCATTATGGTATCTTTGGAGGGAGGGGGTTATGACAGAGTGGTATCAAAGGTGATGGATAAAAGATAGGGTGGAGTTTAGAGTTAGGCATAGTGATGATTTCATGGGTTGGTATAGAAACAGTGTCAGTTGACCTTGGTGCATGAAATCTGCTTGGGAGACCGGCTATGATAGGGTATTTTATCCCCCCCTAATCTAGTGCACAAACTCTAAGATTATTGAACGACCAAGTGAGATAGTCCTTCTTGTTGGTTAGAGGCCTAGAAAAGGTACATGAATCATAATGGCTTGTGTTATTGTTTTAATTGGTTTGTTTTGGGAGTGTTTAAATGAATAAAAAATGGATTAAATTAGTTAAAATGAATCATAATGAAATTACATACTACCTGAGTTTAGGAAATCCTTGTTTTCCTCTCAAGCATGGCTCCCGTTCACCATTCACGTATAGATCATATAGTTGAGGTCTATCGGGCTTATTAAGTTGATAATTTCATGGTTAAACTGGTTGAGGATGATGACTAGTGGAATAGGAAGTTGTTTGATTTCCAATGGTAGGCTTTTGGGAAGTACGAAGGTAGTTTTTTAGATGTGGAGACAAAGAGCTGACTGGAGGAGTTCAAGATCACTTTCAGTTTGATCTGGGTCCTGACAGAGTACTGGGTCACTTTGGAAGTCATTTAGAAGTGGGGATCTATGAATCAGTAGTGGATTCTATATTTGGGAGAGCCTAAGAAGGTTGATGTTTTGTGGTTCGACTTCTAGAAGGAGTTTCGAGCAGAGTTCATTTCATCGACCATGAAGGCAGTAAAGAGGTAGGAGCTTATTTCTATTCAATAGGGGATCATTTCAATTTGAAATTTGGGAATAAAGTTCAAGGAACTTTTACTATTTTCTCCATATTTTTTATGGATGATGAGTCTTGTGTGAGTTGTGTTGAGGAGTCACTTCGTCCATCTATCCAGTATGCAGTAACTCCTTTTATGATGACAACATATCTAGAGGTTCATAATAAGGAAGAGGTGATCTAGTGGATGCACTAGTGAGGAGGTTTTCCACAAGAGTGGAACCAACAAGGTTATTTAAGGGACAAGGTTGTCAGTGGTAGGTCTTAGCACCGGGACCCTTGAGGTTTCAACCGGCAGGGAATCAACCACATCAGCTTTCTTTTAGGCCTTCTAGGACCAGTGGTTTCTATGATTTTCCTGGGAGTTTTTTTCAGTGTGTTTTTGTTATAGGGTTTATGTCCATTGTTATAACTAGGGATCAATTATTCCTTGATCTCATTTTAGTGGAGGTGGACAGATTCAGCGCTAGCCTCAACATCATTTTTTAATGAGGTCATTTCAGCGATAGGGATAGCAGGTTTTTTCTCCACCAAGGGGAGATGGAGTAGGTAGTGGTCAAAATCAAGATATTCCTAATGTTCAGAGAACTTGAAATAATAATGGATGTGGAGGTGGTCATCAATATATAGTTATATTAGTTAGGTGTGGTCAGTTGCATTTAGTGGAGGCAGTAGTTCCAGAGGGGATAAAGATCATTAGTGGAACAATCCTTTTGTTTAGTACCATTGTTTGTGCCTTGTTTGATTTAGAAGATTTTCAATTATTTGTTTCACATGGTATAGACCATTATCTAGGACTATATTTAGATAGGCTTTCCATACCCTTTGTGTTGACTATACCAATCAGATGTTAGAAAAACATTTTTGATGTGTTTCGAGGGTGTAGACTGATGATGGGGCCACATCCATCCCATGGGTATATGTTATTTCTAAAAATATAGCCATATTATTCCATAATCATCATCAACTAGTTGTATTATATATGTTCTATTTTCTACTTCTTCTATAAGAGAGTCGTGTTTTTGGATGTGAATGGAAAACAAGTAATTTTTTGTTGGTGAGTAGGGTTGTTAGGTGGGAAGTTAGTGTGTGGAGACCCGTCTCACCTTATTGGATGAGTTTTTAGTATAATAATTTGATGATGAGATGATAGAGGTTCCCAGGTTATTGGGGAGTTCCAACATGTTTTCCCCAAGGAGGTTGTTACACTACACCTTGACGTGATGTTGAGTTCAGGATAGACTTACAGTCCAATGCTTCTCCGATTTCGATTGATCCTTGTTAGATGAAACCTTTTGAGTTATGGGAGTTGAGCATTATGGAAGATGATATGAAGTATAAGGGTTTTGTCTATTCTAGTGTGTCACTGTGGGGTGATCCATAGTTGTTTAGAAAGAAGGAAGATGGTAGTTTTAGGTTGTGTATAGACTACCAGAGGTTGAATCAGGTGATGATCAAAAACCATTATCCTTTTTTGGGGATATATGATCTTTTAAACTAGATGAGAGGGATGAGTTGGTTTTCTAAGATCGATATGTGGTCTGGATATCACCAATTGAGGGATAATAAGGGAGATATCCCAAAGAATGCCTTCATATATAGGTATGGTCACTTCAAGTTTATAGTGATTCCATTCAGTGTTATGAACACACCATATGTGTTCATGTGGATTATGAATTCATAGATTAGTTCATCATGGAATTCATCGATAATATATTAATATACTCTAAGTCATAGGAGGAGCATGCCAAGCATCTCAGAACTATCTTGCATGTTCTTAAATGCCACTAGATCTATTGAATGTTTCCCAAGTGTATTTTTTGTACATTATTGGTGTATTTACTTGGGTATGTGGTGTCTTATAAGGGTGTGTAAGTAGACCCGTTGATGGTTGAAGCAGTTTTTTCTTGGAAAGCACCCTAGAATGTGGTAGAGGATCACAGTTTCTTTACTATCGTAGGCTATTATTGGAGGTTTGTACTAGATTTCTATCAAGTTTCATCCCCATTGACAACATTGAATAAGAAAGTCCAATATTTAGTGCGTAGTGATTAGTTACAGGAAATATTTAGTTACCTTAAGGGTAAGTTAGTGAGTTCTCTAGTGCTTTAGATACTGAGGTAGGGTGTGTTGTTTGAGGTTTTTTGTGACACTTAATGTCAGGGCTTGTAATGTGAGATGATACAGTAGTGGGTAGTGATCTCTTATGGGTCTGGGAACTTACGTCCCCATGAGTGTAACTATGCCACCAATCATCTGGAGCAAGCAGCAGTTGTTTTTGTGTTGAAGTTATGGAGAAATTACCTCATTAGGGAGCACTTTGTGGTCTTTACGGATCATAAGAGCTTTATGCATATATTTTTCCATCATTAATTAAACTTTTTATAGTAGAGGTGGATTGAGTTTCTTTAGGATTATGATTTTGAGATCTCTTACACCTCAGGAAATTAGAATGTTGTTGCCAACGCTTTGAGTGGGAAGTCATGAAAGGGTGTTGTTCCAGAGTCAGAGAATGCTTGGGGAGCACTGGAGGAGTTATAAGCCTTGCAATTAGATGAGTGTATGGTGGTAGAGGATGTTTTTTAATGATTATTTAGTCTTCTCTTATGCAGTAGGTGGAGAGTTTTAGTGGGGGGAATCAGAGGCAGAGATGATGGGCCATCATGCTGTCCATGGTGATGATCTGGAGGGATGGTCAGAGGATAGTCGGAACTGGGTGTTGCTTTGTGGGAGGTTGTTTATTTTGGTATTAATTCATAATGGAGTCCTTCCTGAGTTTCATAACTCACATTTTCCATCACACCCAGGATATTCCAAGATGTACTATGGATTGAGGGTGTAGTTTTGGTGGCCCATGGTGAAATGGGGAATGGCAGAGTCTGTGGAAAAGTGATTGGATTTCCAACAAGTAAAGGATGTGCGTCATGTTACTGGTGGTTTTTTCATCCCTAAGATGTTGTCAACTGGAAATGGGATAAAATATTGATGGATTTTTTCATAGGGTTACCCAATGATCAGGGTGGTTGTGATGCTACCTGGGTGATAGTGGATCAGATAATGAAATTGGATCACTTCATAGAAATAAAATATTTGGGTGTAGTGGATGCTTTGGCTAAAAGGTTTGTAGATGAGGTGGTGCAATTTCATGGTGTTCTGATGTCCATTGTATCAGAATATGATGCACGTTTTAACTCACAATCCGGGAGGGGATGGCAGTATTTTTATGTCACTCAGTTACACTTTAGCACTACTTTCCACCTCAGACGGATGGGAGAATAGAATGAACTATCCAAAATTTGGAAGATATGTCGCGAGCATCCATCTTGGACTTTGGTGGATCTTCGGTATGACACCTAACTTTTTTAGAGTTTTCTTATAATAATATCACTCTTCCATTATCATGGATCTATTTGATGCTATGTACGGAAGACTATTTAGTTATCTATTGTGATGGACAAAGGTTGTGGATATATTCGTTCTTGGTCCCAATGTGGTGTAGATTATGACAGAAGAGGTTTAGGTTATTTCTGAGAGGATTAAAGTAGCACATGATCAGCAGAAGTCTTATAGAAATTGTAATAGTAGGCCCTTGGAGTTCGAGTTTGGGGACTACGTGTTCTTGATGGTTTCGCCTTTAAGTGGGTAGCATAAGTTAGGTAGAGGGAGTAAAATGTATCTCAAGTTTTTTGGTCCCTTTGAGGTGTTGGGGTGAGTTCATGAGGTGGAATATAATTTTTCATTTCCACTGCAGTTGGATAGGAATCGTGACATCTTTCCCATATCTCAACTTCAACTGTATCTTCATGATGACTACCATATCATTAATTGGGGAGAGTTGGATATAGAGGATGAAGTGAGGTTTGTAGAACGCATAGTAGAGATCTAGGATTTCCAAGATAAGGCACCGCATGGATGAACCATTTCTTTGGTTTGTGTGTTGTGGAGGCATGGTGGCCTAGAGGAGAGTAATTGGGAGTGAGAGGCGTAGATGTGTGCCCAGTACCCAGAGTTGTTTTGAGTTTTTATTATCTCTATTTTTCTTTTTGATGTGATGTTTGGATCCTTTTTTATTAGATGAGCTATTTTCTTTGGTTTATGATATCTATGGCGCGATGTGTGGTAAAATAATGACATATGAAAAGGGAAGTACCTAATTCATAATCAAGATGCATTAACTGTGATGCAATTAAACCCAAATAGGTGATTCAGTTCCACTTAGAGTGATTGGTATCTTGACATGGAGGATGGAATTCTACGATTCATGTGTTCGGGACGGTGTAGTTCATTGGTTGCAGTGGTTATTGGTTTGGGATGTGTGGAGGTTGAGATAATTGTGAAGTGGTGATGTGGAAGTCTAGCTGTTTGGGAGGATGAAACTTGTGGTAGTTCAGTGTGTTATGTGGCTGTTTAGGTTGGCATGTTTAGATGGGGGTATCATTTGAGGTATGATAGGATCTTTGAGAGGTATATCATGGGATGGTTATTCAGACCCCTTTACTTCTGGGTTTGGTTTTTGGATTATTGAGGGAGAGAATCATTTGAGAGTTATCTGATGTAATGTTTTGTTCCCTCTTGGTCCATTACATTGTCGGTTTTGGTTGTTGGAGGCGTTCGAGTGAGGTTATAGGAGTTATCATGGGAGTTGGAAATGTAGTAGAGCTGCTGTAAGAAATACACACCATGTAAGTGTATTATACGATGTGAAAGTTGTTTTCACAACTTGTCCTAGGCTGGTTCACGACTTATATATTTTCAGGGTTAAATAATAAAAAGGTGACACATTTTTTGGAAAAAATAAACCTTGAGGATAACATGACATGAAAGGGTATTACACGATGTGTAAACTCCAAATCCAGTAAAATTTTAAAATTATTTTCTTTCCAAATTTTCATTCATTCAGTTGTGGATTTTTCTACCTCTAATTTTGGGATAATCCTATGCACTATGAGGAATTCTTCAATATCTCTTCCTCCCAATTTGATTTATTGGTCCTGGTGGTTGTTCATTAGCAATCTGTGGTTGACATGTGGTAGGTTACTCTCCTTCTTGGGTGTTTTTCTTCCATTATTCTCCATGGGATTCACTAAAATGATGATTTTATGGTTTGGGGTGTGTTTTGGGTTGCATTTTGACGGGTTTTAGTTATAGAAAATGTTGATATGTAGTTCCCCTGGTGAGGTTGTAGTTTCTGAGTGTTCTTATCACCCTGCAATGCACAACGAGTCGACAAGCATCTTTGAGGTAGGGATTTCCTCATTTCTCCTTATTGTGTATCTTGGAGGTGGGGTTTAATTTTTTTTATCTATGGGTTATGGTTGTTTCGTATTAATCAAATATAAATAACTGGTTAATTGAATCGAAATGGGAAAATGTGTTTTTATTTTCATTCTTTTACAACTTTGATAGTATTTGTGATATTGTAAATTGTATGGGATTCAAGCCTTATTAAAAATTGTCATTGTTATGGAATTTGTTTGCATTAGAGATAAGTAACGTGATTTCCCCTTTGGTTGTGATTGTTGTGATATTACCCTAAAAATGAAAACAGATTAACCACTTATATTTGTCTAATAAAATGGTTGACCCAAGAGTTTGGCTTGTGGGATAATGCCCCTAAAATAAAGTGAAATTTGATAAAATCCCCTTTGTAAATTTGTTAAATGGTCTTGTTTTTTTTATGTGTGGTCATGCTTGTGAGACATCGATGTGTGGTTGGTGCATGTGGGGATGATAGATTGTTTGTTCGTGATTTTGGGGTGGTGGGGAGGTAGTTTGTTGGACCGTTCTTATAGGACGACCTCTGGTGGGGGTCGTACATGGTAGGAGGAGGGAACGATGTTGATTTCCAACATGTTCATGATACCCTATTACTATGGTTATTTCGGGGGTTATGTTATGGACCAAGTGTTTTTGGGAAAGATGTATTGTGTTTGTGCTTGTGGGGCAGCGAGTCTAGGTGTCCACGAGTGAGGTGCGTTGTGACCGTGCTTATGGGGCGGTGTGGTATACAGAAGAGATGGGAGTTCCGTGACGTATGACATTGGGTGTGAGAGTGTCATACCAGTGGGAAAGGAAAACGGGGTACCATTATCGATACAATTCTTATTATACTATATTACTTGGTTTGTGTTATTTGGTGAGCATTCCTTGGTCAGGTTTGGATGGTTAGTATACCTTGATAGGTGATGTTTGGTTTTTCTGTTTTCTCATTGGGGCTTTAGTTTGATTCTTTCACAAGTGCATGAGAGACTTTGGTTTTCCTACTGAGTATACTTTTATGATCACCCTGTGTATATAAAATTATTTTTAGGTTTATAGGAGGAATACATGGACTGTGATGGACATTACTATCTTGGGTCTTTAACAGTTTCTGTGTCACTACTTTATCTTTAATTTTGGGTATTTACTTTAAAGACTTTATTGTATCTGTATCAGTTCTATTTATACATGCATGTGGGATTGTTTTTTGATTTCTTTTTATATTGTTTCTTGGAGTTGTTTGTTGATGATCCATCTTATCACATAATCCTATTTATATTATAGAGTTAAATGCATCCCATATATGATATTTTCATACCCTCGGTGCAAGTAACTAGCCCAGGGTCTACTGGAGGTAGGACTCGAGGGTCATTATCTATCTCCCTTAATTGCGGTATCTTTGTGGGGGGGGGGGGGGGTCGTGACATGATCTCATACTCACCCCAACTATTCCATAAACCCTATGATTTTTTTAAAAAAAACTTAGGTTTGTCACAAAAATATCAGTAAGGTAAATGGAATAAAAGAAATAAAAATGTTAGTCCATAAATACTTAAAAAAACATGAATCCATTTTCACAAAGATATACTTCTCACTGTTAAAAGTAACATATAATTACTTTGTGAAAACATGATATTTCCATAAAACATATAAAATAGAAATAAACCATTTAAATAACTTGAGGAATCATTTTACTATAAAACTTAATAATGATTTTTACCCTCATGGATACCATATGATTTTAACCCTCACAACTACCATAAAATAAACCTCATAATTATACTTTGACGTAACCATCATAGTTAGACCTGGAATAACCATTGCAGTCAATTTACAACATAAACATACCCAATTAATTAGAGGTATATCACGAAAACACATGTCTTTGGTTTATAACATAACCGCACATCATCATAAACAATTCCCAAGAACCATCATAGAATTACTAAAAAAAAATAATTGTATCATAAAAATCATTCCATGAGAAAAATCACTTGTTTTAAATGAATACTATATACATAAAAAGGAATGAATTTTCATTGAAAATAACCATGTAATCTTGTAAATGAGGCTTAAAATTATTACGGTTTCATAAAATCAGGGAAAACCACTCATTTCGTATAAGTTAAAAAACCATTCTTTTTTAATTTTGTAAAAAGAAACATCAAAGAGGATTTTTAAAGGAAAGTCTATTACCTTGAGTCCAAATTTTCACGTACAATATTTATAATCTTCCATAATAAACATAGGTCAATTATTTAATTTCTAGAGAACCTTTTTAGATTTTATTGTTTCTTTTATATCACTTACTATAATGTTATAACAATTAAATAATTATTTAAGTCCATGTCGTATGTTTTGATGATATTAGGTACTTGAGTCCAAAATGACATTAGTATGATGTCTATAGTATAATTATTCATTGTAAAATCATATTGAAATAATATTCATTAAATAATAATCATTATTTTAGATCAATTATAATTTATAATCCATCCATTAATTATTATTATGAAAAATGTACTATGTTACAATCAGGAAGACGGTAGATCGTATACACACACACATACACACACACACACACACACACTAAAAAACAACATATTAGGGGAAATATTTTAGAGGGGGTTATGAACAACCCCCTATAAATTCATTTTAGAGGGGGTTATGAAAAAACCCTTATAATCATCGAAATAATGGGAGTTCACAACCCCCTCTAAAATTTTTACCATTATTTTTTGAATATTTGGTTTGATTTTAGAGGTGGTTATGTCAAAGCCTCTATAAATATAATAATTAGTGGCACTATATATTTGGTTGGATTTTATAGGTGTAATTTATATATAATATTTTTTGGATATTAGAGGAAATATATATATAATGACATTTGTTTTTTAAAATGGAAATAGTGGGTGTTCACAACCCCCTCAAATTTAAGATATTATAGGGGCTTCATGAATCGTTATTAATCCCTTAGATTAGAGGGGGTTTTGAACCCCTTATAATTTGAGAAATTTGAGGGGGTTTTGAACCCCCTTTAATATATGATGTTAGAGGGGGTTTTAAACCCCCTTTAATATAGGACCTTATCGGGGGTTTTGAACCCCTTCAAATTTATGACTTCATAGGGGGTTTTCAACCCCTTCTAATTTATGACATTAGAAGGGGTTTTGAACCCATTCTAATTTAATATATTAGAGGGAGTTGTGAAACCCCTCTAATTTATGAAATTATAAGGGATTTTGAACCCCTTATAATTTATGACCTTAGAAGGGGTTTTGAACCCTTATAATTTATAACCTTAGAAGGGGCTATGAACCCCCTTTAATTTATGAAATTTGATGGGGTTTTCAAACCACTCAAATTCATGAAATTAAAGGAGGTTCATGAATTGCTGTTAATCCCTTTGATTAGAAGGTTTTTAACCACCAATAAATTTTTATTGTTTTTAAAAATAAATATCATATAAATTCAAATTCTATAATATATATGTGCATGTGTGCATGTGTGTGTGTGTATAGATATATATATTATATAAACACATTATATAAATGTATTGAAATTCATTATAAACACACACACACACACACATATATATAAATACATTATATAAATACTTATATATATATATATATAATTGTATAGAAATATAAATATTGGTATTTTTAATATAAATGTAATTAAAAATATATTTATTCAAATATATAAAATATATATATGGTTTTTAAATAATGTACATTTATATTATGATTTATATTATACATATATTATATTAAGTACATTTTTATTGTTTATTTAGGTATTAATATGTTTATACTATATTATTCATACAAATATATATAATATAGACAAAATTTTTAATATATATATATTAAATATATTATGTAATAAAATATATTATTATATATATTATATTAGAAAATATTTTATTATATATAAATTTATATATGTTAGTTATATAATTATTTTATATATATAGTAGTATACCATAACAATTATAAATTAATTTTGTATATATATATATTATTTAATTATATGACATATTTCCAATTATATGAATGTACCTAATTTCGTGTGTGTATATATAAATATCTACATGTGTGTGTGTGTATACATGATATAATATAAAATTATATAATCACATACATAAATATATAATATAAATGGATTTAATATAATGTATTTATAATATAAATCATAAAACATGAAAATGTATAATATTTATAAAACTAACATATAATTTTTATAGTTTAAAAAATAGGATTAATAATAACAACAATAATTAATAATTAGTAATATCATTGTTACACACATAGACATATATATTAGTATATAAAAATAATTATACAAACATATATATATATTATAATTATACTATATCTATAAATATTACTTAAATACATAAATATATTTGCTCACACAAACACAAATATAAATGTATGTATAAATATTTATTTATAAATGAAAATATAATTACTTATATATATTATATATACACAGATAATATATATATATATATTGTACATAAATATATTACATATTATACACAAATACAAATATATTATATGATTTAAATTTCTATCGATATATATATATATATATATATATTTTTTCTCTAATTTATCTTCATCTAAATAAATATAATTTAATGTATATCATAACCAAATTACATATAGGATGAGTAGTTTTGGCGGCTGTCAACTAGCCAAAAGTTAGGATGTTCGAAACTTAGTAGAAGTGGGATTTTTAATCATGTCCGTTCCTGATGAGAGCGCTACGCGTGCCGCGTTGGGGCCTACCTTTGCTAGGGGTGGTCCTCGTTGGTATCTACGGGGTATCTATGGGGGTGTCTAGTGTGGAGTCCCTGGGGTGACAGCATAATGAGACATTGGTGTTTGGGAGAATTTTCATGGGGTTTCAATAGTATCAGCAAAGGACGTGGGTGTCTTTGGGGTAGGAGTCCATGGGGTTCAAGGTGGAGTCCCTGTGGGTATCTATAGGGGGTGTTTGCGGGTGTGTCAGCAAGGGACGTGGGTCTCTATCAACAGCAGTAGGGGAAGTGGGTGTCTAGGGTGTTTTAGGTTATGTGGGTGTCTGGGGTGGTGTCCTCAAGGTGTCGGTAGGGGATGTGGGGGGGTTTCATGGGGTTGGGTGGCAAAATTATAAAAAATAGTGAAAACCATTTTTGGGTTGTTATAATAACCACCCATAAAATTGATACTCGAACTTGATTAGGGGTGGTTTCATAAATTACCCTAATACATTGTTTATAGTGAAATTATAGGGGTTATAACCCCCTCTAATATATTCATCAATTTATGACCAGTTAAAACCACTTCTAATCCACTATTTACGGTGAATTTAGTGTGAAATTAGAGGGGGTTATAACCCCCTCTAATCTAACCACCACTAAATCTATGCTCATTTTAAAAGAGATTGCCCAAAAAATATATATAATAAAAGTATTTTGGAACATTAAAGATGGTTATGGGTAATCCCATATAATGTTTTTAGAAGGGGTTATAACCCCTTCTAAATGAAAACCCCCCTTCTAATCACCCTGTTTTTTTGTAGTATTATGAGTAACGTTTACAATTTATGAATGATAATTATAGAAAGAATGTAAGTATTATTTTATATTTCAGAAATTATCATAATATCATAAATATAATATTAATCATTTAAATATACATATATATACCATCCATGTTATGTAGTGGTAAAAAATGAATCACAACGCTTCGTGGAGATGATAGTTCATGCATACGCACGAACGATGTTATCATTTTTATGTGCATGGAAAGGTAAAAATATAAATGATATATTATCCATCCATAATGATAAATATATCATTAATATCATATATATACATTAATTCCATCATTATAACCAGTCTTGAGTGATAGTTATTGAAAATAAATTACATAGGTTCACGAGACGGTAGTGCGCCGTACACATGGATGATGAATTGTTTTCCCATTTGATGGAAGTAAAGAATGAAATGTACAATGAAAAAAATATGATAACATGTTATTTCATGTATTATACTCTATTTATTATTTTATAATGGTTTAGTATGATTTAAGGAGGTGTAAGAAGAATCAAAATAGAAACAATTGATAAAAAACGATACCTCTTCTTTGGATAATATCTTTGATTAACTCTTTAAAACCTCTAAGGTGAGTGTTATGCCTACAATAAGGCCTATATAATGTGGGTATGGATTCTAGGAATTAAATTTGGTAGATATTGGATGATATAAATAGTTTATGATGTGTGAATAAATTAGAGTAATAGGTTTCTTTTTATAAGAGAAGGGATGGGCACTCTTGGAATTTCACAAAATATTAAATTAATATAAATTAAATTTATATTCCAAATGGCACAAAAGTGAGTTATTTATAATATAGGACATATATTAGTCTAAATAAGCTCATTAAATTATTTTTGGATATGTTTAGGTAACATTATTACCCTAATTATTTAGTTTTAATCCTTATTTAACCCCATTAACTCTTCCTACGACGACATCAATTTTTACACTTTAAGGGTTAATATAGTTAAAATAAAATGTAAAAATAACTATAAATGGATCATTGATTAAAATTTTAACCTAATGAAAATAGTTTTACAGAATTAAGTTTTTTATTATTTGTATATCATTTAATAAAATATTTTTTATTTTAAAATTTCATTAATGTCAATTTTGAAACAATTCATTAGATTGAATTTTAAAAATATAAAAAACTAGATAACTTTGAAGAAAATATTTTAATACATACCTAATATGTTAAATTAATATATAAAACTCTTTTATCATATTAATTATATAAAATTTTATTTATTTTAATATTTTTAATAATATTGTTTTTGATATTTCCATCCATAAATTAATTACTACAGATATGTTGTGAAAGCATTAAATATTATTATTTTTTCACTAAAAATTAAAAATAAATTTTCATGATGTAGATAAATATTTTATATTTAAAATTAATATTTATAGTCTATGTTACCTTGTATATTAATCTATTTTAAAAATGATATATTTATCAATAATAGGAATGTGACATCTTTGACTTATCATTAAATAAAGTATTATAAATATCATATTCACATCCAAGTGGCCCCCAAAAGTCATAAATAAAATTATTTAATTAAAATAAGTTTATTTTTTTCAATATGGTAACCTATATTCATTAATATCATACCTTGGTTCTCATGTGGATACATAAGATATATTTAAGACAAACAAAGTGACATTTTGTGACTTTATCCGATTTAAATAATATATAAGTCATTTGCATAGTAGAGTATCCATTAAATAACTAAATTTAAATAATTATGTGTAAAGTATTGAATTAAATTCATCCATTAAAATTTGTGCAAGTGTTAGGGTCATTTTAGTGTCTTTATAATTTCTTTTAAACTAAATTACCTAATTTACCCCTTATAGTGGTAATAAAAATTACCAAGGTTACTATTCATATTTGCCAAAAATAAAAAAGGACATATTTAATAAATTTGGAAATTTTGAATAAAAATATTCCATATATTTTTCAAAATTAAAAACACAAAAGATATAGAATTTATTCTAAATTTAAATTGGTGAAACACAACGAAAACAATTTTTAAGGAAAATGCCATTTTTAAATTTTAAATTGTTTTTTACTAAATTCATGTAGAAAATCTAAAAAAACCATAATTGGATTAATTTAAATAAAAATTAAATAATGAAAATTTTAAACTAATTCAAAACATAATTTTACCCTGCCAATACTTGAAAAATAAAGTTTTAATAAAAATCAGTATTTTCACTATTAATTAGAAAAGAAAACTTTTATGAGAAATATAAATATTTTATCATAATATGAATTTGATATGATGATTTAAAAAAATATTTTTATATTATCCAATAAATTTTAAAATATCTTCAAAAATTAATTATATTATCTGTACATAAAAAGTAATAAAAATTATTTTTGAATAAAATATGTATTTTATGAATAAAATGACTTAACTAAAAATATATTACTTATTTACAAAGAATGATTTAATACATTAACAATGAGTTATACCCTTGAATATTTTATAATGTTGTTAAGATTATATTATTTTTTTATGTACTTTTTTACATATCTTGTATGCTATCAAACATAGTCTTTCCGTTTAAAATATTAGGATGTTACATGAACAAGAATAATAAACATTTTTCCACTAAGAACAATATATGTTGAGAATAGAGATAAATTATAAGCCATATATAATTTTTTTTGATTAAATCAAAACTATAGGATTTGAGAGTGGATGTTTCATACCCATTGACAAATGGGTATGATAATCAAACTACAAACAAATTTTCAAAGAAACAAGCTAATCATTCTAGTTCAAATCATATTTGAATATGTAACACTCTATTAATAAAAATTTTGAACATGGGGAGATTTAATGGAAATATGTTTCAAAAAAGTACCAATTAGTGGATATCATGAAAAATATTTGACAAAGGATTCCTTGTGTAACATGTGAGTTTGTTTTAGAGTGTATTCTCTCCTAAATCCCCCCTGAGTACTTTTTTACCCTTTAATTATTTTTCATTTATTGAAAAAGGGGAAGAATAATATGGTTTCTATTTTTGAAATGGGTGAGATACATAAATATTTTATAGGTGAAAAAAGGGATAAGATAATATAATAGGAGTTTCTTTACTGGGGGATACATGAGAGAAGTTGGTAGTTAAACTTCTAGAGAAGAGATTACATTATATTAGCATATTTTTTCAATTAAAAGGGAGATATTAATGATCCCATAGAGGTTAAATAACCCTCATAAATTTAATTAACCAAGTGGGGAAATAAATTATCTCATTTGAGATTGTTTAATATACTATTAATATATATATCAAGAGTTTAATAACTATTATAAACATCATTCTATCCTATGATGTGGTGTTTAAATAACTCTCACGCATTGGGATATTTCAATGGATAGTTTCATGAGATGATTTAATCATGATTTTTAAATGTGTTTTGATGTTGTATTTATATTAAACATGAACATAGAAAAGTCTTAGTATAATTGTAGTTTATTTTATTTAAAAGGAATAATTATTTCATGAGTTTTAAGAAACACGTACATGACATATCGATTTTACATCAAAATGAGTTGAATACTGATGAAATTTTTTCACTTATGCGAGTATCATTCCCTAAGAAACACATATTTCTCTATGATTAATTTATTAGGAACTATGGTTTAATATTACATGGTCATTATAATAAAATATTTTTCTATGATTTTTTATAGGTTATTTGTGATGAAGGGGTGTGAAGTACCATCCATTAGGGGATTGTTATTTTCAAAAAAAAAATATTTTATACTGAAATGGGGGATTAACTGCCCTAATAAGTGTTTCATGATAATTTCAGTTTTTAATGTAATTTAAGTCTCATTTTATTTTTTATATTTGTCAAATTATAGTGTTTTGGTTGGTGGGTTCTTTATAAACAAGGATTGTATACATTGAACCGTTCTTGAATGGACCATGTAATAATGATGTCCAAACTGGTGTGAATTTTTTTGATCCTAGTGAATATTTGAAATAGAGTAAAATATATTAAAATACTTAATTTTAAAAACTAAAGGTAACTATGAATTTCAATATAATACATATTTATCAAACTATGATTTTTTCAAAGTCTTTAAAAAGTGGATATTTATTTTGAAATGGGTGACTAAACACTAAGATAACTTACCTACATTCCAGATAGAATTTCATTGAGGATTAATACATATTTGGGGAGAAAAATAAATTTACTCATAGTTTCAAAGTTAAGGCACATGAGGAGACTATAAAATATCAATCGACTTATTTACCCCCATTTAGATCAATGTTTTACTCGGAGTTCATGACTATATTCATGCTCCAACCATTAATCTTCATGATAATAAAATTAAAACATCAAATGTAGGATCAAAATATCTTGATACCAAAAATTTACCTCTCAAGATAAAGAGTGTGAATATTATAAAAATATATTATTTAATGTGAGTTATATATCACAATTTATCTCATTTTATTGATGACTGGTTTCTATTGTGGATTCTATCTTTAAATAGTATACTAAAACTAGTGATATTAGTGAAGGGAAGTTTATGTTTTTTATTAAAATAAATCACTCCACCCCCTCTAATAAGTTTGTAATATCCATTCCTAGGGAACATCAATTGGTATCATAATATTAGCTATTATTGTGTATTTGAGGTACTTTTTAAAAACAGATTTTTAATAAGTTTCTATAGAGATCATCAATTCTATAAATAATATTATTGTTCCTTGTTTTTATTGATAATGAATTCACTTATGGAAATATAATATGGTTTCATATCTTCCATCTCTTTGATTTTATATCCTTGACATCAATGATAACAGTGTATATAAATCCAATGTTGCGATAACCTATATATTACTTGAAAATATAAATATTAATCCCAATCAAAGATAATGAAGTGTGTTACTCTCATCCCTCTCTAATAAAATAAAATAAATGAGTTATGGGATTAAAGATAGATAATTTAATATAAATAACACTCTATGAAATTCAAAAAGGATATAACAATTTTAAGGACTCATGATTATAATATTCTCATGCTAAATTTCAAGATAATTTAATAGGGGAATTTGATTAAGTGCATGAATTTTCTATATATACAAATTTTTTTTATCACATATAAAACTTATGGATATGTTCTTGAAGATTAAACAATGTTAATTAAATTTATGTGAATTATAATAGTCATGTTTGATGTGAAAATTACTACCATATTGGATCCCAATATGTATGAGATTACAATATATAATATGAAAAACATTTTGATAGCCTATGAGATGAGGATGATGATAACCTTAAAGAAGAAAATAAAAACAAAAAAAGTACCCCTTACAAATACTATAAAGGTTTAAATATTATTTAATATAAACATAATAATGAAGATGAGTCTGAAACTGATGAAAATTATTTAAACTTAAAAGAATTTATATCAATTCTCATGAATATCATATAATATAGAAAAGGTAAGTATTAAGGAAAAATACTTTTTAAAGTGTTTTAATTTTGGAAAATTTGGCTATTTTTAGCCATTTTATTAGAGAAGAATGAAGTATTAGATTATAATGACTAATATATAATATCTTTAAGGAGAAATAAGATTATAAGAGGTATAAAATTATAAAATATCTCAAAGTTCAAAGGAAATTAAAGTTCTTAAGACAAGAATAATTTTCTCTCAAAAGATGTTGCAACATATTGTGATGAGGAAAGCGAATAGGTGAGAGATAATCATCATCATAGTTTATTTATTTATTAAAAGGAAGGAGAAGAACAAGAGGAAACATGGGCCAAATCTATCCAATGAGGATCCTAAGGGGGCCTGAAGTAGTGCAGTCTGAGGGAATCCCCTCTAACAAGATCAGCCACCTCTAGCATAGGAAAATCCCCCTATAAAATAATATGGAGGTAGTGACGTGGAAAAAAATTATAAGGACACAAAAGAGTGTATCAATATAGAATGGATATCATTTTTGTTTGAAATGATATAGAATGATTGAAAAAGTAAAAAAAGGATTGAAAATTGAGAATGATTCATTACAAACATCTAAAATGAATCAATTCATAAAAATATTCTTGAGATAAAGATATAGTTTTCAAGAAATATGTTTGATTTTATTTCAATTAAGAGACATGATTAACAAGAAAAAAAAATTATTTTTTATAGTAATAATGATTTGAAATATCTTGAATCAATATTGGTTGAAGCAAAAAAAAAATATTGTGAAAAATTATAAGTTTGAATTTCAAAACTATATTAAGAAAATTAGAGAATATTACAAATGAAAATAAATTTATTGATTCCAATAAATAAATTTTTTATTATACTATAATTCCATGAAAAATTATCTTTGAAAATTTTTCTTCAAATTCAAATGGTGTAAGAAAGGAAAAGGAAGGGAATGTGTTTTTACATCACTAAATAAATAAATTTCAACCATTGATATTTCAAATGATGTTTCTAAAAATTACATAAATATTATAGTGTTACTAAAAACTTATATTGAGGTTAATCCTAAGGAGAAATACATGTTTAAGGATATCAAACCTATATATAAGGATATTGAGTGAAATAAATGGTTTTTTAATTTATAGAAGAACCTTTACACAAATTTTAATGATAATTATTTTCAATTTAAGAGTTTTTAGTTAGAAAGAAGATATTGGTGTTTTGTAGTGTATATAAACAGTTAATATTTTTACTAATAAAATGTGTCAATCACTATATTAAAAAAATATATTATTAATGGCGGAGACTAGTAGAAGTTTTAAGATACCGACCATAAAAACGTCCAAAAGAGAATGTATAAATTGAGAAATTCTTTTGAATATCTTGAGGAAAATTATGGGAGGTGTTATTGATCTAAATACACTAGGTGTCTTATGATACTACCAAATTAGTTAAAACTAAAACAAATATCCAAATATATTTAAAGGAGTAATCATCAAAATGTTTTTATAGTTGAGGTGGCCTATAACTCATTAAAAGGTGGAAACCCATAAATATTGGTTAATGGTTTTTCTTCCAATATTATTGATGAAAACATATTTTAAATGATATCTAAGGAAATGATAAATAATATTTTACTTTAATAAATGAAGGATCACTCAAAATGAATGTAATTAAAAACAAAAAATCTATGAAAATAAATTTGAATATAGTAATTTTATCTTTTTCTATGGGATAAAGCACAACATCATGAGTGTAACTAAAAAATATGATAGTGAAATTGAGGTGATATTTTGAAAGAATGAATATATAATTATAATAATGAAGTATTGAATAATAATAACATTGTGATAGTGAAAATTAAATAATTTATTTTAAATTTATAATAATCAAAATTCACGTTGCTTGAGTCTGGGGGATTTCAATGAGATTTGACATATAATACATGGCCATTTGGGTTAAAAGAACAGTGAAAAACTTATCAAATGTGAAGAAATTAAAATTTTACAAAAGATAATTCACTGGAGAAGAAATACATGTGATGTTTTTTATAATGTAAATAAAGATATCAAGAAAAATAAACATGTGGATAACATAATGAAAATTATACTTTACTTATTACACTCTGATATGTCATGTTGGAAGATTTTGAAATAAACTAATCAAGATAAGTACATTATTTACATTGTAAATTATTTAACTCATGTATCCCATGTATATTTTATATTAAGTAAATCACAAGATCTATAGAGGTTTAAACACATTCAGAGGTGTGATGAAAATGAAATTAGATGTGAAATATATATATTTTTTATAATATATCTAAATATATTAATTAGAAAATTGAATCATATATTGAGAAGCACGGGATAATGAATCAATATAATGATCCATATATACAAAAAAAATTATTTTCTAAAATTATGGAATAAAATTTAATAGAAATGGGGAGAACCACCTTATTAAAGATAAGAAACTCAACGTAATTTTTTGGACAAGCTATCACAGTGGTGGTTCTCATATTGAATCAGTCCTTAAATTATCCACATTTATAAAATACACCTTATGAGATATGTTTTGGAATAAATCTCAATTTTTTTGATTGATTTTATTATCACCCTTATTATACCAAAATCAAATGATGTCATTTGGGAATGTTTTATAAGAGATCTTATGAGGGGATATTTCAATGATATGAACAAGGTAAAATGATTTATATATGTTATAACAAGAATTTGAATAAAATAACTGATATAAAAGATATTATTTTCCTAGAAAATTAAAATTCATTTCAAAAATAATTTTCCATTAATGATGAGATATAAGAAGTTAGATGATAATTTGATAGATAATATGGAAAATATGTTTCTGTAGTATTATATTCTCAAATTTCTTACATTGATTCTAAATTTTTTATAATTAAGGAAGGACCAAAGTAAGAAGTAATTATGTTTATAAAACATAGAAAACATGTAGATCCTGATAATATTAATAGCAAAATTAGAAATTGTGTAAAAACCTAAATAATCTAGAAAAATTTAAAATATACTATATTTCTTATATAATTTGAATTTAAGAATGTTGATTAATAATTGAAAAATACATATTTGATAGTATGTATATAACAAGAGATAAATCAGAATAATATGGATGAAATTTAGGAGTTCGCTTCATGTCCCAAATATAATAATTTTATTAGGTAAAATGGATTCTTTGAAATTATTTCATAGATAAAGGATAAATTTCATGTAAGAAACCTTATCTATTTTGAATGATTTATTGTAAAATTTAGCGTATAAAAATTTATTTTAAATTTACACAAGTACAAAGGAATAAGAAAAGTTGGGCCTTTCTTATTACGTGTTCTCAATGTTAATTAAATGTTTTCCAAATGGTAGTAAATTCAGAGTTCTTTAATGGTAAAAGTGGGGATGCGATTTACATTGAACAACTAGAATTTATAATCCTTAATAGTGATCCCTATTGATTTTTATATCAAATTAAGCCATTATATGGGCTTAAATAATCCCTATGATTATGGTATTGATAGATGAACAATCTATTAAAGAGTAAATTTCAAGAAATTCAAGGTGGATAATAATCTCTAATTCAAGAGACATAATAAAAACTTACTTATTATGATCATTCATATCCATGAAATATTTTTTTTCCACAAGAAAATAGAAAAAATGTGAAAAATATACTACCTAAATTTAATTCTATAAATTAATTCTATTATTATTAATATGGGATTGTTTTTAGGTTTGAGTATATTGAATTCATTAGGATGTTTTATTCAATCACAGGAGAAATATGATCACGAATTGTAAAAGGGGTCTAGAATAGAATAATTGAGAGAAGTATATACTTCTATACATTATGGGAGTGATATAATATTTTATAAGGAAATAAAGAGTGTGGATGAAAAGTAATTTTAAAGCCTTATTATAATCCTACCATATTGAGAAATATATAAACTAGACATTATGTTTTTCATTATTCTTTATGAATAATTACAAATCAATTTTGAGGAGTAGAAATGTATGGAAGTGAAAAAGTATCTTTTTATATATCTATGGGACTCTTGATTATATCATAAATTATATAAAAACACACCATTTCAATTTTATAGTTTTTTATATTGATTGGGAAGGAGAGATTCTTGATCATATCTAAAGTTATAGAGGTTCATTAATTATCGATGGAAGGTGCATTTCATGGAACTATAAGAATAAAAATATAGTCACACTAAGGAAAATGAAAGATAATTATATTCTATCATTGAAATAAATAACCATAATAATGAGGATGAATTCACAAGTTGTGGAAATAAGGGAAGATGTTTTATACCCATTGAAACTTTAGTGTGAGAATAAATGTTTGATAAATTTTTTCAAAGAATGCAATTCATCATTTGAGATTAATGATTATTTAAATCATGCACTACATAGTCATGTTGAAGGGTGGATATATAGATCCTGAATTTGAATATGTTTCAATATGGAATAAAGTATTGGATATCCTAATGAATCCCTTAACAAAGGATGTCTTCTGAGATCTATGAGTCTTATTTTGAGTGAATTCTGTCCCAAAAACCATTTTGTGTTCATTGTTTTAGTTTTATTACTTCATTCCTTTTTGTTTGTTAATAAAGGGGTGGGGGATACTATGGGATATATTCTTGAAAAGGGGGAGAATATAACTTTTTATAGGTGAAAATATTGGGGAAAAAGAAGATAATAGAGTTTTTATAGTGTTCTACATGAAATTAGTTAGTAATTTATGTTCTTGAGAAGGGATTATATTGTGATAGTATATTTAAAAACAAATTGGTGGATTGATAATCCATTGAAAATTTAAGATACATATTGAAATAAATATGCAATTCTGTAGTTGAGATGATCACAATTGATATTTGTTAATGTAGTATTGGCCTTTACAATGAGAGTTGGAGAACTATTAGAAATATCATTCTATATTATGTTATGGTATCTAGATATCCCTAAATTAATGTGATAGTACTATGAATAGTTTCTTGAGATGAATCATTTTATAATTTTAAAAAGGTGTTTTGGTCATGACCCCCTCCCCACAAAGTGTACCCCTCCCAGGCCGACAATGGGAGAAGAGACACAATGACCCCCGACTCCTACCTCTATTAGGACCTGGGTTGGCGACTAGCATTGAGGGTATAATAGACATGTAGATGGGTGGAATTACCCTATAAGAGAAACACATATTGATGATATAGATAAGACATATACCAAACAAATCCAACTCAGATTCCATTATAAAAAAAACTATGTACAAAAATGTAATGTCATGTTATAACTACTAAAACTAAAAGGAAAAAATGAAAGTAGAAACATAAAATCAATGAAGATAGCGATCATGAATCCCAAAAAACTCATACTAAACCCCAAGATAGTAGTAACAAGATTGATCTCCAACATTCTCCAATTGATATGAAAAAAAGTTTACATATACATAGGTTTAGTATAACAATATACGCAGTAGTATCCTCCCTGAAACCTCTCATGAAAAAGGTAAAAAAAGCATGCTAAACCATATTAAACAACAAGTGAAACTAAATTTTCACCTAAAAAGGTATACAAAGTTCCAAACCTCACCACGGATAATCTCACCAAATATCACATATAATAGAATATTATATAATAAAGAATATCAATAGTTGGGGTTTGGCTTAGTGGTAAGCACCCTGTAATACTACATGGAAAATGGGGGTTTAAAACCCATGGGGTGCAGGTACTATAGAATTACTGTAGCGGTACTGTAGCAACGGCGTCACTGTTCATCAGCGGGTACTATAGTGGAGGCAGGGCACTGTAGTGGCGGTGATACTGTGCGCCACTGTAGCAGCAGGTTACTATTCACAGAATGTGAATTGGCTGTTGAATTTGGGCCAACGGGCTATGTAATGGGCTACAAGACCACTAGGACTTCAGGCTACGTAATGGGTTTCCCTCTACCCAGTTAAAAGAGGACTTTGCTTTCATTTAATAATAAAAATGAGGCTTCGGCCCCAACCTTTAAAAAAAATAAAATAAAGAATATCAAGTTTACCCTGCTATTACTTCCCCACATATTTCTACTCTTCCCCAATGTCACACATCTTGAGCATATCTCTCGAAAAAGGCTAGCCTACAGACACCTAAAAGAAACACCACAACATGAACATCATGAAACACACCACCACGTCCACATAACCAAAAGTAACTAGGTAGTTTCCAAGAGCCACCATAGCCCGCATATTGTGTATCATACATTAGGTATTATACCTCAAGCCATCACATCCCATACACTGAGTAAGGATCTACAATCCATCATAGCTCATACACGTTATACCTAGAGTATTCCGTAGGAAACTATATCCAGAATACATGTGTGTGAAATAATCACAATCCATTACATCCTTATACACACATATATGGGGAAAACTAGCCATGATGAATACCATCAAAAGTAACTACCAAGAAAAGAGAGCAGGGTCAAAGGGGGTAGTCAGTAATAAATTATCCCACTAGGATGTTGGGGAAAAGACTCCCAAGGCTCAGAATACCTGGGGTGTTAGTTTCCCTGTCACAACCCGACCCGGCCCTACCCGGGCTCGAGCCGCAACTACCCCAAGCCTGCCTCCATAGGCCAGGGGTTGCCGACAAGCGCCGAAGGCTAAACAACTCGGGCAGGCTTTTGCCTGAGTACCTTTACACACATCCACAGCACACTCAATGCAAAAGTGCAGAGCAAAAGAAAAGACAATCAGATTAAAGTGAAACTGCTATATATAACCACCAAAGTGCATCAACCTCTAAACAGTACAAATAAAGTGCTGAAAGTAACTGAAAAAGAAAAGGGAAAAAACACGTGCCCAACCAGAAAAGTGACACAACCTAGCAACAAGTAAACAGTTGGAAGGGTCCCCCACCTGGAACCTAACTACGACCACCACACGCGGTCCGAGCTCCCGAAATCCTATGCTTCACTGAAGTCACGACCAACCTGTCCGTCGTCTGCAAGGGCACACCAAGTGCGGGAAAAGCCCTAGCAGGGGTGAGTATAAAAATACTCAATAGGATACCCTAAAGGCTCGAGGGAGCAACAAAGGAGGTACCTAAGGGTGAGGAGTAGAGAGAATAGAAAAAGTAAAGGAGTACAACCGAGAGTATAGTAAAGAGTCCAGCTCAACCCAACAAGTGGAAAGAAGGTAGACTCATCCAGAAACAAGGAGCTGAAAACGGTGAGAAGATGAACTTCCCATCGAGTCTTCGCTACCTATAGCAGGAGAGTAGACTAGTCCAACCACGAGAAGATAGACATAGAAAGCACGTGGCATACCCCGCGCGTCTTCGCCTCTCCTGGAAGGATAGTAACCAAAACCCAAGAAACGAGTATCATAAAAAAGATATATACATATCTGTATTCTCAACAAGAAACCCAAACAACATCGTAAATGGATCTCGATCCCATAGCTCATCCCAAGAAAAGATTAGCCAACATTCCCAGATATAAACACCATCGATGTATAGCATCCCACACGTCTGCCCCGAATTACAAGTCAAGGGGATCAAACCACCGCACCTCGACACTATCCACTTTGGGAGGTACTGACTCACCCGCATGGTTTTAGGCCGCATCACAAGGATGAGTCTCGGTGGGGGAAAGTGCCCCTCGTACTTGAGAGTTCCGGGTTAAGTCCAACCACGCCTCGTCACTGCCCCGCAGTCGAGAGGTCTCATCAAAGTCAAGGTCATTCCATCACTGACCCGTACAACCAAGGGTCTTGCCCCGGTAATCACAAAGGAAACCACATACTAGCCTAGTTGAAAGGACTGAGTCTGGAATGTCAACGGTGTCCCACTTCCCAGCCCTGCTGGAGGTTAATTCATAATATGATATCGGGTGACCCACTTCCCAGCCTTGATGGAGGGTAAGCCCTAACAAGATATCAGGTGACCCACTGCCCAGCCCTGCTGGAGGGTAAACCCTAATACATCATCAGGCGACCCACTGCCCAGCTCCTCTAGAGGGTAGTCCTGGAATAAGTCGACAGAAGACCCACTATCCAGCCTTATTGGTGGGTAGACCTGGAACCAGATGACGGGCGACCCACTGCCCAGCCCTGCCGGATGGCAGACCCTAAGAGGTTGTCGGGTGACCCATTGCCCAGTCTCTGCTGGAGGGTAGACCCTAAGAGGTTGGGTGATCCACTGCCCAGTCTCTACTGACGGGTAGACCCTAAGAGGTCGTCAGGTGAACCACTGCCCAGTCTCTGCTGGAGGGTAGACCCTAAGAGGTTGGGTGACCCACTACCCAGTCTCTGCTGGAGGGTAGACCCTAAGAGGTCGGGTGACCCACTGCCCAGTCTCTGCTGGAGGGTAGACCCTAAGAGTGTCGGGTGACCCACTTCCTAGTCTCTGTTGGAGGGTAGACCCTAAGAGTGAGCAACCCAAAACAACACTGGCCATCTCCACTGGAGGGTACGACACTGGCCAACCAAACACATAGTGGGTTTCATGAAACCACCCGACTCCGGAACAAAACCAGGGGAAACCACTCAACCCTGCTGATCTAAACCATCGAGCACAGTGCTAGGGGAAAAACCTCAACCCTGCTGGTCAACAAATAAGAATAGAGTAACCGTCTACGTCACGATAGGTCAAAATTACATGAAGCAGAAAACAGAATTCACATGGGGCCCAAATGACGTGTCTCCCCAAGTCAACCCCAACCGAACACACAGATGTTCTCAGGTACGAACAACCACATGTACCTCCAAGCGTTCCCGTATACTCCCAGAGTATACCATGTTACAGCCCAAAGGATATCGTGCACACTGCACCCAACGTCAATGTGAAGGCCTGATGTAACAACTCCATCCTGCCACCTTAATGGCTGAGGCATAGCCAGTCACATCTCGTTAAGCATAAATTCACTCACACGAGAGTGCATGCGATCACACGCCAAGGGTTCTCTGCAAACACCGTAGGAAGAACCACCATAGGGGCACCTTCACATTCCAATTTTAATAATATCGCGTATGAGGCTCCAATTTTCTGAATAGATTACACCATTGTAATCCTCGCGAAAAAACATGCAAGATAGACTAATTACTTGCCTCCAACAGATATCCGATGGAAAAGTCACCAACACCGCCTCACGCCCGAACGACGTCCCGTGATCCCAAACCTCGGTCCCGAAAACAGTCGGGCGCATCACACCATTGCGATCCTCTCAGGAAAACACGTCAAAAAGACTGCTCACTTGAGTGCAACAAATATCCGGGGAAAAAGATGCATTACGGCACACCGCACACGAGTGGTGCTAAGTGGGACCCACATCTTGGTCCCAAAACTCAACGGACGGATCGCAGCGTTGCGATCCTCTTGTAAAAGAACACGAAATGGACTATTCACTTGTCCAAAATGGTCACCCGATGATGGAGATGGAAAAATCACCATCGACGCCCAAACGACCCTCTTGGACCCCGCACCATCATGCCTAATTAACGCTGGCAGATTGCGCCAATGAAACGCCCTCAGAAAAACACCCAGAAACGACTGCTCGCACGTCCCGAACGGACGCCTGGTGAGAAAGTCACTAAACGCTGCTCGCAGATCAAAAGATGGACCGTGGGGCGCACACATCAACTTCGGCTGCAACGCCCGAAACCACCATAGAAAGCTTCGCCCCGACGCCAGGGTCCCAACGCCACTGACGGCGCTCAAAACGGACGTCGGACGCGTCCGCGCCGTCCAGAACAAGAATTCCTTGGAAGCCAGCTTGGCTACATTACGAACGTGTCGTGCCCCCGAGCCCCTCATCTAGGAATTTAAAACTACCAGAACCACGTCAAAAGGTCTGGCTCGACATCAGGTCCACGCCTCCGCAGACGGCGTGCAAAACGGACGCCCGTAGCGAATGTTACGGGCATCTGAAATTCAAAGGGAAAACCCATTGGGCCGGACCGGCCCGGTCCGGCCGGTCCGCCATGCTGGGGCCGGCCCGCTGAGCCTGCGACCCAGGCGCCTCGTGCAGCCCGACCGTGGGTCCGGTTCACTCCGCCTTGGCCAGCTGGCCACTGCCCACTGCCACCGACCGGCCTTTGAGGCTGGTCCTTTTTCCCGTATCGACCCGCATTACGCGGGTCACAGTCGCGCCGCACGGGGCCGCGTGCCTCGCGGCCCCCTCCCCCCTGCCCTATGCCGGCGTCGCCGCCCGGGACCCCGCCTCTCCGCCGTCCGCGCCGGCTGCCTGCCGTAGCCGCTTTGCCTGGCCACCGCGCTGAAGACCTACTTCCGCCGGCCTCCGCACCACCGTGACGCCCCACGACCGCCTCCTCCGCTGAACGCCGAGCCGCCGTCCGCCGCCATCAAACCCTCTCCGAAAACAGGCCTCATTGCCGGAAAACATCATAGGACCACCGGAAACGATCCGATGGTCAAAAATTCGATCCGGATAGCATTCCGGAAAGCTAAGGAAAATATCTACGCAACTATGGGATTGGGTCGAAGATCGGGCAGCAATTTGGCAATGAAAATTTAGGACGAACATGGTGCGGGAAATAAAACGAAGCAAAAACGACTCCTACCTCTTGGGCGATGCCCGGAGCTTCACGGGGAGTTCGCAGCCACACCGCTGCCTTTCCGGAGTTGCCTCGCCGGAGGTGCCTCGCTGGAGTGCTTCGCTGGAGCTGGAGGAGAGGGGAGGGTTTGAGGAAGAAGAAGAAGAAGAAGAGGGGAGGGGATGTGTTTAAGTAGAAAATACTTAAACGCCCACCCGATAGCCCCGAACCTGAAATTTCGGTGCTGTCGGGATTAAGGCTCTCATAGGCTAAAAATCATTCCCCAAACGCAACGGCGGTCTTGGAATTTTAATCCGAGGCCTCGTTCAAAAGTTGCAACAACCGCGCCTGAGGGCACCAGATTACGAAAATGCCCCTGGGGCCATTTTTCACTGACGGCCCGCGCCCGCAGGACGTACACCCCTCCTAGGGTAAACGACACGTTCCGAACTCAACGGTGCCCTCAGTTTTCCAATCCGAGTCACCGTTTAATAGATACTCATGATAAAGCATTGAACAAATAAATTAATTATTTAATTTATCCGTTCCACATTCCGAAAGCGAGCGAGGGGTCTAAACATCCTACGCTAACATGTTTTATGTCGTTCCAAGGGTAAAAACCTCATTCCAGACCCATCCGTACACTCGGATCCCTGATCTGGATCACCGTTTAGGATTTATCCCATTTATTTGGTGTGTCCAGTGTGAACGCACTGAAAATTTAATTCCGGCCACACCGGGGCTCAGAATCACAAGCCATCTGAAGGCACTGCTCTGGAATAGTATCAATAATATTCCAAAGTTCTTCGCAGAAAAAAACCAGGTTCTTACATCATTACCTACATCAATATTTTCTTCCCCAAAAAGAAAAACTAGAGAGCAACACAGGGTACTAATCCCACACTTGGCTTTCCCATACCCAGAAGAACCCTCGCACAGCTCTGTGCCACCGCACACAGACCAAAGGATTATTCCGTTCACGTGAGGTAGGCCCTTGCCGACGTCGTGCATAGGAGCACACACACTTCTCTTCTGGTCAACCATGCAGAATACACTATGAACCCACTCAATCCGATCACGACGCTGCCTTTGTCGTGGTGGTGCACCTACTGCCTGCCCGAAGTTCTCCGCATGCCTGGTCGGGCAGTCTTATGTCAGGTGACCTTTCCCATCGCAAGCATAACACCGAATCTCTCTGGGCTAGAATGGTGCCCTCCGGCGCCACTGTGGTGTATGACCACGCCCCTAAGTCCAGTTTTCAGAAATCCACCTGCGTCGAGGTTCTGCTTGTCGACGCCCGCTAGCTGTAGCAGACGTCTCAGCTCCAACGTGTCTGCTGCCACCACCAATGCTGGAATGTGACAGGAAGCTCTCTATCACCAGCGCCTTCTCTAGCACCCCGACATATGTGGAAATGCCCAAGGGTCCTATGACAGCAGAAATCTCTCGGCAGAGACCCTGCTCAAACTTCCGCGCTCTGGTGTTGTCGTCATGGACCAAGTCCGGGTAAAAGCGTGCACGGTCTGCGAAACTAGCCGCATACTCGGCCACCATCATCCCTCCCTTCTGAAACTACAAGAGCTCCTGAATATGAATGGAGTGAAATCAAGGGGAAAAACTCCTCATGGAACAACAACTGAAAGTCACCCCACGAAAGTGACGACTCGTCAAAAAACTGAGTCACCAGACTCCACCAATGCCATGCTGCTCCATGAAAATGGGTTGCTGCCAAAGCCACTCTCTGATATGTTGGCATCTGCACAAGCCTGAAAAGGGAAACCACCATCTCTAGCCAAAACTCTACTGCCTGAGGGTCTAGCTCACCACTGAACCTCAGCGGTCCCTGCCGCTAGAACTCACGGAGCACACTCAACCTGCGCTCAAGCTCAGCCTGCTCTGCTGAAACTGTTTGCTGCTCAATAGGTGGGGGTGCTTCTACCGGCCCACCCGGAGAAAGGGGCTCACATGATGGGTCCTAGACTGTGGCCTCGTAGCTCACAGGGACATTGTCACGAACCCAAGTTGGTATCCTGGCTGGCTGTCTTCGCGGAGACATCCTGAATATTATCAAGGAGTTCCACGGTCTAATGAGCATATATATATATATATATATATATATATATATATATATATACCAATAACAACAACTTTGGAGAGATGACTCAAGAAGGACAGTCAAGAATCAGTCCTATGTGATGCACATAAAGTTTTTCCCTACAAAAAGTGTCTCAGCATGCCGAGTCGACAAGCAGGTTATCAAGGTCCTGGTGAATGGATACGTCGGCCGCCGCACCATCACTGGACTCCCTGGCCTGAGAGCCGCTCTCGAGACACGTTAACACTGTTTCCCTAATTCCCAACCAATTCCTCTTTTAGGGACATCCGCACAACGTCCCAAAGAATGAAACACCTCTGATACCACTTTGTCACAACCCAACCCTTCCCAGGCTCGAGTCGCAACTACCCCAAGCCCGCCTCCATAGGCCATGGGTTGGCGATAAGTGCCGAAGGCTAAACAACTTGGGGAGGCCTTTTCTTGAGTACCTGTACACACACCCGCAACACACTCAATGCAAAAATGTAGAGAAAAAGAAAAGACAAGTGGATTAAAGTGTAACTGCTATATATAACCACAAGAGTGCATCGACCTCTATACAGTACAAAGAAAGTGCTGAATGTAACTGAAATAGAAAAGGGGAAAAACAAACACCCAACCAAAAAAGTGCCACAACCCAGCAATAGGTAAACAAAAAGGAAAACAGTTAGAAGGGTCCCCCACCTGGAACCCGACTACGACCACCACACGCGGTCCAAGCTCCCGAACCCCTATGCTCCACTGAAGTCACGAACAGCATGTCCATTGTCTGCAAGGTCACACCAAGTGCGGGCAAAGCCCTAGCAAGGGTGAGTATAAAAATACTCAGTAGGATACCCCAAAGGCTCGAGGGAGCAACAAAGGAGGTACCAAATGGTGAGCAGTAGAGCGAAAAGGAATAGTAAAGGAGTACAACCGATAGTACAGTAAAGAGTTCAGCTCAACCCAACAAGAGGAAAGAAGGTAGACTCGCCCAGACACAAGGAGCTGGAAACTGTGAGAAGATGAACTTCCGGTCGAGTCTTCTCTACCTATAGCAGGAGAGTAGACTCATCCAACCACGAGAAGCTAGACACGGAAAGCACGTGGCATACCCCACGCGTCTTCACCTCTCATGGAAGGAGAGTAACCAAAACCCAAGAAACGGGTATCAGAAACAAGGTATATACATATCTTTATTCTCAACAAGAAACCCAAACAAGATCGTAATGGGATCTCCATCCCGTATCTCATCCCAAGAAAAGAGTAGCCAACATTCCCAGATATAAACACCATCGATGTTTAGCATCCCACACGTCTGCCCCGAACTACAAGTCAAGGGGCCCAAACCACCGCACCTTGACACTATCCGCTTTGGGCAGCACTGACTCGACCTCACGGTTTTAGGTCACGTCACAAAGACACGTCTCAGTGGGGGAAAGTGCCCCTAATACTTGAGAGTTCCGGGTTAAGTCAAACCACACCTCGTCACTGCCCCGCAATCAAGAGGTCTCCTCAAAGTCAAGGTCGTTCCATCACTGACCCGTACAACCAAGGGTACTGCTCTGGTAATCACGGAGGAAACCACAGACTAGCCTAGTAGAAAGGACTGAGTCTAGAATGTCAACGGTGTCCCACTACCCATCCCTACAGGAGGGTAATTCATAATATGATATCAGGTGACCCACTTCCCAGCCCTGCTGGAGGGTAAACCCTAACAAGATATCGGGTGACCCGCTGCCCAGCCCTGCTGGAGGGTAAACCCTAATACATCATCAGGTGACCCACTGCCCAGCTCTGCTGGAGGGTGGACCAGGAATAAGTCGACAGACGACCCACTGTCCAGCCTTGCTAGAGGGTAGACCTGGAACTAGACGATGAGCGACCCACTGCCCAGTCCTGCCAGAGGGTAGACCCTAAGAGGTTGTCGGGTTACCCACTGCCCAGTCTCTGCTGGAGGATAGACCCTAAGAGTTCGGGTGACCCACTGCCTAGTCTCTACTAGAGGGTAGACCCTAAGAGGTCATCGGGTGACCCATTGCCCAGTATGTACTGGAGGGTAGAACCAAAGAGGTCGGGTGACCCACTGCCCAGTCTCTACTGGAGGGTAGACTCTAAGAGGTCAGGTGACCCACTACCCAGTCTCTGCTGGAGGGTAGACCCTAAGAGTGAGCAAACCAAAACTGCTCTAGCCATTTCCAAAGGAGGGTAAACCACTAGCCAACCGAACACGGAGTGGGTATCGTGCAACCACCCGACTCCGGAACAAAACCAGGGGAAACCACTCAACCCTGCTGATCTAAACCATCGAGCACAGAGCCAGGGGAAAAACCTCAATCCTGCTGGTCAACAAACAAGAACAGGGGAACCCTCTACATCGCAAGAGGTCAAAAGTACGTGAAGCAGAAAACGACACACACATGGGTCCCACACGACTTGTGGCCCCAAGTCAACCCCAACCGAACACACATACGTTCTCAGCTATGAAAAACCACATGTAACTCCAAGCGTTCCCGTATACTCCCAGAGTATACCACATTCCATCCCAAAGGCTATCGTGCACACGACACCCAACGTCAACACGAAGGCATGACGTAACAACTCCAACCTTCCACCTCAACGACTGAAGAAAATCCAACCACATCTCGTTAAGCATAACTTCACTCACACAAGAGTGCATGCAATCACACGCCAAGGGTTCTCTGCAAACACCGCAGGAAGAACCACCACAAGGGCACCTTCACATTCCATATTTAAAAAGATCACATATGATACTCCGCTTGCTTGAACAGATTACACCATTTTAATCCTCGAGGAAAAAAACACGAGATTGACTACTTACTCGCCTCCAACGGATATCCGACGGAAAAGTCACCAACACTACCTCACGCTAAAACGATGTCCCGTGATCCCGAGCCTCGGTCCTGAAAACAGTTGGGCGCATCACACCATTGCGATCCTCTCGGGAAAACACGTTAAAAAACCTTCTCACTTGAGTGCAACGGATATCCGGGAAAAAATATGCATTACGGTGCACCGTACATGAGCGGTGCTACGTGGGACCCGCACTTGGTCCTGAAACTCAATGGACAGATCACACCGTTGCGATCCACTCGAAAAAGCACACGAAATGGACTATTCACTTGTCCAAAACAGTCGCCTGGTGATTGAGATGGAAAAATCACCGTCGACGCCCAAACGGACCTCATGGGCCCCACACCATCGTGCCGAATTAATGCGGGTGGATTGCGCCAATGAAATTCCCTTGGAAAAACACCCAGAAACGACTGCTCGCACACCCCGAACGGACGCCCGGTGAGAAAGTCACTAAACGCTGCTCGCAGCTCAAAAGACGGCCCGTGGGGCCCGCACCTCAACTCCTGCTGCAATTCCCAAAACCACCCCAGAAAGCTTCGCCCCGATGCCAGGGTCCCAATGCCACTGACGGTGCTCAAAACGGACGTCGGACTCGTCCGTGCCGTCCAAAACAAGAATTCTCGGGAAGCCCTCTTAGCTGCATTACGCACGTGTCGTGCCCCCGACCCCCTCGTCTAGGAAGTTAAAACTCCCGGAACCACCTCAAAAGATCCTCCTCAACATCAGGTCCACGCCGCCGTAGATGGCACGCAAAACGGACCCCCGTAGCAAAAGTTACGAGCGTCGGAAATTCAAAGGGGAAACCCCTTGGGCCGGACCGGCCTGGTCCGGCCAGTCCACCCTGCTGGGGCCGGCCCGCACCGGCCGGCCCACTGATCCCGCGGCCCAGGCGCCTCTCGCGGCCTGGCCGTGGGTCCAGTTCACTCCGCCATGGCCAGCTGGCCGCGTCCTGCCGCCACCGACTGGCCGTCGAAGCTGGTCCTTTTTCCCGCAGTGACCCGCATTACGTGGGTCGCGGTCGTGCCGCACGTGGCCGCGCGTCTTGCGGACCCCTCCCCCCTTTCCCTACGCCGACGTCGCCACCCAGGACCCCGCCTCGCCGCCATTCGTGCCGGCTGCCTGCCGGAGCCGCTCTGCCCGACCACCATGATGAAGACATACTTACGCCAGCCTCCGCACCACCGCGACGCCCTGCGGCCGCCTCCTCCGCTGAATGGCGAGACGTCGTCCGCTGCCATCAAACCCTCTCCGGAAACCGTCCTCATGGCCGGAAAACTTCAGAGGACCACCGGAAACGATCCAGTGGTCGAAATTTGATCTGGATAGCATTTCCGAAAGCTCAGGACAAGATCTACGCAACTATGGGCTTGGGTCGAAGAACAGACAGAAATTTGGCAATTCAAAATTAGGACGAACATGGTGTGGGAAATAAAACGAAACAAAAACGACTCCTACCTCTTTGGAGATGCCCAGAGCTTCATGGGGAGTCCGCCGCTGCACCGCTGATTTGACGGAGTTGCCTCGCCGGAGGTGCCTCGCCGAAGTGGTTCGCCGGAGCTGGAGGAGAGGGGAGGGTTTGAGGAAGAAGAAGAAGAAGAAGAAGAGGGGAGGGGATGCGTTTAAGTAGAAAATACTTAAATGCCCGCCCGATAGCGCCTAATATGAAATTTTGACGGGGTCAGGATTAAGGCTCCCCTAGGCTAAAAACCACGCTCTGAGCGCAATGGCAGTCTAAGAATTTTAATCCGACTCCCCGTTCAAAAGTTTCAACAACCGCGCCCGAGGCCGCCAAATTACGAAAACGCCCCTGGGCCATTTTTCACTGACGGCCCGCGCCCGCATGACTTACACCCCTCCTAGGGTAAACGACATGTTCCGAACTCAACGGTGCCCTCAATTTTCCAATCCGAGTCACCATTTAAGAGATACTCATGTTAATCCATTAAACGAATCAATTAATTATTTAATTTATCCGTTCCACGTTCCGAAAGCGAGCGAGGGGTCTAAACATCCCACGCCGACATGTTTTATGTCGTTCCTAGAATAAACACCCCATTCCGGACCCATATGTACACTCAGATCCCTGATCCAGATCACCATTTAGGATTTATCCCATTTATTTGGCGTGTCCAGTGTGAATGCACTGAAAATTTAATTCCGGCCACACCGGGGCTCAGAATCACATGTCGTCTGAAGGCGCTGCTCTAGAATAGAATCAATAATATTCAAAAGTCCTTCGCAGAAAAAACTGGGTTCTTAAATTCCCTAATCGAAAGGGTTGATTAGTGTATAGAAACAAAAAGGCGCATGATATAATATATCTCACCACTACACTATGGTCATATCATAGTATCAGAAACAACTACAACCAACATTTCTTAAACACATGACTACCACAACTATGAATAGACATCCTATAAGTATAAAACCATTTAAATAGCTACATTAAGTTATCTTATTAATTTTCATCAGATTTACTTTACATTAATTAATTATTTAACCATTAACAATTTCCACATTTCATTTCATTAGCATCTAAAAATTGAAACATTCCCTCTAGGCATAAGCAAACCGGGTCTATGGATTCTCAAAATTTTAACCTCAGAATTGCATCCTAGTAAGATATAATCCCATGGGTTACACATTTATTCATTTATTAACAAAATTACTTCCATGTCACTGGGTACTCTAGGAAAAAAATTTATGCTCCCAAAACATAAGGGGCTCAACATGGTGAGTAGATGAACTGCCGGTTGAGTCTTCACCACCTATAGTATGATAGTAAAGTCATCCAACCACGAGGAGATAAACATAAAAAGAACGTGTCATACTCCACATGTTATTGCTTTCAATGGAAGGAAAGATAACAAACACATCTGTCTACCGTAATTAGTAGGGAAAGAAAAGAAGATAAAAAAACCTATCCGCCAGCCAAAAAAAAGATTCAAACAAGAATCTAACTTTCGTAACAATGGTTAATCCCAACTTCAACCCATTCAGTCATCTCCAATGTCTTCCTTGACACCCATATGCATATACCGATGCATATTTCCCTTCCAAGCATCAACTTCTACCACAACAGCTGGGTCTCCCTTCCCCACAAACCAAAACAGACCTCCAAGCTCATCCTTCCCAGGATCACGCCACATTCGGGTATTCCCGCTCTACATACCACAATAGTATTCTGGGCTCATCCATCCCAGGCTCATGTCACATCACAAGCACTAGGAAAAAAACATAGAAATTGGGCTCTTGGACCTAAAAAAAGGCACTCATTCTTCAAACACAATGATCTGTCACGGGTTCAAAACATAAGGCACCAGGACTTCAAAAGAAAATAGAAAACATAGGCCCAAAAAAGGAATTATCTTTTATCACACAACTGGTTCTTATTCCATCTTAAATTAACAGATTCATTACTCGTAGGTTCCAACAATGGGAAGCCTAAGAAACAAGTTATCCCAATATATCACAAACTAATTGAACTATTAATTTAACATTCCTTTAATTATTTTATAATTAAGCATAAACATTCTTCAGGTTCATTAACTATTTCAATTAAACATGCATACTAACATCAATTTGATTAACATCAAATTACAACAACAACTAGATTCTTTAAAGGTGCCTATTTAATTCCTTTATCCAATTAATTATAAATTAATTCTAGCTTTATTTTCTTTACCATTTTCTATAAATAACAACATGATAACCAAGAAAGGCATAAATATTACACTATCTAGTAAATCAAGAGGCAAACCGTTATCACAGTTCACAACAACAACATTGCTAAGTGATCGATACCAACTATTTAATCTGATTCAAATCATTACTAGGATAATTTCATTATAATCCAAGGTGATAAATCATCTAAAATTTATGATTTCAAAAAAATAAATAGGGAAGTAATGAATAACCTACCTCAAAAGGTTGTTGATGTTCTTTGCATGAGAATATACCATGAAACATTTCTCTGATCACCCCTCCTGAAAAAACTACATCCATTTGAGGATGCTGTGGAACAATCACACCAATAACAACCAAGAGAAACCCCATTAGAACCATGGGAAAACAAAATTTATAGCATGGCAAGAATAATGGGAGGAAAAAATATATCATACAAGAATAAATCGCTAGAAAATGAAGGAAAAAAACACCTTGGATCAACCTGGGTCACCACAGATCAAAGACAGAAGACCATGATCAATGCCCATTGAAGGGATCTCCAAAAATCTGAAGAGGGGACTTCTAGGTTTCCTGGGACGAGAGAGAGGGAAGCTGTAGCTGTAGGGTTTGACAACCCAAACTAATGTAAAATGCTTAAGACATCACAACAACGGGGGATTACATGACGTGTAATCCCCTTTCATGTCGTGTAATGCCTCAAGGTTTACTTCCACAGGAAAAACCATCACCTTTATATATTTTGTATTTTTCAAACCCCAAAATATTACATGGTGCAAAAACCTCTTTCACATCATGTAATTATTTTACATGGCATGAAACGTACTTTAATATCATAAAATTTACCTGCTCTCACCTCTCAACACCCCAACTCCTCCAGACATCCTCTAAGCCTCTTATGAGCTCTGAAAGCCTCAGAAACATGCAAAGGGTCAATCCATGTGGATCCGGTACCTTATAGGTTTCATGAATCGTTTATTTTCAATATACTCTTAGATATGTTAAAGGCTGATTAGAGTGGAGTTGATAGCAAATGAATGATTTGTTCTTAAGGTTAAGGAAACAATAGCTTGATGTGATTATTTTATGACATAATAAGATCCATAAAGTAGACTATTTACAATAATGTGTGAATAATATTTCAATTCACATTTTGGACTAGTATTGAATTTTTTAGCAATATTTTTACTCTTATAATGTCATTATTTCACAACAATACACAATGTTTTTATAGGTTTCTTTGGATGAGGGGGTATAAAATAATGTGTATTTTGAGTAGATTGTTACACCTATAATTTGCGTTATATTCCATAATTTCTGATATCACACCATAATTGTTACGATATACAATATTTAGTATATTATTTCATTTAGAGGATCCCATCACAACATTTATTGGTCATGTTGTAATGTTTTGGATGGAAATTTATTGAGGACTAAGGAATTGAGAGATTTTGTTTGTGATTTACACTTTTGTATAATAATAAGGATATATATTATGTAGTTTTTTAGATATTAGTTAATATTAGAGTGAATATAAATTTTATTATGATCTATAATTTATATATTTACTAATGACTATGTAGAATGTTTAAAAACATGTTTTCCATTCTGTAATTTATTCAACATCTTGAAAAAGTGGATCTTATTTTATAAAATCATGAAAAAGAATTAAGATTACCAACCATACATTATAGGGAGAATTATAGAGAGGATTTTTCCATAATTAAGGAGAATAACGAAGGTACTCATGTGATCCAAACATGGTGTTTCACACCCAAAATTTATATAATATTAAAATGTTTAATAACATGTTTTTCTAGGAACACAAAAAAATGCATAAATTATATATTCTATTAATAAAAAATATTCATAATACAAAATAATACCTTATAAATTATTAAATTTAATGATAAAACATCATTATGAAATTATAATAGGAATAAAACCATAAGAAAATAAAAAGTCCATGACATTGAATTCTTCATCCCTTTGGTTTGACTTGAAAATCATACCACCAATTATAATTATGGAATGAAGGAAAGATATTAGAAATATTATATTCATATTGAGAAATAAATAAAAGAGCAAGATGAATCTTATTTATAAATGTATTTAAGGTTATATATAAGAGTATAAATTGTTAATATGACTGTTATATGACTATTTGAATTTTATATGATTGTTGGGGAGTCATATAACCAATGGGTATGTTGAAAATAAAGGGATACTTTTATAAAAAACTATTTTTATGTGAAGAAACATATTTTATCTTAGAAAATTAAATAAATCACTTTTGGTTAATGATTATAATTAAATTTATATATTATATATTCAATAAAATGTATAACATTTATCTTATGAGTTTTATAGATAAGAGATAAGATTAAATCCAATCTTATTCTTAAAAAATATATTTCTATAGAAATCAGTTTTGTTGTTTTTTATGCACACTTATTTTAAAATTAATTTTTTCCAATTTTGAAAAATGTATTTGAAAAAACAAATTTATTTTTTTAAATAATCATTTTCAAATTATTTTAGGGTGAATTTTGGATATTTTCTAAGAAGATAAATTCTTTAAAAAATAGTGAAAATGTCGGGGTTTAATAAGAATTTTCATTTCTATTAATGATTTTTAAAAAATATATTTTTCTTTAAAATGTTTTTAAAAGTATAATTAGTTAAATTATATATATATATATATATTAATATATTTTAGGTAATTTCAATCATTTTCATATAGAATTTTTATATAAATTTTTTAAATGTTTTCAACATTCTCCCCTTAAAAACCCTATTACTCAACATGTATGTGGGATTAATTTTAAATTAAATTTATAAACTTATACTAATTGAATTTGGTAGGATAAATTACATATTTGGAATCAGAATAATTTAAGTTATATAATAATTTTATATAAATTTTGGACCATAATGAAGAGTAAAAATAGTAAAAATTATTTACCGCAGTTAAGGTAAAATGGGTTTATTGGGGGGTTAAAATAAAATATAAGGTTCAAAAGTGACTCAAAACTTGTGAAAAACCCATTTTCTAGCCATATATTGACCTTATATATTTTAATTATTATAATTTTCCCATTTTTATCATTTTTTAATGATAAAAACATTGGTGAAACTATTTGTTTTTAAAAATTACAAGTGCGCCACACACCTAACATATAAAAGGCCACCCATATCCTCTCCTATTAACATGTTTGAAATAAATTGGTTCAGAAAATACCTACCCAAATAAATTATGTACTTATATCCGTCATCCTAGAATCCTTATTTTGTGAAAAAATCCAACATATGATGAATTTTGGTTCAAACCTAAGGAGGTTACCCAAGGAAGGTGTAATGTTCTTCAATGAATGTTTTTATTTTATTTATTCACCCCCTAATTAAATTATTATTTAACAATTATTATATAAAAAACTTAGTATCATACATATAATGTGATGTTATTATGTTAATTGAATAAACTAAATGATTCTCATCCTTCATCAAAAGGTGTATGGAATCATCATTCATGTGTACTGAGGAATGCTGCCTTGAGAACCGACGCCATTCATTTTTCCATTAACACCTCAGAAATATAGATATAATGATGGATAAATTTTTATATATGATATTTATGATATAATTATAATTTTTTAATTATTATATAATGTTTACTTCTTACATTCCATTCTATGGTAATACAATAACGTCGATCATGTATACTATGGGCTACCACCTCACCAAGTAATGCAATTCATTCACAATTTAAATGTAAGGTAATGATGATGGGTTTAATGAAAATATTTTATATATATTAAATAAAAATTATTCTTTAATGGTAATTAATTATTTACCATTCTTTCATTCAATCTGTTGATAAAATGAAAACGATACGTACGAACTACCATCTCCATGAACAATGCATTTTTTTTCTATCTCTAACTTTTATTGACTAATATAAAATAATATATAATGAATATATATGATATTTATATCATTTTTAACATTATATATATTCTATAACCATGATCAAAGTAAGAGGGCCAAAAAATAAAAAAAATCAATACATACAAAAAAATAAAGCATCTACTTCATGAAACGAGACTTTAACAATGAGTTATTAATAAATAGGTAATAAAAGGTCATAAGTAATCATATATGGTATGATAAATATGAATATAGTTATATAATCGATTTAAAATAAACATATTTTTTTTATAAAGGAGTTTCAAACATATATGAAGGATGTTGGGACTTAAGGTAAGGGGTTTTGATCTCAGTTTTTACTTATGTGGGAGACATTCCATATTCAATTTTTTTTATGGTGTATATAATTACCATGAATTTATTTTATGATTCTTATACTTAAATTTATTTTTATTTACATATCTGTTTTATTTTCTCTCTTTCATGGGGTTTACAGTTCAAATGTTACCAAAGCAGTAAGGGATTTTTGTCTCAATTTTACTTCTTTGAGACATATGTATTTTTATGAAACTACTAAAACAACTCATCCCAAACCACATGATCCAAGTTGGAATTCCACATAATCTCATGCACACCTCCCCATATGTAAGAGGTTTTTGACTAATATTAAGGGTTTATGTTTGATAATGATGAGACTATACCCTCTGTATCATGTCATTGAGAATAATAATAATAATAAACAGACAATGAATAAAATAATCCTACTAAATGCGGAAAATAAAGATGAAATTCAAGGTATATAAATAGGATATCCCAAATTGGAAATCTTTCCAAAGTAATGAAAATCATACGATAAATAAAATAACTACAGGGTCCTCCAGTGTTTTCCCTGGTCCACCCTAGCTCTATACCCCACTTTATCATCCATGCACCACAATGACCTTTCCCGTTACCATTTCTCTCATGAAATCAAAAGGCATATAAAAATTACCAAGTAGGTTGTGAGTACAAGACTCAATTAGACACCAAAATTGCATCCTTGACCTGCTGTTCTCAAGTATACAAGTATATTCCATAATAATAGTAAATGTAGGAAGCACATAAATCTAAAATTCAAAATCGAGTGGTAGTGCGCTAACCAAGGTTCCAAAACCCCTGACTATACCTACTTCAGATCTATTCCATAAGATATCAAAACACGTCGAAAGAAACAAAATAGCCCCTGTAAGACATCCTCACGGTGTTGTGGAGGTGATATCCAACATCATATATCCCTCAAGTGAATCATGTCACCTAGATCCTCTAGACGAGAATAAATTTTACTCACATCGACTAGGTTATCTCACGGTGAATGGAAATTGGCATCAAGACATCCTCGATAACACCTTTGACATGACGCCATGGAATCATCATACATCCACCCTATGCTCAGGTCCTTTGTCGCTATGGTTTCATTCAAGAATTCTCCCCCACTAGGGAATAAATAAGTCATGATGGTGAAACTTTCTCAAGTACCACTAGTAAATAACAAGTCATGGTAAAATATATGCAGGGCAAGCACACAGGTAGGCATAGTATATCAACATGCGTTTATAACAGTATAAACGAAAAAATGTTGATAAAAAAATGTATACAAGATAGACTTATATAACTCATGGATTATCATTAGTTTTTATAGGCTAAACACACACAAACACACTCACATGTGATCATAATGAAGCAAGATCAATTTAAATTCCAAAAAAATATAATCATTAAAGAAAAAAGTGTAAATGTGAGCCAAATAAGGTAAGGAACTTCTAACCTCAAAATTCTAGAAGACGTCTTCATATTTTTATTATCATCAAAAAAGATAATTCAATGTGTCGAGTTATTAGTATGTCAATGATCATGGTTTATCAAGGGTTTCCTAGAATGAAAACATCTAGTATATTTCAAAATGAAATAAAATATTATATGTAATGTTACTTTATTATTCTTGAATAATTTCCAAATTGTAATTAAAATACCACATGCAATGATATTTTATATTTCATTAATAATTTTCATTTTATCGATTTTAAAAATATTGAACACAATAATAGTCTTTCAATTATCTTTTTATAATTAAAATCATTATTCTTTAGAAAAACATGTAATTTTCCTATGATAAAAATTTGTAATTATATTTTCATATTTTCTACCTAAATATACTTTGACAAAATCTATGAATTATCTTTTTCTAATCAAGGATTATCCCATAATAATTTTATGTTTTATAATTTTAATAATTATGTATTTATAATTAAAAATAATTATTTTCTGATAATTATATGTAATTTTCATGAAAATTTATCACCAAAAATAATTTTTGAAAATTTATTATAATTTTTACCTTAGATAAACTAGTGTGATTTTATTTGGATAATCCCATACATTATTATGGTCCAAGAACATAATTTAATTAAACCATTGATAATATTTCTTGAAAATCCATTTAAAAAGTAAAAAAGTAGATTAGACAATACATTTTTCCTTCAAATAAAAAAAAGATTTAGGTTCTACTTGTTGAGACGAATCCAATGACACTGAACACATGTAAAACCGATGAATATCACAAAAGATATTTAAGAGAGAAGATTGAATAAGTAATAAAATAAATAAATAAATAAATAAATAAAAGGAAAATAAAACCCTTTTTCATTTCACACAATGGAATAGAAAAATCCCCTGCTCCACCAGAAAAACACCCACCAACTAGGGATTTTAAAATTATTACAAAACATTCAAAAATCAACTGCAATGATTCTTGAGGTTTCTTGGATTTGAAATAATTGATCAAAAAACCAAAACAATCAGGTATGAAAACCTTAATGAGTCTGGGTACGACATAAACAATAAAAAACTCCATTTAAACACCAATTTAACCCAAAAACTATGACAATGTAATTGTTTTTTATTTATTATGGTGTTTCTAAATTAATTATGGTTTAAACAGTGGTAAATCAGACATTAAAAAACCTGTAATTATCATGACCTGACCCGTACCGGGGCTCGAGCCGCAACTACCCCAAGCCTGCCTCCATAGGCCAGGGGTTAGCGACTAGCACTGAAGACACAACAAACTAGGGGAGGAATTTTCATAAGAAACTTTACACACACACTCAGCCAACTCAATGCAGAAGTGCAGAGAAAGGAAACCAAGATACAACACTACTACAAAAAGGAAAACCAATATATATGCATCGACCTCTAACCAGTACAAGTAAAGTGCTGACAAGTAAACTAAATAGCAAAAGGGAAAAAACACGCACCCAACTAGAAAGGTGCCACAACCCAGCAACAAGTAAATAAAAGTAAACATATGGCGAGTCTCACACCCGTAAAGTCCTTCTATGGCCACTAAATGCAGCCCAAGCTCCTATGTCCTCAACACTTCTCCATAGTCTCGACCGACCTTTCCATCATCTTCAAAGGCACACTAAGTGTGGGCAATGCTCAAGTAGGGGTGAGTATAAAGATACTCAATAGGATGCCCCGAAATCTCTAGGGAGCAACAAAGGAGGTACTAAAACGATGAGTAGTAGATAAAACAAGAAAATTTTAAGAGTACAACAAAGAGAGAGTGCAGCTCAACCCAAAAAAAGTAAGGATGTAGACTCGTCCAATCAAAGAGGAGCTAGACACGGAAAGCATGTGGCATACCCCGCACATCTTCACCCCTCCTAGATGGAGAGTAACCGAACCCAAGGAGTGGGAAAAAAGTAGGGTGTATATATATATATATATATTCTCTACAAGAAACTCGAACGAGTGTGTAAGGGGATCTCTATCTCCTAGCTCATCCCAAGAAGATTCACCAACAATTCAAAAGTTATCCATCACGGGTGCCCAACAATATCGCACACCAAAGATGCCTCATCGCTAGACCGCACCACCAAGGGTCCCACTTCGGTAGTCACTATGAAAATCCACCGACTAGCCACATTAAAAGGGCTGAGTCTGAAAGAAGTCTTTGGGTAACCCACTGCCCAGCCCCGATGGAGGGTAAACCCCAAGAGGTCATCAGGTAACCCACTGCCCAGCCCCGCTAGAGGGTAAACCACAAAAGGTCGTCAGGGAACCCACTACCCAGCCCCGCTGGAGGGTAAACCACAAAAGATCATCAGGAAACCCACTACCCAGCCTCGTTGATGGGTAAACCACAAAATATCATTAGGTAACCCACTGACCAGCCTCTCTGAAGGGTAAACCAGAAGAGTTCGTTGGGTAACCCACTACCCGGCCTCGCTGGAGGGTAAACCACAAGTGGTCATCAAGTAACACACTACCTAGCCTCACTAGAGGGTAAACCACAAGAGGCCATCGGGTAACCAACTACCTCGCCCCGCTGGAGGGAAAACCCGGAACTGGTCCAATAACTCCGCATTGCTCGTTCCATCACTGGGTGTCACCAACACCACTACCGTGCGTAGGTTTGGATTGCATCAAATGAACCTCCGAAAAACTCCTTTTCATGTTTCCACATTTAATGATATCTTGAAAGAGGCTCTGTACACCCAAACAGATTACATAGTTGTAATCCTCGTGAAAAGACACGTGAGATAGACTACTTACTCGCTGGGAATGAGATCCCGGTGGAAAAGTTATTCAACACCGCTTTATACCCATACAACGTCTCATGGGGCATGCCCCTCAGTCCTGAAAGAGGTCTGGAAGACATCGCCATTACAATGCTCTCAAAAAAACATACCTAATTGACTCTTCACACGCCCCAAATGGACGCCTGATGAAAAAGCCACAGTAGGCTACACACAGCTCAAAAGACGGCCCGTGGGGCCCACACCTCATGTCAGGATTCAACGCCTGAAACCACCCTAGTCAACTTTGTCTCGATGCCAGGGTCATAATGCAACTAATGGCACCTAAACCAAACTCTGGATGCAGAAGCTGCGACTCCCCGCGTTATATGCAAACGAGCTCCTGTGGGGCCCACACCTCGACCCCGAAACACATCATGTAAATCGTACCATTGTGTTCCTTGCAAATAACCACGTGGGATAGTCTATTCATTTTCCCTGAATGGACTTATGTAGCATAAGTCATAAAAACGCAACATACGTCCGAAAACCACCTCATGGGGCCAACGACTCGAGCACAAATTTAGGCGGGTGGATTGCACCATTGCAATCCTCTCAGAAAAACACTCAAAAATGAATACTCAGACAACCTAAACAAATGTCGGGTGAAAAATTGGAGTTTCACCATAAACCGTGCGAACTTGGCCATGTGGGCCCCGGACCTTGTCTCTAAACCGAATGCTTCAAAAAGGATCTCAAAAAGTCCACACGAGGACTAGGGTCATGATTCCGCTGACGACGCGTCAATTGGACATCCGAAGCAGAAGTTAGGTCCAATTCAAGATTTATTAATTAATTAAATAATTATTTAATTATTCACATTTAGTGTTTCGTGCCACCGAGGAACGAAACTAACCCGCAATGGTTCCGAACGAACTTGGAAGGACCGTCTCATCTCTGGGGACACCACACCTCTAACGGCAGGTCAAACAGATGTCCGGCTCGTGAGGCCCGTCCGTTGCGAACTTTAATAATAATTTAACGTGTTTCGGGTCACCCGTCTTTAGGCACGGAACCCAAAAACCATGAAACCCACTTTAAAAAGTCCACCCTGTCGACACGAATCTGTAGCCGTAGACGGCATGTCAAATGGATGAGCCGTTTAGAAGATACAACCCCCCCCCCCCGAATGCAAGGGGGACCAACCGGGCCGGTTCACTGCGGTCGTCCCGATCCGCACCGCTGGCCCACAGACCAACCGCGGGTCCGGCTCGAACTACTGCGGCCCGCTGGTTGTTGCCCACTACAGCCGCACCGGACACCATCGGGTCCGGTTCTCCCCAGTAGACTGGCCTTTTAGCCAGTCTTCGCCACGTCGTGCAGGAACCACAAAGTGCGAGTCCTTGTCCACGCCTCACACTTGAGTCGCTTAACGCCTCAGGTTCCCCTTTGACCGCGACTGGCCGATGCCCCATGAAGCACACCGCTGCACCTCATCTTGGCCCGCACCACCTCTCCGCATTAACACCACCCCGCTCCGCCGCTGTGCTCTACCGACACCCCTTCTAAAGCCCAACCTCTCTCCTGCTGCACCTCACCGAATCCATGACCCAGTACCTTCTCCACACCGCTCAACCACGCCGTACCAGCTCCCGGCTCTACCTTCAAACAACCGGCCTCTCCGGCTCGACCTTCAGCCGCTCGACACACCGCGGCTTCCGTGCGTACCCGCCGACCACTCCTGCCGGCCCACTCCGGTGGTCCCTTCCGTGGACCACTGGGACCTCATCAGAGGTCCGATTTCGATTCCGAGGCCAGAATTCAGGTGCTCGGGAAGAGGCCATCAGAACACTTCCCCTCGCTCGTCGAGCCATTGAGAATTTTCATGTCCAAAAATTTGGATGAAGAACGCCCAAGAACGAGAAGTAATAATGGGGATCAAACGATGTCCATGTTCGTTCGGCCATCGTCCCAATTCCAAAATTATAGAAATTAAATTACAAAATTGACAAAGGTGTATTATTTAACAAGAATCCTAGCTCGTTTTTGATGCACGTCGTAGGCGATGCGTCCGCGAGGCTCCTCCCATGATTCGCCGATGTTTTGGCGAAGACAGCACCCCGATCCGAAGAAGAATGGTGAAGAACACCAGACGGATGAGAGAGAGAGATATGGAGAGAGTGGAGAGAGAAAATGGGTTATCCCCTCCCAACACTTAAGCGAATTTATAAAAATTCACTGAAACTCTATTAACGGGTGCGAATTTTGAAATCTCCGCGCCCACCTATTTTATATCATGCCTAGGCAAAAAACCCCATTTCAAACTCAACAGAAGTCTCAGATTTGAATTCGGAGACATTGTTTGAAAGTTATTCGAAAATAACGCCAGTGGTGAAAATCACTAAGTAATATTTAAAATGATGATTTTTCCCCTAGGTGACATCTCTCAAAGCAGGTCCACGCCCGTAACTTTTACACCCCGCCTAGGGTAAAAATCACGCTTCAAACGCAACTGTGCCCTCAGATTTCCAATCTGAGCTACCATTTAGGAGAAAACACAACCTCACCATGTTCATAGTTTAAAAACACTTAACATTTTTTTTAAAAAAATTTCCAGGCACACCGGGCCTCAGAATCGCACCCCTTCTTCACGCCTAACTCTGGAATTATATGTATAAATATTTCAAAGTCTCACCGGGAAAAAACCAGGTCTCTTAATCATCCCCTCCTTGAAGATTTTCGTCTCCGAAAAGAAAAACTAGGAAAAACAACTCAGGATACATAACACATAGCTAGCTCTCCAACTTCCATGAAAACTTTCACAACACCATATTGGAACAACACACAAACCAATGGGATGGTTCGTACTTATAAGGTCTGCTACTATCAAGGACATGCATAGAAATACGCATGCACCTCATCAGCTGTGATATGTGGAAGACTTCGTGTGCCCACTCCTACTATTGGGAGGGCAGGGAAAGACGGTAGGAAAACTCTCAACCGGTTTCATGATTCCCGAATGGCCCAAATAAACTCAGGTGAATTCCCCGGCCGATCCTCAACTTTCCATATCGCGACCAAAGTCACAGTTTATTCCCGAAACATGGTCTTGTGATTCCCTCCTTTAGAATACCCATTGGGTGCATCGCCCATGGGTATCTGATTACATAGTACCTCGCTGCAGACATCCCCCAACTACGACTCTCTCACACGCCCAATGAGTGAAGGAGTCAACACCATTGACTGTAATAAATCTTTACCCTCCTGCTCCACCAAGGTCAGCCGTAGGGAAGCTAACTACTATGAAACTTCCCATGCCTGATGAGTCTGGGACTTCCTGCTAAGGGAACCTGCTACAACACTGCCATTTTACGGAACATAGACTACCTTGAAGTCATAGTCCTGCAGAAATTTTAACCAGCACCGCCGTCTCAGGTTCAAGTCTTTCTGGGTGATGACACACCTGAGAAACTGGTGGTCTGATCAAACCACAAAGCCCTCTCCCAGAAGATAGAATCTCTACATTCTTAGGGAAAATACTACCACCACCAACACCACATAGTGAATCACATAGTTCTGTTCATGGGGTGTCTATCACCTCAACCTATACTTGATAACTGCATCAAGGTTGACGTTGAGCATGCGAGGTACCAACAAATAGTGTAGGTGAGAAAACTCATCCAACCGCTAGAGTATAGATATAGAAAGAATGCCGCATACCCCGCGTGTCTTTTCCCTTTTTGGAAGGAGAGTAATCCTTAAAACATGCACTCTGCCAAACCCACTAGTGGCACCTCATGCAAAGGGAGGTCAAGCAGAAAAGCCCCACTGGAAAATCCAAAACCTACTCTGACACTCCACCACACAACCCTACCATGAATGCACATATCATAGGTTATCATCCATCGCACCTTAATACTATCCAATTTGGCTGGCACTGAATCTCCCTCACGGTTTTGATTGCATCACAAAAACGCATCTCAGTGGGGGAAGAAACCCTCTTTTCTTTGCATTCAAAGGTACATCGGACAACACCAACATAGGTTTACACTGACTCCCTACATCACCCTCGGTAACCCCTCGAACAAGGAGTTAGGCCAAAAGAGTAACTAACACAGTGAATACAAGTTATACTAACAAATGTAGAAAAAGAAATAGAGAGTACCCCTTATCATCTCCTGCGTTGCAAGATTTTAGATATCCACAGCACACAGCTGCCCGCAGACCCATCCTTTAGCTCCCTGAGCCTGACATGGGCTGCCTAGTGGTGGTGGAAGGACCTAAAGACGTCATCCACCAACCATAGTTCTTCCTGCTTTTCTTCCAACACTGCCTCCCTAGGGACCACCCTGTCCTCACCTGGGAGTTTTCTAATCACGACACTGACTCTGCCGCGGATGCTCATCCACCAACTATCTGGAAGACTCAGAACGTTTGGTTGGATAGTATCATGCCACATGACCTTGCACATCACAACCACAACACTAGTCCCCCTTGGGCTATCTCGGTGCTCTACGATGTCCCTGACCATGTGCCTGAGTCTCATCAGGGGAGACCTCCGGCGTCGTGGCCCTTCCAATCGACATATTTCTGATATAAATTTATCTGTCACCAGTTCCTGATCAAGCACCCTGAGATGGGTGAGGATGCACAAGGGCACTACGCTGGCACAAATCTTCTCTATAGTGACCTCCCTCAAACCTCTGTGCTTGGAAGTTACCATCATGGACCACATCCAAAGAGTACCGAGTAAGGTCTGAGAACTTAGTTGCGTACTCAGCCAATGCCATCACTCCTCACCGAAGTTCTAGAATCTCATAAAACTGTGTAAAGAGTAAGTATAAGGGGTATTAATCCTCATGAAATAGATTCTAGAAGTCATCCCACGAGAGTACCGACTCATCGTGCATCTGAGTAACCTTGGCTCTACTAACACCAAACTGCTTGGTGAAAAAACTGGCTGTCAAAGCCACCATCTAACCTATGAGTACCCGAAAAAGCCTGAAGAGGCGAACCACCGACTCTAGCCAACCCTTCACTATTTGGGGGTATGGATCACTGTGGAACCTCAGTGGTCTCTGATGCTGGAACTCACGTAGCGCACCAGCCTGAAGTCTTCATCGGCCCTCGCTGCCGGTACTATCTACTACTCCACAGGTGGAGGTGCTACTGCATGTCCTCCTAATGAAAGGGCAATCATATGATGGATCTTGAACTGAGGCCTAATCACTCACGGAGTCGTAGTCACAAACTGGATATAGTATCCTGGATGGCTATCATCGCAAAGACATCCTGAATCCGATCAAGGAGTATCGTGATCAAATGAGAATATGTATATCAACAACGATGGGGAGATGACTCAAGAAGTACAGTCAAAGACTCAATCCTATATGATGCACAAACCAAATTATCTAAAACAAGTGTCTTAGTGTGCCGAGTCGACAAGTGGGTTATCAGGGTCCTAGTGAATGGATACGTCGGCCGCCGCACCATCACTAGACTCCCTAGCTTGAGAGCCGCTCTCGAGACACGTTGACACTCTGGCCCCATAACTCAACCAATTCCTTTTAGGGATGTCCGAACAACACCCCAAGGAACAAACCACCTATGATACCACTTTTTCATGAACTGAACCGTACCAGGGCTCGAGCCGGAACTACCCCAAGCCCGCATCCATAGGCCAGGGACTAGAGACTAGCGTAGAAGGCACAAAAAACTAGGGGAGGCCTTTTCCTAAGAAACTGTACACACACACTCGTAGCCAACTCAATGTAGAAGTGCAGAGAAAGAAAATCAAGATACGACACTGCTACAAAATGTGAAACCAACATATATCATCAACCTCTAACCAGTACAAGTAAAGTGCTAAAAAGTAAACTAAACAGCAAAAGGGAAAAAACACGCGCCCAACCAGATAGGTGCCAAAACCCGTCAACAGGTAAACAAAAGTAAACAGTTGATGAGTCTCACACCCCTAAAGTCTTGCTACAACCACTAAATGCAGCCCAAGCTCCTATGTCCTTTACACTCCTCCGTAGTCTCGACTGACCTGTTTGTCGTCTACAAGGGCACACCAAGTACATGCAAAGCCAAAGAAGGGGTGTGTATAAAGATACTAAGTAGGATGCCCTGAAAGATCGCGGGAGCAACAAAGGAGGTACTAAAACGGTGAGTATTAGATAGAACAAGAACAATGTAAGAGTACAACAAAGAGAGAGTGTAGCTCAAACCAAAAAAAGGAAAGAAGTAGACTCGTCCAATCCAATTGATGATAGACACAGAAAGCACATGGCATAACCAGCGCGTCTTCGCCCCTCCTAGATGGAGAGTAACCGAACCCAAGGAGTGGGAACAAAGTAAGGTGTATATATATATTCTCCATAAGAAACCCGAATGAGTGTGTAAGGGGATATTTGTCTCCCAGATCAGCCCAAGAAGAGTCACCAACAGTTCAAATGATATCCATCACTGGTGCCCAACAATTCCGCATGCCAAAGCTGCCTCATCATTAGACAGCACCACCAAGGGTCCCACTCCGGTAATCAAGGAAAAAATACACCGAATAGCCACATAAAAAGGGCTGAGTCTGAAAGAAGTTGTTGGGTAACCCACTGCCCAGCCCCACTGGAGGGTAAACCACAACAGGTCGTCAGGTAACCCACTGCCCCAGCCCCGCCGGAGGGTAAACCACAAAAGGTCGTCAGGTAACCCACTATCTAGCCCCGTTGGAGGGTAAACCGCAAAAGATCGTCAAACAACCCACTTCCCAGCCCCGCTGGAGGGAAAAACACAAAAGATCATCAGGTAACCCACTGCCCAGCCTCACTAGAGGGTAAAACATAAGAGGTCTTCAGGTAACCCACTACCCAGCCTCGCTGGAGGGTAAACCACAAGAGGTCGTCGGGTAACCCACTGCCCAGCCTCGCTGGATGGTAAACCACAAGAGGTCGTTGGGTAACAAACTACCCCACCCCGTGAGAGGGAAAACCCAGAACTGGTCCAATAACTCTGCACTGCCCGTGCCATCACTAGGTGTCACCAACACTGCTACCGTGCGTAGGTTCAGAGTGTGTCAAAAGAACCTCCAAAAAATGCCTTTTCATGTTTTCACATTTAATTAGATATTGAAAGAGGATCTGTATGCCCAAACAGATTACACAGTTGTAATCCTCATGAAGAAAACATGCGAGATAGACTACTTACTCGCTGTGAACGGTATCCCGGTGGAAAAGTTATTCAAAACCACTTTATGACCATACGACATCTCATGGGGCATGTACCTCAGCCCTGAAAGAGGTCGGGTGAACTGTGCCATCGCGATGCTCTCGGGAAAACACACCGAATCAACTATTAACACGCCCCAAATGGACGTCTGATGAAAAAGTCACAGTACGCTGCACACAACTCAAAAGACGGCCTGTGGGGACCACTTCTCAAGTTTGGATTCAATGCCTGAAAACACCTTGGTCAATTTCGTCTCGATGCTAAGGTCACAACACCGCTGACGGTGCCTAAAACAGACTCCGGATGCAGAAGCTGCAACTCCCTGAGTTATATGCAAACGGGGCCATGTGGGGCCCACACCTCGACCCCAAAACACATCACACAAATCATACCATTTCATTCCTTACAGATAACCACGTGGTATAGGCAATTCATTTTCCCTGAACAGACTTATATAGCATAAGTCGAAAAAACGCAACATACGTCCGAAAACCACCTCGTGGGGCCCATGCCTCAGGCCTGAATTTTGGCGGTCGGATTGCGTTGTTGAAATCCCCTCAGAAAAACACTTAGAAACGAGTACTCAAACACCCTAAATAGATGTCGGGTGAAAAAGTGGTGTTTCACCGTAAAACGTGCGAACTAGGCCCTGTCAGGCCCGCACCTTGTCTTCAACCCGAATGCTTTGGAAAGCATCTCAAAATGTCTGCACTAGGACTGGGTTCACGCTTCCACTGACAGCGCGTCAATAAGACATCCCAAAAAGGAGTTAGGTCCAACTCAAGAATAATTAATTAATTAATTTAATAATTAATTAATTATTCACATTTAGCATTTCGTGTCACCGAGCAATGAAACCAACCCGCAAAGGTTTCGAACCAACTTGGAAGGACCGTCTCAGCTCCGGGGCCACCACGCCTCTGACAGCATGTCAAACGGATGTCTGGCTCGCGAGGCCCATCCGTTGTGAACTTTAACAATAATTTAATATTATTATATTAACGTGTTTCAGGTCACCTGTCTTCGGGAACGGAACCCAAAAACCCCGAAACCCACTTTAAAAAGTCCGCCTTACTGACATGAATTTGCATCCGTAGATGGAATGTCAAAAAGACGCGCCATTTAGAAGATACACCCCCCCCCCCGAATGCAAGGGGACCCAACTGGGCTGGTTCACCCCGACCGGCCCGATCCGAACCGCCGGCCTACGGCTCAGCCGCGGGTCCGGCCCGCTGCAGCCGCACCATCTTCCCTGGGTCCGGTTCTCCCCAGCAGACTTGCCTTTTGGCCAGTCTTCACCATGTCGCGCAGGACCCGCAAAGTGCGGGTACTTGTCCACGCCACACACCCGAGGCGCTGACCACCTCGGGTACCCTTTCAACCGTAACGAGCCAGCACCCCCTGAAGCGCACCGCCACACCTCACAACAGCTCATGCCGCCTCTTCACACCAGCACCACCCAGCTCCGCCGTTGGGTTCTTCCAACACCCATTCTGAAGCTCGACCTCGCTCCTGCTGCACCGCGCCAAAGCTGTACCCCAGCACCTCCTCTGCACCGCTCGACCACGCTGTCCCAACTCCTCGCTCCTCCTTCGAGCAGCGGATAGCTCCAACTCCACCTCCTTCCGCTTGACACACCACGGCCGTCGCGCGCAGTCGCCAACTGCTCCTGCTGGTCCACTCCGGTGGTCCCTTACGCGGACCACCAGGACCTCATCGGAGGTCCAATTTCAATTCTGAGGCCGGAATTCGAGTGCTCGGGATGAGGCCATCACAACGCCGCCCTCACTCGTCGATCTGTTGAGAATTGGCGCGTCCGAAAATTTGGACGAAGAACTCCCAATAACGAGAAGTAATAACGGGGATTGGATGATGGTTGTGTTCATTTGACCATCGTCCCAATTCCAAAACTATAGAAATTAAATGACAAAATTGACAAAGGTGTGGAAATTAACAAGATTCCTACCTTGTTTTCGATGCATGTCGTAGGCGATGCGTCCGCGAGGCTCCTGCCTTAATTCGCAAAATTTTTGGAGAAGACAGCACCCCGATCTGACAAAGAACTATAAAGAACACCGGATGGATGAGAGATAGAGGGAGGGAGATATTGGAGAGAGAAAATGGGTTGTCCCCTCCCAACACTTGAGCGAATTTATAAAAAATTCACTGAAACTCTCTCAATGGGTGCAAATTCCGAAACCTCCGTGCCTGCCTATTTTATATCACGTCTAGGAAAAACACCCCATTTTGAACTCAACAGAAGTCTCAGATTTCAATTCTGATAATTCTTTTAAAAGTTATTTGAATAGAACACTAGTGATGAAAATCTCTAAGTCATTTTTAAAATGAAGAATTTTTCCCTGGGTGACATCTCTCACAGTAGGCCCATGCCCACAACTTTTACACCCCGCCTAAGGTAAATGGCACGCTTCGGACGCAACCGTGCCCTCGGATTTCCGATCTGATCTACCATTTAGGAGAAAAAACAACCCCACCACGTGTATATTATAAAAACACTTAACATTTTTATAAAATTTCTTCCGGGCACACCGTGCCTCAGAATCACACGTCATCTTCGCGCCTAGATCTAGAATTATATGTAGAAATATTCCAAAGTATCACATGGAAAAAACTGGGCCTCTACACTAATAGTTAAAAATGAATTTTTAGGGAATTAAAAGTGATGATGAAATGTGAATTCCAATTTCATTAATTAAATTAATAAGTAAACGAAAATAAGAATGTCAATTATTTATTATAGTTATTAAATAATTAAAAAAACAAGCGACCTGACCAAACATCCGTTTCTCATGAAAGTTATACCCCATATAGAGTAAACCCCCCATTTTGGATTCAATGGTGGCCTCTGATTTCTTAAGCAATGAACTGTTTGAGAGATATTAATGATTTTTGAAAAAAATGGAATAAATAACTAATTAACAATAAAAAAGTTGTTATCATGAGCGATCCGTCCAAACATCCAAAACTTAAAAATTTTATACCTCACCCAGGGTAAACACTACGTTCCAGACCTAACTGTTGTCTCAGATATTTCATACGACACATAATTTTGAATTTATGTAATTATTTTAAATAAATTGCGTGCACTTAAAATAATATATTTTAGAAATTTAATCTTTCTTTGCTGAGGTTTTACGGGCCTCAGAATCTCCCACCAACCTAGCATATGACTCTTAAAATATTTTATTGAATATTCCAAAGTGTTAACTGGATTTTAAGACCTTTAACACATTTATTTAGTTATTTCACTAATAAATCATTTTTCCCACTTGAGATATTAATAATTTATCATAAGAGGGTTTTTATTATCATTGAAAAATTAGGATATTACAATTATCCCCCTCTATAGACATATCGTCCTCATGAATTATCTCTAGAAGTCTTGATCAAACAACTCATACCACTAAGCTAAATCATCATGCTTACATTCTGACGTCTCTTCCTAGATCCGTCCATGCTGCCATTAAATCTGGACTAGTGGAATCCTTTTTTATTAGAGGCCTTTATCACTTTGATCTATAATCCACTATGTACAGACATCATAATATGCAATAGGTTCCAACTCAACATCCTTGTAATATATAACATAAATAGGACTAGGTATGTACCTCCAAATCTAAGAAACATGGAACACATTATACATAACTTGATATCAAGAAGGGTGTTCCAAATGATATTCCACTACTCTTATCAATAGAGTGAGTCCCTCATCATCCTCTCACTAAATGAATCACTTACTACTAGTCTCACATATACCATGGTTTCATGTTATCATTCAATGATGTATTAGAGGATGATAAGTTAGGGAAAAATAACTCTACTCGTATGTCATATCTAGACATATCCCGCTTATATAAGGAAATCAACAGTATAAAATAAGGAATATGGTCAAAATGATGTGATCTAGACCATACCTCATATAGTAACAAGTTACTTATCAACATTAGTTAGTGCTAGATCCATTTCATAGATATGTCCTACCTTAGATCCTTGATCATATCTATGAATTTACCAAGTTGTCTTCATTAGGGGATTTTGTATCCCCTGATGGGGTTCTCCACTGGACCTTCGGTCCCCTAGCCATGTTGGCCTCCCTCTCATAGCTGATACTATAGAAAAAAACTAATGGAGGTTTCCTATCGTCTCGCATTGTTGGTACTAGATCTGGGGTGTCGTTCACACCAGACTATAGTGTCGAAACATCCCATAGTTAAAACACTATGGGTCACCACTAGAAGGAATTTAAGAGGATTAGCTCTACTATACTTTCATGACACTGCTCTACTATTGTTCATGGCCTTCCTCTTCCTTCCATTAGAAGATTTATTCTCAATAGGAGTGGGATGTATTTCTATCTGAGCAGTAAAAGTTGGTAAAAAGAAAAATGTTCATCGATAGTATAGGATCTTATTAATTTTTAGGGTATTCCTCAGATCCTCTAGTTATGAAGCTAGGTCGAAGCTCTAGAACTACTATTTAAGGCCAGTTCAAAGATAGATTTAAAACTTCCTGTCCATTTGGGCATCATTTCTAGAAAAAAGTGGTGAAAAATGGATGATCTTAGTTAAATAGGAAGAGTATGCAGATACTGTCATGGAACCCTGATGGATCTCTATAAACTCATGTTCTAGATTGATCTTATACAGGGTCTTGAAGGTCTCCCATGTTATACCCTCATGTCATCCGACCTTTCCCATAACTCCCCACCAAAGCTGAGTGGGTCCTTGTAGCATGAATGCTTCTAGCTTCGCCTTCATATCTAATGGAGTCTCCATGAGATCAAAGGTACCCTCTATGATATCCGCTCAATCCTTAGAATAATGTTGTCAAACGATTCCCTATAAGTCTTGAGGATGTTGGAGATTGAAATACCTCGCATAGTCAACTATAGATATTGGTGGATGTTGATAAGGAACTGATGTTTACATCATTGGAGATGGTGTAGGTACATGCTTAGGAGAAGCCTGCTCAGCCAGCAGTCCAACCAAACATCTGTGTGGTGACATCTTCTACAACATAATGAGTATTTGGATCAAAGAAGATCCTAATCAATATATGGGATCAAACATGGTTTTCTTAACTAGTCGGTGGGATCAAAAAAGTTTTCCTAGGTGTCTACACTTAACCCAAGGCATTCCCCTTCTATCACTGACCCTTTTATTCATCCCTTCACATTAGTTTTAGTCATTATATATATACAAACATAACATCATGATTAGTTTAACTAATTTATTCCAATAAAAATATACCACACAACATGGAAACAAAAAATATATCACATGAAACAAACTTTCCTGAACAAATAAAAAAAATTAAGGAATTTAATTAATGAACTACTATGAAGAAAACAATAGGTATATATATGGAATTTGAATCTATGTTCCTAGTAATGATGCATGAACATATGATAAATCGAATAAATCACATATAACATCATGTGTGTCACCCAAGGTGAATCACTAGTAACAACAGAACATAACTCCCCCACTTTATGGAAACATGTAGGTCTACTATATAGTGATGTACAGACACTGACATAGTTACCCTACCTGAGTCCCAACCATCTTAACTCTGATCTACCCTATCCCAAACTAAGACAAGAGAAGAAAAAAGTTAGTATGTCCTGACCTCTAATACCATTTTGTAACATCTTAACCATAACCACTAGGTCTGGGATGGAAATCCAAATAACCTCATTCACCCCTCCCCATACGCAAGAGGCTGTCAACTAGCAGTGAGGGTTTATGTACGATAATTAGAAGACTATACCCTATATATCATGTCATTGAGAAGAATATTATTAATAATAACATGATAAAGAATAAAATAATCTGATTAAATAAATAAACTAAAGTTTACATTCAAGGTGTATAGATAAGATCTCACAAAGTGGAAAGATATCCAGAGTAATGAAAATCATATGACAAATAAAATAACTGCATGATCCTCCAGTTTCTACCTTGGTCTTCCATAGCTCCATGCTCCACTTTCTCAGCCATGCCCATCAGGGAAGTTTCCATTCACCAGTTCTCTCATGAAATATAAAATCGCATCAAAATTACCAAGTAGGGTGTGAGTAAAAGACTCAATAGGACACCACAAATGCATCCTTGACCTGATGTGATCAAGTATACATGTTTATGAAAAATAATAATAAATACAGGAAGTTCATAAACATACAATTCAAAATCGAGCGGTAGTGCACTAACCAGGGTTCCACAACCCTTGAATGTACCTTCTTTGGCTCCATGTTGGAAGATATCAGAATGCGTCAAAAGAAAAATAAACAACCCCTGTATGGCATCCTCAAGGTGTCATGGATGTGATACTCGACGTCATTTATCCCTCACGTAGACCATGTCACACGGATCCTCCAGAAAATAATAACTTGTACTCACATCAACTAGGCTATCTTGTGGTGAATGGCAATTGGAATCAAGGTTTCCTTGAGAATAACCTTGAAAAAATTCCATTGAGTTCTCTTACCTACACCATATGATTAGGTCCCTCATAATTATGGTTGCATTCAAGCATTCTCCCCCTCTACGAAATAAATAAGTCAAGACGGTCCACCTATCTCAATTACCACTAGAAACCAACACAATATGGTAAAATATATGCAGGGTGAGAACACAAGTAGGCATTTTATATCAACATAAGGTTATAACGACATACATGACAACATGTGATAAAATAATGTATAAAATCTACACTTATATCACTCATGGAGTATCATCAGTTTTTATGGGCTACACACACACACACTCACATAAAACCATAATCAAGAACAATCAATTTAAATTCCAAAAAATATAATCATTAAATAAAAAGTGTAAATGCAAGCCCAAGAAGGTATGGAACTTCTTACCTCAAAATTCAGGAATACCTCTTCGCAGTTTTATTATCGTCAAAGGGGATAAGTCGATGTCTCGAGCTGTCAGCACATTGATGATCAAGGTTTATCAAGGGTTTCCTATAATGAAAACATCTATTTTATTTCAAAATGAAATAAAATAGTACATGTGATGTTACTTTATCCTTCTTGAATAATTTCAAAATTTTTTATTAAAATACCACATCCAATAATATTTTCTCTTTCCAGAATAATTTCAAATTTATCAATTTTAAAAACATTGAACACAATAATAATCGCGCAATTATAATTTTTTAAATAAAATAATTATTCTTAGGAAAAGAAAATAATTATCCTATGATAAAACTTCATAATTATATTTTGTTATTATCTACCAAGTTATCCTTTAACAAAATCTATGATTTATATTTGGATGATCATGTATTATCCCATGATAATTATAGGTTTTATCATTTTAATAATTAAGTATTAATAATTCAAAGTAATTGTTGTTTGATAATTCTTTGTAATTTTCATGAAAATTTATCACTAAAAATAATTTTTTATAATTTAATATAAATTTTACCTTAGATAAACTGGTGTGATTTTATTTGGATAATCGTACACATTATTATTCTCCAAGAACTTCATGTAATTAATCATTCGATAATTTATTTTTAAAAAAATCTATTTAAAATGTGAAAAAGAAGATTGAACAATACACTACTACATTAAAATAAAAAAACATTTAGGTTCTTTTCGTAGAGTCAAATCCAACGACATTGATGGTGCATAAAACCGATCAATATCGCAAAAAATATTTAAGAGAGAAGATTGAATTAGTAATAAAAAGTAAAAAAATAAAAAAATAAAAGGAAAAAAAAACCCTATCTGCACTGTATACAAGGGAATTGGAAAATCCCCTACTCCATTGGAAGAACACCCACTGTCTTGGGATTTTAAACCTATCACAGGACCATGAAAAATCATCTCCAAGGAGTCTCGAGGTCACTTGGTGTTAACAGAATTTGTCTAAAAACTAAAACTATCGAGTATGAAAACCTCATTTGGTATGGGTCCGGCATAAACATTCAAACACTCTATTTAAACACCGATTCAACCCAAAAACTATGACAGAGTCATTGAATTTCATTTATTAAGGATTTTCTAAATTAATTGTGTATTAAACGGTGGTAAACCATACGTTTGAAAACCTACGACGATTCAAAAATGGGGTTTAAGAGAATTTAAGGTGACGATGAAAATTTAATTATGATTTTATTAATTAAATTAATAATTAAATAAAAATAATAAAGTCAATTATTTATTATAGTTAATAAATAATTTTAAAAAAGCAGGCTACCTAACCAAATGTTCATTACTCATGAACGTTTTTCCCCTTTAGGGTAAACACCCCATTATAGATCAAACATTGGTATCATATTTCTCAAATTATGAGCCTTTTGAGAGATATTAATGATTTTTTAAACAAAAAACTTAACAAATAATTAATTAAAAATAAAAACGTTTTGTTTAGTTACATTTAATTTTATTTCTTCATGGGGCATATATTTGAATTTATTTATTTATTCTCATGATATTTTTAGTTACATTTAATTTTATTTCTTCATGGGGCATATATTTGAATGTTACCAACTTGAAGAATATTTTATGCTACAATCTCATCGTTTTCAAGATTGTTTAGGGTTATGTTTCAGGTGATAAAATCATATGATCCATCTCTCAATAAACTCATTTATTTTATTATCCACTGGTTATTCCATGAGAATACATTTTTTTTCTCATATTTTCCCTATCTTTATGTATCTAAGAGTTAAAAAGAATGTTATCAAGAAAAATATTAATTATTTATCTCTTTGGTCAACAACCCTTTTTCATCCAAAATAATGTTTTATAAAAGTGTTTTTAATTTTTCTTTACATTATTATAATGATTTATTAATGAAATTTTTACCCATATTTTAATTTTTAAAAACTTTTTGGAATGGAATATTCACGTCATTTCCAAATAATGAAATTTTTGATTTTATCATAAATGTCAAAGGAATACTTGTTTTAACAGGAATGTAATGAACTGAATTTCCTTCTTTCATGAACATTATTTTCTTTTAATCTTCCTTTATAATAATAAAAAAATTATTTTCAAGGAAATGTATTTTGAAAATGTTTCATGTATCAAAAAGAGTTTTTCAAAGATGAAAGTATATTTTCCCCAAGAATTTTTTTAAATGATTTAGAAATATTCCTATAAAACATTAAAAGTTTATTTTCAATGAAAAGGATTTTAAAAACTATGGGTTTAGGTTTATTAGTTTCTCCCTCAAATGCATTGATCCTTTTATAGAGTGACTGACACTACTCACCTTGGGCTGAAGGTCATAGTCCCAAACTATCTCTTTATGTGTGTGGGGAATACAAGAGAAATGTAAACTTAATAGTCTAGTGGGACCATAAATACTCAATAGATAGTCCTAAAGGGGTTTTCTCTATAAGTGGGAGAAAATAATCTACATCCCTAGGGGGATAATTGTATTATATTAGTGTTCATATTAAATATCATGATAGATATTTTGAGTAGAGACTGCCTTAGTGTAGGGGGTATATTTGTGTGTTATATCCAAAGAGCTATTCTAAAATACCCATCATATGGAAACTATTATTTTCGGGTGGATGGGGTGGTTTTCTTAGATTTTTAGATATATTTTTCACTTGGTCAAGTGTTATCTTGTGCTCTAGGACTGACAATGTATGTTTAGATTAATAGTCATGATCATACACTTCAAATTATAAAATAATGGGAAATATTATTGGTAGTTTTGTGGTATTTAGTAGATAAATGATATTGGTATGTATTTTGGTTTCTTCAATGTGGCTTGAAAAAACAATGAGTTTGTTTTCCATAGTGAATGTTAACTAAGTGGAGGTTATAATATTGATGGAGGGATCTAATAGGTTGGTTTCATAGTGATTTGGGGAAGGAAAACCATGTTTCTCATATTCTATGATAAAGTAACATTGGTTCTTGTTCCTTACTATAAGGTTATGGTGGAAAAATTGACATGGATCCAGAGGATAATGCTACATTTCAACTTTTTAGTTGTCAGTATGGATGTTTTTTATTATTCATTGGTTCTTTCTCGTGCAAATGGGGTTTAAAACATAAAAACAATTTATAATTTTCTTTTAAAGTATGGTAGTATATTTCCCCCTATATATGCCCTACATAGTCATTAACTTCATGAATGATGTCAATGATTCATAGAATCACCTAGTCCCAAATTGAAGGATAAAATTTGGATGAAAAAAATGTTTTAGGTGTTGAGACATTACATGACTCACATAGTCCAGAGTCTTTTTTACATCAAGTTATTTCTTAACAAGATATATAATTGGTGATGGTGGTGATGAGGAAGGATGTTCCCTAAATGGGTAATAATTTATCAAGCTTACCATGGGCCAGAAACATGAGTTAAAATAAAGTGAAATTGAGGGTGTGTTGTTTTATGTGGTTGTGTGAGTTCTTATAATTTTCTTCTCTTATTATTTTATTTTCTAGAATTAAATTTTTTTATGATGGGGATGATATAGTGTCCCAAGTTCTTCATGACCATAAAATAGCTTAACTTGTAGTTTTAGCATCCCAGAATCCTCTATTGGGGTAAAATGGTTGATTATCCAAAGTTGTAAACCTCAAAAAAGTTATCTAAGGGTCGCATAGATTCTATATATTTATTTTTACCCCTAATAAGAGCCGATGGAAAATTTCAAGAGTATAGGGGAATAGATAAAAATATTTTATGTATATAAATATTATATTTTCAGCCTGCATGGTAGTATTTTTTTAAAAAAAATTATATATCCTAAATAGATCATTATATGGGAAAAATGCCATCATTTTTGATTCCAATATGTTGGGACTACCATATGGGTGATTTTAATTGATTCTATATCTGGATTTTAGGGCTCGAGTCGAGGTAGGTTCATGATTAAATAAGTAAATAAATTCTTAATTCATTACATTATTTTGAAAATCCTATATTTTACCTGATAAATACATTTTAAATTTTGTATTTATTGATTGATCTATAAAATTATCTTATATTAAGGGTAAGGGATTGGAAGTGGAGGTAGATGTTGGGTGAGGTAATATAGTCCATCGAACACATTCTTCATGGGTGATCGACAAAAGAATTGAACATCTACATGTTCATCATCATCAAGATATTCAAAGCTGATGATGGGATTTTTATTTTACATCCTTATTATCCTCAAGAATTTATATTCAAATATGTTCTTATATGAACATAAATCAACAGTAATGTCATTATTTAGTTCATCAATATATTTTTCCAATATTTTCATTGGAGATGTTAAATATCACTTCTTAATTTCTGAAAATAGTTGGTCATGAAATTTTTTTTAATTAAATTTCTCCTTATTGGGCTATTCTATTTTTATGAGGAAGTGGTGGTGGGGATGAGAGGAATCAACCTCTTACTCTTATTCTTTCATATCTCTCTCATTCCCCTATATCCTATCTTATTTTCCCTTATTTCTATCATTTATTATAGGAAAAAATGCACTTCATCCCCAAAGATTTTCTGATAGTGTCTTCACGAAAAAAACATGAGTTATGGTGGGGGAGAGGAGGTTTGTGGTTATGTTTCACTTTATAGTGGTTTGGTATTGAAGATACTTGTGGTCAACCAGAAGGAAAAAAACACAAGTGGAATTCAACATGATCCCACTAGATATAAAGTATACCTAACCACATATAGATGCTAGTGAAAGTGGTGGATAAGTGGGTCCCCATGATAAATGTAGAAAATTGGGGTGTGTGATGGATTACACCACTTCACAATACATTTTAAAATATCAAAATAAATTGAATAAAAAAATAGAGGAAAGGAGGGGAGGGTGTTATCGTGTGTAACAACCATACATTCACTAAAATGGAATTATATTTTAATAATAATAATAATATGAATACTATTAATAATAATACTATTTTAACTATAATTATAAATCCTCCTCATATATGCATCTTCATTTTATGATGTGGGATTAAAGAACTGTTTATGCAATAAAATTCAAAACATTTTTTAGGAATAGTTTAAGATCGATATTGATTCATAATTTTGACAGATGGTGTAAGCCCTAGGTCCCATATAATAAATTCTATCATCCATTATATGAAATTTTTTTATATTTTTACCTAATGAATGTTCTTAATAAACAAATTTCCAATTAGAAATGTTTTCATATGTTGATCGCAATGGTGTGTTCTTTTTGGCGATCTAAGGATATTTTCAAGTTGAAATAGAATGAATATGTGTTTATCTCTTTGGGACCCCTTGATGGATTTCGGAATGAAAATATAATTATATTCATGGGTTATGCTCTCATTCCTCATATTTAATGTATTTTTTAGTGAGGTGTGGGACCCAGTATTATTGATAGAGTTAAATTCACTTCCTCCCTTCTATAGTGTATTAAACACAATTAATATGTTATCATTGATGGATACTCATTTTATGGGTCCTATATATATTAAGTTGTCCCTATAACCCACAATTTTTTTGCTACCAGGGGGTATATGTATTCCAATTAGCTCAGTTATCCCCCAATCGATACTCATTTCCTCCATGAGGTGCGTGATTTCTTATTATTGTTTTCATTTAAGATTTATGGGTTTTCTCATATCCCAGGTGACTAATATAATAAGAATTAGTTCTATTATGTATTATTTTTAAACTTGGTGTATGTTTTCTTAAGGGTTTTTTCTTTTATGGTATAGTATTGATGGACTAGTGACTGTGTCACACCCCTAGTTAACAAGTGTGCGTAAGTTGAGCAGGCTCCGATATATGATTCTTGGTGTAATGTGGTAGTTGAAATGGACCATGTAGTTCAAGACTCTTTATGGGTTTTAAATATTTAAAAACTAACTATATTTATTTTAGGTGTGATGTATGTATAAATAAGAACTTCATACTTTTGGTGGGCATTCCACTACACTGGGTGGCCCCTTATTACTCGTAAAATTCAGTCCTTCATGGTTTATTATTGAGATGGATTGGGAAAACCTCTATTGATTTTAACTATGATGATCAAGATTCCTATTTTTCCATATGAATTTAGGTTCTACAATATATATAGATTATTCTTGACATTCTTCATTTACATTACTATGTCAGAGTTTGAGAAGGGTGTTCCTTATCTTCCTTCTGATTTCCCTTTTTTACCAGGAGGTTCACAATGACATTATTTTTCTATATTCCTTTTATGTATTCTTATAAGTCACCAATTATATAGATATTGTTAGTTTAATTTTTACTACATCTTTCCATTTTAGTTTCCAGGGCATCATACTGGTATGTTTGTACTCACTTATTCATGGGATTGTTCCCACACGTATTGTGTCGATGCAGTTAGCATTGAGGTTGAAGATGGTACTGGTGCATGTGGAGATACTGTGACTATTCTATGTTTTCCCTAGTGGTGACCTTGGTGGATGCAATGTTCATAAATACTAGTGGTAACCAATGGTGATGGCAGCTAGTGATGTTTGAGGTTGAAGAGAGATCACTACGAGATCCTACTCATATTATCTATTCATGTTGGTTTAACTTTTGGTTATTGTGTGGTTATTTTTCTATTATTCTATTTGGATTATGACCCACCATACCATCCTAGAGTTTTTTCACAATCATTATATGTATTGTTTTTAGGTTTATTTATTCATCTTGTAATACTGTGTCTTGTGTGGAGATTTGTGTTTTATCATGGTACATTAGGATAAGTCCATCTATCATGTGTGATATACCTACTCAGATATGGTCACCAACCCCTATACTATTAAAAAAAAATCACAGGGTGACACACTCAGTATACCACCACCAAGGAGGGGTCCTAGTGGGTCACTTTGTGTTAGTGTAATGATATATACACGAGTAAAATAAGTAATATTTTAATTACGTAACAGTTTTAGATATATATAACTATTGGAAATACAAATAACCAATCAATATATTTAAAACATTTTAAAGGGAATATAATACCTTTTTATAAATGAACAATTTATTATAAATAACATATTCAAAATGTATAATAAATTTTTCACATATTTTAAAAAAATAGTATATAATAATAAATAAAATATAATGAATGATCACATAAGAAATTATTTTTGTTCAATAAATATTATTTTCCCTAAGTATAATTTATTTATATTTCAAAAATTTATATTTCAATTTTTTAGGTATTTAATTTAATAAAAAATATTTAACTTTTAGAATGAGGGAATAAAAATTAGGTAAGAGGGTAAATTTCATTTTGGGTGGAAAAATAATATACATGGGAGAATAGTGAATTCTACCGGTAAATGGTTAAAATGGAAAATTACTATATAAGGTCAAATAATATATAAAATGTAAAAAATTAAAAATAAATTTCCATAATTGGAAAAATTTTGATTCTTCTTTGAGTTTTTTAATAATGATAGACTTTTCATGTTAAAATGTCCTTCCATAACCATTAAGGAATGATAAATTTCAAATATACCACTCAAACGCATCTATAAAATGACTCAACCACTTCCAATACCAAAAAATTATCTCCTTCATTTTTAAATTGGATCCCTACCCATATCCCCCCTAATGTTCTCTCTCATGATAGAAACTTTTTTCCCAAGAATTTGTAAATCTTTCATTGTAAAGGAATTCGTTATAAGAGGTATTGATTCCATCAATGTAAGGAATGTATACTACTTTATTTTTTCCTTTATCTTATCATATACACTCTTATTAAACCATAGATATCACTCTAATTAAGTGTTATTAACTTAATTAGGATTCAATAAAAATGATATTGAAAACATATAAATTCAGACACCTACTCATTCATTAGTATAACATGTTATTTTTTTGTTGATCAAACCACAAATGTAAAATATTTTATAACATATTCATAATTTTCATCAAGGTTGTGTATCAAGAAAAACTACTAGACATATATGATATTTATGATTAAAGTATGCTATTATATGGATTTATAAGGATGGCGCTAAAATGAATGATCAATATAAAGTAACAAGTTAACATTATAGAAGTTAGTTAAAACAACTTTGATGTGAATTTCATTATTATGAACCATACCCAAACCTACCATAAAATTAACATGGGACAATATAAATCAATATAATACTTTGATTCCACTACATTGACTAATCTGGTAATGATGAGCTTATTAACATGGAATGATAATCGTATAATCGATGCTACTAACATATGATGATTAAAATAACAAAAAACTAACGAAAATATACCTAATAAACAATTACAAGACATAATGTAAGAGGTATTAAATAAAATTTGGTTTTGAAATAGATTATTAATAAGTGTTTTTTGAATTTAATTGAGGTTAAATAATGTTCATGAAATTCAAGAGTAGTGGTAAGGGTCCATCTACCATCCTCCCTACTTAATTAAGATTATGTGGGTCTAAATTTCTATTAGAAGGTTTATATGTAATTTTCACCAAAATCCACATATATTTCATTTTACTCTATTTATTTTAGGGAATTACACATCTTCCTACCATTTCAAATTTCATTGATCAATAATTTATTAGAAATTAATTTTTTTTGGGAATAAAATTTTCTCTTTATTTTGGTTGGAGTATTTTTCATCCATACTAATGTTACTTATATTGTTTCATAGACATATTATATGTCCTTATCTCTAATTATATGGCTTTTAATGTACTTTTCTATTAATTTTGATATTCTTTTATAGTGTGGATTGTGTATTTTCATATGTATTATGTTTCTATTTTAGTCACTTTCACTCACCACTTTATTCTTTATAATTATTTCATTTAATATTTTTGTGCCATGTGATTCCCTAAAAACAATCATTATTAACTTTAACTTGTAAATTTTTTTACTCAAAATCAATAGTTTTTTCAAATAATTGTTTAATTTTTTTGGTGTACTTATACAATTTTTATCATCCTATTAATGATTTACAATTAATTTAAATTTCCTTTTATTTCATAACCATTTAATATTTCTCACGTCTCACTAAGGATATTTTCTAAATAAATCATCCACTTTCTTTCAATTGATGATTTATATTTTTTCCTTGCCAAAAGTTTTACGCAACCAATTTCATTATACATGGTTTATTTTTATGATAAATTTATGAATGTTTTTATGATCTTGTAGAACATATATATATGGTTTATCATTATATAATGTGTGTGATCAAGATTATATGTCAATAAAATTTATTTGGTAAAATCTATATGTCATTTTATTACATGTTATGGGACATGGGAGGAAATCATATTCCATTATGATATTGGATGTGTTTGTCAACAATGAGATGAGGGTCTTAGAAGTAAGCATTGACCTATGTTAATATTTTATATGGTTATATATGCACCACATTCTATTGTTATATCTTATATTGATGATATGGTTTATGTTATGATCCAATTTTCTTACTCCTATTAGTGTGATTTTATAATTATATCCCAATGCATACATGTTTTTTATGATTAGTCATTTATTATCTTCATCATTATCAATTTTGTTTATTTGATTGATATGACTTAGGTTTTACCCCTTACTGAGCATCTGAGAACAATCATTTATTATGTTTCTAATATCAGGTAATGAAGAGGAATATTACATGTGATATGTCTTATAGGTATTCAATCATGATACATATGTTGAAGAAATATACATTGTTTTTTATAAAAACATATTTATAAATATAATCTCCAAATGTACTAAAACATTTAGTGTTGGGGGTATGTATTATGATGATTTGTAAATAATATGAACAAATAATAGTGATTATATATGAATGCTATGGATTTTTCATCTTATAAAGGTACTTGAGGAGGCTATAGGAGATCAATAAAATTATTAATTCTCATTTAGATATATCTTGTTCCTGATGTTCGAGGCTATATTCCAAATCTGATATCAGTTTTCTTTTTAAGAAATAAAAGAATATGAATAGATGGATGACAATATTTATAAATAAAGGATTTGATACTTGAAAAAATAGTTTTTAAACCTTGTAATAAAAAATTATGTAATTTTTATTCTATCTAATATTTATCTCATGTCACTATTGATTGTGTTATTTGTACATTACAACTTTAACTTCCATGAGAACCACCGTGAAATTCAAGATAGAATGTTCATTTTTTACACTGATTCCCCCCTCTTAGTTCTTCACACTATGATTTCCTATGATACTTTAGATTTCACACAACCAAAACATCCATCAACTACAATCAGTAAACCTAAGTTAATAAAATTGTAAAATATCATTGACTTAATGTGAAAAATTAATTTGTATCATGACTATTAACAGTAAATTCCCCATTACTCAAACCCATTGTTTTGTTTTCCAATTTTCTTCGCAAGAGAAGTTTATCTCCCCTCCAAAGCTCAATAAATTATAATATCACAAAAAATAAACTATTTATAAACTTAATATTATCAAACCACAAAATAAATTAAAAAAATGGGTTTTCTATAATGATTTTATCAACTCATATAATTTGAAATGTTTTAGATATATAAATGTTTATTTACCAACATTGATTATATAAAAAGGCTACTACAAGAATGTAATGTATTATATGATGAAACCATATTATCAATTCCTAATTGGGTGGTCCTACACTTAAATAGATGAATATGGTTTTAATAATCTACACACCATAACAATATTAGTTGAATCAACCAACTCTTTCCATAACTTATAAATTATACACCGTCATTCACCCACCATTATCATTTGAATATACTTAGTGGTTTTCAAATACATTAGAATATATATATTTATTTCCTCTAATTAAATGTTTCTAACCCATACTTGAATCACTTTACACCATATTAAATTCAAAAAATATATCATGAAACTCTATGTTCATGATACTGAACTCCATGTTAACCATTATTCTTATAGAAAAAATCCACCTCACCAACAAAAATAAAAATAAATACTTTTACCATCTATAAGATTATCGATTATGAATCATGATCTTGGAGATCCAATATAACCTTAATTATCACAAAATCTATCGTCATCATATCAACTCAATTTATGTGACATATTTGTATCAATAATATATTAAATATTAAGGAGATCATGTAATGTACCTCGATCCATGTCTGATTTTTCAATATTGAAGTCATCCACAATATACAAATGATCACCACCCTTCTCTTCAACTCTAAGACTACATAAGATGCACTATATTTAACATGAAAATCAATAATTTATCTATTATTAAATTACATGAAGTGGTCACATTTTAGGTACCACTATTTTTTGGAACCTATGTATACAAAAAGAATATATCAAACTATGTGTGGCTAGTCATTCAGAACTCATTGACCTCCTATAAGATGCATGTTATATCAGGATCACCTGAGTCATAGAGAGATTCATTAGAATCAAAGAGAATGAATATTCTATAAAGGTTATAATGTATCATCCATGGTGAAATATGGATATCATTCCACATTAAATGTAATATCCCCAAGTTATTTTCCGATATGAGTTCATGTCTCAATACACTAAAGTAATCTAAGTTGTCAAGAGTTATAATTTAAATTTATATAACAACTTGTGATATATTCTCAAACCAATAATACCTAAAAATATCACCACTCATTAAATAACAAGGGAAACTAAATGTCTTTAATAAAGAGATATTTTTTAATAGTGAAATAAAACAATAATATATTGTACATCTATTGTAAGAAAACAACCCCCCATAGAAAATAAATAGAAAATACTCATGTAAAAAACAATATAGGACTCTCACCAATTTAATAATAATCCTTTACAAAGATAATGGGTCAATATACATGAAATTATTCCCCCACTGTGAAACATGATCATTTTGAAAAACAAGTCTATGATATAGTTATTCTCTATAAATGGAACATTCTCTGAATAATACCCTTAATAAGCTACACCACCATGTATTAAAACAAGATCACTTGTGGAATTTGAAACTGAACTCATATATTTTTATTACAACCTACTTTATCTCATCCACCATATTAGAACCTCTTCTCAATATAATGGTAGGTAAAGTTACCTCATACTCGACTCCCTAGTTGGAGTTCCATTCACCCCCATGATTAGGCATGGGTGTCTATCTAATGTGTACATAACAAAACCTTCTAAGTGTATAAAATTATATTTTAACTTAACTCATTTATGAAATATGTTCAAAAATAAATTACATTTCACACTTGATTATAAATGTATGATACAAGAATATTTTTAAGACAATATTGAAACATCAACCTATAATATATTATAGAATAATTCTAATATCATAATAAAACATGCACATCTTAATGTCTTTTTATAATATATGAAACATGAATCTACCTAACTCTATTCTAATATCAATTATTTATATAATTTTTTAAATAAAAATATGACCACATACCTTTTATAGGAAAACATCATCCTCCACACCCAATTTATCAATGATATCCTATGAGGTGTTATTAATTATCAGAAAGAATAAAGTTTGTGATATTTTTAAAACTATTCTTAACACTAAATATAAATTCATAATAAATGATGGGTCCTAAGTTTATTCCATAAAATTATAGTCATCCATCCATCCAAAGATAACATTTTTATGAAGCACACTTTTATAGAAAAAGTGTGAAATCATCAAGTACAAACAAGAACATCAAACATTACAGAAGAAGTTAGAAAAATTAGAGAACAACATCAACATATTATATGCATATACCGTATATAATTTCTAGAAAATTTTAGTTACCTTTTTAGCAGGATCATATCTAATACTTTCTTCAAATTGGTATGACAATTTGTCCCATGTCTGCATGAACTCTTACACTATTATCTTCTAAGCGTTGAAGCCTTTAGATATGATTAATTGTTTTTTGATGATTCAATCAACCTTCCCCCTATTTGTTTCCACTTGAATCAGTTCTCCATTCAAACTTACTGTATCCTCTTTAGATGCATTAAAGATCAAGAGATTCTCTATAATCTCTTCCATAGAGTGCATAAGAATGTCCCATGGATTTTCCATGTTCTCTATGTAAGCACCCCATGACGAGCCATCCGTGATAACCACTGCTACACCCACATAAGCCTCCTTATAAGAAAGTCCCTGAGAAGAAGTTACAGGGGCAGAAAAAACCACTAAGTCTTCTTGAGTCCAAGACCGATCTTCAACCATTTCAACCTTCTTCTCCAGACCACGATCCTTAGGCTTAGGAACTTCCATTGTTCCTCTTCCTCTCACCAAGTTCAATCCAACCTCTTTCGCCTGTTCTTTTTTAGATGTCTCACCCTGCAATTCCTTGTTCCCACCCCTTTTATCTGATTTTTTCTCCACAGGTTTTGGTTGGTATGAGTAGTCGTTGTGGCCTTTAGACTTTCTCCTTTTGCACACAATGCATCTACCTGGGTCCCTGTTTTATTTCTATCCCTTCTTATTGCTTGGTCTGTGAATACCTCTCTATAACCCTCTTTATTATTAAAATTAGATATAAACAAAGTTATTGTATAGTAAATTTTCTTTAATTATTAAAGTAATATTATTCTTATGATAAAATAATTAAATTCATCTAAAAATATGGTGATTGAAAATTAGGTTTGATCTTATATTTCAAAATCATATTTTATGATCAATAACATGTTCATGAAATATTATTCACATATTAAATAGAAATAAAAAAAATCAAAAAATGATGATTAAGATTCTTAAATGAATAATATTTTAGAGTAATATATAAATGAATTAACTGAATAAAAATATGATTAAACATAAAATAAACTAACAAATCATCCACCATTCATAGAAAATTCTCACCACATTGATGTTTTTATATAATTTTATATATTTATAAAATCCCCTAAAAAGATTCATGTTAATTATTTTGGGGGGATAATTTATATCCTAACTACAAGTAAAAAACTACCTTAATGCACCAAAGATCCCCCTACCAAAGTACCCCTTTAGTTCCAATTTTTATCCAAGTAGTATTCTTATTTATTAATAAGTATTTTCTTACCACCATTCAACATGATATGTTTATTGAAACTATTATATGTTTTATGCATCATATATTCCCAAATTTAATATAATCCAATTATATATTGTAATATCCTATCTTTTTAATCGTGGGTTGAATTTCAAATATTTTCCTGTATTTAAGACCACACATGATCATTAATAACTGTGAAATTTATTTTCTCATTCCTCTACTAATTAGCTACATCCAACCACGGTATAGTCATATATCAAGAGATCAATCCATCTTCCATTTCCACCACAATTTATACCACCATAATGTTGTTTTAACCTATAGTTTCCCCTTATTCACTTGAATAAACTCTTTATAATATTATTTTCTAGTTAAATCATTTTTTATTCCCAAGTTCCTTGTCTCCACACTTCACACATAGGTCACCATGTGTTTATTTTCTGCCTTTTCACGGTGTTTAAATTCATACAAAATAAAACATTTAAAAATAGCCAAACTATAAAAATTAAAACTAAAAGTATAAAAACACTAAAACCAACATGTTGGTCAATAGTTAAGTAATAATAAGAATATTATGTGATAAATAATATTAAAATAATAATTAAGTTAATAAAGGTTAAACTCACCTTAAATTAGACTAAAAATTGGATGGTTATTCTATTTAATTTTACACATATCAAATTCCTTAACACTTAAACTCTATATTACCCTTATGCAATGATCTTAAAAACTTCACAAATAAAATCAATTATATATAGTCTTAAAATTATAGCGAGTGAATATTAATTTTTAATCAATTTAAAAAAAATAATATTATTTTTACTTCAACTCACTATCATTAAAACTAATTAATCAAACATGTATTCTAATTTCATTAGAAATTTATTATATTTTTTTAATATGGGCCATCCAACTCATAATTTTATAAGGGGTCTCTAAAAATATTAATTCAAACTGATACTTGGGAATTTAAATTTCATTACTTTTTTTATATTATGTTTTTAATATAATTAATGCACAGAACAAGTCCCATATCCACCAACAAAACTTTTTTCAATCACCTTTAAAAAATAATTTTTATAGTAAAAACATGATATTATAATTATTGTAAATGATCATTAATTTTCAATACAATCCTAGAATCTTAATCCCTATTATGAATCTTACCCTACCACTATTTTGGATAGTTAGAACAAGAAGGGGTTATAATAGATATTGGTCAATATAAGGTAATTATATTATTTTTAACACTATTTTCCCTTATTTTAAAAAAATTCTAAAGAATAACAAGAAATTTTAAATATATAAACCATAATAGAACTAATCAAAGTAATTTTAAAATTAAAATTTATTTAAATCATAATTTTTATAAATATCACTAGAAACTCTATTCAAGTCATAAAAATCACGATTCATTAATCCAATAATCACATGATATTATTTTATAGAATCTTACTCATACCATGTTATGAATTCAACTTAAATATTATGGTTACTTATTTATTTTAGTTTAATAGACCACTGGATGAGTTGGTAGAGGTCATGGGTCATAATTCTAGTAAACATACTAGTGGTAATTAATCATTAATTCATGTTAGATAGTAATATCTAAATAATTCCCTTTTACATTATACCCAATTGCTAAAACTACAGAGGGGTGGGCCCATGTGGGTTACTGGAAACTCGAAAGACATTTGGAGGGAATCTAGAAGGGTATCGAGTACTAAGTAAATAAGGATTGGGTTTTATGTTAGGACATGAATAGTTTTATTTTCATTTTTATTTAAATTAATTTAATTTTTTAAAAATTTATGAAAACATAGCTCATTATTCCTTTATCCCAAACACGCGATTTGGCCTCCATTCCCCCTCTTGTTCTATTTTTAAAGATCTCTTCTCAATAATTTATGATCTAAATCAAATATTTATCTCTTCATTGGATCATTATGGGAATATTTATCCCTCCACCTATATTTATTATCAGTATATATATTTTTTATTTTATTATCAAAAAATACTTAAATAAGATGATTTATATTCTTTTACAATTTTATTTATTTGAGGAAAATAAATAAAATATATTTGAAGTGTAGGATAATATAATTATGAGGTACTTAGTCCTTATGTTTTATAATTAATTTATATGAATTTCATGTTAAATTTGATATAAGTGTTGTGGAATGTTTGTGTTCATTCCTCAAAAAATAATTAAGACATGCTTATTTGAATGTGCTATGTTTAATGAGGATTTCATTTTCATTTAGAGTTCCATTGAGTTATGTGTTTGATTCCATCATCAATAATGACCATATTAAAAATTTAAACTGATATAGAACCTTTAATTTAGGACTCATGGTGGATATATGGATATATTAGGGACTATCATACATTATTAGGTGCATATAGAGTACCCATGGTGAGGAGAGATATTGAATGTGAATGATAACGTTGTGGTTATACTTGGGAATGATGCTTTGATACTATTAAAATCTATTTGGATATGTTTTCTTATGAGATGGTTTGTGGTTGTTCACCTTTAAATAAATTGGTTTATTGTGGGTATACCTATGATAATAGAAATCACTAAAAGGGGTTTTGTGTGTGAGAACTAACCAAATGTTGAGGAATGTTGCATTTGGGTGTTTTGATAATTCATATTGGATATTGGTAAGAGAGTTGGAAGATATTCTAATATAACATAGACTAAGATGTGGAGGTGATAACATACCTATTCATTTTATGCAAGTGTCACAAAATTTGGTGTTATGCCAATCCACCATAGACTTTGAAGTAGGGTGGAATGATATTATAACACATTATTTGTTATAGATATCGGATTTTATAACATTTATATCTAATTTTAATAATGGAAAAGGGTTGTATTCCATAAAAACTAAGTATTTAAACCCTATGGTGATGCAAAGTTAGATGTAATTACAACTAATATTTTTACTTAATGGATTGTTATGGTTGATAGTTATGTTAACACGTGTCTTGTGATGTTTGATTATGGATACATGGTTCAATTCCATGTATACCTTTGGTGTTATTATTATATGTTCTAATTTGATATTGGAACTGTTTGATGTAGGTATGGTTTCTCATTGAATGACTTTTTTTCACTCATTAGTGTGGAAAGTGTTATCTATTATTATTTTTATCAGTAATTCATTGTGTATATATACTTATATATATTGTAGAATTATTTAATTAAATTTTGGGGGTGGGGTACTTAGTATATTTACCACACCCAACATGTGAACCTTGATGGGAATGAAAACATTGTGGTTTTATATGTTCTTATGGGTCAGGCCCGATGATTGATGGGCGATCCAAATGAATATTTTGATAGGGAGATGTGATCTGTTTGAGACTGGGATCTAGTTATTATTCTATGTCCCCATTATTTTGTTATTTTGGAATAATACTATATATAATTAACCCATTAGTAAATATAGTTTATATATATATATATATGCCTTATATGGCATTAAAATTGGTTACATTCTAATATATAATGACATAAGTTTTGTTATGGTTAGCCATATCTATAATATCTATATTATGTTCTTTATAATTCATGATAGTTTTTTATATTACTTATATTATTAATAGTCACCTAATAGAGAATATAATATCTATATTTTATAAATAAACCCTTACCACTTGTCAATAACTTCAAGCGTATAGGGAGGTGCACTTCTGATCATGTGGTGTCATCCATATCAACACGATTCAGGTTGATAGGGATGGAGATATTATACATTTACTCATTCACTCATAATCCTACTCATTCAATTTATTTTAAAATTACATTTAAAAAAAATATAATTTTATTTTTAAGAAATAATATATATTATTGATAGAAAATCTAGAAATAATCAAAATTTACCATGTTATTTTATATTCCTAAAATCTATAAAAATAATTTAATTATTTTAGAATATAAAAATATATGAGATTAAAAAAAACTCCCCAATATATTGAATATTTTTTTCCACTTATATTTAAAATCATTTAGAATTATTATTTACCAATATATGCATGAAAATAAAAAATAACAATTTAAAGAGCAAGCTCTATTCCATTTTAATCTAAAAAAGAATAGGGGATTGAATTTATAATTTCAAAAAAGTATCATAAAATAATTTTTTCAAAATAAATTCCTATAAAACATTCTAAGAATTAATAAAAATTTGATTACCTCTTATTAGTGTTTTAATTCATTTGATAAATAAATGAGCTTATAATTCCATGTAATATAAGAATGAATATAATTTACTCGATTTAGCTAAAAAATAGTCTAATTTTAGTCTCCTCCATATAAATGGGTCTTCTTACTTTTTCTAAAATAAAATTTAATATTTATTGTGGTATTATAGGACCTATGAATCAAAATTTTGTTATTTTTAAAAAATAAAACATTACTACATGAGTTAAAAAAGTGATATCCCACTTTTATCACCTCTTTCATAAATGATTTTATAGGTATTTAAACTTCTAAATTAGTATAATTTTATTACTATCATCTATTACTCATTTTACATATTTAAACATATAATACCATTTTAAATTTTAAAAATGAGATCACCATATTAAATTTTTAGATGTTTTTCCTCATTCCAAACCACTTATTATTCATCAATATTTTTAATTTCTAAATTAATAATAAATTCCAGTTGATCACAAAAAAATAATAATGATCACTCCACCACAATGAACATTAACTATGAACCTTCCCATTTCCAAAAACAACCTCTAAAGAATTAGGTTTTTTTCCTTCACCCATCTCAAGCATACAAAAATGAACTAGAATGTAAAAAACTATCCTATAATTACCATTCTATAAAATTAAAATTTTACAGGGACTTATGTGAACCCCCAACCATATGAATTTGTAAAACAAAAATGAGTGTCTAATGTAACTCTTAAAGATCCATTAACCTTCTAATGAATTATCACAATAAATTAAAAAAAGAATTGCAGTAATAAATATCCATGTAATAAAAAATTCCAATCATCATCAATAAAACTACAAAAAACCCAAAAAAACACCAATATATTATATAGAAAAATATAGTATTAAACACAACTCATACACATATATCATAAATATATACACCAGGAATTACCAAAATAAATGCATAAAATCAACCCACTACCTAAAATCTTTAATCATCTAGAAATATTCACTATGATATTGGGTCCCAAATTCCCAATTATAACATGTCTTTATATTTTTCTATAAAAACGTGATTGAATTTTTCACATTTATGTTATGTGAAAGTATATGGTGTAAGAAATAAATCACAGTTAGATACTACCAATGACTCTAAATATCCCATGGATCCTAACATGCTCATATATGTGTTATCAAATTTAATTCCATGAATTTTACATATAAAATCAACTAAAATCAATAATTGTAAATTTTTTACCAATATAAATTTTTTACTATAATTTAATAATTTTTTTATAGAATCTAATTATACCCTTAGAACATATGATATCCAAACACATAGAATAATCATTATCTAGACCAAAAACAAGTTCTTCTATTATTTAATTATCAAAATCACATTATATACGAGCACATGGGTTACCTTATATCATATTATAACATAAAGTTATTTCAAACTCATGTCTCAATCAGATCAAAGCGCAAAATAATTATTATCCAAACACATAGATCATTTACATCATAGCTTAACATAAGGCTCAGCCTAACTCCAAGATCAATCTCATCATATCCTAACACATGGATTATCCAAGAACATGGATCAATTATTAAATATCCTAACACACATCTTTTCCAAATTCATGGACCACTATCTTCTTTTCATAACACAAGGATTAGATAGACTTATGGTTAATTCAGATTATATCCTAACCCAAGGCTATCACTGAAGCATAAACAAGACCATTATTTTTAAAAAAATATGATGTAACATATTACAAATTTATAATATCATATCACAACTTATCAATATAATATTTCATTTATAATCAAAAATTTCATCATCAACTAGAATCAAGTTTCCCATTTTCAAATCATCAATAATTTTTTAAAAAAAACACATTTTTATTTCCTCTTGGTTTTAAACATTTATATCACATAAAACTTATTCAACAAATCTCTTAATTTACCATACAACATAATCCATAAATCTTATATTATTTAAAATTAATAAAATTTCCCCCAAACATCTGACAGAAACCAATTAATAAAATTATAAATCATAGAAATTAAAATTATTAATGTAATATTCTGTTACTATTACTCTTTAATTTATCAACAAATAATGAAAAACATTAGGAATCAATAATGTTTTAGAATAACCCACAATTAAATAATCAACAGTTATATTCTCATATGAGAGGCATTTTACTCATCTTCTCATGTTTTCTATTTTTTATAACCTACCACTTCATGATATTTTCATATATAGTCAAAGTATTCAATTATTATCGAAAGGTAATTTTATTAATTTTTTTTAAAAATTCCAAAATCATACCACTTTTTCCACTATTATCACTTACTTCATATTTTATCGGAATAATAATGGTTGTTTTTGTTGTTGTGATAGTCCTATAATTTTCTTCACATATTATTCATTCCTTTTCCTACCTCATTATATTTTCCAAATTAACATTTCACTAGATTTTCTTATTTTGTATCCAATATTTGAAAAAATACCCCCATGGTATCCTCAGTCCATATGGTAATATAATTTACCACACCACTAGGGTTAATCTTTATGACACCTGATTTCATTCATAATAATATTTATTTGAACTAATTTGAAAATTTTCAAAACCAAAATTACATAACTCTAATTAAAGAAAATAAATTTCTAAATGTATATTATAAGTTCTGAATAATATCCTCAAATGTGGTCATTAATGAAAAGTTAATTCCATTGATATTTTTTTTAAAAAAATAGTATTATTATTGGAATCCATAATCAACACTACATTGTGGAATGTTTTATCTACTTCAACTATGATTTCCATGTGATTTTAATTCATGAATGTAATTTGATATATTATAATTTCATGACACATTTCCACTTAAACCCCACCTTGTTTGGTGAAAAAACACGGTGCAACCCTTGAATCCTACCTCTAATGGGACATGAGTTGGTGAATTGGGTCAAGCATATATATTTAAGAGATTCAAGCATGGAAGATGTTTTCTATGGATGATATTTGTTAAAATAATTATTGGATATTCAATATAACATAAATTTTAGCATACCAACCCTCATTTTCTTGGATTAATTTTATAGAATTGATGAGATCCTGAAGAATATTAGATAAAATAATAAAATTAATAGCACAGTGGTAGAAAATGATCGTAGAATTCCCCACTTATATTTGGATCATCAACGATCAATGAAAATGAATGATTAACCTATAAATAATTTAAACCTACATTGTAGTATCCTAAATCTAGTTCACCTTCCTTATGACTGAATCAGGTGTTAGAAACCGCAAGTATGATTCCTTATATACCATAGGATACCGACTAGTGGTGAGGGTATATGTATATCATTGGAAGAATTTACCATCCTTAAAATAGGTAACAATAATAGAAATATAATAAAAATACTAACAATATATTATAATAAGAAATATAGATATTTTAGATAAATTCGAGACACAATTACTGCAACAACCCATAATTTTATCCTTCAAATTTCCCCACTGAATATTTATCTATGTCATATTTATTAATATAATTTAATGCACATACACCACATAATAAAACAAAAAAATATTTATTATAATAATATTAAAATTTCATTTAGAGAATAAAATATCAATAATAATTAAATTATTATAATGGGACAAAAAAATAAAATAAGATAACAATAATTGGAAAATTTGGATATGATCGATCTCCCAGAATAATCACAGTCACGAAAAACAATGTAGAAATGAAGCAAAATATTAACAATCCAATATTCATTTTCAAAATGAAAAGAAACCTGGGAATAAAATATAATTCTAGGAATAATAAATTAAATATGAGATATTTATTGAACGTAGGGATCCCACATGATCATTATGAACCTACAATTTGAATAGTTACATGACCTTTGGAATAATAATATGACCATTGGAATAGTAACATGACCTATGAAATATTAATATAGATGATAGGGATTGTAAACTGACTGTTATAATCATATCTTATCCTATGAAATTCTAACATAATATTTAGGTTTCTTATAAAATGAAAATATGATATATTTATACCATGGTATAAGAAAATTAATTATTTAAATATGAAAAATTACATGTTTTTATTTTTATAAGACATAAATGTTTTAATATTACCTTTATGATAAAACAATGATTTAATGAAATTTTATTTTCATAAAACATTTTTATAAATTAATATAATTTTTTATTATAATTATAATAAAATTTTATGAGACCATAAGTAATTTTTCCATGTTTCATAAAATTATTAACAATATTAAAATTGTTGTTTTTCAAATAAATGAGAATTTTATTTAAAAATAAATTTCTTATAATTAGAAAATTATTTTCATAAATATTTTTAAATTTTTGGAATCTAAAATAAAATTATTGTGATTTTTTGTAATTTCTATACAATAGTTGAATTGTTGTTGAATAGTTAATTACGATAAATACGGTATTTCACATTATAAGCTAAATAAATTATTTTTTAGTTATGGATGATATAGGAACCCAATAGTTAAAACTCAAATAAATCATATACTATATATTTACTTAATAATAAATACTATTGATAATCTTGATCCAATTTAAAATACTAATGAATATAAAATTAAAAAATTCATCTTTTCCCCTTATAGATAACACCCTCACCACCCCTTCTCCTAACAAATTTTATTCCTTGGAACATTATAAATTTATATAAATTTACCTTCCCAATAAACTCCACCATGTCCTATTGATTGTTGTTTAATATAAAAATCACTTCATGTTTCGTTAAGTTGTATTTTAGGGTGACAACATTTAAGAGGTTATATTAACAACTTACGTATTTTAAATTCATTTCTTCTTATACCTTCTCCTTGAATCCATAATCCCACATGATATAATGATTCCAATATCACAAATTATTTGGAATTATATTTGGATAATGGTATATACATATTCTACCTTTACTACTTTAGATTCTAAAATGAAAACTTTGCATAAAATATGGTTAGTTCACTACATCCCTGAACAACGCACTTCATTTTTATCCACCACCTTCATGGATGGTCATAAAAATATTATTAGGATTAAATAAGATGAAAATAATTATAATATAACATATAAGTATTATAATATTTTAATAATCCATTCATTAAATAAAAAAACCCAATTCGTGAAGGTCGATAAAATGGTCTAAATGAACTTACCACACAACATTAACATTTTAACTAAGTAAATCCTTCTTATTTCAGAAAAAAATATGATATTTGGGACCATTTTAATTTTTAGAAGTTCATGGATACCTTTTTAGTTCACTTCTATAGATTTATTCCCATTTTACTTTAATTTCAATAATTATAAAAAAGTGATCCAACCATGAAACCATGTACCAAACTTCCCCAGAACATTGAAATTACACTTTATATGTCATTGAAATGGTTATAAAAGAACATAATAAAATTATATTAAATAAAATATATATGAAAAATGAATTTAATTAAATAATTAATGAATTTAATTTGATTATTCTTTAAATTAATCACAATAACATAATGATTCAGGAACATAAGGTAAGGGATATCTTAAAACCACACTTTTTCATTAGGTTATAACCATTCCATCTCTAACTAACTTTTTATCTCTATATCTCTCTATTTGATGATATGGAATGATTAAAATTCTATATATACATACATTAAATATATAGTTATCTTATTCAATATTCCTTTTATGGGGGTAATACATTCATGAATTTTATTTTCTGATGCCTTCCTTATGAAATCTACTTTAATTATGATATGTGGAAAGATTATATAACCCATTTATTTCCATGGTTAATTATTATTTTATGACTTTTGATTAATTTAGTTTTTGGAACACATATATATGTATATCATATGATGGTTTCACCTAGATTGTGAACATTGAATTGGGTAATATTTTTGTCTATTGATACGTTATTTATGGGATAATATAGTAAACCTAATCCACAATGGGACTCTATCCACCATGAGATGTTTGCTTGGAAGATAACATTTACTTATACTTATGTCATGTTATATATTGTATCCAGTTTCCTATGTTGTAATGATATTATGTTACCATTTTCTTTATTTTATACTCCCATATAATTATTATTGATCCTTATCTTTTATGATATCATGTTATTCTATTTTATTCACATGTTATGCTTTGTTATCATGTTTATTTCCTTACTATGATTTTTACCTCACCCCTATATTTTATGTATTCTCAAGGTTATCTTATGAATTTTTAGGAAATTAAAGGGATTTAGGGGATCATTATGGAGATTAAAATAAAGTTTTTTTCTTTTAATTTCACTTTGATGTATTATGAACCTAGTCTTCCAAATACTCTAGGCTTTCTAAGTATTTGGTTGTATTTAATCAATATTTATGTAAATTTTTTTAATTATATACATGAAATTATTGGGTCACTATAGATTGTATTAATTAATGGTTTAATTATTTTAGGGGATTAGGGTTGTAATAATTTATTGGGAACCCTAGAGTTAAGTATAAGTATTAGATAATATCCTCAATTTTTTGTGAAATATAGAGCGAGTGGTTACTAAGTAATTACAACCCTGTATGGATACTACATGTAGAGGTGTATCTAGAATAGTTTTACCTAGGGGTAATAATATTGAAAATTGTACACTGGTATTTTACTTGATCATTACCTAGATTACAACAATGTGGACTTTCTAAACACATGGTTTAATACACCTAGGGAATATGATTTGGAAAATTTAAAAACTATTTATGAACTGTTGAAAAGGACTTAAAAAGATTGTTAGGAGAGAAAAGATATTAGGGAAATTACAATGATAAACTATATTGAAAACATAGATATTAATAATTTATTATTTATGTGTTATTTACAAGTTATTCTTTATATGTTCATATTTTTCCTTTTTATAAGTTTATTAGTTAAATTATTATAATATTTTTTAAATTTTAGTGAATTGATATAAATAATAGGAACCATTCCAATAAAAAATATGATAGGAAATGTGATGATTTCTCTATTAACATGCCTAACCTTATAGGATCAGTATCTAGGAACATCATGGAATTATTGCATTAGTTAACTCATTCTATTAAAAATAAAATGAATTATATATATTTCCCTTCTTCTCCTAAGAAATGGATAGTTACAGTCATTTACTTTGTGTGAAAAATACCTCCTACCTTTAGTGGATCATATGAAACCATCATAATGGAACAATTTATTAAATCTATTAAAAAGGTATTATTTTTCCTCCAATGGTTAGAACAAGAGATTTTTTTTACTATCTATCACCTTGAAGGGGAATCCAATCAGTTCTGGACACTAATCAAGTACACAAAGTATAAAGAGGATATTAATTCCATGGTATATGAAGAATTCTTGAAAATATTTTCAATAAATATTTTCTCTTAACTCTCCATCTTAAAATGTATAGGGAGATCCTTGGAATAAAGAAAAAAGAATATGAGTCCATCGAGGAATATGAGGAAAATTTCACAAGGCATGCATGATACGCCTATGACATTTTCATCATCACTAAAACAAAGCTAGGCCGCTTATTTAGAGAATTAAATTTGAGTCTATAAAAAGATTTAGAAATTTGATACATTTAAATCTATGAATATATTTTTTATTGTTCCCTCATGGTCGACATGGAGATTGGAGACTCTCAGTGGTCACATGGTCAGGATAATAAAAAAGATTAAATTAGAGTATTATATGGGAGGATCAATGGATAAATAACATTGAGGAATGAAAAAAAAACATCCAATATATTAAAAATATTATAATAAGTATCCCAAAAACTATATCAAGGAAACTAGGATATTTGTAAAATGTGGAGAAGAGGGGAATCAATATAATCATTGTTGGTTAGAGATAATGAAACCCACTAATGTGATGGGAAAATAGAAGCTTCAAATTAGTACTCAGCCGTTGATAAATTATTTAAACTACAATGAACATATGAATTATGTGAAACAATTCCCTAATCCAAGGGTTGTTGGAGATAATCAATGAAAACAATCTCCAAGGAATAGAAATCAAAGAAGGTCATATATTGTTACTACTACTGAGGTGGATCCTAACAATGATGTGTTTATAGGTATGCTAGTTATTCATTCAAGAATAAGGAAAATAATATTTGATTATAGTTATATGAATTATTTAATGTATTTTATATTTAGTAGAACTATTCAAAAAACACCTCAAAACATGTGGGTGGAGCAATCTGTGAGAATAGAAAATGGAAGAGTAATCGAATTCCAAGTATATAACACCTCCCCAATCAATGTCTTTGGAGTGAACCTTCATGTTTTTTGTATTACTTCCATTAGTGTTATTTGATGATATATTGGTCATGTATTATATATACTTATATGAATCCAATATCAACTATTGGGGAGGGAGATCACTCTTCACATACTGATTTATCCTCTAATTTTGTCCAAGTGTAAAGAGGGGCATGAATCTATTTCTGAAACTTCTTCTCAATATTGGATTTTTTTTTTCGTTATAAGAAAGAGTATATAGACAAAATTATTGGTAAAAAAGTTGTGAATCCTACTTGATGATATCCCCATTATGAAATATTATGATGATGTATTCCCTAAAATGTTGTCTAGTCTTTCTCTTAACCCATAGGTTGAGTTTTAACTTAACTAATACCTAAATTTTTACCTATATCCAAGAATCTATAAGAAATAACCACCGCTGAGTTAGAAGAAATGATGAATAAGTAAACGAGGAAACTGGATATGGGTTTTATATGCATGATTAATTCATTGTGGGGTGCACCAGTCCTCTTCATCATAAAGAAGGATTGGTCAATGTTCTACTTCATTGATTTTTGTGAACTCAACAAAATCATAATAATGAACATGTATCCCATACCATGGATGGATGACTTGTTCAATAAACTATTTTGGGTACAATATTTATCAAAGTTGGAAATTTTGTTGAGATATTAAAAATTAATGGTGAATAAGTAAGATATTCCCAGGGCTGTATTTTGAACCTGATATGAACACTATTAGTTCATAGTGATGCCCTTCAGACTCAAAAATTCCCCCATCAATCTTTATGGGCATACTAAATATAATATTTAAGTATTACCTTGAAAAAATTTTGGTAGTATTTATAGATGAAATTATAATATGCTCCAAAAGTATCGAGGATCATGGGGACCATTTGAATACAATGTTATAAAATTTTTGAAATGAGAAAACATCTAAAAATTATAGTATATGTGGGTTACAGATGGAGAAAACATAATTTTTGGGGCATGTTATCACCAACAAAGATAAATCTAGAAAACATTTTAAGAAATAGTCAATTGAGCAGTGTTACAATCTAACATCTATAAAAAAGACTTATAATGCCCTTAGATTTGTTGGGTATTACTGATGATTTGTGAGAAACTTCTCATGATAGTAAAAACTTCTAACTGAGATCACTCTAAAAAGGGTAATGCTTTTTCAGACTAATGAATATAAAGAGATATTTATATAATTTAAAAAGAGTATTATCAAGGCACTATTTCTCACACTACCCCCAAATGGGGAAAATTTCACGGGGTACAACGATGCATCAAATAATGGATTAGGTGGTTTACTATTGTAGAATGATAAAGTGATAGACTAAACCTCAAGGAAGTTTAAATTTCATGAATAAAACTACCCAAGTTATGATCTAGAGTGAGATATAATTATCATCACATGAAAAATATTTTGGTATTATATCTATGAGGAAAATTGTGCAGTATTTTTGGATCATCAGAGCCTCAAACCTATTTTCAAATAGAAGGAGCTTAATATGAACCAACGAAGATAGATGTAGTTATAAAAGACTATAACCACTTCATCCACTACCATCCAAGTAAAGAAATTAAATTGTAAGATAAAACAACTAGAAATGATCTTTTAACCTTATCAATTATGAGAATTCAGAATGACCCAATATTATTAGACTTATAAAGGATGGAAATTGGAATCCTAATTAAAGGAACATCATCATTCCTTTATCAAATGATTTCCCAACCATACCTTTAGGATAAGATAAGATATTCTCAAAGAGATTATTTAGAAAAAAATAATAATTTGGAAGATATGAGAAATTGGAAACCCTCAGAGATAAAAATTTGATGAAGGATTTGTATAATTTGGGTCATGACTATGTGTACCTTAAAATCCTAAGATAAAGAAGGATTTGTCAAATGATGCACATATATCAACCTTATCCATTCATCTAGGTAGAAATAAGATGTATCATGGTCTTAGATAGAACTATTTTTAGGAAAATATGAAAAAGGAGATCATGGAATATATATCAACATTCCTGGTAAGTTAGCAACTGAAGACATAAAATAAAAAGTCAAAGGGGATAATAAAACCTTTACCTATACCAACATAGAAAGTAAGAAATATAACCTTGGAATTTTTCATTGGTCTTCTGAATACATCAATGGGAAATAATTATATATGGGATATAATGGATCACTTAATGAATATTTCACACTTCATTTTAGTTTTATAGGAGTTATTACTCTATTTACATTTAATGATATACTTTAAAGTAGTGGCTATGTTTCATGGAACACCATTATTGATTGTATTTTATCAAGATCCTAAATTTATCTCTATGTTCAGGAATAGCCTCCAATAAGATCAAAATAATGAGTTGAACATTTTATAGATTATCACCACAAAAATTATACAAAATCTAAGCAGACTATCCAAACCCTTGAGGAAATTTTTAGAGCATGCTTGATAGACTTCACAAGCGGATGAGATCAATATCATCCCTCGATGAATTTCCCCTTAAATAATAGCCTTCACCAATGAATCAAATGGGTCTATATGAATCTCAATATCGGAAGTGATCTAGAACAAATGATTTATGGGATAAAGTTTGTGAACACAATCTATTGGGTCCAATAATGGTCTAAAAATGGTATAAATGGTTAAACAAATTCTGTAATACATTAGGGATACTAAAAATCATCTATGAGACCTATATTTTGAGGTTAGAGATAATGTTTTCTTCTGTATATCTCCCTGAATGAAAGTCATGATATTCTAGAAGAAGGGTAAGTTATGTCCTAGGTACATCTTCCCCTTTGAGATTCTTGATGACATCAGACCTATGACCTTTTAACTAACACTCCCACCTACCCTTTTTCTTGTATCCTATGTATTCCTTGTATCCCTCTAGAGTATGTACATTCCATATCCGTCACATGTATAGAATTTTGAGGTGGTACAACAAAAAAATGATATGTCTTATGAGGATCATTCCGTGAAGATATTAGACCATACATATAATGTTCTATGAAACAAGACAACTCCTCAAGTCAAAGTGCTATAGTGACACTCTATGTATAAGGAGGTTACATGGGAACCAAAGGAATCTATGAAGCAGAATTACCAGTAAATATTTTCACCTTATTATGTAAAGAGAAAGTTTCAATGGAAAATTATATAGTGAATCGTGTAATAATGAAAGTTATTATCAATTAAATTTAACTTATGAATTTATAATTCTGTAATATGTTGTAATATAATAAAATGAACACACAATACAAAATGAAACAAACAACATTTTATTATAATAATTTGATCATTAAATTTAGATAATAAAAATTTCCATAATAATTTAAAGTATTAAAATGGGATATAAAATGAAAAATTGGATAATAATTGGAAAATTTAGATTTCCTTGATCCCCTAGAATAATCACACTTAGGAAAAACATTGTAGAAATAAATAAGAATGTTATTTATCCAATATGAATTATTAAAATTAAAATAACATTGCGAAGATATTGAAAAAATAATGAATGAAATATGAGTTATTTAAAGAATTTGGAGATACCATATGACCGTTTCAAATCTACCGATTGGAATAGTAACCTAACCATTGGAATAGTAATTTGACCAATTGAATAGTAACATGACTATTGGAATAGTAATATAGTTGGAAGGAATAGTAACCAGATTGTTAGAATAATATTATAACCTATGTAAGTGAAAAATAATATTTTGGAATCTTATAAAATAAAAATATGAAATATTTATATCATAGTCCGAGCAAATAAATGTTTTTAAAATAGTATATTTTCCATTTTTTTATGAAACATAAATATTTTAATTTCACATTTATAATAAAATTCATGAATTAATAGAATGATTGATTTTATAAAATGGGTATATAAATTAATATTATTTTTTTAAAATTATAAAATAATTTTCTAAGACCATAAGTAATTTTTCGAAGGGCTAGAAAATCGATTAAATATTAAAATTGATATTTTTTTGGAATAAATGAGAATTTTATTTAAAAATTAAATTTCTCATAATTATAAAATTATTTTTAGAAAATTTATTTCACTTTTTTAATCTAAACATCATAAAATGGTTAGGGTTATTTTTTTTTATTTTCTTAAATAGTTGATTTTTTGTGAATATCAAAATATGAAAAAATATGGTATTTGATTTTATACGCTCTATACATGATTTTTTGAGTAATTTATTTCTTAATAACCCATTAGTTAGAATTTACATGTATTTTTACTATATATATTCAAGGTGACTTAAGGTGTATTTCAAGGAGAATATATTTAAGAGGTAATATTGTAAAGTTACCTCTTTTAAATTAATTTCTATTCAACCTTCTCTGCACCCTCTCATACAACATGAAAATTTGAATAAAATATCATAAATATATTATAATGTTATTATGTTAATGAGATATATATCTTATAACCTCCCTTCTTTAAATTCTAAAATGAAAACATTGTTTAGAATATGATTGGTTCAACGCCTCACAGAAAAATGCACTTAATTTTTCTCCACTACCTTCAATGATGATCAAGAAAAATATTATTATGATTAAATAAGAAGATAAAAAGAAAATAAAACAAATTTCAGGTAAAATAATGTTTCAAAAATCAATTAATTAAAAATAATGAATCTAGTTTGTGGCGGTCAGTGAAACTGCCTAAATGAACTAACCACATAACGTTAATGTTTTTACTAAGTGAATCAACCCCTTGTTGGAACAAAAATAAAAAAATTTATGAAAATTTAAAATTATATATTTTCATTAATGACATTTCATTTAAATTTTGGAGTTGTATTACCATTTGATAAGAACATCAATAGTTATACAAAAGTTATCGGACCATGGAACCATGATAAAAACACCCTTGAAACAAAAAAGTAATTTTATATCTCATTGAAGTGGTTATAAATGAACATAATAAATTTATAGTGAATCAAATATAGGTTTAAAAGGATTATAATTATGTAATTAATAAATATAATTTGATTATTTAGGATATTAAGCACAAGCACAACATGATTATATAATATAATGAAATGGATCTCTTCAAACATCCCTTTTTTCTTTTGGTTATAACCTTTTTATAAATAAATCACATCATCTCTCTCTCTGATGTTATGTAATGATTATAAATTATATATATATATATATGTATCTTATATCTATACCTATCTTCTTTTACCTTTAGTTTATGGGGTAGTACATGGCTTATGTTTATTTATCAACACCTTCTTTACTAAGTCTCTATTGATTATGATTTGAGGCAATATTATGCAACCCATTTCATTTTAATGATAATTATTATGTTTATAAATTATGGTTAATTTTATTTTTTAGAACACACAATAATGAACATGATATTATGGGTGCAACTACACATTTCCCCAATGAATTTTGTAATTTTATTACCTCATGATACATTTTTTATGGTATTAGGGAGTAAACCTAATCCACGATGGGACTATATCCACCATGTGATTTTGTCTTGAAAGATATCCATGACTTATACAAATGTTATGTTTTATGTTTTTTCAAATTTTCTATTTTTACATGATCTTATCATACCATGTTCTTTATGTTATTCTCTGATTTGATTATTCATGAGCATTCTCTTTTATGATATCATGTTTTGTTTTTTAACTCACATGTTATGGTTCGTTATCATGTTTATTCCCATATTGGGTTTTTTATCTTACCCTTTTCTTTTATATATTTCCCAGTCTATCCTATGTAGTTTTAGGAGCTCAAAGGTACATAAGATATTATTATAGAGATTATTATTATTTATTTAATTTCAATTTAATGTACTATGAACCTAGTCTTACAATGACACTAGGATTTTTGATCCATTGGTTGTATTTAATGGATATTTATGTCAAAAATCATGTAATAATATATTTTAAAGCCCCATGCTTCTATAGTAATAACATCACCCACGATATAAAAATTTATATCATTAATTAAATATACTTATCCACATGAAAAAATGACCTTTCATTGATCGATCATATACAACAAGTCTCAAAAATAACAAAAAAAATTAAAGATAATAGCAATGATAGTCTTGATCCTAGCCATGGTCCCATAACCAGACTCTTAAAAAGATATATAGAACATCCATAAAAATAAGTCCCCTTCCCCTACTTTAATCTTAAACTATAAATTCTTCTTGGGTACATAAATAATTGAGAAGGATTTCAGTAAAAGTTAGTAGACCACCACTAATAGGGTCCCTAAATATGTTTAGTTAATATAGTTGAATATATTGTGTAGTATGATAAAAAGTAAATAATAAAACAAGGATTAAATAATAATAATAAAAATTCAAGGACTATAGGTACTACACAATGACTTGGATGTGATCATACTATATTTTACATCTGTCAAGGTGTCTCCAAGACTGTCAGTAGAATACCAATTGTACATCATGTATCAAGTCGTAAGTATGGTCATAATATCTGAATATAGAAAAAAAATATTACAAGGGTAATGAGTTCATATAAAATATTCAGAAAAATGAGAATAATAACATTATGATATATTAATAATAATTAATTCATGGGTAATAAATCATTATAATATTCGAAATCATGAGAATTATATCCTAAAACAAATCAAATAAAAGTAAAAATCACATCCCAAATATATCATAAAGATAGGTGATAGAATCACAATCCATTTTCATAAACACAAGAGGGGGAATAATCCCTAGAATCAAGTCAAATCAAAAGATATGGAATCATATCCCACAATAACCATTTTTGTATAGGCGTATTGTCCCCTTCTTTAAAAGCATCACAATATGGGTTATACATTCATATTCTAAGGTTAATAGAAACATTATAGGTTTAGTTTCCCATCATTATCATTACTAATGTAACATGGGTATTATATTCCATATCTAAGTGTGAATTACATCCCACAATCTATTAGGCATTATATCCCATAGTTATGGGAATAACATTCTGATCAAAACATACAATATAATATTCAAATCATCCCCCATCATGAACCAAGAAATACAAGTGGAAATAATAAAATATAAGTATATGAGAGATAATGGTGTTATAATATTGTAATTTTTAATATATAATTTATTTGGGAAAATTAAGAAGTAAAAAAGAAGGATCTTGTTGAAGATGATTACATTCACTTATAAAAAAATCCTTTGGATATCTTATTAATGACCCTAGTGATGGTATTTTGGGCTGAAAAATTGATGTAGAATGTGATAAGAATATTGGGGATATATTCTGGTAGGATTTGGTCAAGATAAGTGTATTTAGATGCATGAAGAGGTGAGGGGAGGGGATTCCCCTTCATAGTTTAAGAGGATGCTTATTTTTGTAAATACCCAAAACTATTCAACAATGGGAAGTCTCACCCAACCCCAGTGCCTCAAAAATTGATAAAAATTGGGTTGGATAAAATATCAGGTTGATCCACACCTCCAATAGAAAAGGAAACAATTTTTTAAATAGGTTATTCACTTTACCTCAAAGGTTAGAAACTTTTACAAATTTTGGTTTTGCCATGGTAACTAGTTTTTAACCTATGTAATTTATACTTTAAGCTTCATATAAAATGATCCTTTTAGAAAATTTTAAATCATTTATTATGAATATGAAATTTATTTTATCAAATAAAAATTTAATGTGTAAGGAACATTAATTTTAAAATAATCACATGTAATTCACAAAACATGGTTTTAAACTTAACCATTGTATTTATTTTTTACTATTTTTACTGTTCATTTTGAAAAAAAATTAAGATAAAATTTTAAAATAATATTAATTATTATTTTTATAAACATGGAATATGTTTTATTATATTTAATTTATAGAAGTGGATATATTTAATTTAAAAATGAACTCACACAACATTCTAAAAAATAGATTTTCAAAAAAAGGATTTTCAAGAATATGATTATCTTTTATTAACTATAGGATTGGTGATCATCATTATATGGATTTAATTTAATATATTTATATATATAATCTATAAATTTAATTTAAATATTTTTTTATTAGTTGTTATTTTAATTAATTAAGCTGGAGGAACATTATTTGCGTAAAAATAGCTTTCAGAAAAATGTATTTTTAAGCCTAAAAACAATCTTATTACAAAATCAGGTATAAATATGAATAAAATGTAATTAATTATATTAAATATAAAAAAATTATATTTATTTTAATTTTAAATTAAATTTAATTAATTATGGGACTTAAATAACTTAATTCATTGAAAATAAATGATATTTTAACATAAAGCAGTATTTTTTCACTATTCACTAAAAAATCATTATTTTCATAAAAATCCAAAAATTTCAGTCTAAGATAATTTTTATACGATGATTTCAAAAATTATATTTTTTTAATAAAATTAAATTTCTAATAGTGATATAAATTAATTATAATTCCCAAACATAAAATGAAAAATTAAACCATTTTTGATGAAAATGTTTTTTTGATGAGAAATGTTATTTTATTAATAATTAAGTAATTATTTATAAATAAATTATATAAAAAATTTATTAATATTTTTATAATGTGATTAATATTTTTCATTCCCACCAACTTAATGAATAGGGTATAATGTTTCTTTTCATATATTTGTTTTTAAAATTATAAGGTACATTATTTGGAAAATGGAAAAAAGATTCATTTTAAACAAGTTTTAAAAAATTAAAATATGGGAAAAAATGTCTTTCAAAGATTATTGGAGTGTATTAAAAATACACTTCAAAACATTTTAATGAAAATATAGATATATGAGAAAAGGTATTTTTAAACGAAGAGAGAAATAAAGTTGAATTTTCTTAAAAACAATTTCTCAATCATATTAAATACCAAAGAGAGGAAAATGGAATTATTACATAAAAATTTCATGAATAAACAGAGTAGAATAAAATTAAAGGTATTTATTATACGATGTTCAAATAATTTCCTTCAATTGAAATTCAAGTATAAAAGATCCTGCTTAAAAAGAGATTATGGCATAATCCCCTACTAATTTGGTAACTTTTTAATAATAACCCCCAGGAAAGGAATAAAATCAAATGAAAAATTAAATACCATGAATATAAATATATTCATGATATAAAATATCAAATAGGTAGTATATAAACCACATAAAAATAAGTAGGTTCATATTACAAAATATGTCTCAATGGAGTGGAAATTTAGATGACATCTCTTACAAAGATCATAATATTAAAGTGAGGATTAATAAATGAATTTAATAATTGTATAAAATATAAATAAACCTAAAAATTTTCAATAAAAAATAAAATAATAAAAATATATTACACACAACATATTATAATATTAATTACAATTAAGATGTAATATAAACCAACGAAAAGAAATTGAGTTATGAAACACTTACTACATGGTAACATTTAGGTAATGTCCCCTTGAATGAAATAAAATGAATTAAAACTTATAATAACATGAATTATGAGTTATGCATGATATTACATGTATATGGGTATGTATATACACCATATAAAAGAAATTAGGTGCATAGTATTAAAATAAGCCTCAATGAAGGAAAATTGAGTTGAAATCAAATACCTCCCATTTCCGTTTAGTTGTTTATGATTTAACATATTGTATAGTGATTTTAAACATTTTATTAATTTATACCAGATCCATTTTCATAATTATGATATCATATATGGTGTTATTATAATTACTTATTATATAGTTTTTAATAATATTTTATTATTACCATGGTTCTTGGTGTTAACAACTTTATTTTCTAATGCATGTTTTGTCACAAATTTTTTGGTTCTTGTGAATAGGATATAGATACATCATCTAATTAATGAAATTAATGTTATAAATATCATATTTATTTATTATATTATATTTTATAACCCTTATTTAATTTTTTATGTGGAGAATGAATCGCATCACTTTGTGGAGACGGTAGGTCGTACGTATGTACGAGTGACAATATCATCATCTTAATGCATGAAGGGGTAAAGAAGTGAAGGACATTTTAATTTTATGGGATTAATATCATGTCATATCTATCTTATATATTCATTATTTTTGTCATTATGTCTATTAATGTGTGAAAATGATGGAAAACAAATTACATCAGTTCATGAGGTCATAGTCCACTATACACATGAGTGATGGATTTGTTTCCCATTGGATGGAAAATTAGATGGATAAGTATTATTGAATCAACAAAAAACAAATATTTATATGTAATATAATGTAATTATTATATTTTATTTTTTCTAATATAATTTAAGGTTAAAAAAATAAGTAAACAATAATGATCTTAGTGAAGATGATTACCACTACTTAGAGAAACCTCATTTTCATCCCTTATTAAGAACCCTAGGGTTGGACTTTTGAGAATACCGAAATCTCTATAATTTTATAGGTATTTTGAGGAGATGTTTTTTAAGTGTATTTTTTAGCTAAATAGATTGAGATGTGTGAATAAGCGATGGGATGGGGTGCGCTTTTATAATTGAGGACAAGTAGTATTCTTTTGAAAATACCTAATACCATTCAATAATGGAAATTAACTATCAACCCAAGTGACTAAAAAATGGAATAATAATGTTGTGTAGGTAATATTAGGTTAATAAAAACCTCCATAACTAAAAATAAACTAGTTTTAAACATTTAATTCACTTTACCTCTATGTTTACTTACTTTTACCATTTTATTTTTCACCACTGTAACTAGTTTTTTTAACATAGGTAATTTTTCCACTAACCCTAAAAAAATGAGCCTTATTAAATAATCTATTCCAACTTATATTTTATATTAAATTCAATTTATAAAATAAAAATTACATGTTAATTGAAAATAAATTTTAACACAAGAACATGTAACGCAAAAAACCCCATTTTAACCTTAACCATGGTAATTAATTTTAACCTTTATACTACTAATTATGAACATAAAATAAGATGAACCTATTACCTAATATAAATTTTTATAATTAAAAATACAGAATCCATATTATCAAATTCAAATAGAAGAATTTTCATGTTTCAATTTAAAAAGAACCCACAAAAAGTGTCGAAAAATGGGTTTTCGAGAAATGCATTTTTCAGGCATAAGTTTACCTTACATTAACTATATGAATAAGGATAATCATTATATGGATTTAAATTACTATAGTATGATATATAATATTAAAATTTAATTTAAATCATTTCTTATTATTTTTTATTTTAATTAATTGAATTGGAGGAACATTTTACATATTAAAAATATTTTCAAAAGAATGTTTTTAGGCCTAAAAATTACCTTATACAAAAAATGAGGTATAAAGATGATTAAAATGTAAATAATTATTTAAAACACAAAAATATAATACTTTTCTTGCCTGAATTTTTTTTAATAATAATGGTACTTTTAAAATACTTAATTTCTTTATAAGAAATGACTGTTTTATAAAAAAATATATTTTTCACTATCCACTGAAAAATCACACTTTTCCGAAAAATCCCAAAATTTTACCCTAATATAATTTTGATATGATGATTTTCAAAATTTCATAATATTCATAAAAAAATTTATAACAGTGTTAAAAATTTATTATAATTCACAATCATAAAATGAAAAAGAAAACCATTTTTGATGAAAATGTGTCATCCAAGAATAAAATGATATTTTAAGAATTAATTACTTAATTATAAAAATATATATAAGACCATTATAAATATTTTAATAATATGATTAAAAATGTTTATTCCCCCCAACTTAATGGATAAGGTATACTGGTTACATAAAATAGTAATATTTTAATAGTATATCTCGATTCGCTTAAAACTCAGTGTTGTGTTCCATATATTCTATTGAACAAAATGTTCATCTCATAAAATATTAGGGTGTTAAATAATGTCACCATAAAGTTATAAAAGAAAGAACTATATTAGTTTCTAATGTTACATTAAATATCTAAAAAACATATCGTAATAAAGGTTCTCAAACATAAGGAATCACAAAAAAAGTATATGAATTATACATGCCAAGATTGATAGATGAACACAAACTCCCTTTCACCATCAGGTCAAGAGTAAAAACTAATAAACCATAAATCAAAACCACGATGAATCACATTCATAAAAATTAAAAAAAACTATAAAATTTTAATCTTGGAAAAAGCATCATGCCCTTCTATTTCTGATGAAAACGAGCCCCCCAACAGTTTATTTTAGGAGGTTAAGTTTCGTATATTCTTCTACCTAGAGTTCACTATTTCCAAATTGTTTCCAATAGGTTTATGTATGGAGCTAGAAACACTCAATGGTTCAATATTCATGAGGTACCAATTTTCCAATGGAAGACACTCATTAGGTAGTTTGGAAAATGATGCTTAAGGAATCACATTGGTTGAGACGATGGAATATTGGGCACATAACACCCTTTTGGGGGGAATTATTATATACTTCGGGACTCTCTTATAGATTTAAGATAAGTTCGTGAATTATTTATTAATTCCTAAGTATTTCATGGGTTACCCTATATTTAAAAATCAATTATTAGTATGTATGAGATTTAGAATCATCTTTTCATATATGAGGTTCTTCATCAACAGAGATATCTATATGTATCTTGAGGTTCTCCATTACTAAGTATAGATTATTTAGTCGTTATTGTGATGATGCTGGTTTTCAAGCCACACAGTGGGGTTCTATGGAATGTATTAACATCTAGGTAGATGAGAGTTGTTTTGATATATAGATCGGCTCCATGGGATGAGATTCATATGAATACTTATAAAAGGAATCAGAACCCATGTAGTTCAGTGCCACTCAATGGGGAACATCATAACTTTTATGGTCATGTGATAAAGATCAAACCATGAAATTTAACGTCATGTAGAAAGGACCTATAGGCAGAATGTTCCTAGTCAAATATTAGCATGTGAATTATGCTAAAGAAACTAGAGGAACCTAGAAGGGATATGTATTCCTTAGTTTAATAAGACCCTCTTCAGAATGTTCCCTAGAGGTAATAGGCGTGATTTGGGGTATTTTGTTTGAACCTTAGAGAGTCATCCTGTGTATCCCATTTGGATGTGAATGAAATCCCACGTGGTTTTATTGAGAGGACTTATGTCAATGGAGACCCTCTGAAGGGTAGGTTCACAGGGGAGTATGACCCTTTTTGGGGATTATTTTTGGGCATAAATCTAAAGATGATTCAATGATGAATGAGTTCGGCACCACGAGAATTGACTTTTCTCATGGCGATTTTGGTGTTTTCTTTTGGACTTACACCTTAGGAGGATGCCCGAAGATTTGTTTTTCAAGTCTTACTCATGAGGAGGATTTCCAAGTTTGAATAGGGGTTATGATTTAGGTTTACTTATAAGAAGGATTCCCACATATTATTTTGGTTTAGAGATTACTCATGAGGAGGATGCCCATTTTGGTAAAATGTTGGGTCTTACACCAAGTATTAGGCCCATATTTTGTTGGGAATTATACTTGGAATAATTACCGTTAGGTTTGGGGGATCATGTGGATGTAATGACCACCAAAAACTTATAATCCCATGTAATTTATTCATGGTTTGTGAAAAAAGTGGGAGCGGGTGATACGAGAAACTACATGATGTGATTTTTATTGAGGTTGGATGCATGACCTTGAAGACCCACACATATGGAGGCACTTTTATGGAAGGAAAAAGGAAGATCCCAAGGAGGATTATCTTGAATAATTTGCATCCATATATGTGTATGTAATGATAATGGATATCCTCTAAGACCATGAGTCATGATGATTCATTCTTGGATTTGGGAAACAAAAGGAAAAAAAAGATATGATAAACAAAACACTTCTCCTCCCCTACTGGTGGAAGAGGGTGGGGTGATGGGAGAAGAAAATGGGGCTTGGATTCTCCCGTTCCTTCTCCTATTGTGTATCCAAGATAGTTAGGTATTACTCACCATATGGACACAACCCTTGGGGAGTGAGTAGGAGAAAGATTAAAACCTCATACAAGAAAGGTTAGGGGTTACTCCAGGAGGGATTCCCTAAAATTGGTTCTGTTATGGGAGAGGAGGATTCCATTCCATGTCAAAAGGAAATGAAAGCGTGATCCTTACCCTCCCCACTTAGAACAAAAGTCCTTGGGTCTTAGAGACAATAAATGAAGAACATGGTTCAAACCCTAGTACCCAAGGCCCAGAACTCCCCAATGTCATTCCCATGGTCGGGGTCCTCGTGACAATAGTAATGGAAATCCACATTCACCCAGAGGTCCTTAACCACATGGTAAGACAAGTGAGGGAAACCTATGACCATAAGAATTCATATACCAAAGGGAGATATGCTAGTGTTCCCCTTTCCATGGATTTTCATCTCTGTAGGCTTCATAAGAGGTTTCAAATTGGTCACATTCAGACAAGGTATCTAAGAGAAGACGAGCCCTACCATTGGTGGATTTGAAGAGGGCTCAAAGAGGGGATCATGAATGTCTTATTTTAGAGAGAATAAGTGTCTCATATTGAACATAGGAGGAACTATATATTATTTTCATAGGGGATTATTGGCCTGCACAAGCAGGATATGCCTTAGAAAATTGAACAACATAGAAAAAACACCTGGTAAAGGCTCTAGCCAAGGCACCATGTGTCTCATCAGGTGTCCATAAATGGGTATCTCATAAGACCTTGGTTTGGGATAGGGGCCTCACACAAGTGGTTGTTCACTAGGGGAGAATGGGTTCTTATATAGATTTCATGTGTTCCAAAAACTGATGGGACTTTTGATCCCACTTATCCCCATTAATTATCTCTTTTATCAGGTTTTGGAGAGGAACCTATGAAATTTTAAATAACTGGTAGAAGTGGATGCATGACCAGAACATGGGGGATTATTATGATTTTCTAGTAGATCAAATGGAGATCCCAATGTTCCTATTTATAGGAAAATAGGGGATATTTGTTTAAGGAGGTTTCTTATGTATGTCATAGGAATAAGTTCTTGGTGTAGGTACCCCACATAGGGGTGGCCTTCCATTTAGTACTGCATAGGGAGGGATACATGGGACTTTTGTGCGCAGGGGTGTGCATATCCCAAAATGGGTAAATTCATTTGATTATCCTTAGGTATCTTCACATATTTAACATGTTTGTGGATCCATTCATAATATTTTTATCCACCTTAACAAACAAAGTGTAAAAAAATCCCCTCCCCTTCCTAGGATTGGATTCAATATAAAGAAGAAGGTCTAGTATTTAGGTAGGTTGGGTAAAAGATTATGAAGGGGGTACCACATAGGACAACAACATAGGCCAATAACATAGTACTAGTGAATAAGTATAAATTGAAGGTCCACATTATAGCTCAATGGTGTAGGTTAGGTGCGTAGGCTAGTAGTGTCTGTAAATACTACTGGCCCATTTCCGTTTATCTTGTAGTTTGGGTTGGTGATTTTTTTCTATCACTGTGTAGGTAGTCCGATCATTTCTTCCACACTTCTATATTAATGAAAGATTCATGGAAAATTTTCCATGGTTTGATAACTTGAGCAATGGTGCTGCATATAATCATCTCGAAAAGGAGCCTAGATGAGGTATCTGGTTGAGGGGATTTCATGAGAAACGTGGTCGAAGGCCCTACGTGTGTAACCTACTCAAAGGGGCTTCATGATTTCATTACTTATTTAAAATTTGGAATCCCTATATGTTAAAATTTTAACATTTCTAAGTCTATTTTTAACATAATGGGATAACTTGGTGCTTTCTTTTAGGTTCTCAATAGATTACCTGGTGACTTATACTAAACAAGATCTTGCATGTTCCTCTGAGATGATTGATGTTGTTGGGCTAGATTACTAGGACATGACTGAGTATAGTTTTCCTGATCAGGAAAAGTATTTGGATCCGTACCAATAGGATTATCCACTAAACGATTACTTTCCATTGTATGGGATATACTTTTGAGGGAAAACTTCATCCATGGGGTTAAGAGTTACTTCATGAAGTCTTGGTTGGTGAAGCACATCAACTACCCTCCTACCAAACTTTCCTCTAAGGGCACTTTCATTAGGGAAGGAATGGTTCCCACTATTTGTATCATGCATCATAGTAGCTGTGCTCCAGATATAAAGCCTCATATTAAAGAATCAATACCTCATTTTTAAAACTTGAACTTCTGTGCTTCACAGAAAGATCAGACACAAGGTTGGAAGGGAGAATTGGATTTTTGTTCTAGAGGGGAGTCTGGCCCGAGTGTATGTGAGCGTACTGGGTGCAAAATACTTGTGCATAATTCAAGAAAGATCTTCAAGATTTCCATATTTATATGTTTGTTTAGGTAGGGGAAACCTATGTCTACAAGAACACAATAATCATTTCTGAACTGAAAATATTATAGAGTATATAGAAAAATTCATTCCACTTGATGCATGGTGAAGTTGGAATTAGCTTGTGGGATGATTACAAAATATCTAGGACCCTATTCTAGGAGAGATTTATTATGAGTTCATCCCACTAATGACAATGCAGGATGACACTGAAAGGACAACACCATTGGACAATAATTTTTTCAAGATGTCAAATAAAATATAGAATAAAGAACCTCATCCCAAGGGAGAAATCCATCCCAGAACATGGATGAATTCTTTTATCAAGACAGTATAATAATGTACTACTTTTTGGCGCCCTATACTATGCCCCACTACAGAGAATCGAGGTGATCCAAGCATAATTTGGCCTATATTGGAGAAGTTCCCTTACACTCGTTGGAGTTATAAGGTCAATCCCAAGGTTGATGTGAAGAACTAATTGGATATCTTACTCAGTATGTGGATAAGTATTTATCATCTCTTAGTCCATGAATCCAATAGTAGTGTGAGGCTAGGGAATTTTGTTATAGTAGATAAATTAGCATTGGGGAAGTACATAGGGTTTACTAACCCTATCCAGGAAATAATTCACCATTGTTTTCTACAAACATTCAACAGAAAGACCCTTTGTAGGATTTCATGGCTACTCCAAGTGCTGTGGGGGTGGATTGAAACACATTTCCGATCAAATGTAATTACGAGCCTAGTTAAAATCCCTCATAGCCGATTCCACTCATTTTTAGGTTGTCTATGGAATCCAACCAATGAACATGATATATGAAAATTTTCTAAGGAATCTAAATGTCTCTAGAGAGTTAAAATTATACCCTTATTATAACCTACCTATATGTATGTTCATCAATTATGGTAAGTAAAATAATTATGAACATAGTTCATACATGATAACATTTAGAGACAGTGTGATGGTGGCTTGCATTGACACTGAGATAATCTATTAGGCTTATGATCCATATAAGTTTTGTCACCATTTTAAATTTCATAAATAATTAATAATCTTTCCCATAGTAATTTTAGTCTTGAGAAACATTTGATTGTATCTCGACAGTTATGGATCCTAATGGCCACAAAGGTATCCAAAATTTCAATCAAAATGCTTCCATCTGATGCATTAATTGGGCTGGAGGATGGGTATGACAAGGCATGTATATATTCATACCCTAAGAGGGTATTGAGTAAAGGTATTTATTAGGTAAAGGCCATGGTGAATTATGGTCATGGTATGCGTAGTAAAAATGCTTGAGCTGAAGATGTGGATGCTAAATCTCTGGATACTTGGAAGAGTTCTTAGGAAAAGACCATTGAGGAGGCTTGGGTTGAGAAGACCACACATCCTACACCAAGGTGGTCCATTCATAACTTTTGGGAGGAGAATCATGCTCCATCCACCCATTTGACCATGAAATAAAAGTGGCCTGAAAAGGATTTGAAGTTGAAGGGTATCATGCCTTACTCACAACTAGCCACATTAGAATGAAACTATGTGACACCCTTTGAGATCCAAGTTTGGGAGAGAATAAATCATGATTTTCGAGATGCAAGGATGTTTTTCCAGGCCATCATGTAAATCCCATGGATATGAATTATCAGAGCACCATCCTATCTACACCCTAATAGTGATTTGGATGAGGAGATGAGGTATCTTCAGAAGATGTAGGCTTCAATATATGCAACTGGTTATCAAATCCCTATCACAATGAAAGTATCTAACATGTTTGGTTGAGGAATTATTGAAGGGGTTTTTGTTCATCCCGAGGATGTATGGAATGATTATCATGAACCTGTCGATGTATTTATCTTTTATCCCTTCCTTTTTTCTATGCTTTCACCCACTACTATTAACATTTAAGGGATTTTATTTTATAGCTCAAAATAGAAGAAAAAGAATAATAATGGTTAAAGAGAGAGAAATAAAAGAGGCACTTGTTCCACTGAGGTATGGGCCAAAGGGTACCCCCTTTGAGGATGAGGATGATGCCCTTGAATCCCTAAAATTTTTCCCTTTTCAAAGGACCATAATAGAGTAAATGGTGGTGGTAACACCTTGGACGCCCCCTCAAGTCCCTATTTCTAAGAGGAATGAGATGAGCCCTTCACCATATCAAGAGAGAAAGTGAAATAGGAAATTAATGTTGGCCTAACACATAAACCTCATTAATTATTTATATTTTCATTTGATATCATGAATTAATTGATATAATACATCTTATCATACTTGTCTTTTCCATAATATGTGTCACTTTCCTCCATCAAGGGGTCTGACACTAATCCTTCATGGATCAAGAAGGATGCCTCAGTGTTTATGAAAAAATCAGATGATAGAATATGGATTTTAATATATTATCATCACCTGAGATATGTCACAATAAATAAAACAACCCCTTTCTATGGATAGATGACCTATTTGACCAGTTTCATGGAATGAGATGGTTCTTAAAGATCTGTTCCAAGTTTTAATACCACCTGTTGAGGATTAGGGAGGATGGTATTCAAAATTTGGATTTCTAATGTTTCTATGTACACTATAATTTATAATGATAACTTTTGGTGTAATGAATACCCCTTCATGTTTATGAATTTGATGGGCGAGGTCTTCAAGCCATACTTGAACCAATTTTTTTGTCTTCATTGATGACATACTATTCTACTCAACATTAGAGGAATAACATGAAGAGAACATGATTATGGTCCTAGAGTTTCATTGAGAGCACCATCTTTGTGGAATACTCTTAAAGTTATAATTATAGACTAATGAGGTTCACTTTATAGGTATCGTCATTTGTATTCTTTGTTTAGTTGTGGATCCATCAGTGATAAATATAGATCTTTATTGGGATCCATCCAAGAACATGTTATTGGTGTATATATTTCTTTGCTTTATGGGGTAATGTAGATAGTTTGTGGTAGACTTTTCCAAAATCACATCCCCACTGACCAACCTAACATAATAAAGGGATTTTATTTACCTAGTATAAATACTACTAGAGGGGCATTGACGATTTGAAGCTGAGGTTGATGAGTGCTCTAGTTTTGAGACTACCAGAAGAGGGTGTGGAGTTTGTAGTGTATTTTTATGCCTTGGGATATGGGATCATCTTTGTGTAGATGCATCAGCATGCAATTTTCACATAAGACATGAGGTGGTTGAAACCCAAGGAGAATAACTACATGAACCAAGACCTAGAGATGGTATAATTAGTCTTTTACCAATGTATGTGGATGAACTAACTTCTAGGGGATCTCTTTGTGGTTTAAAAAGACCACTAGATTCTTGGGTACATCTTCACACATAGAGACTTGAACATGAGAAAATGAAATTAGTTATAGTTCCTACAAGACTATGAATTTGAAATAGTTGATACTCCTGGAATGGGAAATGTTGTAGCAGATTCCCTTGGTAGAAATTCAAAATCATGAATTATATAGGAGGCTTCAGACTAGTTGTCCTTCATCCCACTAAACCTAGTGGAGTAGTATGTTACCAATTTCCAACAGTCAATAGTGTTGACTCTTTTTCTTCCTGAGCATGTGAGAGAGTCCTAGATAGAAGATATATGTTAAGATATATTACATGATCAACTATACACATGTGACACATGAGATGGATATTTTGAAGGAGGGAATCACGTCATCTTGTACCAGAGGAAGATAATGGATCTAGTCACGTTGAGCGAGGAGGTGATGTAGGAGTTCCACACTTCTCTCCTAGCTATACATCCAACCGTGGGGATGATTTATATAATCCATTAGTGGTAGTTCTGGTGGTCCAACATTAGAAAACTTTTAGCTGAGTTTCTCTCTCAATGAATCACTTATCAGTGGGTGAAAGCATACCACCATGTTCTGACTAGTTTGTTATAGCCCCTTGAGGTCATGTATTGGAAATGGGATGGTATATCCCAGGACATTGTAACAAGGATTCCATGGATAGATTATGTCCATGATTCTATCTGGGTGATAGCTGGCCAAATCACAAGGCTTAGACACTTCCTTACTATCAGGTAGAAGAGATTAGTTAACATTTTAGGGTAATGGTACATATGAGAGATCGTTCAACTTTATTGGGTTCCCTCAATGGTTTTCTTCGATCGTGACACATGGTTTACCTAACTATTATTGTTAGGAAAGTAGGGGGGATTTAGGACATGGATGTGGATGAGTACAAGCTTTCAACCCCAAACTTGTGGGAAAACTGAGTTCAATATGCAGGTTTTGTAGTATATGCCATGGTCTTATATGTTAGGCTTTAGCCGAAACTGGGAGGATCACTTTCCCTTGATAGAGTTTGTGTACAACAAAAATAACCACTCTACCATCGACAAAACACCTTTTGAGGCCCTGTAAGGGAGACCGTATAGGTCACCCTTGTGATGGATAGTGATTTATGAGTCATCTAATGTGGGACCATAGATAGTGAAGGTGCAAAGAAGAATGTCTATGCCATCCATAAATGGATGATGATGGCCTAGAGTAGACAAAAATCTTATATAGAAAACTATTATAGTCCCTTGTAGTTGGACTAGGGAGACCAATTATTACTGAGATTCTCCCCATGATGAAGATTGTGAAGTCTTGGATAGGGATAAAATATATCCTCAAGGTTTATCAGGATGTTCAAGATCACGCAGAGGGTTGACGAGGTTTCTTATTTCTCCACCCTATATCCACAACTGGATTGGGTGCATGACATCTTTCACATGATGCAGTTGAGGATATATGTACATGACCCCATGATCATCATCGACTTGGGAGATATTTACATCAAGGATAGAACCACCATTGTTGAGAACCGAATGGAAATTGAGGATCCGTAGGAGAGGACCGTATGTGAGAATACCATCCCCTTGGTCTATATGTTGTGGAAGCACAAGAACATGCAGAAGAGTTCTTGGGAATGGGAGAGAATATGTGTGGGATTAGTATCCCATGTCGTTTTATTAGTTTTTTCATTTAATGGATGAAACCTTTGAAGGAGGGAATAATATATAGACTTTTTTTCCTTATATTACTTTGATATATTTATATATTTATATATATCTAGAGATAGGTGCACATACCACATGTGGTTTTGAGCCTTGGTGTTGTAAAAATATGAAATTTATTTTATATTATGTGAACATGACACCTCAATGAAAATTGGATAAATCTTAAAAAGTATATGATATTAGAAATATAGGACCACAGTTGAGTTGGGAATTTGGTTTTACCCTAGTTATGATATAAAATTGGTTAGAACGGGGAGTTCAGACTGCTCAGTTATTGGATGTACGTTAAGTATATTAATTAATTAATTAATTAACCAATTTTAGTGCAATGGATAATTCTATAAAAATATCAAATTTATTAATTCTCCAGGTTTATTCACATAAACCCTGGGGGAAATTCAAAGCTCTATCTTCCTCTTATATTGTAAAATCTCCTAGAATGCCAACAGTACTCTGAATCAGATCTGATTAGGACGGTGCAAACCCAACATATTCTCGCGATCATTGGAAGACGTGTTTTTATCAACAATCTATCCGTAATTGAGGTAGAACTATTTATTTGGTATTTTTACACAATTTGATTAAATTATTGAGCTGACCCACCCTTTTTCTTGGATCTGTGCAAGTTTTGGATTTTATATGCACATACATACTAGATTTAAATGATTATTTCAATGATTTCGTACCCTAGTTTCATAGTTCTTGAACGTTGTCCATGAATACTTGGCATATAATGTTTAAATATTTATTTTTGGTTCTTTTTTATCTGTTTTATTCGTGTTCTTCACTGATTGGATCCAGTTGTCCCATTTCAAATTTTTTCTGTAGTACTGAACCAGATTGCACCCCCAAAACTATGACTGATTTTGAAAAAAAGAGTGGATCGATGAACTATGTACAGATCTTGGATGTTAGTGATGTATGTGAGACAATTTTTATTATCAGAGTATGAATGTAAGGTGGTAGAAGGTACAATATCCTGTATTTCATGCATTGAAACCCAAAACTGAAAACAGATCCGTTTTCTAGTGATTGATGGTCGAAATTTGTGATCTACAACTAGATCCATTAGTTTTGGATGGATTCAAGGTATGATATAAGGTGAATCAAGATGATTCAATCATGGATCACAGATCAAATAGTTTTTGTGAAAACCCAACTATACTCCATGTTCAAAGAAGAAAACAAGACATGCATCCATCTCAGCAGTGAAGACTAAGGTTTCAAAAAACATGAGGATGACATTATATGTAGCCCTTCTATACACCATGTACCCCTTCCCCATATGGAAAACCATATGATGGATCCCACGGGTGGGAAAATGTGTGGAAGTACACATTCAAGTATACGACTATGTACTCCAGTACATGGACACATGTTATGGTACATGGTCATGGGGTACGGTATAAGGATACGATATCTGGCACACTGACAAGGGGTCTGGTACATGAACATGGGGTCCAGTATATAGTCACGGTGAGAAATTTTTTTTTCCAATCCTATTAATCTAGGAAAAACATGTATTCCAACTACACGGGATGTAATACCACATGGTATAGAGATGCATGGGAAACAAGGACACAACCAGGTGGGGGAGTGGGACCACATGTCATGTGGGTCCCCCCACATGTTTTGTACCACTAACCTCTTATGATTAAACTTTAAGTCTATATACATCTTTAGATTATACTCATATTTTTTCACAGTAGTAGTCTATATATAGTGTTTTTCCTTGTAGAACTAGTTGGTGCCCTTGGTTTTGGATTTGAAGATATGATTTGAAATATTCCAAGAAAATGCTTACTTAGGGAATTACTAATGACATAAGTGGACACACAGAATCACCATAGACCCTCAGAGTGGCACCCTTATATGGGGAAGGGAATTCTTCCTCAATGACATAGACTGGAAACCTCTAGTAAGGCTAGGTAGGGGTCCTTGAACATCCAAGTGTAACCCTCCTATGGTACAGGGTATGGTTACTCGATGACTTAGAGTCGCACCCTTTTACTAGGTTGGTCATGGGTTCTCAACCTTCTGATTGGAACCCTTCTATGGGGAAGAGCATGGATCCTCAATGAATTAGAGTATAATACTCTATCTAAGATAGGAATGGGTCCTAACAATTCCAAGAGGAACCCTCCAATGATATTAGGGAATAGGTTCTCAATGATTAGAGTGGCACCCTATACTCGGGTGGGGCATGGGTACTCGACCATTAGAGTGAAATCATCTTGTTTACCATGGAATTGGTTCTCTACCTAGAGATTGTACTTATCTACTATGTATAATTTTGGTGAGTCGTGGGTTGACATGGATGAATTATGATGGGTGGACACATGAGATGTTCGACATCATTGATGGACTTATGGAACTATTGGCTACTCTTATTCTTGGGCTGAGCTGTGAGATGGAGATCCCATTACTCTCTTATTTTGGATTCATTAAGTGAGAATATATATATTTTTCTTTTGTATCTTAACATTTTATTTTGTGATTATCCTTCTAGGAGATGTGAATATGCCTGGGTTATGACATGTGCTTTCAATGTTTAGCTTCTCATAGTTGGATGAGTCTACTCTCATGATATAGTTATAGAAGACTCAATGGGTAGTTCATCTTCTCACCATGTTTAAATCCTTGTGTTTGGGTGAGTTTACATTCACTCACTATTGCGATTATCTGTACCCCTTTAATATACCTTGTTATACCTACTCTCTTTTTGTTCATATTTTATCTCTTACTTCCCCCTTAACCTTTTTGGGAATCCAACTTGGTATATATATACTCACCCCTACATGGAATTTCATGAACGTGTCATGTCTTATGTAGTTGAATAACAGGTCAACCATGACTATAGTGGAGTTTAGGGATAAATGGTGCTTGGATCGTAGATATCGGTTTTAGCATGGGATTACGGTGTGAGAGTCTCTCAACTATTAAGTTTTATAGTCTTCCACCAGGTTCAGACATATTTCTGGTTAGGTGTATAATTTTCCCCTATCAATTTTCAGTTTACACTACTAAACAATTGTACTATATAGAGGTTCATTAACTCTCTTTTTACTTTATAACAGTGTTTCATATTGTACTCTTTCCCTCTACAATTTTTCATTGAGATGGTTGTGTGTGTGCATAAAGGTAGATAGAAAAAGGAATCCCCAAGTTAGTTGTGTATCTAGAACATGTATCCACCCATAGCCTATAGAGATGGGATTGGGGATGTTGCAATCAATCCCCATATTTGGATGGTTCATGAAAAAAATGAAGATAAAATAAATGTTTTCCAGTTTTTAGGTTTAATTTTATTAAACCTTTGGATTAGGAACTAGATACAGATTAATATCTATAGAAAAAAGAAGGAATAATGAAGTGGTATAAACTAAAGGAATATGAATAAATAATATAAAAAAACATCAATTATAGATAAAAACAAATAGATAGTGAAATATAGAATGTAATCTTCATAATAAGAATGTTCATGAAAGGATCCTAACCTAAAGTCACAAAATTCTTTTGACGCGCCTCAAAACTTTTAAATAATCAATATAAATATTTATAATTACATATTTATAGTCCTTATTAATATTTTTTATATCATATAATTAATGTTTTATCATATTTATTCATTTATTAAATTAATATTATTTTAATCAATTATTTTGAGGTTGTTCATTTTATAGTTCCAAAACTGCTATGATGTAGTGGTACCAAGTGATGAACACCATACAATGGTTTTATAATATCATAAATTGTAATTTTATAAGTTCATTTCATTAAAAAAGTTTTTTTGGTTTAATATCTTAGTAGATAGTTATAATTATGATGATCTTCCTCAATAATATTGGTTTAGATGATTTAAAATGTCTATGATTATTTTATTTTAAAATCATTTTTTTCATGAAAATTATATCATTCAATAATCATAAACATGAAAATATTTGATTTTGAATGTTATATTCAATAATTGAATAAATTTCATGGAATATTTATGAAATGGATAATTCAAATATTAAAAATCCATGTTCACTTAGGTAGCACAAAATAACCATGGGAAAATGATATCTTTTAAATGAGTTAAAATGAAGAGAAAAATAATAAATACTTGTGTTTTATAAAAAATATATATTATATTAAAACTAATATTATAATATTAAATTTAAACACATGTTACATTATAGACGGTGTAAGAGGTTAATTGAAATAATGAGACATGGATTTCTAAACCCATAATTTTCTCTTTGAGTTTCATCCATTTAATTTTGTCTAATTCCATAATAGGAGGTACAATTTAATAGAAAAATGTTTTATGAAAATGGACAGGGGAGTCAAAAGTTATATTTGAGTAGATATTTGGTAATGGAATGTGTTTTGGAATTGAGATGAATGTTATAGGGGTGGGGTAATTATATATTCAAGGAGAACATGTATCATTGAATAAAATATTGAGTAAGTTATTATATCACATCAAGACTAGGAATATTATAAATTCATATAAATTTTATTAGTGTTTTATGAAAAAATAATGGGTTCTTTCATATGTTACAACTCTTAAAACAAAAATGTATCTTGAAAATATTTTATAAAAAACATGGGATAAAAAATAATTCTTTATCAGAATAAAACATAAAACTAGGTTTAAATGTTTTTATAGATTTTGAAGCTAAATATATTATTTTTAATTAATTTAATTATCAATTAAATTAATTTTTTTTTCAAAAGGATAAAAAATAAGCAATATTTATATCAATATGATTTCATTAAATTTATTATGTTCATAAAAAGTTCATTTTTCCCTAATAAAAAATATATAATCATTTTGGAAAAATACTAAAATTTCAATCTATGAAAATTAAAAAAATGTTTTAAAAATTAATCCAATTTTATAAAATTCAAATATAAAATATTATAAATTTAACTTTCAAATAAGATCACCAAATACATTGGATTTTTTTATCGTGAATAAATAATATTTATTTTTCTATGTTTGATCACATTTATATTTTTTATTTTTTAAACATTATAATATGATTTTTGGTTAATTATAACATGTCATTAACGAAAATTAGATTCAAATTTCTGTAACTTAAATATAATAATTTTAAAACTAATAATTTTAAAATAATAAATTAAGATTAATAAATTTGTTTTATTAAATAACTTAAAAAGACCTTATTAAATTTCATATTTAATTAAGATTTAAGTTATATAGTTTTAGGAATCGATTTAAAGAAATTTAGTATTTAGTATTACTTATTCTAATCTTGGTAAATATTACTTTTAATTCATTTACTACTATCAATTGTTAGGTAACTATGCAGACAGAAAATTATTATTTCTAATGGCCAGTTACAATTGTAATAGTCATATATATACTATACTTCCTATAAATACCTATTATTTAATTCAATGTTCAATCACTCAGGTATGTATCAATTTTTTTATACATCAATTAGAAAAATTTAAATCTTATATCGAATAGATTTTTTTATTTATACTGTAGTTCGAATATTTGATAATTCATAGAGACAAAGAAAGATCATAGTTTTAAATTCTAGTTATTTTATTTTTATGTATTTAATACCCCATTGTGCTATTTTTAATTTTATGAAATATATTTATACATCATGTATACTATTTTAAATTGAATTAATAAAATAAATTTTTCTTCAATAATGTCGTGCATTTGAATTGTAGGATATGTTATACATAAATATAATTCATATATATTTAGTGAATACAATTTATCATTTTTAAAAAATTTAGGTCACTATAGTCTTCCCCACTTTTTTAATTCCATCATTCAAATTCCAAATCAAATTGTATGATTAAATATTATGAGGGTAAATTTTTCATTACATATTCTGATTCCCAAGATGCTACATTGTACCTTAGATTTATTTGCAGTACTTTAACTGGTTATGTTATCTTTTTTCCTGACATTTTTCCCAATGATTTAGTTTTTTTTTCAATTTATCATTATAATAGACATTATTGTTCAATGGAACCACCACTCAATTCATCACATGTGAGGGATATAGTTAGTATATTCTTAAGAGTGATATGTGGAAAAAATTATATATATGAGATATATATGATGGGAGGTAAAGTACATAAGATATAAATCCAAAATGAACATGAATATCAAAGGGTACTATGTACCAAGTAAATATATTAACTTTCATCCCAAAACTTATAACTATCTTATATAGAGATATTATAGGTAATAATTATTCCCTAACCTCATTGTCTAATCCCCACTATTAATTTTATGCATATCTATTTTATGGACTATGTTACCCTGTAATGTTTTTTCAATACCTTGGAAATTATATATCTTCCCTTCTACCAATTATAGTGCCAATAGTCTTATTTATCTAACTTCAAACCAACATGTTAATGTTCTAAATTTTATTCCATATAAGTATTCAAATGAATCTATCTTACAACTTGAGTGGAATTCAAAGTTATATTCAAACTCAAGCAAAGGAGTGTGTTGATCCCATCCTCCTTTAACGTATGTAAATAAACCTCTGAGAATGTCCCAATGAGTTTGAACATTCCTTTAAAATCGACTATATTTCATGGAAATATGGATTAATGAAGTTCAACTCAATATTAAAAGTCTTCTAAAGACTCATTTAGAACATTGAAGTAAATATTTTATCTAAATTAGATATAATTCATAGTGTTGTTCCACACAACCTCAAATATTATCTAATATATATATATATGTTAGAAATTTAATAAAGTATAAATTCTTCATATATTTATATGAAGTGGAATATATTTAAAATAGGGCCCTTTATTACCCAAATGTTATTTTTCCCACTATATATATTATAAGTCCAATAAAAAACCACATGGAGATTTTATCCCATTTCTATATTGGTGTGGTTAATGGTTTCATCATCAAAATCAACTTGTACCATTATAAAGGATTCTAAACCATGTTTTGAACACAAAATTTAACTTTAATATGGAATATCACCTTTATAATGATGTCCAGTATAAATGGAAAATAAAAACAATGTAATATATTCTAATGTCCTAGTATATGGACTTCAAAGGCTGTTGGGATTAATAACTACCATTGGTTGAGTTCTCATACAATGGTTTCTTCCACTCAAGAATTCAAATGGATCCTTATGAAGCATTATATGTAAAGAATTATAGAACAAACACATGACGAGATGATGTTAGAGAGAGTAATATTTATGGACCCAATCTATTTTAATAGATAATGGATAAGTTTTAAGTTATTCAGTAATACATCAGAGCAATATAATTTCATCAGAATAGAATTGTTGAAAGTCATCAACATGGCCAAAAGTTTAAGGTTAGAGATAAATTATTCCTTTATATATATATAAATTATATTACTGGGGTCTAGGAAGAAAGGAAATATCTCCCCTAATACATTATCCAATTTAATATTCTCTGTTACATTGATGATAAGGGATATAAAATTTCCCTCCCATCAAACCTATCTTGAGTACAAGGAATCTTATAGATATACCCATTGAGTATGTTCATAACAAATCCATCATAGGTAATGAATATAACATTCATATTTATATAATTATAGTTTACACAAAGAGATAGAGGTGAATATAACTGATCATATATACAGGGTTATACAAAGAAAAAAAAGGCACCTTATAGAATTAAATTAGATAAACAATAAGTACGAGGAGGAAATATGGGATCATGGGTACATATTTTTTAAAATGCAAAAGAATGTAATAAATCAGGCCTTTCAATATTAACTATTCCTTATTATCAAATATGTATTCTATATTATATAGATACTATAGAATAATTGAGTAACATGAACCCTAAAAAATTAAAAACATATTTATTTTCTCAGTGTAGAAAATTATATATGAAAGATAAATACACTCTATAAAATAAAAAATATTAATATGAGTTAATAAAAACAGATAAAAAACATAAATAATGTTTACAATTATTTATAGTCATTATATCCAAGAATCATCACACACAATAACAATACTATAAAAAAGAAACAAAATATTTAAAATATGATTGGAATTATATAAATGAATTGTAGAAAACCATGACAGAAAACTAATTTAATGGTGAATGATGGATACAAGAGGTATTTATTTGATGTGTAAAACTATATGGTTATAAAAATAGTAACTTGTTAGTTAAAATAATAACATAACTGTTAGAATAGATACATGGCCACTACAAATCTTACTCAGAGTAAATGGTGAATTAAAATTGTAAATATCTTTTTACCATATATAAAATAAGTAAATATAAGTATAAAAATATTATTATATATGTACTCAATAAATATAATAACATGTCAGTAAAAGAATACATGTTTAATATAATATATTTTAAAGTGTTTAGAAAAATAATAATTATTACAATAGATTCAAATATTAGAATTACCTTATATGGTTATTTATTTTGGCGAAATGCATTTCATTTTTGGAATTAGAATATTGAAATTTTGTAAGGGTGATTTTTTGGTATTTTTCATAACGTGAAAAATATGTAAGGGAATACAAAAATAATGTATAGAAACAATATTTTGTAATGATGATGTATTGATTAATTTTGGGGTTTCTAGATGATACAAAAAAATTATAATAACTAATTTATTGATAAATCGCCAAAAAATTACTCTTAAATTATAATTTTGATCCCCATTTGGGGAAATAATATAATATTTTAATATTTTATTCTGAAACACACATCTCTACCTTTTATAAATACTTCCCCTCACCACACCACTTATACTCAAAATCAAATATTTCTATCGTGAAAATTTTTACTATATTCCCCCCTAAGAACATCTAACCATTGTTATAGGATATGGTCTCATCAATAGCCACCCTTTGGAGGCCCATGTTGATTATCAATGGAGACTACCCAAAGAGTAAAGTTAGAACCCCAAATCGTGATCTTTCCTTCAAAATATATTATTTATTTTCCATGAAAATTATAATACAATAAAAACGTCATATCTTATAATATAAATTAAAATGTGACACTTTTATTTTTATGGTTAAATCATATAATAAACAAAATAGTTTTTTTTTCTAACAAACATCACTTCATGGCTAGTAAAACTACCTATAAGGATGTTGTTTTTAAATAAATATTATTACTATTATGTATGGTTATAATAAAAAATATTATTTTTAAATGTAAACATAATAACTATATTACATTATGAATATTATTATTTTATGGGAAAAATTCATAATATTAAACAAAAAAAATTATGTTCCACAAAGTGAGTAAAACTGCTTAAATAAACACATTATTATTCAATGACACTTATAATAATTTAGACATGCTTACATTGGAAACCATTTTTAATATTTGGAATAATTAAAACATATAAAATTAAATAAACTATATATCATTTAAAATTTTTAGTTATGGGCTCTTTTACACAGAACATTGAACATTACTGATATATTGATGAAACCTTCGAACCATGAAATAATCATCCATGGGACAATGTACAAGAAGATCATATTTTATTAGTGTCATTATAGTGAAATTAAATTATTATTAATAAATTTTGGAAATATGATTAAGGATTGAAAAATTATTTTATATATTTAATTTGACTATTTTAGAGATTTGATGAGTGTACTAAGTCGATTCAAGATTTGTGGTAAATGGTTCCATAACCTCACCATCTTTCTTTTATACCTTGTTATTTATTTCTATACAAATTATTTATGAGTGGAATAAATTATTTAATAATATAATTATCTATACTTTATTATATGATATAAAATTATCTATTTCTCATCTCCCAATAACCTATTAATTCTTTACCCATGTGAAGAATTTATAGAGTTTTCCTTCTAAATATCTTTAATTATCATGAGGGTTTTAATATATTTTTCCGTTATATTATGAGGTTTATATCCAAATATAAACATATTTCACACTATTTTACATTTTATATTCAATCATTTCATTTCTTATATCTATCTTGTGTGATTGGTTATTCACACCATTTCATGTGTGTAAGTAAACACGGTTCGTTTCATATGTTGTGCTTCATACTCTATATACGTTACCTTCTTTATTAAAAATTATTTACAATTAAATATTTACAATTAAAATATACTATTTTACATTTTTTTATTATTTACATGTATCTTTCTCATATACAAAATTAATATGAATATTTCTTAATACATAATCTTAGTAAACATCTTCATATAAAATTACATCTTAGTCTCAAAAAATGATTTTATTTTACTCAAATGACATTGCCTTTTGATATTTTTAAAGGTATTATTTTTTCATATGAATCATATTATAATATTTCCACTTATTTAATCATAACTATTGTAATTTCTTAACTTATTCTAGTCGGTATTTTGTGAAATGATATCGATTATATAACCCATTTTGTCAAATGTAATTTTGATGATTATGATGTTTATATGATTTCAAAGAAAATTGGTAATCATATAAATGACATATTAAAATTTGATAGGTAGACATATAATTGTATATCTGGCATAATAAATTCGATAATGGGTACATCTCATGAAACATCTTGTATGATTCATGGGCATTGATCCTATCACATTATGCTACGATGCCTTGGTATGGTACCTTGACTTCTTTGATAAAATATTTTATTTTCATGCCATGTTCTCATGTTATGACTCATTATTATCTTATTCTAATTATTATAGAAACATGTTATTATATCGATTATATGTCATTTCTATATCATGTTCACATGTAATTATTATAATACCTTGGGATATGATCTTATGACACACTTTATCGATCACAATATATTTATATTTTTAATAATTATTTAGGATTATTTTTACCCTATTATAGGGGTTTTAGATCACTATTTATTTAATTAATGTTCTTGTGGTATCCTATGTAGTGATATAAGTGTGATGGGTTTTATGATAAAATTATTGAGTCAAAATAAAATATGTTGTAGATAATTTTTAAGATGAGGTATTTTGCATCTAATCTTTCAAGGATACAAGAACTCGAGATTTTGGGGATTGTTTTATGGATATTTAGGTTAAAAATAATATAATATTATATATATAATATTTGGGTCATAATATTTTCTATGAAATAAATCCTTAGTCAGTTTTTAGGATTTGATTTGAGAACAAAATAAATAATACAAAAATTAATGACCTAGATTGAAATTTAGAATGTCATAATCAAGGATATGAGAGCGATTTCTGAGATATTCCTTATAATTTCATAAATTTTATTTTGTATAATTTTTAATTTGATTATTCTCATTCAAACCTAACTTTGTTTTAGTAGATGGATATGAATAGGAGAAACCAAATAATAAAATAATGCACTGCCAATTATAATGATTACCCTAATTAGACACATAAAAATGGGAGAGGGATAAAAAACCTTATGGAGATACTTTCATACATTACTCAAGTTACGAATAACAACATGAATAACATGAAGTGACATCAATATAAATAGAGATATATTTGGGGGTATTTTATTTATGTTGTAATGATATCCCACTTATTTTGGACCCTCTAATCCATTCATTATAATGAAATGAATTAATTCAATCGAGAATAAATTTTCATCACATTAATGATTCGATCAAGAAAAAGTTATATTGGTTGTATGTTTTCTAGAAGGATAAGTTGATCAGTGGTGGAAACTAATAAAGTATACTAAGACCGAGGATGAAATTGATTCTATTTAATGGGATTAATTTAGAAAAATATATATTTTAAAAAAGAATACTTTATCTCTTTGTATTAGGAGGGATATTGAGTTTATTGGTATCAAGAAAATGGTGGATGAATCAATTGGGATGTATAAAGAAACATTTAAAAGGATTGTGACTTTTTACCATATATTTTTCTACTTTCCTAAAATAAAGGCTTAGATTTTCTTTGTTGGTGTAAAGTTGTGTGTTTGAAAAAAAAATATTTGAGAGATTGATAGTTATAATGAAATAGTATGATATATTATTAAAGTTGAGATGAATATTGGTGATTATCTGTGGTCTAATATGAGGGGATATAAAAAGATAATAATACAGTTTGATTCTAGATATAAATCTCAAGTGGGAGGAAGATTCAATTACCTATAATTTAATGTTGTGAAAATAATCACCTTGGAAATTTTCCTAATGGAATGAGGAAATGTTCCATGTGAGGATAATAAGAGAATAATTCTTAATAATTCTAAAGATATGTGAAAAATATAGTCATTATAATATAATAAAGAAGGTTTTGAAAAATTTCTAACAATGAATCAATGTGTCCACTAAAAGGAAAATGTATAATATATACTGAATATAAAAATATAAGGATCTTTGAAGATCACTGATGTAAAAAACATACCAACCCAAGGTATAAAATATTATCAGGATATATCACTATAGCAGAGGAGGAATGTGAAAAAACTAGTGAAAGGTACTCTCATTATTTATTCAATATTATAAAATTTTCTTTTTGATAATAGTTACTTCCTTCCACTATATTTTTCATGTTTAGTAAAAATATTAAAAAACAACCACATGACGGGGAGGATGGGTTATCAGTGAAAAAATAAAGTGATGAAATAATTATATCTCAAGTAAATAAATCTTCCAAATTATAATTTTTTGGAAGAACGTTAAATTAAATCCATTTATTGTATTTTAAGGGAAATTTTATTCTATATTAGAAATTTGATAAATGTTTTTATAGAGATCGAATATTAAATTAAAAGAAAGAGAAATTGGTTTTCATATAGTAAATTATCCTCAAATTCTATACAAGTATGATGAGATTAATAAATATACTTCAAAAACAACTTACCAATCATGGATATAATTACATGGGGATGAATAATATCTATATGAAATTATTGAAATAAATTGTAAATTTAATGATTCAACTACAAAATGGTAACCAAACAATATCATCACAACACCTTAATACTTCCACTTGATCAATAAATGATAGAGTATACACAAGGGGTTGAATACAATATTAGTGTTAGAATTATTTTTCCATTTTTTAGTGTTGTATTAACCCATATTGAATGTATAATTGTAGGTGAAATGAGTTGTATATACATAAGTTATCCAATGTGTGTAACTAATTAATAATTAATGTTGGTAATTTCATATTACATAGTAAATATGAATATTCGAACATTAATAACATTCATGATAATGTATGAACATAAAAATAAATATATAACAATTTCAAGCATTAAAAAATACAAAAAGTGTGTAAAATAAAAAAACTATATATAAACATATGTGGTTTAGACAAATTGGATTACGGAAACAAAATTCTACTCCAATACGTACAACATGTCTAGAAATATATCAAGGGAAACCCTTATTCTATCAATTTTTCTAGTAATTGAAACCCGAAATATATATCACCCATACTTTATACTCTTTATATACTAACTCCCATACTCATGGGCCTTTCCTTTACCTTGTTCAGATAAAAAATGATTTTCACTCATCCCGTAAGGAAGAGGTAGAGTGTGAGTATTACAATACCTAGTGGAATATCAGAACCCCACCCCAAATACCTATCATATACTATATTGTATTTATATAATAGTACACAACTTTAGGGATAATTAGTATTGAAAATTATATGATTTATTAAGGAATCAATCATAAACATGACTAATTACATGTAAATCCCTACTTTTGAAGTTTTGTTACCAATATTACATTCTTCAAGGCTCGACATGGTATCTAAGAAGATAATTTAATTCCAACCCTTATAGGAGGCAGTTATAGTATATTTAAATAAACCACACATGTTAATATATGCACCCACATATATATGTATATGTGTGGAAAAGAAGCTAGACTCTTTGAGAACCATATTTGGGAAATGTTAATAAAGTAAAATGATTCATCGAAACATTAAATCTCATGTAAATGGATCTGAAAATATGAATAAGAGTTTGTTCAATAGGATGCCACCCCAAATCTACCCATCAGTCTGTTAAATTTTGGGCACTTTATAAATTTTATATCCCATAGTATACATATATCCAACATGTCTAAGGTAGTAGTAAGGGTAAACAACCATCCATATAATATTAAAAAAATATATCATAATGTGTAAATAAGGAAAGTAATTTAAAAATTATATGAAATAGTGTATAAGGTAAAAATATTCTCTTCCAGGTTTCACTAGGAATAATTAACACTAGAGGAATGAAAAAAAGGAATATTATATGTGGAAAATATAATGAAATTAACATTATTGATTAAAAATCATGTTATCCTTAATGAGGAGTAACATAAAAAAATCTATTAATCCAAAATAAGAGTTAAGAAGACCATTATTAATTTGAAACTTTTGGAAGAAATTTTTTTATTGAGCCACAAATTATTTCTAGTCTAATTATCTATGAGTAAAAGTGGAAGAAGAGGTATATATAAAAATTTGATCAAAGAAATACTTTAATGTTCAAAGAATAGATTCCATCCAAGATAAATATTAGACCATGTGACACCCCAAGATTTTATTGTATTTAACTTATTAAAAAAATTCAATTTCTTTCATAGTATATGTTGCATGAAACATCGAGACTAGATGAACTATGATATACTATTAAATATTATTATTTTAACATGATATTTTTAAACAATCCATTAAGTTAGAAATTTTGGGTAAGAATAAAAAAATTAAAAAATTTTATTTTACAAAATTTTATAAAATTAATTCATTGGTTACTAATTAATTATAAATAAAAATGATAACCAATTGAACATAAAGGATGTGTTTTTATAAAATATTATTGGCATACCCACAATGAAAATTTATCTTAATAAATTGGATTAATAACTATTATTGAAATATATTAATGAAATTTATATTTCATATATTCTATAAAATGTTTTTAAAGTCATATAATATGTTTTATAGGCTTAAGATAATAATAAATCCAAATTTAAGCATAAAAAGCTATATATTTCTAAAGGCAGTTATGCCTCCTTTTGATGGTGCACCTATTTTAAATATATATTTTGAAGCATTATAAGTTTTATTTGAATAAAATAAGTTTATTTTTAGAAATTTAACATCAAAATTATCTTAGGGTAAAATTTTGGTATTTTTTGAAAAAAGTTTCATATTTTGATGAATAGTGAAAAATACTGAATTTTAATTTAAAACGTCTTTTTTGTCTAGTTATTTTAAATAGTAAAATTATATTTTAATTTTTTTAAAGTTAAATTAGTTAAAATATAAATCATTAAATCTATTTTCAGTCACTGGAATAAATTTCACAATAAAATTGGATATAAAAACATTTAATTCTTTTGAACTTCTCAATTTAAAACCCCTCTTTTTCATTACCCCTGTAGGATTAATTTTAAAAATTATTTTTTAAATTTTTTAAATTTTATTTAATAAAATATATTAAATATTTTGAATCATAATGTTTCAATTAGGTTGTAAGGTCATTATCATTATTAGGTATAAAAAAGTTACTGTGGTAAAACAAAATTAGTGCATAATAGGTAAAATAGTGACAAAGGTTAAAGTTAAAAGGTAAAAGGTTAACATACCTAAAAATTAAAAATTTTAATGGTTAAGTGATTTCTTTATATACCCTAAAAATAATATAAAATTTTAATTTATAGCCAAAAAATGTAAATTAATGGAACCTCAATCTGGTTGGCTTTAATTTTAAGTTAATCGTTATTTTAATCACTTAAACTGACCTCTCCTCAAGTACTAATACCAACCCTAACCTCTCCATTTAGAGCCAAAATATTTTAAGCTCATAAAATACGACACAATACTCTCCTCATCACTCTAACCACATCCATGTGCTAATTTTATTATAAAAATAACAAATCCAAGGTCCTCAATGGTCTCTAAAGGAAGTAATATTCAAGATGTTATTTTCTAAAAAACCCTATCTTATTTTTCTTATTTTTTCTTCTAATTTATCATCATATACTTCATCTATAAAGGAATAATAATTCCAGATACATTTAAATTAGGTAATATTATGTTTCTAATGGAATATCTTATGTCAACCCCTTTTATTACCTCCTCTTAATCAAGGAAACTAAACTATTGTTCATGTTTTCTCGGTTAATTGCCTCTGTGAATAATGTTTTTGTTTATTTTCTATTACTGGCTTCACCGATGTCCATAAAACTAATATTATAGTTAAATATTATTTTAATAATTATATTATATCTTATTTCATGTAGTTGAAATAATGTAAACTCATAATATAAAATATAATGAAACTAGTTTGTGGTGTATGGAAAAACCGCCAAAATAAACAAAACATTTATCAAATACACTTTATATAAAGAATAACCCTCATTTTAAAAATGATAATGATTTATGGGACCATTTATAAATCTTGAAGTAAATTAATACAACTTAATTCTATTTTTATAGATTTAACCTCATTTTACAAGAACACTAATAATTTTATATAAATAAATCGATCATGAAACTATGAATGAAACACACATGAAACCACATAAATTAAAAAAATATTTGTTAATGGGTCATAAGATGTCATAAAATCATCATATAAGGTAATATAAATACGAATATATTTTTTAAGTGAGTCAATATTATACTATAAACAATTATATAGGAGGTTAATTTATGGGAAACTAAAATAACGCGTGAGGTTAGGATTTTATCATCTCACTTTTACTTATGTGAGATATATGAATTATTCACCAATTAATTATTATGTATGGTGTATGCATTGAAATTTTATATATCATATAATTATTCTCATTATCTTCATGGTATTTAATGTTTCATTTTTTATATATTAATTTTATGGGAAAACGATTCGATTGATTACAAAGTCATAAGGGATTCCATCTCAAATTACATTGAGACTTATTTTTTCATATACAACAATTTACTTTCATGTAGTGTATATACTATCCCTTTGACTTGTAATATAATTATTCATTCATTACTCTTGGTATGTTGTATTTTTTAAATGTTATTCCAGCACGGGGGTTTAATAAAATGTTTCAAAGTGGTATGAGATTCATCGATTTAAAATAAATTTTTAAATAGATTATTCAATATATAAAGAATTTTTTAGTAAGGTAAGACATGGGTTGCGGACCATTAAAAGTAATATACTTGATGAATCAATAGTCTCATGAGATTAAACAATTTTCCAAATCCAATGGGTTTCTACCATATATTCTAAACATTTTTATGAATGGTCATGACAATAAAGGTACTATGTACCTAGGAAACATGGAGTACAATAATTAAGAATTTACTTTATTGAGAATTAAGTTATTGTTATTATTATTATACATGTTATTTTTTCATTGAACATACCTATGTATTAATTTCATTCTAATTTTATTGATTAAATGGACCACATGTTCAGTTACCTACATTGACATGTTGATTATTCTCATTGATTCGGTATTTATTTTGTTGTATTTAACCATTACTAAGACATTGATCCCACACCTTTATTATGTTTTATTTTCCCTAGGTTTTCAAGATGTTTATTATGATTGATATAAAGGGTTATTCTAAATAGAATAATGGTGTTCAAAAATAAAATAAATTTTCTATTTTATGATCAAAATGTAATTTGAATTTAAAATATGTATCTAGTTTACCTATATTAGGAAACTATTAAGTCATTTAGGATGTTATTTAACGTATCCTATGGAAATGTGGAAAAGTTAGGAATTCTCGCAGGGATACTAGAGTTGGGGTCATTATAGTTGGTTTCATATAAATTTTATTATAATTTTATAAACTATATTTAGGAAATAATATATTAGAGAATATAACCCTATTAATTACTTTGATGATAAGTATTAGTATAGAATAAAATTATATATATTTGTTAATGACCAGGGATAACCTAGGTTAATCCTAAACACTCATGTTTTGAGAATAAGATGTTATTATTTAGAAATAATTTTCATAACACTGTCCCACTCATATTAGTGTAGATTGATGATTACAATTTACTATTTGGGTTTATTCAGTGGTTGGAACTATAATGAACTAGGATAACATTGAATGTTATAGACAATGTATGGTTAATAAACCAAATGGAATGATTAAGGGAGTAAAGAATATTATACTTATTCCTAATCATCTATCATGATATATGATTTTAAACATTCACTATCAACAACTTTCAGACTCACCAAAGAAGAGAAGGATATAAGTTTTCTGAGAAATTGAGTGGTGTAGTTCATGGAGAAAATGATATTCAATTTCCTCTATGTTGAGAATGTGAACTGAAAGCTGTTTTGGGAGTGGAAAGAAGGATTAAAGGATAGTGATTGTGAAAACCGTGCCCCGGTGAAAGCACACACACCTCGCCTTAACATGGCCATCAGGTCATGGCCTACCAGGTACCACCAGTTGCCCCGCATACCTGTGGTCCCCACCCAGGGGCCTACCCACGTGCCCAAATAGGTCATCTGACTTATGATTGTCCCCACCGGCCAACAAATGTCCATACCAGTGCTCTTTGTCCTCTCTCACACAAACACTAGGAAACTTCCCAAAAGTTCACCCATCTTGATCACTACTCCAGGCCAAGCACATTTAAATGTGGAAATCTAATCTGGTAGGCTACCAAAAAATATGGTGTACTTTGTCCACATGAGTCATATCATTCATTCATTTAACTATTTATCATTATGGGGTGTTACATTCACCCCCCTTTAGAGCACAACATCCTCATTGTAGGCCCTATATCTCAACCTAGGCAGTTCACCACACTTAAGGATGGGTTCTTCCTTTGATACCAAATGTGACAACCAGGCCCCAATGATAGCAAAAACACCCCGCCTTTAACATGGCCGTTAGGTCTTGGCCTACCAGGTACCACTAGTTTTACCATATCCATGTGGTCCCCACATTGGGGTCTACCCACGTGCCCGAACGGGTCATCTGACTAATGACTATCCCTACAGGCCAACACATGTCCTTTCTAGTATGCTTTTTCCTCACTCACACACAGCCTGTGAAACTTCACATAAGGTCACCCATCCTGATCACTACTCCCGGCCATGCACGGTTAACTGTGGAGTTCTAATTAAGTAGGCTCCTGAAAAGGATGGTGCACCTAGTAGACATGAGTCATATCATTTAGTCATTTAACCCTTTATCACTTTTTGGTGTTAAAATGATCTATATAATGACCAATTATTTACATACATTGATATTACATAAAAATTGAAGAATATTCATTACCAAATATAAGAAATCCATGAAAGGAATGTATATTTATAGTGTCTTTAGAAATTTTAAATTATAAAAAATTGGTTTATAAACCATCCACATTGTCTCTAGATTATTTATTCATAACAAGACTCCTTTTTGACATATTTTACTTAATACCCTTCTGCATGACCTGGGGAAAAGAAACATATGAAAGGGTGAGCTCAAATTCTTTGTGAGGGTAAGTATGGGAGATATCAACCATATCATAATCATAGTACATAAAAACATAACATTTGAAAATCTCACCCCGCATATAAAAGTGCATGATATCATGTCATGGGAAAAATCATAAAAGTTCAACATAATCCCAAAATTTATAACATAATACATGAATTTTTTTTCATGCACATAATAATAGAAAATAATTTCATATTATTCAAGGCTCATTTTCAAGACCATCATATAAGACTAAATCAAATACTGAACCCAGTTCACTCTTCATTCCTGCCCTATATTACTGAATAATATTTACTTTCCATTATATTCATGTGTATCTCATGAGATATAATTCTTTACCAAATGCATTGGAGTCAAATATAGGTCCCTCCCATATCATAATGAAATCATTCTTTCGTGGTTGAAAAAAAAACATAAATCATTCATGATAGCATAACATAAGGAACAAAAATGGCATTCTTAAACATTATTCCATCATAATCCATATAAAATATATGGATTTTATAAAAATTATTTCATAATAAACACAATCAAATTATAGTAATAATAGAGATATAATAATTACCCTATTTAAATAATTTCAGCTAAAATGGAAAATAAATTTGATAAAACACTTGAAATTAACTCTTGAGGAAAATATATTTTCTTCTTCAAAAATGTTTTCTTTTATCAAAAGGCCAAAATATTTTAAAAGGAAAGAATTTAATTTAAAATAAGTTTGAAATATTTTAAAGTAATGTTCATGGAAATAATGTTTTATGAAATCACAATAATTTGTTGATGTCGTATAACATAAAAAATATATTCTTATAATACTTTTTCCAGAAAAGTCAAAAAGTACCTCGTTCGAAAAACAACAAAACATTCCTTTCATACCATTCAGTAAAAATTCACTAATGGGTAAAATTAAATTTAAATAATTATAGAAGAATATAAATAATATTAAATAGTTATGAAACATTGACGTGGATGATAAATATACACCAGTAAATACTTACATATAAATAATTTTGGATAATAATGAGTTTGTAAAATTAACCCTTACCTTAGGTCTGATTTCATTTGTATGTATTTACAATGATTTTAATCATATCTTTGGATTATTCTATAATCAAATTAATTTTTATGATATCATATATTTTCATATTATCATCCATTTGTAAGTAGCATTATTACCCATCCATCGGATATTAATAACTTTATTTTCTTACACATGTTGTATTGGATAAGTTGTTGTTACTATTCATTGGTTATAGTTATATAATTTATAGAATTATATAATTATAATATATATCATATTTACTCACTCAATTCATTTATATAATATTCCTTTAATGAAGATCATTTATAATTAATCAAATCACATTGTGGAGACGATAATCTATACGCACACATGAGCGACGATATCATTCCCATAATTTCTGAATGGGATTGAATTGAATGGTTTATAATATTTCATAATCAATATAATTTTATAATAATAATATATATTTATTACTTCCATAATTATACCCATCCAATTAAGGTGGTGGTGAAAAAATAGATTACACCACGGTGTGGAGACGGTATGTAGTACGCACGCATGCGTAGTGATTTCTATTTTCGTAAGATGGATAGAAGATGAAATATGGTTGCTTCCTAATAATAATTACATATCAATATATTATTGATACTATATTAATTACTTTATAATGAAACAACCCATGAAGAAGAAGTATAATAATAAAGAAGTTTGAAAAATCGGTAAAAGAGATTACATCCTCTTCGACGCGCATCCTCTAAATCTCCTCTTAGAGTACTAGAGTTCATATTTGAAGAAGAAAAAAACCACACTAATGTTAGTAGGGAATTTTAAAATGGAAAATGGAAGGGGATTTATGAGACTGAAATCTCAAAGTGAAGTGAAGAGGTGAGGGAGGATGTTCCCTTTTATAATTTAGTTGAGGGGTACTTTTGGAAAGCTTGAAAATATTAATTTATAATAAAATCAAACCCTATCCACCCCCACCAAATGTCCCAATTTTAGAGATGAGATGAGATAGTCTCGTAATATCATCATCCAATAAATTTTTGACACATTTTCTATCAATTTATATATTATCTTTTAATTAACACATAGTTATTTTATTTAATTGTAAACTAGGGAAACAAATAATTCAATATTAAAAGAGTGAAATATTAACTTATTTGATGAAAAATAGACCAGAAATAAATACATAATAAATTTTCTAACATATAAAAATTGTTATATATTTTATTTAAAAATGTTTTATAATTTTTTTAATAATTTTATAAAACATTATTTTTTTAAATAATCAATAGTGGAAATTTTGACATTATTCAATTCATTGTTTTAAAAAAATATTAATTAAACAAGTTAAATTTGAGAAAAACTACATAATTATATTAATACTATGTAAAGGTTGTCTATAAAATTCATTTGATATGTTAATTATCCCAAATTATATTTACTTTAATATTTTTAATAACATTTATTTGTTATCTCTATTAATAAAATATCACTAAATCAATTTTTGCATAATTTTTTAATATACTTATTTATTGAATAAAAATTAAAAATAAAATACTACGAGGAAGAAACACTTGTTAGATTTCATAACAATATATTTATTTTAATTTTTCTTCTATAAAATTTAATATTTAAAATGCTATACTTTTTAAATTATGAATAGGAAAACCCTAACATCACTTTAAACAAAATAATATAAGTATAATAATCCTTTATATATGTCTCCTAATGCTCAATAAATTGAACCTTGGATTTTATGGTCATGATATAGATGAAAAATTTTACTTTTACAAGTGTTTGGGTCATTTAATAGGTATTATTATTTTAATAAAAACTACATTATTGAATTTTCATCAACTAAATAATTTATGCAACCTTAATGTATAACCTATTAATGTAATAATTTATTTTATAAAAATTAGAAATAAATTACCATGATAAATAAATAAATATTATATTTAAAATTATTATTTATGGTCAAATTTATCTATTTTATATCATTATATTAAAAATGATTTAGTTATTAAAATTTGAGTGATCCCTATTTAACTTTTCTTTAAATAAAATAAATTAAATGTCCTAATCTCATTCAACTAGATTCAAATGGATACCGACCCAAAGATGATTTATGTCGAATAAAACTCATCAAACTATTTTAGTACATGTTTGAGGGTAATTTTATAATATTATTATTACCATTAATTACTCGATTTACCCTTTTACCATATTAATAAAAATTTCTGATGTTACTATTCATAAAGCCCAAAAATAAAATAAATCTATTTATCTAATTTGGGCCTTCTAATTCCTAATATGGAATCAATTTTTCAAAATTCAAAACAAATAAGTTACAATAATTAATTTAATATTATTCTTATTGTCAGAAAGAGAGAATGAGTTTCAAAAGTTAAAACATTGCAAAATATTGATTGTTTTTACAGCTGAATTCAATATAAAATCAATTCTAAAGACATAAATAATATTTAATTATAAAAAAATATTATATTTATACTTTAAAAATATTCAATATTATAATTTAACAATATATATTATTTTGATGATTTTTTTTCAATTAAAATTTAGTGTATTTTTTACTATTCATAAAAATTTGAATGTTATTAAAAAAAATACTAAATTTTCATCCAAATTAAATTCTTATATTCATTTTCCAAATAACATGTTTAATTTTTCAGGGAAAAATTATGAATGTGTAAAAATCTTAATTTAAAAGGGGTTTCGCATTAAAAGGTGGAAAATTACCCTTTTGAGAAATACATGTTTTTATACATAAAATAGGGGTTATACAAACATTATAAAAAAATATCTATTGGATCAATGTAAAAAATATTTTATTGTTTATATAACATTTAGATTCCATAAATTTAATTTAATAATAGTAATTCACATATAAAAATATATATTTGATTTATATTTTTCATAAATAATTAGTAGCGAAAGACTTCACCATACATTTTCATAAGTTAGTTATATTTATTCCTGTTAACCTAATGGATTGGTTAAAATGGTCTTTTTATAATAAGGTAATCTCACGTCTCATTTAAACTCATGATTGCGTGCAATATAAGATATTGAAGAATTTCATTTATTTAAAGAAAATATTTCAGGAAAACATTAGTGTGTTACATTGTAACCCCCTTAAACTAAATTTTTACCTTGAAATTCATCACTTGGATACTAATAGATGATAATATCAATCCATCATAATATCATCAAGTTTACACGTAGCATCATCAAATTGGTGATTCCTCCATAAAACATTAACCAAGAGGGTGGTCTTGTTTCGTAAAACATTCTCACTACGATCCAGAATCTCTATAAGTTGTTCATCATAAGAGAGATATTTTTCCAGCGGTAGGACATATGAGTTTAGTACATGTGAATGATTAGGTATGTACTTTCATAGGATAGATACGTGGAACACATTAAGAACTGAAGAGGTATTATGAGGAAGCGCCAATCATTAAGCTACCCTCCCAACATGATCTAGAATTCCAAAAGGACTGATATACCTAGTGATCAGTTTGATATTTATTAAAAATCTCAATACTTTAATCTAGGGATATATTTATAGAAACACCTTGCTACCCACATCAAAATCTAGGTATTTTCTTTAATTTTCATCATAATAGTTTTTCCAACTCTGAGATTCTCTATTGTGTTGTGGAATAAATTTAACCTTTTCTTCTATTTCATCAACAAGATTTTGTCCTAATAAATTTCTTTCCTAAACTTCATCCTATCAAGTTGGAGTTATTCATTTGATTTCATAGAGGTCTACACAGGGAGCCATCTAAATACTAGAGGGAAAGATATTATTGTACAAAAATTCCACCAAACAGAGTTGATGATCCCAACCACCGTTATAATACATATATAATGAACTCAAAATGTCTTCTAGAGTTAAAATTTTCATCTTAATATGAACATATGTATGATGGTGATAAGTAGTGCCAAAACATAACTCTGTATCCAGAGCCTACTGAATTCACTCCAAAATATCAAGGTAAAACTCAGATGTCGATCAGTTATAATTGAATGTGGTACTTAATTTAATCTTACCACTTATTTACATATATACTGGAAAGATGATGATGAGTGAAATGATTTGTAATAGAAATGAATTGTTCCGAATTCATAAGGAGTTAAACTATAACCCATATAAAAATATGGTTGTTGGATGTTTTGGGATGTATGAAGAAAAATTCCATAGTGATGTTTTACCTATTTCCATTCTAGTATGGGTAATGTTAGTAACATCCCCTTATGCTTCGATTTTTTATCCTTAACTTACTGACAAACCAATCACTAAGAGACATATTCAGAAACATCTCTTTTCTTTCCATCCCACTAGAAATACTCTTTCAGGTCTCTGTACATCTTTGGGCTTCTAGGGTGGATAGAGAATGAAGAACTATGGGCATCATCCAATATATCCTTATTTAATTGTGGTATAGAAGAAATACAAACCCAATTACTAAACCTTATTATTCCATCACAATAAAGGTTGAATACAGGAACATTTCCCACATTCTTTTGTAGATCTATATCTTTCTTATGTGAATCCTTAATCTTCACATGTATATATGGTTAAACATTTATTTGATAAAGATACGATTTCTCCCCTTCCATCAATATTTCATGATCTATACATTGAAAATCCATAAATACTATAACTTTAGTGGTCCTTGTCATGGATTTTCTAGCATGGTCCTTTCAAATAAAAGCATATTTCTCCTTGTTTACTTTTCTAGGGTGGTAATGTGTTGATCAGTCGTAATATTTAATCAATACAACCACATTCTTTGGTGAATATTTAAATCCTTTTGTGTGAAAATATAATTTAAACTCTTATGATCAGTATAAATATCACACCCTTCATCGTAAAGAAAATTCCTCAATATTATTAATGCAATGATTATTGTTGATAACTCCAAATCATGAGTTGGGTAATTTTTCTCATGGATTTTTAATTTTCACGATGCATAAGCTATAACCATATCAATTTTCATTAGAAAACATCCCATCCCATTCTTTAATGAATCACTATAGTTCACATGCCTTTCTACAATAAAAGGCAATGTGAGAACATATTCACATGCTAACCTTCTTCTAATCTCTTTGAAATTCTCTTTACATTCCTTTGTCCGCACAAAATTTACTCTTTTTCTATTCAACATGGTCAGTGGATTAGATAATAGTGAAAAATATTTCACAAATCATCATTAATATCCATACAAACCTAGAAAACGTTGAATCTTAGTTACCTTTTTTAGTCTCATCCAACATTCAATAACTTTTATTTTTGGATGGATCCACAGATATCCCTTCTATTGATATTATGTGACTCGAAAATGAAACTTTCTAAAGCCAAAATGCGCATTTGGTAAATTTTTCAGAAAGATTCCCCTTTCATTGGTTCTTCAGTACAATTATCAAGTGATATTCATGCTTTAATTTTTCTTTTTAATATAAAATAATATCATCTATAAATACTACCATAAACTAATCAAGATTGTATTTAAGGACTCTATTCACTAGATCCATGAAGATAATGGGTGTATTAGTTAGACCAAAAGGCATCACTATAAATTAATAGTGTCCATACCATTTTCAGAATTTCATCTTTTCTATATCCTATTTATTGACCCTTATTTGATGATATTCTGAATGAATATCAATTTTGGAAATGTATAGAGCTCCACATAGTTGGTCGAATAAGTCATCAATGCGGGGAAAATGATATTTTTTCTTGATAATGATCTTTTTATGTTCTCAATAATTAATGTAGAGGCTTTTTATTCCATATTTCTTATTAACAAATAGATTAGGTTCTCCCCAAGTGATGCACTAGGGTGTATAAATCCTTCATCATGATTTTTTGGAGTTTATTCTTCAATTAATACAATTCAATTGAGGCCATTATATAAGGAGTATTGGAAAAAGGAATAGAACTTAGTATGAGTTCTATGGATAACTCAAATTCATGATTTGGTGGAAGACATAGAAATTATTCTGGAAAGACATCATCAACCTCCCATACAACAAGTGCATTCTTAATAGCAAGTTTCTCCCCAACCATTTAAGATAGATAACCTTCATTTATAGAGATCAAGACCCATAAGATGGATGAAATTTATAATATAAGGTTATATTCATCCATGCATTAATAGATGGTCATATATTGATCCATAATATGAAATGCGACTTCCATCCCATGGTAATTAATACGATATCTATATAGAGAAATCCAATTCATTCCAATAATCACATAAAATTCTACTATATTAAGGATAACATGATTTGCAGGAAGAACATTCCCACAAACTTCAACCGAAGAAGAATTATGATATTTTAATGCCACTGTTGTGCCATTAGGTGTTGTCATAGCTAAACCAGTATCTAATTGTTGATGTAATCTGGGCATATCCTTAGAGAGTTCTTCAGAAATAAAACAGTGGGTGAATCTAGAATCAAATAAAACATTTTCTACTTTAGAGTGTATGGTAAGTGTACCTTTCAATACTTCATTATCATACTCCAAATTTCTGATATTGATTTTATTTGACTTTCCATTGCCTTTAGAATTAATATATTCCTATCATCGATCATCATTTATAACCCTTGGATTAGGGCATTGATTGGAATAATTCCAAATTTTCTTAAACTTTTATCATTAACGTGTCAGAGATGCATTCCATGTAGCCTTTTCCCTATTCACTTCATTAGACATCTTTTTCTCATCACTTAACAATTAAATTTCCAGATGACATTTTTTAAACACTTAAAACATTTATTAGTCCCTTTTAAAAAAAATTCCTTCCATTTTTTCCACACATTGAGCATAAGGGAAAATCATATCCTTTTCAGTGAAATATTTCTATTTACCTTTGAATTCCATTTTTTATCTTCTAATCAAACCTGTAGGATTGATGGGTTACTCCAATCTCCATATCAACATTGAAAGAACATAGAATGAATTCTTTGTAGCTATTAAAGTCCCTTTTTGATAATTATCTCTAAAGACTTTGTTTTAAACCACTAAATAATCAATCAATTTTACTCTTAGGTTGGATAATAATTCTAGAAGCGTACCATGAAAGTATTGTAAAATTTACTTCATAGGTACCAATGGATTCCTCATAATTTTTTCTTAAGTTAATTTAACTTATTCTCCATCATTTTTTAAAGAATATGAGGAATGTACTTGTTGAAAAAATAAGTTCTTTTTCTCATCCCTTTCCATGGACTCAATTTCATCCCTTTAATTACTATTCATGATATGATTACACAATTGATCAGCTTCACCTTCCAAACGATATACTGCTATGGTGAATTTATCATGTCCTGAAACATTGGAGAAATGAAAATATCTTTTCAAAGGTACTGATCTATTGTTCATCTAGTAATGGATCTGTAGACACGTAGAAAGAAGCTGTACGTTGCCTCATGAAGGACTCAACATAATGTTGTTCCATACTTTTCTAATTTGGAAGTCTTTCATTATTCATATCTTGAGAAATATGTTTGATCATATCTATAATTTTTTCATTCTAGTTCCCACAACATTTGGTTTCTCAGTAGGATAGTCATATTATTTCTCATCACATTTAGCATTAATGTACTTCCTTTGGGTTTAAACAATTTACTAAAACCAACAAAGCATAGTTTTTGGAAATGCTAATCAATATAGGAAAATCACATAGTCAAGTATAAAATATAAATTTAGGACACATTAGGTTTCATCTGAGGTTATTCATGATTATTTCTAAAAAACTAGGATTTTAACCTATACTTCGACATATCCTTAAGGTTCTTGCTAAGGTTTTCTTATCTTAGTTTCGAAAGATTAACTATAATATCCCTCTAATATAAATTATAATGAACCATAATTTACAAACATTGATATTACATGAAAATTTATTAATATTCACTATAAAATATAATAAATCTATGACAATACCATATAGGTATAGTGTCTTTAGAATATGGGAAACTTAAATAACAGGTTTATAAAACATCAACATCATCTCCTGCTTATTTATTTATAACTAGGAACCTTTTTGTCATATCTTAATTAATACCCTTATTCATGAACTAGGGAAAAGAAACATATGAAAGGGTGTGCTCAAATTATCAGTAAGGGTAAATAGGGGAGATATCAATCATATCATAATCAAAAGACATAATTTTTTTTTCAAAAATCATGTCCTCCATATAAAATATTATGATATCATGTCTTGGGATAAATAATTAAAGTTAATGCAATCCCAAAAGTCATAAAATAAGATATGATTTTTTTGGCATACACATAATCATATAAAATTATTTCATATTAGTCATGTATCATTTCTAAGACCATTATTGTAGAAAAAATTCATTACTGAACCGAGTTCACTCTCGTTCCAACCCTATATTGCCAAACTAGATTTACTTATAATTCCAGTAATGTCGATCTCATGAGATATGAATATTTACCCAATTAATGGGAGGGAGATATAGGTCACACCCATCTCATAATTAAATCATTTTTATGTGTTCCACAAAAACATAAATCCTTAATCATAGCATAACCCAATGAATAAAAATGGGTTTCTTAAACATCATTATATCATAATCTATAAATAATAAATACATTACATAAATATCATTTCATAATAAACACAATAAAATAATACTAATAATAGGGATATAAACATAACCCTATTTAAATAAATTCATATTAGATGTAAAATAATTTTGATAAAACACTTGAAATTATTATTGAGGAAAATATTGTTTCTTCTTAAAAAATGTTTTATTTTATTAAAATGACACACAACATTAAAAGGAAAGAATTTAATTTAATATAAAAAATAAATCTTCTAAATTAAGCTACATGTAAATATGGAATTACAAAAGTTTAATAATCCATTAATGTTATATAAGTTAAAAAACATTTTTCTCGTACTTTTGCAGGAAAAGTCAAAAAGTATCTCGTACCAAAAACAACTAGAGATTCCATTAAAAACATTTAATAAACAATAAAAAATGGGTACAATTACCTTTAAATAATTTTACAATAATTAAAATAATATTATATATTAATTAAAACATAGATATGGACGAAAAATACACATTAGTAAATACTTACGTACAAACAATTTCAGATAATAATGAGATTGCGAAATTATCTCTTACCATAGGTCTGATTTATCTTGTTTGTAGTTGAACCTCATGTATATTTATTTAAATATTTTCATTTAAATATTATATAATCATATTCAACTTTATTATATCATATATTATCCCATTATCATCTGTTTTTTAGTAACATTTTTACTCATCCCTCAGGTGTTAACTTCATTATTTTCTTACGCATGTTGGGTCAAATATGTTGTTGTTCACCTTCTCAGGTTACAGTTATATAAATTAAATAATTATATGAGTGTTATATATATATCATATTCATTCATTCAATTAATTTATATAATATTTTGTAAACGAAGATCATGTAGAAGGAATCACATCGCATCATGGAGACAATGAGCCTTACGTACGCATGAGCGACGATATCATTCCCATAAATGTTTAATGGTATTAATGTGAATTGTTGATAATATTTCATAATCAAAATAATTTTATAATAATCATATATATTAATTAATTCCATCATTACATCGATCCATGTAAGGTGGTGGTGAAAACAAAACAGATCACACCAGATGGTAAGCCGTACTTACGCACGAATGATGATTTTTTTCGTTTGATTAATAAAATATGGAATGTGGTTGTTTAATAATCATAATAACATCTCATTATAAAAGTTATACTGATTTTATTTCTTTATGATGGAAAAACTCATGAATAGGAAGTAGAAGAAGAATGATGTTTGAATGAATCGATAGATGAGATTAAATTTTATTCGACGTGGTTCCTCTAAATATTCTCTTAGAGTGCTAGAGTTGGTCTTTGAAAAAGTTCAGAGCCAATATAATGTTACTAGGGATGTTGAGAAGGTTTGTGGGTAGGGTATGTCAGAGCCTGAAGGCTCAAATTGGAGTGAAGAGGTGACAGAGGAGGCACCCTTTAATAATTGGGTGAGAGAAACTTTTGGAAACCCCACAAATATTATTTTAGTATAAAAGTTGAAACTATCCAAAAACTTCCAAAATGTCATAATTTAGAAGATGAGATGAAATAGGGTTGTAATATCATCAACCAGTAATGTGTTGAAAAGTTTTCTATCAATTTAAAAGTTACATTTTAATTATCAATTAGTTATTCTATGTAATCATTAAGTAGGGTAACAAATAATTAAGTAAAAAAAGGGTAACTTTTTTAGTTATTTTATGTAAAATAGACCCTAAATAAATACATTAGAATATTTTATACCATATAATAATTATTATAAATATTTTGAAAATGTTTTATGATTTTTAAATAATTTAATAAAATAATATTCTGATAAATAGTCAATACTGTCAATTTGAAACTCTTCAATTCATTGATTTTTAAACATGTTATGATAACTATATAACTTTATAGAATATTATATTATATTAATTATAGGAAATTTTAACCTTTAAAATTCATTTGAAATGTTAATTATCAAAAATTATTTTTAATTTAATTTTTTTTAAAACATTTATTTGACATCTCTTATAATAAAAAAAATCACTACATCAATTTTGTGTAATTATTTAATAAACATATTGGTTGAATAAAAATAAAAAAATAAAATTATATAATTAACATAAATATATTAGATTTCAGAAAAAATATTTTTAGTCTAATTTATCTTCTGTAAAATCCAATAGTGAAAATATTAAACTTATTAAATTATGAATGTGACAACATTAACATCACTTCATAAAAACATAAGTGTCATAATCCATTATATAAGACACCAAATTGTCAATAACTCAACCCTAAGATGATTATAATTGAGGAATACTTGACCAATACAATTTTTTCAAGTGTTTGGTTTTTTAATTAGTATTATTATTTTAATAAAAACTGTATTATTTATTTTTTCATGAATTAAATAATTTCTACATTATTAATGCATAAGATAATAAGGTAATTATTTATTTCCTAAAAATTACAAATAAATTACTATTATAAAGAAAAACATATTATATTAGATTTTTTTATTTATAGTTTATTTTTTATATTTTATAACCACATATTAAAAAAGATTAATTTTTAAATTGTGTGTGAGACCTTTTTAAGTTTTCTTTAAAGAAAATAAATGAAATGTCATGATCTCATCTGAGTGGATCCAAATGGATACCATTTCAAAAAAAGCATGATTTAGGTAGAAAAAAAATCTTACAATGATATTAATATATGTTTTAGGGTAATTTTGTAATAGTATTGTCACCCTTATTTACCCGATTTACCCTTTTATCGTATTAATAAAAATTACTGAAGCTACTATTCATAATGTCCCAAAATAAAATAATTTTTTATATAATTTGTACTTACATATTCCAAATATAAAATACAGATTTTTAAAATTCAAGACAAATATGTTTCAGTAATTAATTTAAAATTATTCTCATTGTTAAAAAGATAGAACGAGTTTTAAAAGTTAAAACATTAGAAAATATTGAAATGTTTTTTCATCTCAATTCAACGTAAAAATAATTCTAAAGAAATAAATTATAATTAACAATAAAAATATATTCTATTTATACTTTAAAACCATTAAAAATTATAATATTTCCATATAAATTATTTCAATGAAAAAGACGTTTTCAATTAAAATTTTGTGTATTTTTTTATTATTCTTCAAATTTTGAATGTTAATAGAAGGATACTAAAATTTATCCAATCTAAATCTTTATATCATGTCTCCAAAGAACATGTTGATTTTTTCATATAAAAATTATCAATGTTTCAAAATATAAATTTAATAGTGGCTCACCATTAAATGGAAGAAAATTTCCCCTTTGAAAAATATTTTTTTATATAAAATAGGGTTTAATCATACCTTATGACCAAAATATCGATTGGATGAAAAAAAATATTTTATTAATTATAAAAAATATATATTTAATTAATTTAATATACTAAATGTAATTCACATGTGCATATATATTATTGATTTATATTTTTCATAAATAATTGGTAGCGAAAGGCTTCACTAATCATTTTCAGAAGTTTTTTATATTTATTACTGCTAACCTAATAGAAATTTTATAATGGTCATCTTATACTAGGGAAATATTTTGGTTTGTTTAAACTCAATATTTTGTGAAATTAATTCTACTAAATAATTATAATAATATGAAGAAAATGTCTCATAAAAATAAGGGTGTTTGAATTTCTATGAGAAAATGATAACATTAGAATAATAATCTCCCTATGGTATTATTGATAGTTGAATGTCTAAAATGTGTAAATTTTGAGAATTTTGAAATACTATGTCATAGGGGGAAACTCATGAAGATATTAGAAATTTTATACTAGTAATTGTTATACTGCTAAAGGTGAAGAGACTACAACTGTCAAATGAAAGAAATGTTTTATTAAGGAATAAGATGATAAAGCATAGTCAATGGTTTAAGAATGAAGTATAATGAATGGATTTCTTATGTATTTCAGTATTATTTTATCAATGTTTCTCTAGTTATGAAAATATAAAGATATACAAGGACTGTACTAAAATACTTCATCTTTAAGGATTTGAGAGCACATGTTGAATGGATCCTATAACTTGGAAAGTGATTTAGAAGAAATTTCATATTTTATAAAACACCTGATCAAGGGAAGATAACCTTTAATTTATTATTGATGTTTAGATAATAATGAAAAATATTTATTTATGTGATAGTGTTGGTAACCATGAATGTTGTTATTTATTTGATGGTTTATGTTATCTTCACTAGGTTTACTTCATGATTGAATTTAAGAATATATTCAAAAACCTGAGATATTATTTTTGGAATAATTCTTGTTTTTATTATAGTTTAAATGTGATCAAGGTATTAATACACTTGGTATGTGAAATTAATAGTCATATTTTTCTGTTTGGTGAATATAATGCTATATTCGTTTTGAAAATTTAGAGACTTTCCTTCAAAACTTTTGTTCATTGAATTTGGAAAGAATTTTTTTATTAATATTAACATTAGTTATTAATCAAATTGATTAAATTGAATATTAATTTTTCTGGTTAAATTAGGATTTGTTATATTGGATAACTTGTTCTAAACATTTTAGTTTAAATAAACAAGTAATTTCCCAATGAATGACTTGTGGATATTATGATCCATTAATGTGCTTCAAGGGAAAAAATAAACATGAAAATTCCTTTCCTGTTGAAAGGGTTATAGTTAATTTAAATTAATAAGAACCAAAGGATGATATTATTCTTATGAAATAAAAATTAATCAAGTAAGTACATGTTTTCATGTTCTTTACTGAATAGAAAATGAATCCCTCAAATATAGGATAGAAATTGGGAATGAAAAATTATATTCATTTAATTTTCTTATCCGGAAATAACTAGCCTCTTTAACACATTACATATTTACAGTTTTGTGATGGTAAACATTCTGATGACCATGTTCACTATCATTATCCCTTAGAATGCGATAGTTATATTTCTATCTCATGTCTCTATTTTTAATTCCCACTAAAATTATCATATTCAAAAGCCTATTTTTTTGGTGACTTTCTAATTTATCTTTTGTTGTTATTAATAGGGTGTTTTATTGACCCTTTTTATGATGTTGGTTTCCCAGAAAGTTATTTTAAAGTATAAACCATTTATTTTTATTGTTAAATTTCAAATTATGTGTGAGAAATTTATTTAAGGAGGGGATAATGTAACACCCCATGATTTTATGGTACATACATTCTTAAATAAATTCAATTTCTTCAATATATACGTTTCACACAACACCAGGCTTAAGTGTACCATGATACAACGTTAAATATTAGTATTTTAAAATGATTGTTTTAAATTAGATGTTAAGTTTTTAGCTTTGAATAAGATTAACTAAATTATGAAAATATTGTTTAAAAATTTTTTAAAATGAATTTCTTAGTTAAAAATTAAATGTAAATAAAAATGACAACCAATTTAACATAAAGGACTTGTTTTTATAAAATAGTATTTTTATGCCGACTATGACATTTTACCTTAATAAATTGAATTAATAACTATTAGTGAAGGATATTGATGAAATTTATTTTTTTTATATTCTATTACTTTTTTAAAATCATTAAATATTTTGGATAGGCTTAAGATAAGAATAAATCCAATTTTTAGGAAAAAACCATTAAATTTCAAAATGTGATTTTTTTGACTTTTGATCGAGCACCTATTTTAAATCTAATTTTTGAAAATTCTAATCATTTTTTAGAAAATAATGGTTAATTTTTAAATACTAATATCATAATTATATTAGGGTTAAATATTTTTATTTCTTAGGAAGGAGTCAATTTTTGAAGAATAGTTAAAAAAATTGATTTTTAATTAAAAACTGTTTGTTGTATAATTTATTAATATAGTTAAATTATATTTTCAATTAATATAAAATTATAATTAGATCAATTATACATCCTTAAATACAATTTAGGTAATTTTAATATATTTCACAATGAATTTGGATTTATAAAAATTCAATATTTTGTAGTTTTCAATTTTAATAACCGATTTTTCCTTGTATGTGCGAGATTAATTTTAAATCTAATTTTTTCAACTATGTGTATTGAAATTAAAAAATTGGAATTCATATTGGGAATTATATGGTTCAAATTAATTTGTATTTTTTTTCAATATTTTTATAAAAGAGTTATTGTGGTAAATTTTTTCATATAGAAGATAAAATAGTGACAAAGGATAAAGTTAAAAGGTAAAAGCTTAACATAACAAAAAAATTCAACATATAATGATTTTTTGAGTTTTGGAACGCCTCTAAACATAATATAAAATATTAAATTCCCCAAAAATTCAGGGAAATTAAGGCCACCTAAATGAGGTTTCCTTTAATTATAATTTATTCAATATTTTATTTACTTAAACTCACATCACCTCATGTATATATACCACCCATCACCAATCCATTTTGACCCAAATTCCATGAATATCCTTAATTATATACCCAAAACACTTATCCTCACTCTCCCCATATCCAATTTCTGCTGCTATTATAAAATGAACAAATCCATGGTCCTGAAGGGTCTCTTAATGAGGTGTTATTCACGACACAATTTTCTCAAAACACCTCTCTTCTTTTCTTTTCTTTTTCTTATGATTTATCCTCCTATATTCAATACATAAAGAAATATTAATTAATTAAACATTCAAATGATTTAATTTAATTTCTCTAAGGAAATAAATTATATCCTTCAATTTTGTTACCTCTTCTTATTCAAGGAAATGAAACTACTGTCCCTGTTATGTTGTTTAATTACCTCTATGAATAATGTTTTTGTTTGTTTTCCATTAACACCTTGATGTCTGATCATAAAAACATTATTATAGTTAAATAATATTTTTATATGTACATTATATCCTATTTCAAGTTCTATTAATAATATATACTCCTAATATTAAATAAAATGATACTAGTTCATAGTGTTCTGAAAACCTGCCAAAACAAACTAAACATTTATCATTAACATTTTAACTATTGAATCATCCTCATGTATGAAATAAATAATATACATAGGAAAATTTTTACTTATGAAATTAAATTAATACTATTTCATTATAGTTATGGATTTTTAATGACATTTTATAAGGACATCCATAATTTTAATCAAATGAACTAATCATGAAACTATTAAAGAAAAGCACCTAAAACCATGAAAATAAAGAAATATTATTAATGAATGGTTCAGAATATGTTATATAATCATCATATAAGGTGCTATAAATATTAATTCAGTTATATATTGAGTAAATAAAATTCATTAAACTATTTTATAGAAGGATAAATTATGTGAAATTATTTGAATGTGAGAAGTAAGTATTTTCTCATCTCACATTTACTTATGTGAGATATATTGCTTATTCACCACATAATTTTTTATGTTTTGTATGTACTAATGTTTTATATATCGTATCAAGAGTCCCATTATATTTTTGGAATTAAATTTTTCATATGATAAATATTGCATTTATGTGGAATATGATTCAACTGATTAAAAAGTGGTATGAGATTCAATCATAAATTACATTGATACTTATTTGTTACTATGCACCAATTCACTTCAACAGGGTTTTTATACTATCTAATTGACCTATAATATCATTATTCATTAAATAGTAATTGAATTTTATATTTTTAGATGTTATTCTTTTGTGATTATTATATTCCAATGTTTCAAAGTTGTATGGGACATATTGATTTAAAATATTTTTTAATTGATTATTCGATATATGAAGAAAGATTTAGACTATTATTATATGAATTAAAGAATCTTTGATATAATACCCGTAAGTAATTAGTAGCCTCATTATATGGACCATTAGTCCAAATAAAATGGGCTTCTACCCAATATTATAAACTATCTTGTGAATCTTATTGATATAGTAAAGGTACCATATACCTAGGAAACATGGCGTCCAATAATTAAGAATTTCATTTATTTAGAATTCATTTATTATTATTATTATCCATGAGATCTTGGCATTGATAGTATCTATGGATGCATTTCATTCTCAATTTATTGATTAAATTTCATGTATTTTTAGGTACCAACCTTTCATTGTTGATTTTGTCCAATGATTCATTATTTCTCTTGTTGTAATTAACAACGACTAAGAATTTTAGCTCACCCAATTATAATGTTTTATTTCTCCCTAGGTCCCTATGATTTTTATTATGATTGATATTATGATAAGGGGAATAATGGTGTTCTCAATGAAAACAATTTTTTATTTTTTTGTTCAAAAGATAATTTGAATTGAAAATATAAATCTAGCTTACCAATACTATTAAACTGTTAAGTCCTTTGGGATGTTATTTTAGGTATCTTATACCGATGTAATAATGTAAGGCACCAGATTTGAGATACATGATTCAGGGTTTTTAAATACAATCTAGTAATATAAATGGGTCAATTTAAAACCATTTCCTTTTAGTGGGAGTGAATCCATAGAGTAGAACCACATGATTACCTATGATTCACTTAATTGAAGCACCTACGGAAACTAGTCTGAATGATATCCTAATAAAAATATGGGATTACGAAGATTTAGATTAAATAGATAATTATTAATAAGTGTGGAAAATATTAAACATGATAATATGTAAAATTACAGGGATTTTTGGACTGACCTCTCTTATGATAAGCCTCTCAAATAATCAAAGGGATCTAGAATCAAGGGGGAGTAGGAGAAAATTGGGGTGAGAGAGATGATTTAATGTTTGAGAGTGGATACAATTAGAGTATATGAAATAAAAATTATCATCCCCACTAAGATTACGGGAATAAAATTTTATTTAGAAAGGCTAAAATGGAATTTTGAAATGTGATTTTGTCTAGGTGTTCATAGGGTAATTAGTATAATTCCACCTCGTACTTGAGGGTTAAAACAGAACCACCTGCACCATTAGTAGCTTATCTAGTTCCTTGTACCCAAATAAATGGGAACTCATTGTATTATTCCCCGAACCCCTTCCCCTTAATCCGGTAATCCCATCCCAAAACCCTACAATTCACTCTTTAACTCAAATTATACAATAAATTAACTAAAATGGATATAAATTGGGGATAAATCTCACCATTATATGGTGTGGTCATTGAATCCTCCCCAATATCAGGTTTCTCATTTTTTTAGAATTTCCAATAAAATTATTGAGAGAATAAATGTATCCATTAAATCATAATTTTAGCCTATTAGTCCTAAGATTCATCTTGAATAATATCATGTTACCATTTATCCTAAACCATAGAGATTACCATTGAACATAACACCTCCTTACATAGAATGATGATAAATACTAGATACCCTATTTAGGATTAATTGACCAATACTCAACATTACCATACAATAACATGTGAGTATGTCATGGTACTTACTTCCTCACAAGAGAAACATAGAGATTTTTATGAATGGAATCGAATCTTAGAGGTAGAGAAATTTTATAGTTTAAATCTATGAAACTACCCATGATTTTAAATGGAATTAAAAATATCATAGATAGCTTCAAAAATTTATCCATCCATTGGTGACTCATTCTCAATGAAAATCAACAGAATAAATGATCACCAAAATTAAATTTCAAGGTAAACCTTTACCCACTATCATAATATTTCTACCATATTTGAGTGGATAAGATCAACTTTTTAATCACAAAACCATATTATATCTTATCATAGATAATTCAAGAATGAATTATAGTTGACTCACCTATTCCAATCCAAAAAAGTAGAGAGTGATAGGGTCTTCTATAAATATATTCATATGAATTTATTTGAATAAAAAATAGGAAGCTATTTTTATAAGATAATTTAACAAAGGAGAGGTGATCCTCACGTGAACCCAAAAAATAAAGGATATACAACCATAATGTATCCTATAGTATATAAATGGGTTATTCCATCCATCCATTGGTTTTTGGGTGATAAATATTATTCAATTTTTCCAGAGAATCCAATTCCCATTAAATGCCTTAGAAAAAATTATATGAAATTAGGATCACTATTTTATATGATTTTAGTCATAATTCCATGAATATATAAAATATCTATAAAAAAAGTTTCATGAGATAATTTATTGAATAACTTTCAATAATTTAGATGAAGTGAGCCTTCATATCCAAACAATTCACTATTACCCATAATGCATCATAATCCTTGTATGATCTTGGAAGGACAATTATGAAATCCATTATGATCTCATCCCACTTCCAAACTAATAATGTTGTGGTTTTAGAGTATCTACCATTTCTAGTTCACTACCTTTTCATGATAATACAAAAGAAAACTAGTAATGAATCCTATGATTTCGTTCCCGGTGTTTAGATACTTGGGTTGGAGATTATTTTCATTATATCTATCTATGATCCAAGAATGAATTACCCTTTTAGAAGAGTTATAGGATTTTATTAAACATTATTGTATAAATATTGGTATAACTAACTTTCCATGGACATAAAATATGGATAAGTATTATTGATTCCAACAATGGAGGATATCCCCTTAATCCAGTCCTTCCCAGATAGTGATAAAATCACGGTTAGATATCTAGTAGTCTGTGACCTACTCCAAAATAAAATATTTTATTTTTTGGATATAAATTCATCCCTCTATGATTAAGAAACATAAATGATGATTTACTCCAACAATAAAATCAATAAACTTTTATCATTCACTTCTTCAAGTCATTTGGAATTATATTTTATGATAATAACATCAATAATATAATTTCCTTCAACAATATTTTATTTGATATATAAATACAATTACTGAATGTATTCTACCTAGTGATGTTTCTTGAGATTCATGTTCCATTGATGAATGATATATTTTAGGAACTTGTTTTTTGTGACCACTATAAAATTCACATCAAAGAGGTTGTGAATCAAGAATATCAAGTCATGAACAATAAATCATAATTATTAATCATGGGTTGGTTAGTTCTTTTAATGACGATGTAACTATTTTGAACCATATTATAATGTAAGTGTGAAACTATGTTCAATAGGTGATGCATTTCCATTCACCTCAAATCCCTCAATAAGTTAATATTTAATGAGAATTGGAGTTGTTATTAACCAATTAATTATCCCTTAATGAGATGAATCAAATTGTTCAATTTTCATGAATTTATCACCATTAAGGTTAAATTTTTCATAATACTCAAATATATTATAAATGTTCAATATAAACTGGTGATATTACCTAATGTGTCCAAGGAAACTACAAACATTGAAATCAATCATAAAACATTATATGACATCACTAAATGTACCTTATTAAGATCCATTGAGATATCAAAATTAGAGAATACAATCCCAAGGAATAATAATTATCATATCTTTAAATAGAATTTTAATATATTTTTAAGCAATGGGTGTTCCTATATTGTTGTTATAACAGTATGAATATATCGATCATGCTCGCCACACAACACCAAATAGAAAATGACATCATCAAAAATGAAAACAATAAAGGTGTCAAAGAATGGATTAAATAAATTATTTATTAAAATCATGAATATATTTATATAATTTTTTATGTTAAAAGGAATTACCATATATTTTTTGTTACTATACTAGCATTGAAAAGTGGTATTTGGGATATCCTCTCCCATAACTCGAAGCCAATGGTAACCAGAGAACAAGTTAATTTTAAATAATTATATCACACAAATTAATTGAACTAAAATATCATCAATTATAGATAATATTTAATAATTACCTAATTTATAATTTTATTGTCTATACATACATGTAGATAACCATCATATTTTTTTGAGAAATGATCTATGTAACCATAAGTATAATTACTCTCTCTTGTGAACCCATTCACATTGAGATCCTATATCTGAGGTTATATATATATATTAACATAGTAGGTTCAATATGAAATACTGGGATAGAAATTAGTTTAGCTCTAGGAACAAAATTGATGATAAATCACACTTATTTATTAGCTGGATGTTCTGAGAATTATTTAGGTAACATGTCAAGATATAAGTTCTCTATAGGATGAAATAAATAATGATCTATTGTATTAACTAATAAAAGAATAAGATTATATATCTCTAATGTAGTGACTCTAACCTATACCGGATCATGAACTGTTAGAATAACCTTAAATTCACACATTCTATAGAGACTATTTTGAATACCATTCTGAGATAAGAAAGGAACCATCATGTTATAATAATCAATATAACCATATAACATGGTTAACTAATCCATTCAAATATTGAAATTAAATGATTCCATATTAAGAATAATTAAGTTCCATATATTCATGAAAAAAATACACCACTAGAGTATAAGATGGATGGTTGTATTACTTATTAATCATTTCCTATAAGGGGTATTAAAACACATATAAGACGGTAAATCATGACTTTTAAGCTCAAAAAGTATCCCCAATTGAGAAAAATTGAATAAATGGTTTAAACCTGTGTCAAATACACCCCATGATAAAATATAAGATACTAAAATAGTACATTTACTATTATATATAACCACTCTATTATCAAAAATAGGTTTCTCCATATCATACATACTACATAATTTTTTATACTAACCCTAAGGCATTCATCCTTATATTGATGATTAGAAAATATATAATCATCCCTGATTACCTTGTCAACAACAAGAAAATTTCTACTAGATAGTTGTTAATATTCTCCGGTAGACAATATAAATTACTATTCCTGAGATGATTTTGGTTGATTGAGATCATTCCCCGACACTCTCAAACATATTAAATGAAGGAACCTTAGAAGATGGATATAAAAACAATAATAGTGAAACTATTTTTAATCTTATGTAATATTAGTATTTGTTTGGATTGGTCTCCCACACACATGAAACTAAATAAAGGATTTTACTGATCAATATGATGAACTTAAACTACCACCTTGGCTTCCTAAATGAGAACCTCCTCTGCTAGCCTACTCGGACCATCTCTTTTGACCACTCGAACAAATATCACTAAATATATGTCTAGGTAATGGGAAACAAAATAATTAACCTCTTTTGGACCATATCTACACAACGAAGGATTTATTGAACGCTTTTCAGATGGTTGGGAGATTAAAAATTATGGAATGGGTTTGTAAAGTCTCCATAAGGCCCATTTAAAAATGAATAAACATGGATTGTCTATCTTCACTCAGATAGGGAGTTAAGATATGAAAATCCATGAATCTAATATTTTAGTTCGCAATATATGTTTTTCCTAGTTAATGTTCCATAAATTCTTTATCATTTAACCTACAAATGGATTCTGAGATGAATTTATTGAAGGAGAGTTCTTGAACCTTTCTAAACTAAGACGTTAATCCTTTTTGTCCTTAAGAATTATGCCTCAATATTAAAAATATTTCCCTACCAACATGAAGGTTATAAATCAGATACAGTGTTGTTTTAGGGTGTCAATGAAGTCTAAAATATAATGGAAGTTATTTACCCATTCCATGGATATAGAAGGAGAAAAATCACCAATAATATTTGATTTATGGGGGTGTTATACAACTCTCATGGAATTAATTTTATAGGATCTATTTATGGATATCATTCACCAACTACATGAATCAATTGAGAAATCCCTTTAAATATTTTTAGATCAACTATAGGTTTATCTAGTGCACCATGCTTATCTCTCCTTCCTACATAGAATAAGGAGGTAATTGAGGAATAAAAGTGTTTCATTAAATATATAAAAATATAAAAACATTCTTCTAAAAGTGTTATTACCAAACATAAAATACACTACATGTCATGTATAACCCCATGTCCTCTATCCCTTTATTAAATTATGAAAATGATTTTCATTTTAAAACAACATTAATAAAAGTTTTAAATTAGTTTCATATTCTTGGATATCATTTAAAACAAATAAATACATGTTGCAGGTATAACCAAGAAATTATTAACTATAAACATCATAAAATAATACTATCAACTAGTGAAATCCATTATTACAACAGAGTAACATTGTTATAAACAATAAATATACAGGGAAATTCCATTTTTATTTATTTTAATATCTAAATTAAAATGAATAATTAGTTTGTACCAAAAGCAATATAACAATCAATAACCATCAAGAACAAAACATGTAATAATAACCCATTTATTCCTATATATTGATGCTTCATATGATTTACGAGACCCAAGGATAAATAACATATGTCATGACATGACCCATTGGGGCACAGCCAACCAAAAAAAGGTAGAACCACAACTCCCAAAATCCCACCTCAATAGGCCATGGGAGGGAAAAAAGGAGAATGAATATCTATAATGGGAGGAATTTTCCAAATGTACTCATATGAATGAACACATCTGTAATCCCATACAATGATAAAATGTATAAAAATGATAACAATGCATGTATACAACTATAATTACATGATCAGGGTATGACATGATGTAATGGAAAGAAAAAAAGGGGACAAATAAAATCCCAACCAAAACTGGAAAGTAAATTCTGACCAACTCAGAATGAGGGGACTACTGTTAGTGAAAAACTGGTATACAAATCAGTTTTTCTAGCCTGAACTAAGAACCACCTACTCCTGGTACCCTAAGGACTCTATTAAGAGGTCTATCATTTTCATAATAGAAGAAATGTGTAGGAAGATCCCATGCAGGGGTGGTTAAAATAATTATTAGTTTGACACCTCAAAATCACCAAACATAATGTATCAAGATTAGTCATGTGATCAAACACAGTTATGTAAAATAAAATGTGAGATAGAGCGATAGTCAAGGATATCCCATATAAATTCATAAAAGCACTGAGTCAAAAAATGTCTCAACCACTTGAATCCAAAGATCATCTTGAGGATTCAAGGTAATGATTTTTTTGGGATAAACTACTTTCCAAGAAATACTTTCACTGATGGCAGTCATCCCAGAGATCACACTCATCGTGTCCATCCAAGAATAATCACATAGGAAAATGAGAGGGTTTATCTGAGATACACACCACATAAGAATGATCACATATTGATACATAGATAGGGGACAATTCCAGAGATCATGGGGGGACACTAGAACCAACTGAAAAATCATTCACGATAGGGTATACATGCTTATGTAAGAGTTGGTCATTCCAATTACACAAGCCTTACCTAGGAAAAACATGAATGACATACGGATTGGTCAGGGCCTCGTAGAGGGAAATATGAACTATGTCACTAAGTTGTTTGAGATCTGATGATAGGGACCATATGTTGTACAAAACCCTATTTGAGCTAAATGAGACAACTCACTCTAGAATAATAGAATTCACCCACACTTACCTAATCATCATGAAGCTGTAGATGGTTTAACTTCATATGATGATGATGTGACATTGCATTAGAACCTTATCAGAATAGACCAATAGAACACACTCAACTGATACTGGTCTAAGGAACCTCACAAAAGATCACAATAAAGTTGAACTAAGAAGGAGGAGTAATCCATTATTTCCTTAAAGGAGTACACAACATGTCCATAGGGTTTCCCAATATGTCTCATAATTCTTGATAGTACTCATTTCTCATTATCAAATGGTATACACTTTTTCAAAATACATGGTGTGTCCCAAGTTTACATGACATGTATATATCACCTTGGCACTTAGCATGTCATCTTCCCATGCCTGTGTGCACTGAGTCATGCCCATGCACTTGGTCACATCTGAGTACATGGTACTGTGTATGTACTCTAGCATTCTTTTGTACTTCCCATTAACCTGGTGCACGGGTATACATGTCCATCTAGGAGGGTAATTCCAATAATCTCCATTATATCATCCATGTACTACATGGAACGTGACTTCACACACATGGTGTGTAACACATCATGGATTTTTGGGCATGTACACCATGCACATGCCAGTTGGATAGAAAAGTGTCATAGTACGTGTGATACATATCTCTAACTAGAAACCCTTGTTCCATAGATATGGGACTACAATCTATGTGTTCATAGAACTACACATCATTTAGTTGTGTTTTTCATAAAAATCACATAATACATCATGCATCTTGCAATTTCGACCCCATTGCCACTGATTCTGCCCACGAAACTCAGATCTGGTCTTAATGAGTTCTCTCATCACCTAATCATTATATTTTGACTAATTCTTACACTCATGATTCAACCAAAGTCGTGCCTCACCACTACCACACATCAAATTCAAGAACATTAGCACCTTATTAATCTATGGATCTTCTACCTTCATCATACACTACAACTGTATTATGACATCTACATCCCAAACCTATGGTAATGATTTTTTGTTCCAAATACTAAATGTGTAATGACTGTTCACCATGTAATCATTGAATCGTAGGCCGATAGATAATTCCAATGATGAAAAAATGTTGGATTTTGAGGTAAAATGTACAAAACACAAATGTTGGTAATAGACCTTGGATAATGTTCATGATGGCCTTGATTCATTGTGATAGAGAGAAAAATAAATTGAAATATAGAAACACAAATTATATCAATTCAAATATCATATAAAGATAAAAAAATTACCTGAATTAAATACTCGACACATAAATTAATTTTCTATAAATTAATTTGTATTCATCATGGGTAAATAAAAATAAGATAAATGCACAAAAAACAATGTCATACCATGATTTAAAAAATCAATAACAATGAATGATCAAATTGCATTATCATTGATGACATCTACAAGTTGTGTTGTCATTGGAAATCCTTATGATACTCTGATTGTCTATCCATGATCTTGATACCCGAAAATGTCCCTCTATGTTATCCTATCAATTACTAGGGTTATGAGGATAAACTTATGAATTGTTAATAATAACATCTTTATAAAGGAAAAAAAAATTCATTGTGTCAATATAATCAATAAAATTATGAAATAAATTTATTTCATTATTTTCACCTCCCACGGCTTTTAACCAAACACCCAACATCGAAAAATATTATGTTGCTCCCAGGGTAAACCCTTCATTATAAACTCAATAATAGTAATATATTTAAAATATAGGACTCTTTTTGGGATATATTACACTCTTTTAAAAAGACTGTGCACACATGATATTAATATATTATAATATCCTTTATGTATCATGTATAGACTCACTAGGCCTCGAAATCAGACACTATCTCAAATACTAGCCCCCAAAATAAATTTTAAAATATATTTCAATGTATTAAAAGGAAAACAAGGTTTCTTCATTATTATTCCATTCAAGTATCTTCATCCCAGAAAAGTACAGGCTAAAAATGAGGGTTTACTAGGATCCCAACTAGCTCTACCACTCCAATAATCTCCCCTGATGGTTTCATGTGCTGCAAACAGACATACACTAAGGGAAAACACTTGCTCACTATGGGTTTTTCTTATTGGTTATCAGTGCCCCTAGATCCTTAGAAAATTAAACTCCACTATTACGACCTATCTTACCCAGGTCGATATCGTACAACGATTCATACATATTCTCCCTCATTAGTGACCTATGGATAAACAAAATAAACTAAAAATACTATAGAAAAAATGTTTATTAGTGCACCACATCACTAACCCAATATAGTATTAGGAAAAAGAAAGGGCCTTTGAACCCCAAAGATATCCTATCACCCTGGTTAACCAAACACAAATCTCAATCTACAAAGGCCTTCATTGTTGGTCTATAAAGAACTGATGATGATTTATAGTTATTCCTCATCCTCATGTAGATGAACTACACCCTCACAACTATCAAAATAATAAAAATTAAGGCCGGAATATGGTCACCCAATGGCTCAAAATTGTATAAAATTGAACTATAAGGTTCCTCATATATGACACAAATAGTATCTACTCTAGTGGTGGAGGAATAATCATTATAATATGAAAAATATATTGATTGTAGACGATCCTCTAAGTTATGGACAGAAACCAACTTATGAACCTGATGAATATTTTCTAGAAACTAAATTGTCAACTTTAATTAGCCAGGTTACAGGCTTATATCACTGTGTTCATCTACAATTGAGTCCCCAAATAGTTCAATAATCCTCTACCTAAATGTGTCATGAATTAAGAAAAATGTTTATAACAATCATCAAAGGAATTAAACGAAGCTAGACTACCCACATAACACACAACTATCTCGAACTCTCCACAAAACATTGTTGGTCATCACCCTCAGAATGGTGTGAAAACAAGATTTTAGTTTGATGAATTTAGAAAACTAACTTTTATATTAATGTGATGCTAATAGTTTCTGTACATTATTACCTCCACCAGATGTACATCCATAGGAAACAAACCACCTTAGAATTTCCACTTATAGTGTGACTAGTTTCATTATCAATCCTAAAACAATGGTGATGAGCTTCCCACCCTTGTAAAATCTGTTAGGAACATATCTAGTGGTTATCTGGGCTTGAAACCACTAATAATCAAAATACCAAAGTTGTACCTCCACGGATCTCTATTGAAGAAAAGGAGTGTCAACTATCAACAACAGATAAAACACACCATCCTCAGGTTCCTCACATGCACCAACTAAGATGTTGAGCACTCATGGATGTCATCAAATTAGAAAACCACAAAATAAACCATAAAATTTTAAGGATCCATTATGCAAATATTTCTACTCTTTTATGGTGTAAAACATGCCAAAAGTTATCACCACAAACTCAAAACATCCACATCATCTTCAGAAAGGCACTTTTCATATATCATTCTCCAAAACCGGAGTAAGTGATAAACTATAAAAAGGTCTAACTCTAAGAACCACATCACCCAAAACCATTGGTCGATGAAATAAATGATTCATGGGAATGGATACTCTTCCTTGAGTCACACAGTTCAAGTTAAACTGATTCAAAACCAACATCAAGTACTCATTAGCCTCTCAGTTGCATAACCATTGGATTCCTAGGTGGACACACTAGGTCTTACAGACACCCTTTCTCTACAAACTGTAAATTTTACTGTGGGATTACAAAGCTCAATGGGGTCCATCTGATATGTTGTTGAAAAAATAAAAGGCTATCCATGGTCCCTGTCCTTACATAAGCCTAACATTATATTTACAGATAAATCCAACACATCCCTATAAAAAACATCCTTATACTCAACCAACACTATAGGGAAAAAATCACATATAATCCACCACTCTAAAGGTATTACTAGCCAACCAATAAAAATTATTTCACAACCTCATGCCCATGAGTTCATCCTACCCAGCCTGGGGTCACTCTTTATCAAAGGAGGAAAACTCCATCCCAATTAGTCAAAAACATTTCCACACTCAATGGTCCCAAAAAATTGAGCATGGACGGTATGAAAGAAGTACACACTAAGGAAAAGAACATAGGGTCTCATCTACACTATAAAGAGATTCTACATGTGGATCCCTCTCTCCTCCTACAGTCAGGCCACATAGTTGGCAGGTTTCTATAATCACCAATCCCCTTAGTATGACCCTTCAACACAAGGGTCAGTAAAATAGGCTATTCTAGTATCACTAGGTCTCAAATATGGGATAGGATCAGGGAAAATTTTCTTATGAATCCATGTGAAAACTGTAACTGGGGAAGTGAAGACACATGTCATAACTTGAACCAAACCTGAAACCTCTATGGGATGCTACATCTTGGAACACATCCTTCCCCTTTATCGCATATTTACCATAACCAAGGCTTTCTTCGACAACATATAACATAAAAAAATCAACAATAACATAATTAAAAGGGACTCATCCACCATACCTTGACAAAATATTATTTGGTTAGCACCAAAAATCCTGTATGGTTTTTGGATTGTGTCTCTATAATGCATCACTCCATAAAATATGTTTTCTGTAGAATCACTTTTAAGGGGAAAGTAGGAAACCATAAAAGTTAAAATACAAAAACTTTAAACCACAGAAGATAATGTTGAGCCATTCTATAACAATTTAAAGTAGTTATAACTTTTTTCTTTGAACAATCACTATTCAATAAGGGTAACCGTAAATTCCAAATTGTCCTTTGTAATATTTTCAAAGAAAAATTCCTTTTTTTCCCATGTCTATACATGCTATTTGAGGTTGGTATTCCTCTCATTAAATCCACGAATCACAATTCTATTCTGTTAATCAACCCAATAATATTTTTCATCATTTAAATCAACCCAAGATGACCTCTCGAACATTCTGTGTTCATCTTTCTCTGAAATTTTGATAAAAAAACTATTCTAACATTTCTTCATTAGAATGTATTAGGATTCACTCATATATGTAAGATTCAACACCCTCATTGTCAAAATTTATTGGGTCATTGACATCTAACTGCCCTAATTTTATATTAATCACCTCTTTATCTGTAGACTCCACTTCCTTATCCTGCAATTTATGCTTACAATTGGAGTTGACATTAACATTAGAGAAACTATTTTGAAGAAGATTACCTTTACTAAAAGATATTATAACTGATGGGATAGGTAAATTGGAATAATATTTTCGTCTATTCACCCCCCATATATGCTAATAAAACCATCTAAGCTAATTAGAATATTATTACCTCTCTTGGAGGAAGATCCAAAGTATTCTTCCCTAATATCCACTTAATTGGGTTCTACTGATCAACATTCTAAGAAAATTCATTATAAACTCTATCATCTTACTACCTTGAGTGATGATCCTTTTAATAATTAACCACCTATTTAGTCCCTCCTTCATATGTTTGAAAAACATATTCATCCAATACCTCAAAACGGTTGTGAGAACTATAACTTGTGACTTTTTCTTTTACAATGATGACTATGGATTTCTGACATCATCATAAATCTGATCTTCCCATGTTAATCATGCCTTCTTCACTGAGTCCAACTGAGCCCTTTGTTCTACATTATATTTCTCTTATAGATAAATATTATCATATATGACAACATCAGAAAAAAGGCGACACAGTGCTTGGAATTCTTCTCTAAACCACCCATTTCACCCTATTAAAACCCAAAACTGCATTATTGAAACCCAAATATTTTTTTAGTATATCGACGAATTCCCCTAATCTTAGTTATGGAATCAACAGTTTAATTTCATTCTATGATATAGAAGTAATTATAGCCTATATAATACCCATATGATCCATCTATATGGCCTTGTTTGAAAAAACATAATCTATTTATCAAAGATCAAGTAGAGGATCTCTCCATGGAAAATGAGACGATCATCGACGACATATTCTAACTTCATGACCTGAGAAATTACAACCAAAATAGAAATGAAAAAAGAATCATAGCATGCATTCAAGTTCCAATGTAGTTATCCTTAAACCTTGATGCTTATGAAATCCAATGGTCTCTTAGACACATCAACTTCGATATCAATTATCTGAGAAACTGGATGAAAAAATGTATGTGTACAATAATTTAATCAATTGGATCGACCAACCATATTAAAAATCAGTAGTATATTAGATGGATTATAGAATGGTAATGAAATGCTAGGGATATAAATCTAGATCATTGTTATTTGTGAGTCACGTAATAGATGAAAATTGAAAAACCATTGAGAGTGGTAGAAGAAAAATTCATCAAAATCACTGGAGCATTATCCCAAGAAAAGATCAGGTCCGCATCATTTGAAAAAAAATCATAATATGTCTATGATCCAAAATACCAACCACAACCCAATCCTATAAGTTACATGAAGAGAAGAAAAAACTATCGAAGGGAACAACAGAGGGTCGTTTCTTCCCGAAATGAGAAACTAATGTAATATATAACATTACTAAGGCTTTACTGAATTCTAGAGAAGATTTCAGAAGAGAAATATCACCATTCACATAGAAACTATCTTTAGTGATCACTTTTATATGGAGAAATAGGGGAAGAGAAGACATGTATGTGAAAGGGGAAAAGAAATGGGAATGATAAGGGAATGAATTCATGCCAAACATCACCAACATGAGGCTCTACCAATGACATGCATCTCCCAAGAAGTGGCTCAAACAAAAGAGAGAAAATAGTGTCTCATACCTATGTATAATTATACTATATCAAAAGTTGAAGGAACATATATCATACCTCAAAATACTCTTATAACCTTTAGGTAAATAACTTCTAGTGACTATGTCTATCCAAGGTTAGGACCACTAGATTTCTGAGCCTAGAGTAGTCCACCTTGGGGCGGATTATAGCATCAAACTAAAGTGATGTACACCTTATACATCTCCAACCACTCTTCCATCATGTATTCCAACCTATAGTCCTCCTTTATCCTACTATTGCCTCTTTCTAGGTGGTTCATCAGCTAGCATTATAACTATAGAATGATGTATAGGAAAATCCAGAGAAAGATTTCTCTAACCATCACAACAGTTGAAATGATCATGCCTTAGTGGACTAATCTATCTTTATGGTCTCTGTGAACGATGATGCCTCCTATGATGAGACCTATGTCACATGACTGATGTCTCTTAGACTCGATGAGACTACATTCCAGGAGATTATGCACTCAAAAGCTCATGATACACAGTCAACCCTTGCACATCGTTATCCAATAATGAAATAACCATAAATGACTCAGTCTAACATGATAAATTTACATAAACCACTGGAGGAGGGCCTATGAGATGACCCGTAAGAGATATCACCACCTATTGACCATCCAAAAGAAAGGCAACCTCATGACTAATCCCCTTTAGGGAGGCCTCATCATTCAGTAGGTCGTACTCTCAACTCTATTATGGAAACATTTTTTCCTATCAATGTTGAAACATCCTTTAAGAGAAAAGATGTACTATGGTCATTAAGTATATCAAGTGAGCTAAGTAAAGAAGGATAATTAAAGGAATCTGTCCTATTTTATACTTGTACTAATGTTTCCCTAAAACTGGTGCCTATATGTAACGAGTCAAAATGCATGTTATCAATATCCTAGTGAATTGATAAATAGTGTTTCATACCAATACTAGTGACCCTAACATGAGTTTCAAACTCTAAACACTTATCACTATTTCCATAAATACCAAACCAATCCTCAACATGAGTCTGACTCCAAACAATGACCCAAGGATGAACCACATTTGATTCTACTCTATCACAACATGAACCACTGGGGTTCAGACAACCAAAAAAGAATGACCAATAAGTACCCAAATCCTACCAATATAGTCTAGGCCTACAAACAAGTACTTAGAAGGAATATCTAAAAGAATATGAATTTTCTTAATGTACTAGTATACACACACATATTCAAGACATAAAATAAAGGGATAGAAATCAAATGATAAAATTTTATAAATACATCCATAATCCCATGATCAGAGTACAAAATAATGTACTTGAAAGAATAAAAAGAAGCTAAATACAAGCCCACCCAAAGTATGAAAATAATGTATGGCCAGCTCAAAAGTAGTGGACATCTATCAATGCAACACCGGTATACACAATGGCGTTTATAGCCCAAAATAAGCTCTAACGAGTTCCTGTTTCTCCAAGGACTCCAGAAAAAGGCTCATCATCTACATAAGACCTTACATGTATTGGTGGAGCCCATATTAAAGAGAGTAAAACAAGAGAAATCACCTAATAAAATACAGGTATGCCAAACAATATATAAAACATAATTGTAACCTATGATATCACATATATAATAATTATATACTCAGAGTCAAAAATGGTCTCAACCACTACCATCTATAGATCCTCTATAGGTTTCAATGTAGTGCTGGTTCGAGAGGAACCGCTCCCTGATATATACTTCAAATGGCAACACTCATCCCAGATGTCATACTCATCAGGTCTAGCCAATAAGATTCACATAGGAAACAAAGACGTTTCATCTAATATACACACTTCATCAGAATATTACCTGATTAGAAATATCATATCTTGATACATAGATCAGGTTAAACACCCAGGGCTCAAAGGGGGACCCCAAACCCTACTAGAAACATCCTCTAGTAGATCAACACCCATGTAAGTGTCAGCCACGATAATTCCACAATTCATGACTAGGTAAAACAAAAATTACATAATGATTTCCCTAAGAATATAATAGGGATACATGCTCCAAGTCACTGAGGAGTCTATGGCCAAATTCTCAGGACTATATGTTGTAGTGACCCATTTATAAGAGGAATGCGATAACTCACCCCAGAATAAGGGAAATCAACCACACTATATAGATCAACAATAATCTATAGAGGGGTCACCATCCTATGATGGGGATTTTATGTTGAAAAACAAACCTCATAGGAATAGACCAGTGAAACACCCTCAAATGCTAATAATCTAAAGAAGTTCATAAAATCTCACAATGAAGCTGAACTGAGATGAAGATGGACTCCAACAAGTCTTCAAAGTAGTACACGTTGCGTCCCAATGGGTACATGCCATGCATCACAAGGATAATAACTTCCCATGTCTTTCTCTCACATGAAATTTACTTTTCCAAAATAAACATCATATCCCAAGGGAGCACAACATGTAGATTTCATCCTAGCCCTCGATGTGTCATATGCCTATGCCTGTGGACACCAGGTCGTGCCCATGGACTTGGTTACGTTTGAGTACATGGATATGTCTCTTTACTCAAGACTTCAAATGTAATTCCCATGTACCAGGAATATGGGGAAACATTTCCACATAGGTGCGTACTCTCTATTCTATCAAAGTTGTCTTTCATGTGCTACACAACCTTTCAATTGGAACACATGGATGGTAACACAACATGTCTACCTGGGTGTGTACACCATGTACATGTTGACATGGTCAGAAAAGTGTTTAATGGAATGTGATACGTATCACAGGGTGAGTGGTATTATTCTCTTCATATAAAACCCAACACCATACATAAGGGAATACTCGATGTGTGTTCAACGAACTACACACTGTGTAGTCGGGAGTTTCCTAGAAACTAGAGAATACTTCATGTGTATCTGATTCTGAAACCACTATCGCCAATTCTTCCCATTGAACATGGTTGTGGTCTAACTGAGTTCTATATTTACCAACTTTTCAGATTCCATCCTAGTCTTCTACTTCAGAGATACCCGCTATCATGCCTCATCACTACCACACATAAATCTGCCAAAACAAACTCTTGATCCATCCATTGATATATTGATATTACTATAAAATTAAGTCCTAATATTCAATCTCTAGTACAAACATGTGGTAACAATAAGTTTCTCCAAAGGTGGAATGTTTAAAGACCGTTCACCTGGTATTCTTCAAATTATATGTCAAAAGAGAGTTCTAGCGATGAAATCACATAGAATGGGGACGGAAAATTCACAAAACACAAACATTTATAAGGAACCTCATACAATGTTCATGAAAACCTTTATTATTTTTAATAGGTTGAAAAATGAAGAGAAATAGATAAAACAAATCAATATCAATTCCTATACAATAGGTTGACAATGTAATTCCCTGAATTAAATAATCAACATGTCAAATAAATTAATAGATGATGAATTCATGTTCATTATTGTTAATAAAAAATTTCATAAATCCACACAAAATAACATCTGACCTCAATTGGGATCAATCCCTGATGAATATTGATCACACGTCATTATTTTTATAATATCCATAAGCTGAGTTGTCGTTAAAAAACCATATAGAAATATAATCTTTGATACCCAATCCCGATGTCTGCCAACTTCTCTCCATTCTCTCGTATCCGTTCCCTAGTTTATAATGTTAACTATATGAATTGGTCATTATAGTGTATTTGTAGAGGAATAAATAGGTCATTGTTTCAATGTAATAATTATATAAATTAAAATAATTAATTTCAATATTTTTACCTATGACAACTATTAACCAAATTCCCAACACCAACAAGAATTATTTCAGGCCAAGTTGAACACGGAATTATAAACACAATGATTGTCTCAAATTTTCGATCTGAGCACTATTTGAGAGATATACTGCTTTTTAGTAAAACTATGCATGCATGATATTAATGTATTCTAATATCATTGAAGTATCTATTTTGGGATCATTGGGCCTCAGAATATCAATAATTCTCAGCACTAGCCTCAAAAAATATATTTCCTAATATATTTTAAGGAATTATATGGAAACAATAGTATTTCAGCAACATAATCATGGGGAAAAAGAGGATTTGATTTAGACTAAACATTATAACTAAATATTATACAATAATTATGTTGGAAAAAAATACTCATTGATTTATTATTTTAGTCTTAATAGTAAAATCTCTCAACTACTCTCAATTCCCATACATAAGAACCCATAGTGCGAAATGATACAACTTTGTAACATATATGACCATAACACCCAATGGTACTTGAAACACATCCTCATAACACCTCGGGCACACCTCCCAATTGAATATTCCAAGAATAAATGTTAGGGGTTGAATAAAACACATGTGGTAATTTTTTCACCATTTTTAAGTGATATAATAGACTAACTAAGTTTCTATAATGACCCACATCATTATAGGTAATAAATTATTAATGGAATATGAATTTTTTGTTTGGTGAGGGGTTATTTTTGAAAACTGAGACTCATATTGGGATTCTTAATGTTTTTATATCCATGAATAGTGCTTCAAGACATCATTTGAGGCTTAGTGAAGGGCCCATGTTCTTGGAGAATCATTGAAGAAGGGTTGAGTGACTCGGGAGGATGAGATTCAGTATCTATAGCCATTTAATCTAAGACCAATGTGGATTATAACATGAATGAGATAGGTTAGAGGATCAGTTTCCACTAGATATAGATTTTCATGAAATGAACCCTAGTTTACATCGTGAATGAGAGTGTCTGAGGGGAGAAACTTTATACCATGAATGGTTTCTGATGTGAACCAAGGTTTCACACCATGGATGGTTTCTGTGGGTGTTTTTATCAGGGTAAATCATGTATCTTCAATGTTTATCCCCCTGTAAATTTGAAGGGATGTAGGTGACATGGGGGAGCCATTTCAGCCCACTTCAACCCCCACCCCTCTTTGATTCCCAATGGTGGGGGATATTGTTGTGGTTTTCTAGCAGTGGGTCCAGGTTATGATCAATATTTATTCCTTTGGATGTGTTCCATTTTATAGACCACAAATTTTGTCTTGATTTTTGTTAAGATTCAGTGCTAATTCCACTAGATTATGGTGTAATCATATGGAATCAATATGTATTTTCTGTATGGTGGAGAGAGGAGTAACTGAGATGATGTTTTCTTATCATTTATTATTTTCCATTAATGTAACATTATCCAGTGATTTAATAAATTATTTTTTTAATTTGATTAATATGGAAATTAATTTTGTGTCACACGATATGGATTTTTTTTGGATAGTGTTGGTGGTACCCCATGGAACCTCTAAAGGAAGTGGGTCATGGTTTCAATGTGATAGTGGTTTTTATTGAGATTTTAGTTTGTTATTCTTGTTGGTTTTAAATTTTAATAACTAATAGTAAATTTTTATAATTTATTATTTGTGTTTTTAGAATGATATTTGATCTAGGGTGGCTATATGAGCTAAATTGAGGTTTAAATGGGATTGGCTAAGGCTCTACAAAACATTATGCTGGTAATAACTCTTTTTGGAGGTTCTTACCTTTAATATATTCTCATATTAAATTTTTTTTATGATTTATTTCATTAATTCATGTTTCATGGATTTGGGTAGAACATATAGGGACTGGGGGTTCCTAGATAATCAGATAAAAAGGGTTTAGGGTAAGGGATATTTAAAACATTGAGTGTTTTGGGATCTCCTAGTGATTATATATCTAAATGGAGAGGGTATTGAATGAGTGTATGGGAGACCTCTTGGAGGAAATTGGTAGTGAAATGACTTGTGGGAATATCCTCGGTGGTTCCCTTAGGATAATTAGGATAGCAAGTGGGGCTTAGTCTAGGGGGTGAAAATGATACTATTGTTTGTGTCATATGTGATTGTGAGAAACCTATTAATGTTGGAGTGGCTCTTAAAAAGTGTTTTGAGTGGGACATGACCACTGGGTTTTTTATAGGGGATGGAGATTTGTTTCCTCTATGTAACGACTTGAGAGGTCACCCTTTGAAGATATGAGATGGGAACTATGATTGGGTTTTAGAATCTACCTATAGATTTCGAATGGATTTAGCATGTTTTTGGATATGAGCTGAGTTTGGAATTTACTTAAGGTGTAATGATTGGGTTGTGGGATAGTTTTAGATACTAATTGGGCCTTTCCACTTAAGTCTAGGGTCAATATGGTCCTTTAGGCTCTGTAGTCACTGTGTGTGAAAGTGATGGTCTGGTATAGATGTGGAAATGATCAGATAGGCCTAAAGGACCACAATGGATGGCCTAATGTGTGAGGTGAGCTGTATCTATGGAAATGGGATAGGTCCGAGTGACTGGTACCTAAGGGATGACTTGAAGATCCATGTGACTAGATACAACGTTACTGTTTTCTATTTGCTTGTGAATTTTCTATTTCATACGATAGATCTCAATATGGGGGTGGATCTTAGGGCCTTTCCCCACTATTAGTGAGATAATATATGTGGGATTGCTGAATTGAGACAGATTCCTTGATATATATGTAAAGTTTAGAAGAATCATGAGTAAGATGGTGTCTCTTGGGACTGGTTGAGACTCACTGTGTGTGTTATATCATTTGTGAGACTTCCATGAGTCTGGTAGAGTCACTGAAATGGGTAAGATGTCATGGGATCAGGTTATTATGCTTCCTTGAGTGAGATTGATATCATGGTGAGATGAGATGAAATACTGAAGGATGGAACTTCCATGTGTGATATGGGGTCTTGATGCGATTCTAGGTTAAATGGATGGACCCCAATGTGAATGCGATTATAGAGGTGTATCTTTTGATGTGGAACCACCTTGATTGAGAGGGTGACTGTATAGCTTAGAAATAAGACCCTTACCATCCCTTTTGGTTAGTGTTTAGTACTTGTATGAGTCCCTTCCCTAAGTCCTCAGGTATAGGTTGTGTTACATTGAGGGTGAAATGAGTAGACTAGTGGATACTAGCATGGAACTAAATCAATTATAGTTAGGTGTTTTTGTGGCCTTGTTAACACATAGTGACCTAATATGCAAGGAGTTATGGTAGACTTGTTATCATACTATTTCTGAAATGATTGTGTGAAATATCCATTTATAATTTTCGCATGCATACATTCATATAATGTAATACAATAGGATAAAAGATGAGGCCATTCTGAGATTTATTTTGCACAACTTTTATTAGAACCCTAATACATGAGAATACTATATGTTAATATCTTGGTTGATCACATGATGTGCAGTATGTTTGGATATTGTAGATTGACGGTATATTGAGATTTGGTTGTTGAGACATGTGGATGGAAGTAGGGTTAGTGTGTGTATTTTTGGTGTCTTATTTATTTGCATATGCTATCGAATCATTAGGTGACCAATGAATTTTTTGTATGACTATGAGGATGTATTCATCTAAATTTATTTCTTATCACATTATAATTACTGGTATTCTACATGCTCAGATGGATGGTTATAGCTATGTATAATGTTTGGTAATTTTTTTTATTGTTTGTTACACTCTGATTTAAGGGAATAATCACACCTTTTTTGATTAGGTCCTTCCCTCTAGTTGGGATACTCCAACATGTAGGAAGGCTTGTTGAGGCCATTTGGAACATTGGCTCATATGGGAATTTTGGGATGAGGAATCAAAAAGTGGCACAAAGCTGTTATTTTTTCCTTAGTATTTTGGGATATGGCTGAAAGATATTCTAGGAATTTGGAGAATTTTGAGATGGACCTAGAAATGTTCATTTATGAACACATTCCTAGTCGAATGTCCTGGTTAAAAAGGGTAAAAGATTTATATTCTTGGTTTGTGTTGTAACACTCAGATATTTTATTATATATTTTCCTTTAATTAAATACCATATTGAATAACTTCCTTTACACTTAAAAATTAAATGAAATGAAATGGGATACATTTTATTGAGATGAAACATTACAATGCTAAATAAATACTAATAAATTATAATGATTCAACAGTAATTAAAAATAAAAAACATTAAAGATAAATAAATGAAAAAGTATATAAAAATTAAAAAACATACAATCTTTATCCTCATGCTCCACCATGAATGTCAAAACTCCTATCATAACTATAAATAGAAGTTTATGTACTAAATCTATTATAGGCATGATGGGAAATAATTGAATTAATGGGAAAAATGATCATATGATATATACATGTATAAAGACTGACCATTATAAATATGGTTGTTGGAAGTATGGTATTTAGAAATATGGCCATTGGATATATATATATATATATATATATATGATAGGTAAACTGATGTCTGGTATTTTTTATATAAAATCTATATATTAAAAATACTAAAAAATAAAATATAAATATAATGGAAATTTTTTACTTTTATGCATTAAAAATTATTATAATAAATGAACTACATGATAAAATTCAAATAAATATTTTTAATATAAATAGATTGATAAAATTGAGTTACTAAAATATAAATAAATAATTTTATTTTTTTTGGGTTGTGACCATTTAATATAAAAAGGATATTTCACAAAGAACTACTATTTTAATTTTATGTATATTATAATTAATAAATTAAAATTAACACATCTAAAAGATTATTTTAAAAAAAATTAATATTTCAAACTAATATATTAACATTCATTTAATTAAAAATTATTATGAAATAAGATTAAGAACATTTAATGGTTAGAACATTATTTGTCTATAAAAATAGTAATTATTTATATATTTTATTTTCATTTAAAAAATTCATTTATAAATTTTAGAATTTGGATTTTTTAAAATTAACATAATTTTATATTTCATTATTTAAAAATTTTCTTATAATAATTATTTTTGAAATAATTGTTTTTTCGATGAATAGTGTAAAATACAATTTTTTCTAATACCATAAAAGTTAGGATTATATCATCAAGAATGTATATATTAAAATAATATAAAAATTATTATATTCAAAAAAGATATTTAATGAGTATAATGATTCATTTTAAAATAATAGGTTAAATTTAGAGAACTCATGTTTTAGACTTTTAAAACATAAGTAATCTTGTATCATAAATAAAATCTTTTTTGGTCTTTTTTTAATTATGTTTCTACAAGGTGTAATTTGGTTTTTGTTTTCCTTTAATGAGACATAAAATCTTATTTTATAATAATAAATTTAGTAATTTCTTGGAAATAAAAAACATTCATAATTTTATCCTAAACTCAATTTTATTCTTAAAATGTAAATGTTCTAAAAACTATTTTTATTGCGATCTGAACTTATTTAATTAAAATTTAATTTGTTCATGTTAAAAAATAAAATAACATAAAATTTATTTCATATTTTAAATCATCAATTTCATTTTTTTCAATATTTCCTATTTTATTTTTATCATAAAAAATAAATTACCTATGTAAAAACAAGACACTAAAGTAAAAGATAAAATAAAATAAGTAATAAGTTAAATAGTAAATGATATGAAAGTGTTTAAATAATGTTTTAAAATTAAAGGATGTTGAATTATATACCTTATCCCTTACCCTCACTCAATTATTTACACTTTCGATCCACATTTCAGGTAAAAGATGTGCTCTCTTTATATTAAAAGGTTATATTTAAAAAAATTCATTTTCTTCACCAATAAAAGAGGATAAACTCTACCCCATTTATGAACTCATTATAAATAATTATCTCATCTAAAAATATAACCTACTCTATCCCGTAATCAATATCCATATCCTATAATTATTTTTGTTGAAAAAATACCAATATAAGAATCCTTATGGTGTTACTTAAGGGAGATCATCCCTCAAGAGATGTAATATTCTCAATCGAGCTCCCGTAATTAATTTATTCTTACAATATCTGGATCCAATCCTATCATTGAAATTAAGACAATATAATCATTAGTAATATTTCAAAAAATTATTATACTAATTAAATATCAATTTTCTACTTTCCACCAAAACCACTCGAAAAATGAAGACATTTCCATTTTTACGTGTGGATCGTTGCCTCCCTGAAAGATGTGCTTGATTATTAATCACTAACATACATGTATGGTTAAAAAAAATTATTTAAATGATTAATATAATATTTATAAAATTATTAATATTATTTAATAGTGAAATATTCCATTTCTTTCTCCAGATCTATGAAAAATAATGTTTCGCATGTGAAGACATGAATGCCACTACCTCCACGAAAGTGACATTATTTATTTTACACACTATTTTTTTATTATGTATAAAAATATCTTAAAACATATTTCAACACCATAATAGAATTTAAATAATATGAATTTTATTTTATAATAATGATAAAATGCAAAAATAATTACATTCTTAATCATACTAACCCATCATTTATATAACGTTCTTGTTTGGGTCAGTTTAAACACCTACATGAACAATTCTCTAAATTTCCATCATTGATAAATAATGAAAGCTAAATGTTGGTGATATTAGTAAATAATAATTAAATAATTAATTTTTTTAAATTTTTAATGTAAATATATAACCTGTTATTAATCTACCACCCCTCATTCCTTAAAACTATCAAGAAAATCTTATCACTGGCCCTATCATCAAGAATAATATCTAAAATACTGAAAAAAAATTAAATTCTATATTTATAAATAATTATAAAACATTTATTATAGTTCATATAATTATCTTTTATTATTAAATTTTAATCTATAAAAAACATTTGGCATTTTCATTATGAAACTAGAACTTTACAAACAATTGATGCTAATAACATCTAATGATAAAACATTTAACTAACTAAAATATTTGTAACAAATTATTATAACTAATGTTTATAAAATGTTATAGTTATGAATAATTCTATTAAATAGGCTATCCAGATATTTAATTTTTTATACAAGAGTTTGTAGCATATTTGGATATGCATGATTAATAGTAAGAGTTTTGACAAACTCAATTTATTTTCATTGAGTTATGATTGTTCTTACAGAACATTGTTATTATAATTTGGGTATGTTAATCCATATTATTTAATTATTTTCAAATTAATCTTTAATTTTCATTGTTTTTACATTTTAATCACATAAACCCATATTCTTGTGCTACATACTTTATTATATAGAATGTTCACAATGGTTCTTCTGAACCCCCTCGTTAATTTTGGATTACACAATATTTTTATTTTTCACCCATTAATCTATCATATCATCATTTATTTAATCAATATTATATATATATATATATTACTTACATATATACTTAGTTTAATATAGATTTATTTATTTGTTTTAAAACATGTTTTATGTTCCCTTAAAAATTGTCTCTTTTATGTGAACCTAATTTAAGGGAACTTACCTATTTATTATTTTATGTCTATTACCACCACTATTAAATTATTTTAACCAATAATTATTTATGAAAACCATATTTAGCCTATAGAAAATACTTGTCTCTTAGAATACATTTTATAAAATTATAATGATACAAATTCTATATAGAAAATATTCTCGTTTTAATTAAAGATTAATTGAATAAAATAAGATATTTTTCTCTTTGAAAGATTCGTTTCTAATTTTATAAAGAATCTCCAAAGTAGTTGGTTTTTATTCTTAATTTTTCCATCCTTATGGTGAAATTGTCTACATTAGAACTCCATGATGAAGAAATTTTATTATTTATCAAATTGTTAAAATATGAAATGATTTAATTTCTTTTTATCTTTGGAATCATTATGATATATCCCTTGGTTATGCTTTGAGATGAGATTATGAAACCGACTTTCTTATTACTAGTATTATAATGATTATGCTTTATTTATTGTTTCTTTTTCTCATATGTCACATGTATTCATGTAGATATTAGGTTTTTAATTATGTTATGCATGAGATATGAATTATATATCTATATAATGAATTGTGTAATGTTTTAATTTTATGTGATACTATGTATAGTGAATGAGTAGTCATACTAGCACTCTATATTATGTTTTATTCACAATGAACCAAAAATTATTCTCATGATATCATTATTTATGTAGTTTTTAAATATTTGTGATACCATTAGATTTTGATATCATTCCATTATTTCATGTTTACATTCTTATCTTACTCATTGATACCGTGGTATATGTTTTTTCATTTGATATTTTATGTTTTGATTTCCTGACATCTAGAAAAAAAATTTCATTACATATTTTCTTAATATGATATTTCTACCTTTTTCATGTTTTCTAATATAATTTTTACATGTCCCTTGATCACATGTAGATGTTTTCCCTTACTAATCATTTTACCTCATCCCTTTCTTAATTTCCCATTACCCATGTCATGAAAAAGAGTGTTTCTTTTGATTAGTCTATATGGGGGTATAACATGGTTCATATATAGAGGAATGTTCAAAAGTATTATAAAACCAATTTCATATAGTTATACTATTCATTGATTGTAAATTTTTATTTCATGGGAGTTTTATGTTATTAGGAGAATTAATTTGTATGTTATGAAAATGATGATAAATATATTTATGTTTATCTTTGGTTATCTCACTTTTTATCAAATCTAGTATATAAAGAAACTGTTTTTAGCATCGGGCTCAGGAGTGTGGGATTGAGGCACTATAGTTGGTATTAGAGAATGTTTTAGTTATTCTTTAGGATTAGTTTAGTTGTTTTTTGGGATTAGATTTGTTATGTTTAGTTATAATGATACAATAACATTAGTGAAACCCCTATAGATAAATCTATGTATATGTTAACTTCCTAATGTTTTGGTAAAGTATAGACTATGTGGTTTACTATAAATTATTTCACTATCTAGATACAAGAATGTGTATGTGGTAATAGATTCACATTGGGGTAATACATTGAAAAATATTTTTTCAAGTATCAACACGATCTTTACTTGATGTAAGATGAACGGGCCTAAAACTATACACCTGTATAGACACTCTCGGGGGATATAAATTGGTTAGTCACATTATATTTATGAGAAATTATGAAGGATTTATTATTTTAATTAATTAGGTTATAAAGTATGATATAACTGAACCAAATGTAACATATTTTGAAATATATCTAATTTTTGTTGAAATAAAATATAATGTGATGGTTTTAAATAGTAAGAAATTTCTAGATAGATCTTTTTAAAAGTTCATTTATGATAATTATCATATGATTTAAATTATTAATCATTCATTACTAAACCCTTTTGGTTTTATTAATGTTCCCGTCTTGAAAGAAACAAGTTATAAATTTATTACAAGGAAGTTATGATGAATTTACTAATGCGAAAAAATGGGATAAGAGTTGGTGTTAGAAATGTTTTTATCATTCTAGACCAACTACCAAAATATTAGGATAAAACATGAAAATTTAGTTGAGTTTCCAAATACATCAATAAAGATAATAACTTAGAACCATGGAAGTAGAGGCGATTCAAATGATGAAGGAAAGAAGAATAAATTTCCACCATTTCCAGAATGTGGGAAGAGGAACCCATGAAAAATGCATGAAAGAAATTTGATGGTGTGTAATATGGGAAAAATAGAGGCTTTTAACAATATGATTCTAATTAAAAAAAAGATTTCAGTTATCACAAAAGAGATAAATAATACTCTTCTTAAGGATCCACTAACAATTCTATGTTTTAGATTTAAGGAATCCAAATATTATTCAAAATGGTGCACTAATACAATGGATTAAGATGGAAATGGACAAAAAAACCTCTTAAACTATAGGATTAAGAAAAATACTTTATAAATATGGCTATTCATATGGATAGTTATAATTGTGTGGTGCAAGGTGTTATCTATCAAGATTTTTGGATTCCTTATATATTGTCAGTTTCACTAACTATTAGATATTAAATTATAAATAAAGACTCATAGTTTTATAATTTTTTTATCCAAGGTATCTGAATATTCATTGAGTTTTATAGGATAATGATTCATGAAAATATTATTTTCGTTCTTTTCGTTTAATTTGATGAGATTTTTGAAATTGATTGTTTATATCCACCCAGGATAAATATTATGTAAAAATATGGGAAATTACATTTCATATAAAAAATGATAGTTTTTCAATGCAAGGATTATTATGAACATCATAAAGAAGATAATTATGTGGTTTTGGTCTTGATTCTAAATAATGATAGACTCTTTGTTTAAATGGTGAGAGAAAAAACTCAATATAAGGGACAATCCCATACTAAGGAATAATATATGTTATCTATGTTTATATGGTGGATATATCTCTATAAATTATATCTTGAGTTGTGTATATATTTTATATTCCCTTTTATATCTTTACTGGCATCTTATAAATAATGTCACAAGGATCCAATTTATTTAAAGGGGGAGAACTTATCAACCTCATATTTTAGTATAAACATAAATTCAATGAAATACTATCTTGAATATGTTCCTCCACACAAAAACCCAATCTAAAAATAAATATGATAAATTATATTGAGATAAAAATTGAAATTCCAAATAATCATTAATACATTATGATGATACAATAGTAATCAATAATAATAAAAATACACGAGGAATAAATGAAAAATTATATAAAAATATAATGAATATATAATCATAATCCTCATGGTCTTCCATGAAGATCACAAACCTGATAACAACCATAGAAAGATGGATACACACTAAAACTATTGTTTCTATGGTGGTAAATAGGTGAATGAATTAGAAAAATGATTTTAGAAAATATATAAGAATAAAATAAACCATTATGGATATAGCCATTGGAAATATGGTCATTTGAAATATGGTTTTTGGATATACATGTATCCAATAGGTATACCGAAGCTATGTATGTTATAAAAATTCAAATGATAGAACTATTAGATAAAAAAGCATAAATATAATTGAAATATATTATTTTTATGTGTTAAGAAATATTATTATCAAATAATGATATCAGAAAGTATAAATAATTTTTTTAATTTAAATAGATTGATAAAAATAAAATACAAGAGTATAAATAATTATTTTTTATTTCTTTGGGTTATGAAAATTAAATTTTAGATGGGATATTTTTCATTAAATATTTTTTTAAAGTGATGTCTATTTTTTTCTAATAAATTAAAAATATAACATTTAAAATATGATTCTAATAATAATTAATATTTCAAACTATTATATTAACACTCATTTAATTAAATTTTGATATGAAATAAGATTAAGAACATTTGACATTTAAATGTTTATTTTTATATAAAAATAAGTTTTATTTATATTTTGTATTTGAATTTTAAAAACTAATTTAAAAATTTTAGAATATTACTTTTATAAATTGAATTTCATTTTTAAATTAAAATTACAAAAAATTATATTTGGATAATGTTTTCAGATTGTTTTTGAAAGTAATCTATTTTTAAATTAATATTTGTATAATCCTAAATTTTTCATAGGATAATTGATACTTAAACTAATATACCAAACGAATTTTTTATTCGAGTGAGGTACTTAAGAGTGTAATGAGTGGTTTTGGAGAATTCGAGGATCATTCGAGGCTCGATGTTCGAGATATTGGAAGGGAAGACTGTGTCGTACAGTTAGTGCATGGTTAGGGCTAACTGTGCGACTCAATCGTGCGGGTATAACAATAAAATGCATAGGGGGACACAACTAGTTTCAACCATGCCCCTTTGGTTGCATGACAATGCAGGGTACTCAAGTGGACTATAAGAGACCAAAAAAGTATTTCACACAATGCACCCAAGTACACATGCTCAACGACACTTAACCAATGTTGTTGTATGGTTTTGGTGAATGGTTTAAAAAAAATTCATCTAAACCAGGAACATATTAATTTTTTTTGAGAAGTTGATCTTACCCTTGTCCACTTTTATTTTTTATCCCATCATTTTCCTCCTCTTTCATATGTAGCACTCTTCCTAGTTGTGGAATCTCTTCCTCTCCCCCAACATAGGCATTGAGCTATGTTCTTCATCTGGTGTTTGATTAATTCATCGTATGTTATGTTGGATAGCCAACTGTAATCTCCACATTCACCTTCCTTCTTTTCTCTGTTTATCTCATAATCATCGATGTTATTTTGGTTCAAGAAAATATTCCCCATTTTCTAGTAATTTAACTATTTTTTATTTCTCTTATTCTACATTGATACAGATGCTGATAATGGATAGAGTTTTTCAACAACCTAAGGTAGGTTTTCTAGTTCTTTTTCCAAAAATTCTTATTCTTTATGTGGTATGTCATTGTTCCATGTGATATAAACATTTGGTGACGCCTTATAAATGTCTAATTAAGAAAATAAAATGATTTTTTGAAAATTATTGTATTCATTGAAACCCAAAAATCAATATCAGAGGATGACAACCTTGACGCGAGTCACCCATATGGGTGAGCTTTCATTAAAAAAAATAAGAGACACATGCACTGGAATTAGTTAGAATAATAATTAAGGTGTTTTGAGTTTCCCCATGTGAACATAAATTATTTTTAATTGAACTAAAGTAAAATGGTATGAGATGTGCATATACCCTTTCTCTACCTATTTTATATTTAATTTACCATATTAAATGAATTTGGAAAAATGGATAAAAATGTATTTTTTGAATGATATTATTTTATTACAGGCTATGACCATTCCATTACCCCAAGATGAAGATGATACAAGGATACTCATTAAGGATCCATGGACGGTACTGTCAAGATTAGAAATTAGAAATTTTAATTTAATTTCCACATGTTAGGAACAATATATGGTTTCTATTATAAAATACCATGGATAGGATTACTGGCTAGAATCCTTTACTTTACCCTTGATCAATACCTGGTTCCCTAGTGGATTACCTAGGATATGCTTAGTGAGAAAGTTTTCTATTATGTTTCTCGAGCGTTACCCAGTTCCCTATGTGGTATACCATGGAAAATCATAGAGCATTTTACCTATATAATATATTGAGAGTGATACTTGTGTTACTTATATAGAATTCATTAGATGGAATCCTATTGCTTTTTATAGTAAACTTGGAGTGTTACATGGATTCCTTTTAATGAAATGCCTTGGACAGTCCTAGGATGGTAATTAATTAAAACTATGGATGTGTCTACAAATCCAAAGAACATCCTTGGGTTCTGATCGTTCTTTATAATTGATTTTATGACGAACTATTTATATCTCCATGCCTATATTCCATGATATTTATGAAACCCATTTTAAGTAAATATAGATCCATTGGGTTTACGCCCAAGGACAAAAAAATTATTACATATGTTTTTATGCCCATATATATATATATATATATTTGTATATATAGGATACATATGCATAGCATTATATATATAAAAAATATATATATATACATATATTCAAGTTAACATATATTCTGATACATATAGTTTTGGCCAAAAAAGGTAGTTTCATTTGGGTATCCCATGAGAAATGCAGTCTAATGTGATTTATTTATTGATTGTCTTAAATTTATGGTTACATGCACACTACTCACCTTATACGAAAGAAAGTGAATGATTCTTGATGTCATTGGTGCTGTCATACTGAGTATATCTCACACCCTATTCAGTACTCCGATTTTTATCCAAACAGACCATATAAATATAGGTAGGGACAAAGGGTTCATCTTTGGAAGCATGAAATGCTGTTCTAGGATGGAGTATGGAAGCCGAGGACTGAGCCTATTATCATGATTATAATGGAGATATATTTCAGTCTTTTTTTCTAGTGTATATAATTTTTCAAATTCATATAACCTATATCATGTGTACTTCCAATTTTGTATAGAATCATGAAAAGATTATCATTTTTATATGATATTGATTCATCCTTCACCTTTTTAGTATATCTGGATGTTTTAGATTTCCGTAGTTTATTTATTATGAAATTTCTACTACTTATTATTATTGTATATATTTTTGTTACAATTTGACCACAATGATATCATCTCCCCACTATATCACCATAGACCCTCAGTACTAATTATTAGCCTATGGCACATGGGGAGTCACAACAGAGGCCCTGTGGCCAACTGGGTTCGGTTACTTATAAGTGAAAAAGGGATGGTATGATATAAAGTGGTACTGACGCCCCTTTTTAACTTTGTCTCACAATTTGGGTATTAGATAGAAGACAAAGAACATGTTGAAATTTGTTAATGAGATTGTGCCTTGGAGTAGCTAACCCACATATAGGGGAAAGTAAAATCACCTTGGTTTGGATATTGCTATTTTTTACGCTTGATATAATTGTATTTATTTCATAGTTGCGTGATGCACATGAGTTGTGTAATTTTATATTATCATGAGTTTTCTTTTACCTTGGCCTGATTAGTCTAGGTAGTATCTTCACATGCATCACTAAAAGATCATGAGTATTCACATGTCATGCATATTCTATGCCATATTTATATTTTTGTATTCGTTGTATTCTTTATATTCTTAGTGCCTTTACTATTTTATTTGAAAATGTTCTAACATTACTTACACGGTAAAATAAACTAAATTAATTATTGTTTTTACATCATCCTAAGTAGTTTTTTCCCATATATCTTGATGGTGTCACCTTAATTAACAAATTATTAAATGTTTGATCCTTGGACCCCTGGTTCCATGGGAAAAACCACAAGTTGATTATTAAAACATGAATTAAAATGGTAATTTATAATTCATGCACATCTCTAAATTGGGTATGATAATCCATTTAAATAAATAATTTTATACAACTCGATACATCCTAATACCATATGTAAGGGTCAAGTCATAGTTACATGATGTGATAATTACAACTTATAATCGGTATGAATTTATAATTTGAGAATAGAGACTCATCTAACTAGAAATTAATATATATATACATATATGAAAATGAGTATGAACTAAATTAAAATTAAATTGTTTAAAAAATAATTAATACTAATTAGGGATTCCAATTATGAATTAAATGTTGTTTTCCTATATAACTTGAAATTGAAACTCCATATACCATGACCTCTAGTGCATAATGTGAGAACTTGAACATGAGTCGACCTTATTAGTGGGTAGTAGAAAATGCCTCTTATGACCTCTGTGACCTTTCCTATCACCTAGAGCAGGCTTTAGAAGTAGACTGAGAGGTGTGACTCTTATATAATAAGAAGGGTTCTTGTCCTATTTTGATTTCCATGATCATAACTATGTCAAATCATATTTGAGGTGTGAATTTGGAAATTTTTGATTTATTCCACCATGATTTTCATGTGTTTAATGCCAAGAGTGTGGAAATGAACTTCCTCTAGAGGTGGATGTTCTAGAGCCACTAGTTTTACCTTCTGTGGATCTAGTTGAGGAACCTCTTATTATTCCTCAAGTAGTCACTAATGCTCAATTTTGAGTGAGCTTCCTATACTTTAGGAATTCTGTAATGGGAGATATCTGACATACCCTTACTATGAAAGGTTTGACATGAATGTTACAGTATCAACATCCCCCCCCCACATTATCACGGCATGGAAGTCCTCAGACTGGTAAGTCATAGTTAGAGGTCATGTTATTTATCATCGATCATTTGGAGACACCCCTAGAAGAGTGGTTCAAGTTCACAAGAAATATGCTTCATGATTCTACTAAGCGATTGTGGGACATAATCTCCATGGATGATTGACATCAAGGTATAGTATATGTATAATTTTAGACAACCTATTATGATTACTTATTCTCTCAAATTAAAAGAATAGACTGTGATAGGGAATTTATGAACCAATAGTTGGGTGTTATGTTTGTGATGGACTATTATCCATGTTTCACCACATTTCAATGTTTCTCACTCACACATTCTGGTGAAGAGTTGATGAAAATGAGAGGGTTGGAGGATGGGAATACTTACCCCATCCAATTATAGGTTAATGAAATTCGGTTGACCAATATATTTGATATAATAAAATTTTCCCTCATCATTGAGTGGAAGATAAATGTAACCGGATTTGTGGGCTAGAGTGGTTCAATGTTGAGGTGGGGAGGTGGTTCATTTAAAAATAGAAACTGGTAATTTGATCCTACTCACAGTGGCAGTGTCAGTCATATGACACACACTAATAGTTACATGGTGTGTCTCCAATGAAGTAGGACAGTTCATAAGAATTCCCAGTGTATAAGGGACCCAATTGAGTATGAATATTGCTGTAGTATTGGGCACCACATGTATTTTTTCTAAACATTCCCTCCATTTCATAGTGAGAAGGTATTTTTAATGACTCTATGTTAAGGTACAAGATAAATAACTCTACATCAGGTAGAGATACAGACTACTACCATCCAATTAGGCTAAAGAGGTAGATGTTGATGGGTTATCCAGACATTGCATATACAACACCAAAATATCATACCTTACCAGATTAGTTTGTTTCTTTCTATGGTATGGGGATCTAGCTATATCTATGTAGTAAAACATACTACCGAGGAGCAGAGTATATTTCCTTCATCAATTTGAGGTATTATTCTTGTCTCCTCTACTTTTGTTTTTACCTTATTTAATATAGGTGATTAAAATTTCATCATATCAATGATAATTATGGAATATATAGGAATAGAAATAGGGTACTTGTATATAATGATAAATCTCAACACACAATTAGAAATTTGAACTGAGAGCATACATTGATATATGGAATTCCCACTAAATATATGTCGTTATATTTTTTGGTGGGATCTTTTTATCCTTAGGATGAGAGGATTCAAAATAATACCCAGGATGGATTGGTTGTTACCTTATCATGATCATGTTAATTATTATTGATGGAGGGTGTCTTTAACATCACCCAAGGTTGGAAACTATATTCTTATGGGTAAATGGGATGTACAAGAATTTTTTATCACAACCCAAGAATCATGGGATGGGATGAATGGCAACATAGATTTAATGTATTTTTATGAGCGATCAGTGAACATTGCTTACAAAATTCTCTTTTGTAGTATATATTTTTACGTATATATTCCATAGTTACTTTTCTGGGTTACCTCCTATGAGAAAAGTGGATTTAATTATTTATATTCTTCTAAGAGTGAAAAAAATATCCATTCCTCCTTATAGGATGGCACCAACTAAGATTTAGGAACTAAAGATAAATCTAGAGAATTTGGGAACTAAGGGTTTCATAGGACATAGTACATCACCATGGGGTTCACCTGTACTATTTACCAATAAGGAGGATTTGATCCTTACACTGAGTTCAGATTAGTTCTTGTTGATCCTACATAAAGATAAGAACCAGTATCGAATACCTTGAATATATGTTATTTTCAAACAACTCCAAGGATTAACAGTTTTCTATAAGAATGATTAGAGGTTGGGCGACCATCTGGTGCATGTTAAGATATCATACATACCATGTCAATCATACCAAAATAGACATGCCAATTGGGTTATTCCATTCAGTATTATGAACACACCATATGTTTTTATGGCCATGTAGAATTAGATTTTCCACTCATATTTGGATTCATTTGTGGTAGTACACGTGGGGGATATCTTGGTGTATTCTCACACTCGAAAAAACCCTTCTAAACATCATGACATTGTGCTGAATACACAAATGGAGAACCTAATACATAAAAATCTAACCAAATGACACTTTTGTATTGATAAGGTTCACATCATCTTAAGTGTGTGATTATCTGTTAACCTAGACAAGGTGAGATATTTGTTCTCTAGGGGTATCATAATAATTTTTTTTTTCTGTAAAATGTGTATTAGGGCTTGATGGATAATATAAGTATTTATTTAAAGAAATTTTAAGCCTAGTGGTTCTTCTCATAGCCTTGAATAAAATGTTTATTATCTATTAATGGCCTGAATTATGTTATAGATCCTTTTAGGAGTTGTAAGGATGATTGAATTTAGATTTTGTCTTAATTATTTCAGATCTTGGTAGAATATATAAGGCTTATTTTGATTCATCAGGAATTGTGCTTGGATTAGTTATAAAGATAGGGGGACGAGTTGTAGTGCACGGGTTCTTCTAGATGAGACCTCACAACATGGATTAACCAATGAATGAACTCATGATAAGTGTTTTGGTTCATGCATTATGACGTTGGATTCATTATCTATCCAGGGAGTAGTACATCCATCCAACGGCCCACAGGCCTTAAAATATTTTTTATTATTGGTAAATCCCCCTTTTAATAGAAGAAGGGGGAAACCCAAAGGACTTCAAGACTTAGGACAATCACACTCGAAGGAAAAAAAGAGTGAAAACTAGACTGAAAACTAGATCAGCTCCTCCCCAGCATAAAAACACTTTGAAGTACTCCAACGTTGCAAATCAAATCAGCAATCCAATGTCCTGTGATAAGAAAAGGCCCAATCCGATGGCAAACGCCATACCCTCTCAAAAAACTGAGTCTAAAAAGCACTGCAAAGAAGAACCACCAGCTCTGAATCCTCCTCTGGACCTGTTCCAAGTGATCGAGTCTAGATGCACAAACTTCCCACCTCCAGAATCAAAGAAAACAAACAAAACAACAACCATATAACACATCAAAAAACTTAACACATCACTAAAAGAAACATCAACCACCATCTCCAGAAATCATCCATTTCAACTTGACCAAATCAACCCATTCAAATTAACCAAATAAACCCTTTCAACTTAACCAAACCAACCGCGAGAGAGCCGATAGCCAAAGCACCAGTAGTGGAAGACAAACTGGACACCCAAAGACCTTCACCTATAGAAAACACACACCAGGAAACCCAAAGCCTCCCCCCTCCAAGGCACTGCAGATCGGACTCGGAGCCCACTGGAAACCCGTTGGATCCCTCACATGGACTCGCCGGACAAACCGAGAAGCTGGAGCCTCTCAATAGATGCCAGGAATACTGACGGAGGAAGCATGTATGCGAGAGAGTGCCGAGCGGAGAAACTGAAGATACCATATAGATGGGACACACCAAACCAAAACCCGTTGACATTGCGCCGCCACCATTAAACTGAACCAGGCCGCATCATCCATGCTGGTCTGAAGCACTGAAGTTGAGCATCATCAACGAGACTGGAGACCACACTGAACACCGCTGGATCCCGTCACGCCACACTGGAGAGAGGTTCGAGCTGAGACCAGAAGGAATTACCGCGGCCGATCTAGGCCGGAGGGGGAAGGAGAAAGGAAAGATAGGGGAAACCCTAGCCGCCTCAGGAGAGTGAGGGGACACTGCTCAGAGGCCCAATAATTTCCTCCAGGGAGTAGTTCATCATTTACAAAGACCACAAAATTCTCAAATAAATTTCCAAACATCATCATTTAAATCTTTGTAATCGTATATGGGTAGAGTACCTTAATTCATTTGAATTTGAGACCCATTATATACTTAGAAAGGGAAACATAGTAGATAACACCCTAATTTAGAAGACATAGACACAAGCCATTCAGGTGGCTAGTAGTGAGTTGATGTTGATGTCCCTATTTTTTGAGGTGCACATAGAGGTGCAGTACCATCATGAAAAAACTATACTCACATCATTATCAATGAATTCCTCTATTATAGACTGGTTATTGATGATAAAAAATTATTATTTCAAGTTTTTAGTCAATAAGGGAGAGTGTATCTGGGGACAAGCCACTTCCTGATTGGGTTATCAATGAGGATGGGATTATGCACATTCAAGGGTGTGTCTGGGTGCCTGTGGATATACGATAAGAATTTATGTAGGAGTCTCAAGCCTCTACATGGGATTTACATCCAGGGCTTACCTAGATATACTGATATATATGTCATTAGTATTGGTGGCTAGTTATGAAGATATTGATCAAAGGTTTTATCTCACGGTGTTCCACCTATTAGTAGGTGAAGGAGGAACACCCGAAGCCGTCTGGACATCCACAAAACCTATCCATTCAATAGTGTGAATGAGATGATGTCATGATGCATTTCATAATGGAATTACTGAGATCCCTTCAAAGTAGTGATGCCGTATGGTTGATCTTTGATAGGTTGAGGAAGCCCTCACACTTTTTTCTTATTAATGATACATTTTTAGTTGATGATGTTTGATGGATTTACATTTAGGGAATTATATGCCTTTATGGTATTTCACTTCAATAATTTTAGGCAGAGTCTCTCAGTTTACATCATGGTTTTATCAGGGGCTATAGAAGGAACTAGGTTAACAGTTTCATCTAAGTAAAACATACCACCCATAGATAGATTTCTAGTCTGAGCATATGATATATGTGTTAAAGGAAATTTTCTGAGCATGGGTCTTTTATTTTAATAGTTACTAGGAAAAAAACTACCATTTATTGAGTATTTCAAATATAACAGATTTTAGGAAACTATTTATATGTATCCCTATGAGGCACTATATGGTTTTTCATTCTGTTCCCCCTTGTACAGGATATAGGCAGGTGAGGTAGTACTACTGGTACATCGTCTCAATCAAGATACCTCAAAATATGTATAGAGAAGATTATATCTACAAACCAGTCTGGAAAAAAGTCTTATAAAAATAAACTTCACTGGCCTCTAGTGTTCTATGTTGGATGTCGGTCTTTATGTGAGTTTCTCCAATATTGATTTAAAAATGGATTCGTAGATAGGTAATGTTATAATACCATTCTGCTGGGCCTTTTTAAATCATTGAGATAGATAGGATCATAGCATATCTGTTGGCTTTACCATAGAGGTACCGGACTATACATGATGAATTACATGTATTGAATCATGACCATTATTATTTTGACCAATCCCATTCTTTTAATCATGATGATATAGATCTGGGTGGAAATGAATCATTTGATGTGAATCCTAAAAATATCATTGATAGGAGCATGAAGGCTCTCCATGGTAAGACAATTCCTCTCATATTGGAGAAATAGAATTATAACCATGTATGGGATGAAACATGGGAGGAGGAGGCCAATGTACATGCTGAATGGTTGGAACTTTTCTTAGATGATTTTTTACCCCTCTCAGATGGGAAAATCAGGGAAAAGTTATTTTATAGAGGGGAGGTTTAACTGTATTAACTTATTCAAAGAGGTATTAATACATAAAACAGAGTTAAAAATCTCTCATTCTATTCTAGTTAAATTCTTAATAGGATAAGTAATTTTTCAGGAGCATATCTAGATCATTAAAATTTCAAATCTCTAGTTCATGGAAGGTAATATTGAGGTTCACAATTATCGTATAATTAATGCTAACTACATGACACAATCAAGTGTGTGGTATAATAAAACAAATAAAGGATTATAGATATTTGGGGTACACTTGTAGACTGGAAGAGGCTTCATAGTTTTTTTAAACTATACACTTAGAGCCACACTCATAGCGCCACTTAACTATTTTTGTCACATAGTTAAGGTGTGCAGTTTGGAAAACCATGTAGCCAAACTGACCACCTCTTAAAAATATGTGAATATTGAATTTACCTTAAACTTGTCTTTAAGTTGGATTATTTATCTTGTGTGATTCCTTCACCATTGGTTGTGTTCAATATCCAATGACAATATCTGGATTCCTCATCCTTTTTTTCTTTGTTTACCTTGCCATATTTGGTGTTATTTTGGAACAAGATAATTTTCCACAGTTTCAAGGAATTTATCTATTTTTCTAACTTCTCCCTTTATACTTCAACTTTTAAGCTGATAACCGATGAGGGTTCATATACCTACCTAAGGTAGGTTGTATTGTTTTTTCCAAAATTTCATGATACTTTATACGGTGTGTCTTTGTCTCGTTCCCCAAACCCTTATTTTTATGCCTCTTAAATGTATAATTAACTAAATAAAATGATATTTACATTCATAGTTTAGTTATAGGAACCCCAAAATAAATATCATAGGATGACCAACTAGACTTGATCCAACATTAAGTGTGTTTTTTCCTTAAAGGATAAAGTGCCTCAGGCCTTGGAATTAAATTGAACCACAAACATTATTGTGTTGAAATTTTTCTTAAGATTGTAATGTATTTTTAATTGAACCAATAAAAATGGTAGGCCACTATATAAACCCTTTATCTTTTTGTGGTATCTTGAATTAACCATGTTAAATGAATTGGTAAACATTAATAAAATGTATTATTTTAAATGTATGAACTTGTTGTTAGATATGAACATTCCATTACACAATGCAAGGAAAAATACAGGGGTCCCAATTAAGGATTCCATGGACAAGTTCATTGATCTTTGTAATATAAAATTTTAATATAATTGAAACACAATGAGAGTGATACATGATTTCTTTAATAGAAAAACATATATGGGCTCACCAGGAAGTTTCCTTTACTTTTCCCATGATTGATAACTAGTTCCCTAGTGTATTACCTTGGAAGGGCTCAATGGGAAATACTATAATACCATTAATTGAGTGATACATGGATCCATATGTGTCATAATGTGAATTTGATTAGTGGATTTTACCTATATACTATTTCGATAGTGATAATTGGGTTCCTTATAGAAAACACTGTAGATGGAATCCTATATAGATTGGTTTTCTAGTTCACATGGAGAAATACAGGGGTTCGTTTTTAAGGAATGCCTTAGACATGACTAGGATGGAAATTATTTAAATCTAGAGATAAGTAATTTCAACTAAAGAAGATGCATGGTTCCAATCCATGATTTATATATTACTTTTATGATGGCATAGATATATCACTTTTCTTATATGCAATGAGAGTTATGAAACCCTTTAAAGTGTGTATGGATGCCTTAGGCTTATGCATTTGGTCTTGAATATTATTACATATCAATATACACACAAATAATTCTCTATATGAATATAAGGAATATATATACATACCATTATATATATAAATAACAATGTATGGTGATATGCCCTTAGAGAAATCTAGCGTAGGCTGAAGATGGTAGTGTCGGTTGGGTATCCTGTGAGGAACACAGACTGATGTGATTTATTTATTTATCATCTTGAACTTTTTATTACCACAAAAATACTTATATTATATGCATATAATACATAGTTATATATTCCATTAGTCTTCTCCTAGAGAGCATGTCTCACACAGTGTTCAGGATGCCTGTTGGTACGTGAACATAACTTATATATGTAGGTAGGGATAATGGGAAGTATCTAGCTTTAGATATAAGACATAATATCCTAGGATGGAGTATGGAAGAATATGGAAACTCTTATGCTCATCATGCTAGTGGAGATAGATTTTGGACTTTTTACATTTTGTATATCTTGTTGCAGATGCATGTACCATGCCTCCCTTGTACTTACCCTTTTGTATAGAATCTTGTCATGATTATTATTTTTGTATATTATATTGATTTATCTTCCACATATTTATTATATATGGATGATTTATATATATTTATTTCAATTATTATGTTATTTCCACTGTATACAATTATTGTATATCATTATGATACCCACTGATCACGAGGGTATAATTTCCCCACCATAAAACCATATATCCTCACTGGTATTCCGAAGCATCTAGAAAATTTTGAGGTTTAATTGAGGTAATGTTGCTAACTAGTTTTGGTTACATATAAGTAAACCGTCTCTCGGAAGCTACAATAGTGAAAAATGGAGTTTTTACGAATACAACAGTGTGTATGACTATATCATTAAAAAATTATGACTTAAAATTTATACTAAATCCTTCAAGGACAAAAACATATTTAAATCAATAAATCAATCTTTAAAAAACTAGGTTGAATTTTGAAAACTCATGTTTTAAATTTTGAAAACATAAGTAATCTATTATAGTATTAATAGTTTTTTTTTCAACTTTTTTTTTTAATCTTTATAAAGGTGTAATTAATTTTTGTATTACATTAAAATCCACATAAATACTATTTCATTAATTATACATAAATTATATTCATGGAAATCAGTGAAACTCATAATTTTAAACTAAACTCAATATTTTACTTATTTTTTTTGTTGAAATTACTTTTAATGTGATATAGAATTGGTAAATTAAAATTCAATTTTTTAAAATTTATAAATCAAATAAAATAAAAATTATTTTATATTTGAAATCATTAAGACTAAATTATGTAATATATTTGATTTTATTTTTATGGATTAAAATAAATTTCCCAGGTAAAAACTAGTTAATGCTGTATAAACTAAAATGGTAAAAGTAATAAATAAAAAATTTAATGAGATAAAAACATGTTTAAAACATGTGTAAAATTTAATGGTTGATGTATGATTGATCATATCTGTTCCACCACTCCAGTATTTTTTGCTTTGGATCCACATTCCATTTGAAACATGTTCCCTCTTGATACTAGGAATATAAAATGATCCCATCTACATCCCATTTATCCACTCATTATAAAGAAAAAGAACTATCAAAAATATTACTTAGAATCTCATAAAATCTCTCCAAATTTTCTATATACTTTTTTATTTCTAGAAAACCATGCTATGGATCCTTATGGTGTTACCCAAGGGAGAACATCCATAAGGAGATGCAATGTTATCAACTGATCTCTCTTACTTATATTCTTCTTATACCCACTCAAACATATAATATATATGAAATTATTAAAAATTAACATTAATAATGTGTTGAAATATTATTATATTAATTAAATAAAAATATTATTCCATCCTTTAAAACTATTCAATTAAGGAAAACACTATCATTGATGAGTATGATCAACCGCTGATAGGAAGAGAGTGCTTAATTTTTTATGATTACCTTACATAACATGTTATAAAATTATATCTAAAGGTTTGATATTATATTTTTAAATTTTTTAATATTTTTTAATTATAAATCATGTCTGATCATCCTCTATCTATATAGAAAATGAGTGTGTCACTAGTGAATATGTGTGGGCTACCATCTCCAAAATGGTGACATATTTATTTTCTCACTCTAGTATTTTATATAAACAAAAAAAATTAAAAATATGGTCAACACATAAATAATTTATAAATAATATCATTATTATTATAAAATAATTATATTATTCTAAATAAATAAATTTATTAACTATATTCTCCCATCCATTATAACATGTTATTGTTTGAGTCGGCTTAACAACCTACATGAACAAAGATATAAATTTATATCTTGGATAAATATGAAAATATAGTTACAATTAATATTTTAAAATAATAAGTAGATAATTAATTTTTTATTATAGAATGGAAATTGATGTATCTAACCATTTATTAAGATACCAACCATTATTTGTTAAAATTACAAAAACAAGCACATCATTGACCTCATCATCATGAATCATAATTAAAAAATATATGAAATGAAATTTGTGAAATATAAATTATTATAAAGCATATAATATAGAATCAATATTGATCTCAATATGATCAAAGTTTAATACATAAAAAATAATTGACACCACTATTATAAAACAATTATTAAACAAACAGTCAAAGATAATAACATCTGATGATGAAAATAAAATATAAATAATATATATAATAAACTTTTATTAATTGTTTTTTTAAAAATTTATAATAATGAATAAGGCTGTTAAATAGGTGATTAATATAGTTATTTTTTATATAAGATGTCAGAGCACATTTGGATAAGAAAGAATAAAGGTAAGTGTTTTTGTTAACTTAATATGCATTCCTTGAGTTATGATTGTTTTTATTGAATTTTATTATTTTCCATGTTCTACATTATTATTTTATTATTATAAATTTAATATTTATTTTCTAGGTACATAAATTTCATTTACATAATTTTTTTTCAAATGTTACATACACCATGAATTATAAAGTTCATAACAGATTTTCTGAACCACCATCATTATGTTTGGGTTTTGAATTATCTTTATTTTATACCCATTCCTTTATATTATTATCATTTATTTTTTCCATAGTTTATTAATATATTACAACAAAATATTACTAGATTACTGTATCCTTCTTTTTTTGGATGATACATGCTTATTCCCCCTTCACAATTCTCTCTATAAAATGAACATTATTTAAGAGAAATTCCTTATTTATTATTTTAAATCAAATACCACCACTATCAAATAATTTTTACTCTAATAGATTTTAGAAATGTTTTTTTAATGGAAAACCATCCTATATCAATTTTTAATGAAAAATAACAATCTCTTTCCTTTATTAAAATATCATTTACCCATTTTATAAAGCATCAACTATGTAGAATGTTTTTATTCTTTCTTTTCCAATCCTTCTCATGAATTTTTATTCATTGGTACCCCACATTCAAGAACATATTTTAATTTTAAAAATTTAAAAAACAAAAAAAAATTAATTCCTTATTCACATGGAAATCCTTGTGATATATAATTTACTAATTCTGTGAGACATGTTTATGAAACCCACTTTCTTCTCATTTTTTTATCATGATTACTCTTTATGTATGGTTTATTTTCCTAGTGTGAAACACATATGAAGTTAAATATTATTATTTTCATTATCTTATTTGTGGAATCATAATTATATATATCTAAAATTAATTAGTTTATGTTTTCATCCCATTTAACACCATGTATGGTACACACATAGTAATCTTAGAACTCTATGTTATTTTTTCTTGTCAGCGAGCCTTCAATTTTATATATGATGTCATGATTTATATTAATTAAAAAAATATTTTTCTAATAACCTTTTATATCATACTATTATTCAATGTATCCAAAATTATCTCACACTTTTATGGATGGTTAATTATTTCTTCATTTGAGATTTCATGTTCCGCTATCATGACTGATAAAAAAACTCTTATTGTTCCATGTTTTTTGATATGATATTCCTCTACTTATCATATTTTTACATATTATTACGATATGATGTTTTATGAAAGATTTATATTTTTTCCATTATTGAGCATTTGAGATCACCCACTTTTTAAGTTTTGATTCCCCATATCATGAAGATGATTATAAAATTTAAGGAGTCTACATGGTGTCTAGTGTGGTTTGATTAGGGAGGATTTAGCATAATTATTGTAAAATAATTTATATATGTCATTGGTCCCCAAAGACACTAAAACAATTTTCCATTTCATTGGGAGATTATTATGAGATAAAAGGTTTATTTTTTAAAATTATTTTAAATATATGTATTCATATCTTTGATCATATAAGTTTTTTTAAGTAGATATTAAAAGATTTTTTTATCACCTTACCTTGGAGTACAGATCTAGCAAACTTTATACCCTATTATGGATGTGATTTCTATTGAATATGATGTGTTTAATTATGTTTTTATTTAATTTTTTTGGCTTTTCTACCATTATAAAGGGTCATATTAAAAACAACATTGTTAGTAATATAGTATTTACATGAAAGATGTCTTCTTTTATGTGTTTTTTCACGGATGGGTATTAAGTTATTTAAGGTTTGAACAACGAATTATCTGACATTTTTCCTTATACATCATTTGTGGAATTATAAATAGCTAAACTATGGTATTTTTCTAATGGATGGTCATGTGGGTATTATGGTGTGAGTTTTTATGATTATGGAATATAGTCACTTCATGAAGGGATATTTGGAGTCCCTTAGTAGGATGACACAAATATTTAATTTTTGTGTGATATCTTGATGAGGCAATGGAATTCCTAAGAGGTTATTTGAAGATGGTTGTGATTATCTAACTATATATGGAATATCTAATGGGGTATTAGGAAATGAATGACCGATATTACTTGCTATAAGATATAGATCATAATAGTTTTTATTTTTATCAATGATAGTTTTGAAGGGCATGGTTAGTTATATTCCAAGAAATGGTTCTCATGAAATTTTTATTGGGATGTAATGTGATGATCCTAGATGTTCAGATCTAGACTTTTTGGGTGTGGATAGACCTCTATGGTCTCGGAATAACCCCTGAGTGGTGGGAGACCATGTGGTTAGTATTAGAATGAGTGATATGCCTCAGTATATTTGATGTTATTTATATGTTGTATGAGCATGGATAGTGGGTAAATAATGGGAGCCTAGGATTAGTGTGTAATGAAGTAAGGTAGAATGATATTAGTTTTGTGAGCTGGTTTTATAAGAGAGTATGGCCATTTGGTTTTGGATACACTAAGTTTGAACATGAATATGAACATGGGGGTGGGTTCACCAGGGATCACTCTTCTTTTGTGGAGGATAGTTAGGTTGCTGTCACTGGGGGGGGGGGGGTTAATGTGTAGGGGAAGGTGCATGATGGTATGCACGATTTTTTATTGGTCTGAAGATTGATGAATGAGACATGTGGTTTTTTCATTGATAATTTTTTATTTCATAGATACACCTGAATGGTTCTATGATTTTAGTGAAATGGTTTGATGCATATATGTGTGATGGGATGATGTTTTGGTCTTTGATAGGGGTGTTGTTAAAGATTCATTTAGATGCATCTCAAATCAATTAGTGATCATGGGAATTTTAACAGAATCCATATAGAAGGAATCACACCAAGGTGTATTAGGGGATGCCATTCCTATAAGGTCATGGATGGTCATCATTTCTGTTTTTTGATTATGCCTGTGTAATATAGGGTTAAAAACATCTAGTAATTGTGTTTTTTATTGATATAGAATGGGAAATGGATATTATATTTTTTTATAAGACAAACAATAATGATTCTCTTATTGTGGGATTCATTATATCAGTGGTGAGAATGTGACCCTTATGACATACATGTAATTTTTCTAGTGACACTGGTTACTGGACAGTTAATATGACACTATAATTATCATGTTTGATAGATATAATTTGATCTTTTTCCATAATAACCAGGAAGATTTTGAATCACATATGGGTTTTGTTAGATTTAGTGTGATGACATCAGATTTATGGAGGAGTTGGGGTGATCTAACATCGAGTTAGATTGATGGTGTTCCAGTGCTCAAGGTGAGATCATGACAACTTATGAAGGTGTTTGGTGATATAACCATAAAATTACAATGAGTTTATGTATTTATCTTTGGTGTAGGTTTTTAGATTCTTTCATGATTCCCTTGAGAGTTATGGAATCGTGATTAAGTATTGGGGGATGTGTTACTGGGTGTAACTAATAATTTTCATGACAAGTCATCACGAGGAGTTCTAATGGATGTTTTTGTATATAATCAGACACTTATATATTTGAAATTCATCATAAGTGTAATTTATGATGTGTTTGAGATGTTTCATGAGTCTAATTGAGTGTTTAAAAGGAAACGATGGAGGATTTTGGCTTAGTGGTTAGAGTTTCACAAGGGAAGAACGTTCAATTTTTAGAGATGGAATGTAACCATTTTCCGATGATTTTATTATCATGGTAGCTCTGGGTAGTTTATAGTGGAGTAATATGTTCTTATCAATGATGATAAAACCTATAATGGGGAGATTGTAATTACTCGAATCATTACAGGTTGTGATGTCTGAAGGGAATTTGAATTTTTTGTTTGGTGATGGGTTTGTTTTGAGAACTGATAATTCGATTAAGATTATAAGTTTGTGGAAATCACTAAATAATGTTTTTGGATTTGGTTTGAGGATTATAATATTCATTGGTTCCACATGTGGGATGGTATAAGGATCTATGAGAATAGAATTTAACGACAACATCGATTCATGATTTTGTCTATATGGGTCACCCAATGAATGAGTTCAGTAGGAGGGTTAGGGACCTATACCTTGATAATTTCATGGAATAAAAAAATGTTTATTATGTGAATGATGGTGGTAAAGGGGGTACCCATAATCAAAAAATTATTCATAGTGTTAAATGGGGTTTCACACCATGAATGTTATTTGGGAGTTTTTATATCAAGGGTGAACTGCTTTTTTCCTAGGGTTTTCCCACTTCAATTTCAATGGGCATGTGTAATGATGGAATGATATTTTAGATGAATCCCTTCCCCCTTAATTCCATTTGATCCCCCATGGTAAGGGGATGTTTTTGGTTTTTTCTTTTTTAGGATCCAAGGTATGTTATATTTTCCAACTTCTATATATATTTTTCTTAATAGACAATGGATTTTGCCTCAATTTTTATTGGGGTATGTGGTAGATTCAACCATAAAACTATGGAATTAGGGTAATTGATAGGATTTCGTGTCATGTGGAGATAAAAGAACCCAATATGATTTATTATTAGAGTTTCGCATCATTACATAGAAGTTATATCATCCGGTGATTTTATTTATGGTTTATAATGAAATTGGATGAATTTGAGTATTAACTAGTGATCGTGCAATAAGAAAATTTCTCTAGATTTTTCTAGGATACACCATGCATAACAATTTCATGTGTAGTGGAGAGAAAAGGACCTGATATGTTTTCTTCTCATTTTTCCCATAATTACAATGAAGTTGTATCATTTGGTGATTTTATTTATGATTTTTGATGAAATTGGTTGAATTTGAGTATTACCAAAATATCGTGCAATGGGGAACATTATCTATATTATTCTAAGGGTACACTATGGTTTTTTTGTGGTTGGATGTAGTTTCATGTTATGATGGTGCTTAGTGTTTTGTTTAACCATTATGCCTTTTGGGTTTAAATTCAATAACTAATTTCAAATGTTTACAATTAATTATTTATTTTATTTATAAAAACTCAGGAAGTGGTATATGATTAGATGAGGAATTTATAGTCTTGTATAAACTCAGTGGATCATGGTGGGGATGATAAATAATATTTAAGGTATATGGTCCCATTAATTCAAGACCATATTTATGTTTTTTTCATGATTGTGTGCCTCCATGGAATTTTCGTGTGTAAATGTAAAACAAATACAGAGTGAGGGTTCCTAAAGAATAATATAGGATTATTTTAAGACACATTTTCTTAAGAAATATTCTATTTAAAACATTAAGTGTTTTTGGATTTCTCAAATAATATGTTTCCAAAGTGATAGGGAATTGGTTGTGCTGACGAGAGACCCCTAGTATGCCCTATGATGCGATACGAGTTCCAATAATAGCCTAGGTGGTTCCCTAATGATATTCAGGCTAACATGATGGTCTTAGTCTTAGTATTGAACATTAATATGAACATATATTTAGTGTATGATGGTGAGAACCCTTTTTAGGGAGAGGATTCTCTCAATGTGGTCCAAGAGTGGGAATTCCCTTATGCGGTTGGACAGAGGTGACAGTGTGGTGTTTTATCCAAGTGATTGGTTGAGAAGCCTCCCCTAGGAGACGTGAGATAAGGAATGAGAGTGGGTTGTGGGTTTTTCAGATTAATATTGGCATAGAGTTCTGAATGTGTTTGAGGTGAGACAATTCAGGACGGTCCATAGGGTGTGAAGACTGGGTTTTATGAATTGTTTGGATATAAATTAATACCCTACTATTTAGGAAAATTTTTATATGAGACATCAGGTAGTAGAGTAACCATGTGGTGATACATATGGTTTGGTATTGATGAGAATATGCGAGATGTACATGGAAGACTCCAGCGGATGCCTTGATGGGTGAGGTGAGACAAGTTTTTTGCGAAGTGACATTTTTATGTGACTAGTACGAAAGGGATGAGCTGGTGATCTCTATGAGGGGATATATCCCTACTATATATTTTTCTAATGGTTTTGTTTTATCATGTGATAGATCTTATTTTTAGGTTGTATTTCATGGTTTTTTTCATCTATGAGTGGGACAACACAGGTGGGACTACCTTGGTAAGGTAGATTCCTTGATACATGTGTGAATTCTGAGCCATCCCTGAGTGAGATTCAATATCTTTTTGCCTATTTAGACTCTCTCCAATAGAGATAGAGTATTTAGAGATTCCTTGAGTAATATGGAGTCTACAAAATTATGTGTGACAACACAAGATTAAATGATGGGACTTCCATGGGTGATATGGAGTCCGAGATGCATTGAAATGCGGGACTAGATGATGAAACATCCATGAGTGAGTTACAGTCCATTTGTGATATTGGATCATATTGATAGACCCCCAAAGGATTTATATGGTAGAGTTTGATAGTTGTATGTGGAACAACATTTAATGAGATGGTTGTTCTGGAGATTGGACATAGGACCCTAACTTGCCACTTTGGGTAGTGGATTAGACATTGATGGAACCCTAACTTGATTCCTTAGGTTTGGGATAGGTCACATGGATGATGGAAAATGGTATCATGTCGATTCCAACATGGTACCAAAACAACTATGGTCAGATGTCATGGTGGCCTAGCTATCACTTGGCTACCTAACGCGTAGGGAGTGATGGTGGTTTGGTTAGCACAGAACATCCAACACGCTTGTGTGACTTATTTATTTATCATTTCTGCATGCATACATTTATTTGATGTTGAATAGTGGGGAACTTTTTGAGAACATACTGTAAGTTATTTCCCACACCACAAACAGGCACCCCAATTTAGATCTAGATAGTATATTTATTTTTATGATGAGAACATGACATAGAGTGGGTTGATCTAAGGCAGATTGAGGGTATATCGAGATAGGGCTGTTGATGCTTGAAAATGGAAAAAGGGTCCAATATTTTTATTTATAGTATTTTTTTTATTTATATATGGGATTCTACTGGTGATATATCAGTCTATGTTATGTATGACATTGAGTCAATATTCTTATGTATTGAATTTTACAAATCCCTGTGTTTATTGTTATTATGTGTATTATGATGGATATTTGTGAATATTTGTTATTTTTTTGTTATTTTACACTATTTTTTTCACTCTAATTCAAGGATATAGTATCCCCATTGCATGGATTAGCCACCACCACTAGTTGACAACCTTTTCCATATGTAGAGGCATGCTTGTGGCCATGTAGCACTCTAGCTCATACGAGAGTTCTAGGATGGGGTGTCACTGTACTCACCCATTGGTGGCATTTCCTCTCCACACATCAGTTATAAAATGTGTGTAACTAGTTATCAACTAATTTAGGCATTGTCATAATACAGGGAAAAAATAAATAAGTTACTTTTACTAAAAATAATGATTATTAATAGACATTAATATATATATATTATAGGTTAAAAAATTCAGCTATATAAAATTTGTCTATGATAAAATACTATATATATATATATTCATATATGGTGTAGATATACCTAGACTAATGACCCAAAATAATGATCCCATTAGTGGAATATCTCCAAATAAATAATAGGGAAAACCATGAGGCCATAAAATGATCTAAAAGTTAAAATACTCAAAATATATTACATATATTTTATGTTTCATGGGAATTAGATCTTATTTCTCTATTCATTTAATTCAACCATGTCTCATAAAAAAGGGTCTTCCCATGTCATGTGGGGGGAGGTGTAGGGTGTGATTATAAAAATAGCTAGTAGTTGTTCCCCACCCCAACCCTAAAAACCTATTCTAGTGCAGGATAAATTTAAGTAATAATTCAAATTTATTGAAATAAATATTATAAGAAATTATTTGGTTTATTAGGGAATCAGGAATAAACATGGAGAATTAAAAGTAACATAATACATAGGGAGGGTATTTACTAGTACTTCATTCTTTGAGTAACTATTAGAGATATAAGAAAATAACTTCATTTAATCACTTATTGGAGGCACTTCTTGTACTTGTAAATGAATCGCACATGTACATATAGGAAACCACACATATATTTTTTTATGTGAAAAATAATTCTGGATCCTAATGACCCATCATGAAGAAAAGGGTATATGGAGTAATGTGTCCATGAAATATTACAAGCCCCAACCTTGGGAAGAGGGAAAATTTATAACAAGTTAGAGCATAAGGATCCAATCCCCAAACCACCAATATTTCCTTAAAAATTTCATTAACTATTAAATTTTAGATTATATAGAATGCATTATTCTACATGTCCAGTGTTGTAGAAATTCCAAACAGTATCCTATATAACATGAAAATAATTTAATGAATAAAGCATGAAATTAGAACTTCACAAAACAATAGTATGAAATACTATACAATATCATCATATACTCTTTCATGACCCAATATTAAGAAAAATACATAATCATTTAAATCAAGTATATAAAATAAGAAAAAAACATGAAATTAGTAGTGTAACATGAAAATCATGTTAAAATGGAGTAACATAAAATAACATGTTAATCCAAATAAATATTTTTTAAAACATTAATTAAATTTAAACACCATTTTTTAATTAGATTCACTTATCCTGAAACCATTTATCAGATAAACCATTATTTGAATGAGAAGAAGAATAGGTTCAATGATATATTTGATTGTTGAAATCCCTAGTGGTTCCATATAAGTGGATATACCACCCAAGATCCTGATTAGACCACTTTATAATAAAATCATGTATGGTTATAACCAATTAAATTCATGGCGAGTAAATGTACCATCCTTGTTCCGAAAGCTACCCAGAGGCGCCCCGTATCCGGTTGTTCAAATGGCCTCAAGAACATTTCCCCAATTGCCAGAGGCTGTCGACTAGCAGCGAGGGCCTTGGGTGTGATAGTGGGGAAACTCTGCCCTCATTGGCAGAGTATACAACAGAAGTAACAACCCATACAACAACAGAAGCAGTAAATATCTAACAACAATAACATCGAAAGACTGATAAATAAAAAACTAGAGCAGAAGCATATGTAAATGATGCATGATAAATATATGTCTAGGAAAATATCTAAACAAGTCACAATGCTAAATACAGTACTAAAACAAAGTACAAAAGAAAAACAACAGATGACCAACTCCTCAGCATCGCAAGCCTCGGCTTGGTCCCATGCTCTCTAGCTCCAGTGCAATCAAGAACCTAAAGTAGAAGGGAGCTTTCCCTTCTCTATACCTGTAATAATATAATCTGTTTGGGCCCAAAAGCATGACATAAACAGGTTGTGAGATACAAATTACAGTAGGCAACCACCCGATGATATGTTCCTAACAGTCAGTGAATATATGGTAGGTAAAAGTACAGAATCCGTAAACATGAAAGTACTCAGCAGCAAACAATCCACAGTCTCTATCATATAATTTACAAACAAGTAAGTAGTAACTCAAGCAAGTAGAACAAATAGGTAACCTCTGGGTAGTTCTCACAGTCTAACCGCTATGGTTTAACCAACAAGTACTAGAAACCCTCTAGGAATCGCTCACCTTCTCACCCCTCTGGTTCAGTTAAAGAATAGACTCTCTGGGGAAGCACTCACCGTCAATTCCACCTATAGTCTCGTATCATACTAAAGGAAATATGGGGAAGAACTCAGTGTCTCATTCCCCCTGTGGCCCATGTCGAGGAACTACAGACACTCTGGGGAAGCACTTAACGTCAATTCCCCCTATGGTCTCACATCATATTATAAAGACACTCTGGAGAAGCCCTTATGTCCATTATCCCTATAGTCTACTACACTAGGTTCTCACAGCCCTATGTAAAATCATCAAGTATCGCATCGCATAACAACCAAATTATCCTCAAGAACTACTTGGCTAGCATCTACAGCATCTCATCATGGAAGAACTATCATACCATCCTATAAACTAGGTAAGTAACTGGAAAAATCCTAATAGTAAAAACCAGACCAAACGGTCATAAACAGGAAAACATGCATGGGAAAAGCATACAAAGCACAATAAATTACCCTATTCACAAAAAATATCCTCTACTCAAGCATATACTCAAAGAATGAAAACAATAAGGGAAAAACAGGAAACATGCAATACCCCGTTCAAGGGTATTGGTGGAATTTGCGTAAATACTCAAAGACTTACTACAAAAATGAACAAACCACCTACCTCGACATTACGAAGTTGATATACTCGAACCTTGAAGATTTAATCTCCTTGGAATTTTATAGATCTAAGAAAACATCCAAAACAATCAACCCACGATAACTTGAGAAAGAGGAGGAATTGGGAAACGAAGCTCTAGGAGAAGGAAGAGCTTACTGCTACGGTTCCAACACAATCGACGGTGGTCGATCTGAAGGACAGACGAAGGCTCGAGGGTTTGTCGGAGATCTGAGGCCGTATGGAATGCTCTCGGTCGAAGAAGCTGGATAAGAAGACACTTCTGGGGTTAGGACGCGACCACTGTGCATTTAGTTAAAAAAAGTACACGGCGTGTACTTTTGGAGTACATGGCGTGTACCTTTGGAGTACACGGCGTATACTAGGATTTTCCGTACTCTGCTTTAGGCGGACTCCATGTCACCCCTACATGACCGTGTGTTTGGCCATGACATGGCCAACACACGACCTCAAGTGACAACGACGTACACTGTGTGTACTCAGAAAGTACATGGCGTGTTCTTCAAAAAATTTCCAGAAACTCCTCTTTTATCAAAAACTCCAGAAAAGGAAAAACATACCTAAAAATAAGGTCTGGGTTCATACAAACTTCCCCTATTAAAGAAATTCATCCTCGAATTTCCCTAGAGAGGTGTAGAAGTAGAAACCCCGAACAGCTCCAGCCACTACGATCATACATCGGCCTCCCTCTCCCAAGTCTTGTCCTGTACTCACCCATGCTTCCATTGTAACACCCCGAGCTTCCATGATACGCTTCTCATTCAATAATGCAATAGCTTGTATTGTATGCAACTTCGAGTTCTAACACACCGCAACTAATCAAAGTAGCCGTTATGAATAATAATACCCACATTTTGAAATTATATAAATTTTATATTTCACAATGTACTTCATTTTTGGATTCAGAATATCGAAATTATCCTATGTTGAATTTTTGGTATTTTTCTGAGAACTTCCAATTTTTTATGAATAGTGAAAAATACTTAAAAAAAACTTTTTTAATCAAAATAATTTATAGTGATAAATTATACTATTGAGTGGTTTTAAAGTATAATTAGAATATATTTTTACCATTTTATCCAATGGTGGTCATTAGAATTAATTTCACTTTGAAATTGGACATAAACAATTGTCAATCTTTTGATATATATTGTTTCTTAAAAACACGCTATTTGTTGTGATAACGGGAATTAATTATGAAATTAATTAATGAAACATATATGTTTGGAATTTTTTAAAATAGACATCATTTTTTAATTCGGATTATCAATTATAGCTTAGGGTGAAATTTTGGAATTGTTCTGAAAAACATCAATTTTCGATGAATAGTGAAACCACTAAGTGGTAGTTAAAAAACTGCTTTTTCGTTTAAATGAAACATTAGCACTTTTGTGATTTGATTTTCAAAAATCCGACATACATGGTTGTCATTAGTAAGTAAAATGTGGTTCAATGGGATTAAAATAATTTTTTGGTGAATAGTAACTTTTAAGTTTAATTAATCGCGATTAAAGGTAATTAGTGAAATTTAAGGTAAAAATTATATTATAAAAATATGAAAATACCTTTACACTTGTCCTACCCCTATTGGATGTGTCGTGGCCAACCAAGAAAATCCATGGGTCAACTTGGTGACCCCATGGAGCCACTTTGGTAGGAAAATGACATAAATAACTTTTGTTTAAAGTTAAAATAAAAATGTCCCAAACATAAGTTGTTTTACTAAAACAATTTTTAAATGGGGTTATACAAGTCAAATTTTTGACTATAAATATTAATTAGAAATCTAAAACGATTTCATACAAAATTATATTTTTTTATAATTTTTAGATAATAAATAAATTAAATTATTTATGACACCATGATGATGCAGCGATTACCTCATTAATTAACGATTTAAATAAAATGAAAAGATAATGTAAAATCCAAGGCTTACACTTGTCAAAAACCTATTGTATGAGTAGATTTAGAACCCTTATCACCTTATCCTCTAATTATATAATTTTGGGACCTTTAAAATCCTAAACGCATTATATAATAAAGTAACATTTCATTACTTTCCAAGAGTGCCCCTCCTCTCCACTTATAAAAGGCCCCCACCACTACAACCTTACTCACACTTTCAAATCCTTTTGGTTCGGCCTACCTCTGCCCAAATACTCTCCCAACATCCCTCCCTTACTCATAGAAGCCTCAATTTGGGCAGAATTCTTCCCAAGGAATCCTTTGGCTCAAATCAAAAGAGTTACCCGATTTTAAGGTAATGTCTTATCTTATGTTATTTTGTTTTATTTTGCTTATTCAACCCCCTAAACTCTTTTTATTCATTAATTTTGTAACAAAACCAGTATCCTCAATATACTAGGATGTTTTTATAAGAATTATTCGAGCTACACTTACACACACCTACATCTAATGGTTAAAGAATATACTGTTTCTGTGGATTGCGAATTTCTGCCTCACGAAACGATGATTGTTCAACACTCATATAACACCTCTAATGGTGGCCATTTTGATGACACTATTTTCATATATGATATATATATTATTTTTATGTTTTCCTTATGCTTATTTATTTCTCATTTGTGGTATAATTTATGATTTCCATTATGGGTAAACACGATAATTTCATTTTAGGAAGTGCGGACTACCGCCCCTTCAAAGTGATTTGAATCGTTAATGCCATATGTGGGATGTGTAAAATATGGAGTAAATGGTATTATACGTTATATTATACTGGAATTATATTATACCTTTATATAATTATAACTTCATTCCATTAAATATGAAATGGAAATGAAAGTAGCGTTCATGCGTACGTACGACTTACCGTCTCCATGAACGGTGCATTTCATTTCTCACCTCTAAACGTTATGGAATATTATAAATTCATGTATATACTGGATATATATGAGATATATGATATCAATATCATGAATATAATTCTGGATATAATGGATATATCACCACATGAACAACTTTTAATTATAAGAAGTTTATTTTTGACTCAAGTACCAAAGATCGACAAAACGACCGTTATTAACTTAAATAATTACATAATGTTCATAACATGTTAATAAGTGATATAAAAGGAATAATGAACTTGAAAAAGGTTCTTAAGAAGGTAGATATTAACTCTAGTTTATTATTCAGGAGATCAAAGAACGGTCGAGTGAATTCGGGCACGAGGTAAGGGAACTTCTTAACCCAATTTCCATTCTTTGGGTTAATCTCCTATTTTAAAATTATGTCATGATATTATTATGTCCTATCTTGTATTTATACTTTCTTTATGTTTACATATAGTGAATACACATAATAGATCTAGTTTATTTAATAAATGATATTTGTAAGAGACTTCGTCTCAATCTCCATTCATTGAGGCATATTTTGTTTTATACACAAATTTCTTTCATATGGTGTATAAACCCCTTTGACTTTTACGTTTATTCAAAAGGAATCTTTTTATACAAAGCGTTTTACTAAACGACAAAAAGGAATGTTTTTCTTGTCGTACGTATGAGGTGACAATGAATTCTCTGCCGCCGTGACCATTATTTGAGTTTCGGCTTCCTCTACAAGCCATAACTATTTTTTTAAATGAAAAGTAAATACAAAGTTTTAATTTTATTTTGGTATTGAAAATGGTTTTGATAATGTTTTTATTATATCAATGTGTTGTATTGATATCTTGTGATTGAAATGTGGAAATGTTATGTTTCCTTTATGCATGTTTTATGTGATATGATTTTGTTATTGTTTATGATCTGTTTAAACCTGTTGATATGAGGAATGCATTGGACTTAATAAGTGACAGGTGGAGACCACTATAGCTCCTTGATGCATCGGTAGGTCTCATGAGACAAACTAGTGTCTTGGTACGAGGCCTTGACAAAATCTTATTTGTGGTCTTGGCATGAGGCCTTGGCTACGTGGTTATGATAGTCTGGCATTATGCATTCCATCATAATGAATGTGGTTATTGATATTGCATGTGATTATTCGACCAGTAGAATATCCATGTGAATAAGTAAATGACATTATCTCATTTTAATTTTTCTATATTATGTTGAAGTTCAAGTTTAAAAGGATTTTGTTTTAGTTAAACATTGCCTTAAATTTTAATGTTTATTTACAAAAGCTTCCGCAATATTTTTATCCTTACTGAGCATCTAAGCTCACCCCTTTCAATGTTTTAATATTTTCCAAGATGTGAAGAAGTATTGTATGAATGACCTGCAGGGATAGTCATAAGAGGACATGAGTGTGGACTACTGAGACTTTTTTATTGTCGTTTTTCACTTTATGATGTCATGTGACATTTATGAATGTATCTAGTGTTTCCAAGGATACTAAACTAATTGGTCTTTCGAGACGTGATCTTTTGTGATCATGCCAATGTTACGCAATAATGCACCGACTCTGGGTAACTGGGGTCGGAGCGTTACAGTTGGTATCAGAGGTAGTTTAGTACTAACCTTGGAAGATAGATTTAGATAAACTCTGATTAGAGCACATAACCCAAAGATATACTTTGAGTATTAGTATAGAACAACTTCCTAGAATTTTGTTTTTGTAGAGATTTTGTGAGTTTTCGGAGCAATACATCACTGTATGGATACGAGCAGGTAGAGGCGGCTCTAGCACAGATGTACCTAGGGGTAAAACCTGAAAACACCGCTTTGATCTAGACTTGAACGGGAACCGGTGCACGACAATGGGCCTTGCTGCATTCTTGGTTACGACACTCCCGGGGGATATGCTTAGGATAATTCTCATTTTCTTTACAAACCACTATGAAGGGTTATGAGTATATACTTCCTCAGAGAAAACATATTTATGGACTATATCCATAAATAGTTCAATTTATGTTAAGTATTTTACAAGTATGGAATTATGTATTTTGATTAATAAACTAATCTAGTTTATTCCATTGTTTAGAAATGGAGCCTAGTGGAAGGAATGGAAACCGTATCAATGCACGCACTCTGTGTAGGGATTACCCTCCTGCTCAAGATAATTATTGTGGATCTGAAGATACAACTGGTGCTGATCAACTTATTACCATACTGGGATAACTCACTCAGGTTATGAATAATAACCTTACTCGTATGGAGCACCCTGATCCGCAACGTGGAGGATCAATGTTAGACGGATTCATGAGGCAACAACCACCAACATTTAATGGGTGTACAAATCCATTAGTAGCTTAGTAATGGATAAACTCCTTAGAAAAAATATTACATGCCTTGGGGAGTAGCGAAAGGGATAAGGTTGTCATGGAAGTCTGCTGCCTCACTGGAGATGCCGATTAGTGGTGGTCATTGATTCAAAACACAAAGGAAGATGATGACATATCGAATATGGAATGGAGGTAGTTCAAAGCGATTTTCTTAGAAAAATACTTTCCTCATGACCATCGAGCATATATGGAAAGGCAATTTCTGAGTCTGAGACAAAGGAGGATGATAATGTCGCAAAGTATGAGGCCAACTTTACAAGGTTAGTGAGGTATACTGCAGATTATATATGTAACACAAAAGGTAAGATTGATCGTTTCTTTGATGGGTTAAAACCATTTCTCCGTCGAGGTTTATTATCACTATCCTTCTCATCGTACAATGATATAGTCTCGTGTGCTATTAAGACAGAAAAGGAATTCTCTAAATCTTATGACAATAAAGTAAAGCAAGAAAAGAAGAGAATGGTGGAAAAAGAGACAGATAAAGGGAAATAGGAAAAGAAGGATTTTCCATTATGCGATAATTATGGGAAGAATCACCCCGGTACTTGCCTAAAAGGAATGGGAGTTTGTTTTAAATGTGGAGAAAAAGGTCATCAGGGTCGCGATTGAAAGGGAAAGAAAGAGGCTATCAATGTTGAATGCTACAATTGTAGGGAAATGGGGAATTATGCAAATGAATGTCCTAAGCGTCAGGGAAACTTACCTCAGAAAAGGCCAAGGGATGAAGGCCATTCTTATGCTTTTACTATAGTTGAAGTGGAATAATTTATGTATTGGTGCTTTTGGACTCAAGGATTGTATTTTGGTTATAAGAATAATGTGATATATATAAGGATTTTACTACAGTACTTGTTGTTTCAGTAAGGTTTTAATATGATGAAGGTAATCATATTTTTATTATGTGACAAAAAGAGAAACATTAATTTTTTTGGGGAATCTGATGTTACAATTGATTTTGGAATTTAGAGACCTTCTAGAGAAAGTCTGGACAGAGGTATTTTGGATAACTATTAAGGTTGGAATGGATTAATTTGAACCTTGGATAGTATTGTTTAAGGTTAAAACATTTATGAAGATTATTTTTGGAATATTATAATACTATAGTTTTAGGAAAAGGACAACCTGTATGGTGGGGCATAACCCATCGCGTTGGAAAAAGCTGCAGGAATCGAACCCACAACCATAGTGCAATAGGCCTTTATTACCTACCACTAGCCTACAGGAAGTCCCTGGTTATTACAAAATAGTTTTACTAATCTAAATGGTATGTGTTAATATTTGGAACCTTATACAATTAGGATAAATAAAATATTTTTGAGTTCTATTACCTTTTAGAGTGAAAGATGGGTTTATGGTAAAAATTTATTAAAGAATGAAAGTCTACATGACAAGTATGTATATCCCTTACGTTCTTAGTAAATCTCATAAATAAATTCATCAACTTTATAAAAGGTAACTTAAAACAAAAACGTTGCCGGTTAACTTTTCCAACTGGGGATTCAATGACTATTTAACCAATCACAAGTTTGTGATTTTCTTATTGTTAACTTTCTCCTAATCCAGTTTTCTAAGACTCTCCATTAGGCCTTGATGGTTTGTTTTTCTTCCATATCCATATTTTCATAGAATCCTAGTATGGGCTATCTCGGGTGACCTTTGTACTTATCTTTCTATCTCTTAAAGTTATATTTTTATTAACCTTATTTCCGTTGTGGGTTTTCCACAAAGGTATTTTCTATTTTCAACCTTTTATTTTCAAAGAAAAATTTCAAATTGCGAGGACGCAATTTATTGAAGGAGGGGAGAATGTAACACTCCGATCTTCCATGAAACGCTTCTCATTCAATAAAGAAATAGCTTGTATTGTATGCAACTTCGAGTTCTAGCACACCACAACTAATCAAAGTAGCTGTTATGAATAGTAATAACCACCTTTTGAAATTATATAAATTTTATATTTCAAAATGGACCTCATTTTTGGATTCGGAATATCGAAATTAGCCTATGTTGAATTTTTGGTATTTTTCTAAGAACTTCCAATTTTTTATGAATAGTGAAAAATACTTAAAAACAACTTTTTTAATCAAAATAATTTATAGTGATAAATTATACTATTGAGTGGTTTTAAAGTATAATTAGAATATATTTTTACCATTTTATCTAATGGTGGTCATTAGAATTAATTTCATTTTGAAATTGGACATAAACAATTGTTAATCTTTTGATATATATTGTTTCTTAAAAACACGCTATTTGTTGTGACAGCGGGAATTAATTATGAAATTAATTAATGAAACTTATATGTTTGGAATTTTGTAAAATAGAAATCATTTTTGAATTCGGAATATCAATTATAGTTTAGGGTGAAATTTTGACATTGTTCTGAAAAACGTCAATTTTTGATGATTAGTGAAACCACTAAGTGGTAGTTAAAAAACTGATTTTTCGTTTAAATGAAACATTACCCCTTCTGTGATTTGATTTTCAAAAATCCGACATACATGGTTTTCATTAAAAATTAAAATGTGGTTCAATGGGATTAAAATAATTTTTCGGTGAATAGTAACTTTTAAGTTTAATTAATCGCGATTAAAGGTAATTAGTGAAATTTAAGGTAAAAATGATATTATAAAAATATGAAAATACCTTTAAACTTATCCTAACCCTATTGTATGTGTCATGGCCGACCACTAAAATCCACGGGTCAACTTGGGGACCCCATGGAGCCACTTTGGTTGGAAAATGACATAAATAACTTTTATTCAAAGTTAAAATTAAAATGTCACAAACATAAGTTGTTTTACTAAACCAATTTTTAAATGGGGTTATACAAGTAATATTTTTTACTATAAATATTCATTCGAAAGATAAAAAGCTTTCCTAAATCATGATATTTTTTTATAATTTTTAGACATTAAATAAATTAAATTATTTATGACACCATGATGATGCAGCGATTACCTCATTAATTAACGATTAAAATAAAATGAAAAGATAATGTAAAATCCAAGGCTTAAACTTGTAAAAAACCTATTGAATGAGTATATTTCCAACCCTGATCACCTTATCCTCGAATTATATAAGTTTGGGACCTTTAAAATCCTAAACTCATTATATAATAAAGTAACATTTCATTACTTTCCAAGAGTGCCCCTCCTATCCACTATAAAAGTCCCCCACCACTACCACCTTACTCACACTTTAAAAGCCTTTTGGATCGGCCAAACTCTTCCCAAATACTCTCCCAACATCCCTAACTTACTCCTAGAATCCTCACATTGGTAAGAATTATTCCCAAGGAATCCTTTGGCTCAAATCAAAAGATTTACCCGATTTTAAGGTAATGTCTTCTCTTATGTTATTTTGTTTTATTTTGCTTATCCAACCTCCTAAACTCTTTTTATTTATTTCTTTTGTAATAACAACAGTATCCTCAATATACTAGGATGTTGTTATAATAATTATTCGAGCTACACGTACACACACCTACATCAAATGGTTAAAGAACATACTATTTCTGTGGATGGCGAATTTCTGCCTCACGAAACGATGATTGTTCAACACTCATATAACACATCTAGTGGTGGCCATTTTGATGAAACTATTTTCATTTATGATATATATATTATGTTTATCTTTTCCTTATGCTTCTTTATTTCTCATTTTTGGCATACTTTATGATTTCTATTATGGGTAAATGTAATAATTTCATTTTAGGAAGTGCGGACTACCGCCCCCTCAAAGTGATTTGAATCGTTAATGCCATATGTGGGATGTATAAAGGATGGAGTAAATGGTATTATACATTATATTATACTGGAATTATATTATACCTTTATATAATTATAACTTCATTCCATTAAATATGAAATGGAAATGAAAGTAGCGTTCATGCGTATGTACGACTTACTGTCTCCATGAACGGTGCATTTCATTTCTTACCTCTAAACGTTATGGAATATTATAAATGCATGTATATACTGGATATATATGAGATATATGATATCAATATCATGAATATAATTCTGGATATAATGGATATATCACCACATGAACAACTTGTAATTATAAGAAGTTTATTTTTGACTCAAGTACCAAAGATCGAAAAAACGACCGTTATTAACTTAAATAATTACATAATGTTCTTAACATGGTAATAAGTGATATAGAAGGAATAATTAACTTGAAAAAGGTTCTTAAGAAGGTATAGATTAACTCTAGTTTATTATTCAGGAGATCAAAGAACGTTCGAGTGAATTCGGACACAAGGTAAGGGAACTTCTTAATCCAATTTCTATTCTTTTGGTTAATCTCCTATTTTAAAATTATGTCATGATATTATTATGTCCTATCTTGTATTTATACTTTCTTTATGTTTACATATAGTGAATACACATAATAGATCTAGTTTATTTAAAAAAATGATATTTGTAAGGGACTTCGTCTCAATCTCCATTCATTGAGGCATATTTTGTATTATACACAAATTTCTTTCATACGGTGTATAAACCCCTTTGAATTTTACATTTATTCAAAAGAATATTTTTATACAAATCATTTTACTAAATGAAAAGAGGAATGTTTTTCTTGTCGTACGTATGCGGCGACAATGACTTCTCCGCCTCCGTGACCATTATTTGAGTTTCGGCTTCCTCTACAAGCCATAACTATTTTTTTAAATGAAAAGTAGAAACAATGTTTTAATTTTATTTTGGTATTGAAAATGGTTTTGATAATTTTTTTATTATATCAATGTGTTGAATTGATATCTTGTGATTGAAATGTGGAAATGTTATGTTTCCTTTATGCATGTTTTATGTGATAAGATTATGTTATGGTTTATGATATGTTTAAACATGTTCATATGAGGAATGCATTGGACTTAATAAGTGACGGGTGGAGCCCGCTATAGCTCCTCGATGCATCGGTAGGTCTCATGAGACAAACTAGTGTCTTGGCACGAGGCCTTGACAAAATATTATTTGTGGTCATGGCATGAGGCCTTGGCTACGTGGTTATGATAGTCTGGCATTATGCATTCCATCATTATGAAAGTGGTTATGGATATTGAATGTGATTATTCGACCCGTAGAATATCCATGTGAAGAAGTAAATGACATTATCTCATTTTACTTTTTCCATATTATGTTGAAGTTCAAGTTTAAAAGGCTTTTGTTTTAGTTATACATTGCCTTAAATGTTAATGTTTATTTACGAAAGCTTATACAATATTGTTATCCTTACTGAGAACTTGAGCTCACCCCTTTCAATGTTTTTATATTTTCCAGGATGTGAAGAAGTATTGTATGAATGACCTGCAGAGATATTTAGAAGATGATATGATTGTGGACTATGGAGACTTTGTTATTGTAGTTTTTCACTTTATGTTGTAATGTAACATTTATGAATGTATCTAGTGTTTCCAAGGATACTAAACTAATCAGTCTTTCGAGACTTGATCTTTTGTGATCATGCCAATGTTACGCAATAATGCACCGACTCTAGGTAACTGGGGTCGGGGCGTTACTGCCATAGCACACATACCATAGGAACAGATCGGTCCTGGAGAACCTTTGTACTACGATTGAAAATCTAGAGAGGATGTTCCTCAAACGATGCATCCACTTCGAGCTCAACCTCATCAGGTTGAAGGACATGATACAGGTCTGAAGAGTAGTGTCGGAGTTGAGAAACATGGAAGATGTCATGCATAGCCTAGTACCTCTGAGGTAACCGAAGTTGATAGGCAACTCGCCCAACTCTCTCAAACGCGTCAATGGCCCGACCTACTATGGTGAAAGCTTACCCTCTCTCTGAATCCTCTTGTATCCCAACCTCGGTACGACATGCAGGAAAACTTGATCCCCGACCTCGAACTCTAGAGGTCGTCTCTGCTAATCAGCATAAGACTTCTGATGAGACTGTGCAGTATCCATCTTCTTCCGAATCAACTCTATCTACTCTTTGGTCTCCCGAACAAGACAAGGTCCCATCAAAGCTGCCTCTTCAACCTCCAGCCAGCATAAAGGTGATCGGCATGACCTACCATACAGAGCCTCGTAAGGTGCCATCTGAATAGTCGCCTGAAAACTGTTGTTGTGGGAGAACTCCACAAGAGGTATATGATTCTCCCCTGATCCTTCAAATTCTAGAATACCAGCTCGGAGATTATCCTTAAGCATCTGAATCATACGCTTAGATTATCCATCTGTCTGGGGTTGGTATGATGTACTCAAAATTACCTGTGTACCAAAAGTCTTCTGAAACCCCTTCTAGAACCAAGAAGTGAAACACGCATCCCTATCTGAAAATATGGAGTGCGGAACTCCATACAGACATACAATCTCTCAGATGTACAACCATCCCATCTCATCAACACTGAAGGTCTCCCTGATCGGCATGAAGTGGGAAACCATCATGAGTTTGTCAACGACAACCCATACCAAGCCATTCCCTTGAGGCGATCTCAGAAAACCAGTAACGATGTCAATCAAAACATCATTCCACTTCCACTCGGGAATGGGTAACTACTGTAAAAGACCTGCTGGTCGCTGATGTTCCACCTTCACCTGCGGACAAGTGGAACAACTCATGACAAAACCAGCAACATCTCTCTTTATACTTGGCCACCAATAATGCTGGTGTAGATCATGATACATCTTGGTGACGCCAGGATGAACTTCCCAAACTGAGGAATGAATGTCCCGCATCAACTCCTTGCGTATGTCTGCTAGCACCCACACGCGTCCTTTAAAACAAAAGAACTCATCCTCGACCAATGTCCATCTAGGAAGAGGTTCCTCTCCTGACACACTCTTCTATAAGACTAGGCCTTATGAGACTGATAGCTACCTCATCTATACTTGATCAAGAAGTGTAGGTGTAACGGATATAGAAGATAGAAAATTATTCCCCTGTCTGTCTTGCACATCCAAATGTATCTCAGAGAATGGAGCCATAAGATTCCACTCACTACTGGCCTCTTGAACTGCCTGTATCTGAGCCCTCCTGCTCAATGCATCAGCCACTGCATTTCCCTTTCCCGGCATATAGTCCATATCAAATTCAAAGGACTAAAGATACTCAACCCACTTACGTTGTCTCAGATTCAGATCACGCTGGGTGAATATGTACTTGAGACTCTTGTGGTCGGTGAAAATTAGAAAGTGCTCTCGCAGAAGATAATGTCTCCAACAGCCTAAGGCATGAACAACCACCACCAGCTCGAGATCGTGTGTTGTGTAGTTCCTCTCATGTGGCCTCAGCTGCTGAGACCCATATGCAATGACTCCATCTCCCTGCATAAGTACAGCTCCCATCCCGATACATAAAGCATCATAGTAAACAGTATAGATCTTGCCCGGCTCGGGCAAGACTAGTATTAGTGTGGAAGTAAATCTCCCTTTAAGCTCCTGAAAGGCTGACTCACAAGAATTTGACCCTAAGAACATCACACCCTTCTTAGTAAGACTCATCAGTGGTTCTACTAGGCGTGAAAAGTCATGTATGAAACGTCTGTAGTATCCAACCAACACTCTAAAACTCTGAACTTCAAATACGTTCTTCAGTTGCTCCCAGGATACTACTGCCCTCACATAATCTGGGTCTAATGATACTCCAGTCTTTGAGATAACGTGACCCAGAAAGTGAATATGGTCCATACAAAAGTGGCACTACAAGAGATTATCATATAATTGATGCTCCCTCAGTGTACTCAAAATGATATCAAGATGTGTAGCATGGTCATGTTGAGTGTGAGAGTACACCAAGATATCGTTCACGAAGACCACCACGAAAGATTATAAGAATGAATGGAACACTTGATTCATCAGCGCCATGAGAACTGTAGGCGCGTTTGTGAGGCCGAACGACATAACCATATACTCGTATAGACCATACCTTCTCTTGAAGGCAGTAAGAGGTATATCTGATAGTCTAACGCGCAATTGATGATAATCGTATCTCAAATAAATCTTTGAGAAAACTCAGGCTCCTCGAAGCTGATCAAAGAGATCATCGATCCTTGGTAAGGGATATTGGTTCTTGATCGTCAACTGTTTCAACATCCGATAATCCACCCAAAGCCTAAGGGTGTTGTCTGACTTCTTCACAAATAGGACAGGCGAACCCCAAGGAGATGTACTGGGTCAGATGAAACCCTTTGCCTATAACTCCTCCAACTGCTTCTTGAGCTCTTGCAACTCTAGAGTAGCTATCCTATATGGAGGAATGGAAACTGGTGTCACTCTGGGAATGAGGTCTATTGAGAATTCTACCTCATGCTTTAGAGGCAAACCTAAAAATTCCTCTGGAAAGATATCCCTGGAACGATCCATCACTGGAAGGAAGTATAACTGCGAAGTCCCCTGATCATTCAGATATAGACTGGAAATCTGAGCTGTAACTCCGCATATCCCTTGATGCTCGGGGCCTGCGCTACTCGAATGGACATCGCACTCGCCCCGATGGAGAAAAGATCCTACTTCTGGTGATATGAAACTCAAACTGCGGTGATAATAGTCGAGGACTTCCTAGTAAGGAACTAGCCAATCCATTCCAAGAATGACATCATAGCCTATCATCTCTAGGACATATAGATCCTATAGAAAGTGACACCCCGCAACCTCAAGAGTGCACTCTTTGCACTAACGTACACTAGACGTCCTAGTCCCCAACGGTGTGTCTAGAGTCAAGGTATCGGTAGAGCAAAAGATGCAGAGCCCAAGGCTCTTCACAATAGAAACAGAGATAAAGCTATGAGAATCCCCTGTATCAAAAAGAGAAGAAGATAAAACTGAGGCTACTAAGATCATACCTCGAACTGTAGAGGGTATGGGATCCTACTCCTACGGGGTCTGCTCCACTACAAAGGCTTGACCTGTACAACAACCCTGTGACCCTGCCTGACTTCTATGAGCTGATCCAACCTGCTATCGCTGAAAGACCGGAAACCGACCACCATGGCCTCGACCTCCACCTCGGCCCGATTGGCCAAAACAACTCCAGTTCCCATACTGATGAGAAACTGGTGGCACTGCTCCTGAACGAGGAGTCATGTAAGAACCCCTGTCACTAGCTTCTGGTGAGAAAACCTGAGAGAAGTGATGAAGGTGACCCATTATTCTGCAAGATCGGCACTCCACTGGATTTCTCTGGCACTGCGGCCTCATATGCCCATCCCTTACAGACTGGTGGTATACCACCTGGCTCCCTGAAGATGTGTCTCGCTACCTCGAATCACCATGCGTAGACTCCCTATGGCGCTTCCTATAGTTAGATGGTGAAGCACTAACCCTGGAAGCAGAACTTCTCTGGCTCTCAACTCTAGAATATCTCAGATTGTACTCTATAATTAGTGCCTTGTTGACTATGGAAGTGATGGATGTAAGCCTGAAGATATTCACCTCTGATCGGGTCTCCCATCTGAGGCCATCCTCAAACTTCCTTTCCAAGAACAACCCATCTATGCACTGGAGGGGTGTAAAACACTGAATCTCGGTGAAACAATAGGAATACTCCATGATAGAAAGAGTACCCTTCTCTCGGCTCATGAACTCTCAGGATCGGTCGACCCTCAGGGTCTCCGGATAAAAGTAGTTATAAAAGACACGCTGAAACTCCTCCGACACCATAACCTGCTGATGACCCACCTGTGAGATCACATCCCACCACCTCTTGGAGGAGTCTCGTAGCATGTAGGTAATGAAATTGAACAACCTTTCTAGAGGCATCTCCAGATTCTCTAAGATCTTCATCATGGCTTTTAGCCATGACTCTACAACCTGAGTTCATCCTTCCCCTGAAAAGGTGGGAGGATGCTGCTACTGGAAAACCCACGTCATGTCTGCCATAGTCGAGGCAGGAGGTGGAGCTCCTTGGAAGGTCTACATCATCCTCATAAATCCTTCTCTAAACTGTGCATCAGTGCCTGTAACCGGTATAACTGCTGGTTCCAATGCTGGCACAACATGAGGATCTATAAGAAGTCCCTGATCAGCCATATCTAGTGTCTGATCACCATCGAGGAAATGGTGTTCAACAGGAGGACACCTCTGTTCCATGACTCTTGAAGGTCAAAATCAAACTTTAGATTACATTACTAGGGACCAAAAACTAGGAGCGTAAGAAGGGAACATGGAGAATAAAGCATTCAAAACTTACAAAACATGACTAAACGGCGTGTATAAAGACTACACAGCGTGTTACATTAAGTCATTTACATGGGTGTATACTTATACCAAAACTGGTCATGCAACACCCCAAATACATGACGTGTTGTCCCAACACACGACGTGTACTTGAATTCTCTTCCCTTCTAGAGTCCTTCTACATGGTTAAGCCACACGACTCCTCTTAGACAAAACTACACGGCATGTTCAGGGTAGTCAGGGTGTGTACTAGGCACGCCTTACCTGGCCTGTGTTGTTATAAGCACGGACTGACACATGGATGACACTACACAACGTGTTCCAGATGGACATGACATGTACGAGAATGTGTAAGACTGACCCATGTTGTTCGTGACACATCTAGGTACCTAGATCAGATGACATGTTGTGTAACATTCAGACACGATGTGTATGTGAAAAGATAACATGGCTCGTGTTGTTCGTGACATGTTTTAGGTCCTATTTCATTATACACGGCGTGTTAAACTAGTACACAGATTGTTTCTACAAGATTTTTCACAACCCTGGGTCCCTGATATCACAGTCCGTGAAATGACTATAGAATTCACTGTGTGTAACCATAAAGTACATGCCGTGTATTCTGGGTTTTTCTGGACAATAGCCTTTGAAAATGCCCTGGAGCCTAGAAAACACAGAAAACCAGTGTTAAGGTGCCAAATTCCGATCCGCGAGGGCCCATACTCTCCATGAATCAAAGTTTGGCATCTTATAAAAGTTACAAACAAGGTAAAAAGGTCAATGATCCACCAAATTCTAGTCCATGTGGGCCATTAACACCTCAAGAACCAATGTTTGGCGTCCATCTAAGAAAAACACTATACAAGCAAATTCCCTATCAAACTGTAGAGATTCTATCAAAGCATCTATCACAACAACATGCATAATCTATACAATATCTATCACCACAACATAAAATTGCTAATGCATCCTAGATGACATGGCAAGAATGCATGACATGTGATTTCAAGCAAGTTCATATATGATGCATGAGATGGCATACCCTCATCTCATCGGGTTGCAACAAAAATAGAATCGTAATTACAACAATGGTAACAACACAAAGCATGTGAATCACCCAAAGGTGAAATAAAATAAACTATAAAATTGTAAACCGGTAAAATTACAATAAATGAGGTAGTATGGTTTTTCTCTGTACACAGGTTAGATACTCCCAGGAATAGCTTAATACCAAGTAACTATTCCTTCCTATCCCTGGCTAAAGGATCCAAACTGTAAATCAAGTGGAAAGAAAACCCTCTGATACAACTTTGTAACATCTCAGTTCCAGAAGCCACCCAGAGGCACCCCGTACCATATTGGTCACATGGCCTCAAGCGCATTTCCCCAAACGCCAGAGGATTATGACTAGTAGCGAGGGCCTTGGGTGTGATAGTGGGGAAACTATGCCCTCATTAGAAGAGTACACAATTGATGTAACAACATATACAACAGCAGAAGTAGTAAATATCCAACAACAATAATAGCGGAAGTGTGATAAATAAACAACTAGAGTAGAAGCATATGTAAATGATGCATGATACAAATATGTCTAGGAAAGCAACCAAACAAGTCACATTGCTGAATACAGTACTAAACCAAAGTAAAAAAGATAAACAAATGATGAGAAACTCCTCATCATCGCAAGCCTCGGCTTCGTCTCATGCTCTCTAGCTCAAGTGCAATCAAGAACTTGAAGTAAAAGGGAATTTTTCCCTTATCTATACCTACGACAATATAATCAGTTTGGACCCAAAATCATGACCCAAATAGGGTGTGAGATAAAAAACCCAGTAGGAAACAACCTGAATATCTGTGCCTAACAGTCAGTGAATATATAGCAGGTAAAAGTACAGAAACAGTAACCAGGAAAGTACTCAGCAACAAAAAATCCATAGTCTATAGCATATAATTTACAAACAAGTAGGTAGTCACTCAAGGAAGTAGAACAAACAGGTAACCTCTGGGCAGTTCTCACAACCTAACCCCTATGGTTCAACCTACAAGTACTAGCAACCCTCTGGGAAGCACACACAGTCTCACAACTATGGTTTATCACTACTAGAAAAACATGTATTTGCGACAGGGGCCCATCACAAATAGCCCGTTGCGGAAAACGCCGTCGCAACAACAATTATTTGCGATGAGCTCGTCGCTAAAGATATGATTTGCGACAGGGATCCTTCCCGTCGCAAATATTACTCAGTATATTTGTAAAAACTTTTAAAATAGTAATTGCGACGGGGCCCATCGCAACAGGTATTTGCGACGGGGCCATCGCAATTAGTAATTGCGATGGGGCCCGTCACAATTACTATTTAAAAAAAATTGAAACTATTATTAAATTATTTTAATGAATATAATAATAATACTATTTGCGATGGGCATAGTATCCCGTCGCAAATACTATAAAAAAAATAAAAAAATAAATTATTAGTAAATTCTTTTAATTAATATAACAATAATCCAATTATAATTCAAAAATAAAAAAAATACAATATTAATAAATGATTTTAATTAATATAATAATAGAAATATAATTCACAAATAAAAATAATAAATTATTAATAAATTATTTTAATTAATATAATAATAATAGAATTATAATTCAAAAATAAAAAATAATATAATATTAATAAATAATTTAATTAATAATATAATATTAGAATTATAATTCATAAATAAAAAAATATTAATAAGTTATTTTAATTAATATAAAAATAATAGAATTATTTTACATTCAAATATTAAAATAATTCAAATATTACAAAAAAATATAATTAAATTATAATATTATAAAATTTTAATATATATATAAAATTTAATATTATAAAATATAAATAATAATATAATTCATATTAATATTTTTATTTAAAAATATAATATTATTAATATTTTATAATGAGAAAGAAACTACGAATAGAAAAAAAATTCATATTTTGATTTAACAAACTTTATAACATATAAAAACTCTAATCTGAAGGAGTAGGGGAGGGGGGGATCTGCAGATGCTGGTGGAGGAAACTCCATCCCTAAAGCATGAGTGAGTCGGTGCATGTACTCCATCTGGTCCTGGTTCTGCTGCTGCCACCGACTCATCTGGTCCTCGTACAACTACTGCTGGCGTCGACGCTCCTCCTCATGTTGCTGCTGCTACTGACACATCTGCTCCTACTCATGTCGGAGACTCTCTATCAGTGAAGTCTGAGATCGCAACTCATCCTCATACTGTGTAGCAGAAGAAGATGCACGAGCTCCTCTCGAGCTGGACGCCGAAATTGCAACATTGCCATAATAATTTCTGGGAGTCAGTCGAGAGCTAATACCAACTACCCGGCCCTTCTCGAAGGCATACTGGGTGGCCTGCATCCATGCCACCTCATCAAACTGACGGTCAGTGTTCTGATCTGATGACTCGACCTGACTAATTATTGGTAATCATTACGAATCATTACTAATTATTGGTAATTATTCCTAATTATTGGTAATTATTCCTAATTATTGGTAATTATTCCTAATTATTGGTAATTATTACTAATTATTGGTAATTATTTATAATTATTGGTAATTATTCCTAATTATTGGTAATTATTGGCAATTATTGGTAATTATTGGTAATTATTGGTAATTATTGGTAATTATTGGTAAGTATTGGTAATTTTTGGTAATTATTGGTAATTATTGGTAATTATTATTAATTATTGGTAATTATTACTAATTAATGGTAATTATTACTAATTATTGGTAATTATTACTAATTATTGGTAATTATTACTAATTATTACTAATTATTACTAATTATTGGTAATTATTACTAATTATTACTAATTATTGGTAATTATTATTAATTATTACTAATTATTGGTAATTATTATTAATTATTACTAATTATTACCAATTATTACTAATTATTGGTATTTATTGGTAATTATTGGTAATTATTACTAATTATGGATAATTATCGGTAATTATTACTAATTATGGATAATTATTGGTAATTATTTCTAACTAATGGTAATTATTGGTAATTATTGGTAATTATTGGTAATTATTATTAATTATTGATAATTACTACTAATTATTGGTAATTATTACTAATTATTGGTAATTATTACTAATTATTGGTAATTATTACTAATTATTACTAATTATTGGTAATTATTTTTAATTATTACTAATTGTTGGTAATTATTATTAATTATTACTAATTATTGGTAATTATTATTAATTATTACTAATTAGTGGTAATTATTGGTAATTATTACTAATTATTACCAATTATTACTAATTATTGGTAATTATTGGTAATTATTGGTAATTATTACTTATTATGGATAATTATCGATAATTATTACTAATTATGGATAATTATTGGTAATTATTTCTAACTAATGGTAATTATTGGTAATTATTTCTAATTATTACTAATTATTGGTAATTATTACTAATTATTGGTAATTATTACTAATTATTACTAATTATCGGTAATTATTAATAATTATGGATAATTATTGGTAATTAGTAAATTATGACTAATTATTCGTAATTATCGGTAATTATTACTAATTATGGATTATTGGTAATTAGTAAATTATTACTAATTATTGGTAATTCTTGGTAATTATTGGTAATTATTACTAATTATGGATAATTATTGGTAATTATTACTAATTATGGATAATTATTGGTAATTATTACTAATTATTGATAATTATTTGTAATTATTACTAATTATTGGTAATTATTACTAATTATTGCTAATTATTGGTAATTGTTATTAATTATTACTAATTATTGGTAATTATTGGTAATTATTACTAATTATTCCTAATTATTGGTAATTATTACTAATTATTACTATTTAGTACTAAATATTGGTAATTATTGGTAATTATTACTAATTATTGGTAATTATTACTAATTATTGCTAATTATTAGTAATTACTACTAATTATTGTTAATTATTAGTAATTATTACTAATTATTACTAATTATTGGTAATTATTGGAAATTATTACTAATTATTGGAAATTATTACTAATTATTGGTAATTATTATGAATTATTAGTAATTATTACTAATTATTACTAATTATTGGTAATTAGTGTTAATTATTACTAATTATTTGTAATTAGTGGTAATTATTACTAATTATTCCTAATTATTGGTATTTATTACTAATTATTAGCATTTATTCTTAATTATTGGAAATTATTACTAATTATTCCTAAGTACCATTAACTATGAACAATGAATACTAATAATTTAAATTTATTAAGTAACAAAACAATGTAAACATAATTAAATTACAACTAATTAACAATAATTGAAACTAATAAAAAAATTAAAATCAATATTAAATTAAAATGAACATAAATACCTTTAAAATTGATCTGAGGTTGATCTCTGATCGTTGTTGAAAACTTCAATATCAACTCCGGAAAAAAAATTAAACTTAAGAAATGCTGAACTCTAAAAATAGAGTTTTGAGAGAAGGAGAAGATCGCGTTTGAGAATGAATGAAAAAAATGGATGGGGGGTATTTATAGGTTAGATCATTTGCGACGGGATACCCGTCGCAAATAGTATTATTTACGACGGTACCCGTCGCAAATACCTTAGCCCTCATTTATTACGGTCAACGGTTAAATAGTTATTTTCGACGGAACCCGTCGCAAATAATAACCTGCCGACATACTATTTGCGAGGGGGGTATATTCCCGTCGCAAATAGCTTTTACTGCCGCCGGTTATTTGCGACGGGCGGTAACCGCCCGTCGCAACTAACTTTCCTGCGATTTCCTTTTCCGACGGGGGTATATTCCCGTCGCAAATAGCTTTTACCGCCGTCGGTTATTTGCGACGGGCGGTAACCACCCGTCGCAACTAAATTTCACGCGATTTGGCGCCCAAAGTGCGCGAGTCTTTTTGCGACGGGGAAAGCTAACCCGTCGCAAATAACTACTTATTTGCGACGGGTAAATTCCCCTGTCGCAAATAAATTTCTAACGGGACTATTTGCGACGGGATTTATCCCCATCGCAAATAACCCGTCGCAAATACCCATTTTTCCCGTAGTGTAGCTAAAGAATAGACTCTCTGGAAAAGCACTCACCATCAATTCCCCATATAGTATCTTATCGTACTAAAGGTGATTTGGGGAAGCACTCAATGTCTCATTCCTCCGGTGGCCTGTGTCGAGGAACTATAGACACTCTGGGGAATCACACAACTTCAATTCCCCAAGTGGTCTCATATCTTATTATAAAGTCACTCTGGAGATGCCCTTATGTCCATTCTTTCTATGGTCTAGATCACTAGGTTCTCATATCCCTGTGTAAAATCAGCAAGTATCGCATCGCGTAACAGCCAAAGTATCCTCAAGAACTACTTGGATAGCTTCTACAACATCTCATCATGGAAGAACAGTCATACCATCCTATAAACTAGGCATGGAACTGGAAAATGCCTAATAGGAAAAACTAGACCAAACGGTCATAAATAGGCAAACATGCATGGGAGAAGCATAAAAAGAATAGTAAATTACCCTATTCACAAACAATATCTTATAGTCAAGCATATAATCAATACAGAAAAACAAAAAGGGAAAAACAGGAAACACGCAATACCCTATTCAAGGGTATTGGTGGAATTTTCACAAATACTCAAAGACATCCTACAGAAAGGCACAAACCACCAATCTCGACGTTAGGACGTTAATATAATCGAACCTCGAAGCTTGAATCTCCTTGGAAAGTCGTAGATCTAAGAAAATGTCCAAAACTCTCAACCCACAATAACTTGAGAAAGAGGAGGAATTGGGAAACGAAGATCTAGGAGAAGGAAGTGCTTACCACTGCGGTTCCAATGTAATCGACAGTGGTCTATTCAGAGAACGGATGGAGGCTTGGGGGTTCGTCAAAGATCCGCGGCCATAAGTAATGCTCTCAGTCAAAGAAGCAAGAGAATAAGATACATCTGGGGTTATGACGTGATCCCGGTGCATTTAGTGAAAAAAAGAAAGTACACGACATGTACTTTTGGAGTACACAATGTGTACTAGGATTTTCCGTAATCTGCTTTAGGTGGCATCAATGTCACCCCTACAAGGTCATGTGTGTGGCCATGACATGACCATCACATGGCCTCGAGCGGCAACGAAGTACATGGCCTGTACTCAGAAAGTACATGTCGTGTTCTTCAAAATATTTCAAGAAACTCCTCTTTTCTCAAAAACTCCAGAAAAAGGAAACACATACCTGAGAAGAAGGTCCAGGTTCATACAATAAATATAGAAATAAAAACCACATTTTTAATATTTGTTCACCTAGGATAATATACCATCATAGCTAGGGAAAACGAAACACTCATAAATAGAAGGGATTGACAAGCCCCATTTCTCGATATAATGTATATTAATTTGTGAGAATGTAAAATAATTAAAAAATGTTGATTAGATGGAGTTATAACATTACCTTTATTACACTAAGACTTTTTCACCCAAATAGAGGTACCTTGAGAAAGGGGGAAGGAGTATCCACTTGGTATAATAGGGAGAGGAGAAATATCATGAGATATGATCCAATATGAGTAATGTAGATGAAAATAAATATTTACATTGAGTATAGCGTTTTGATTTTTTGTTTTATAAAACCTTATTTTCCTTTCAAAATTTTATTCTATCAAGGTGATTACTAGGAAATTGATACAATACTAACCTATTCATGGTGGTTCAAGAAAAACCACACACACCCCTGCAACCCAAGTGAGAGACTAATATAAGACTACTAGGTACACAGTGCCTGATTAACCTCATCTCCTTCCTATTAATCCTTTAATACCTTCTTAAATTCAGTTAATTCTCTATGTTATTCAAATTATATCCATAATTAAATATAATAAATAAAAATTAGAGATAAATATCACTCGTAATGATAATTTTAAATACACAATAGAAATGATCAACCTTGAAGACATTCCCATTATGAGGGAATATTCTAGTATATCACATAAAAAGTTTTCTAGACATCCTTTTATTCAAAATTTATTTTCTCTTATAAAACATATAGGTTTATCTCAAACTATATATTTTATTTTATATATAATACCTCTTAGTGAATAAGAATAGTTTAAGAATAAGCCAATTAAGAACATGGAATGTCGTTTTATTCCTTAGTGTTTTTCTATGGGTACCCTATCCTATTTTAAGTAGAAGGATGGGACATTTTGTATCTACATTTGTTATCCTATGATTATCAAAATCAAGATAAATAAAAAGTATACAATATAATTTACTAATGAATTATTTGATCAATTAGACGGGTTTTGATAGTTCTCAAAGGTTGATTTTTTATTATAATTTCTTTAATTGAAGGAAATTAAAGAGGGTATTCCAAATACATCCTTTCAAAAAATATATTAACACTATGAGTTCATAGTCATTCTATTTGGAATGACTAATTATATGGTAATATTTATAGAATATATAAATAAATTCTTTATATATTACCTTAATAAATTGGTTGTGATATTTATAAATGATATTATAAAAAACCCCACAATCATGGAGGAACATGAGTATCATTTTAATTTATATTTAAAGTAATTTTAAAATGAGAAGTTGTATGGAAAGTAAAATAAATTAGACATATGAATTAAATAAGTTAAATTCTTGGGGTTTTCTATCACAAGAAAAGGAATATACATTTATCCTTTAATTCCAATGGTGATAAGAGAATGGGCCAAACAAACATATGCGATAGTGACATGTTGTTTCAGTAGATTTGATGGACAATATAAATGGTTTATAATAAAATTACCATTATTTTCCAAAAATATAACTTTTTTAACAAGGAAATTATTAATGTTTCCCAAGACACGTGATTGAGAAGAGATATTTGATATACTAATGAAGTAGATAATCAGTACACTTATACTCAAACTACCCAAAAAGTGAGGAATTAAATTTTATAAATGTGATTCTTTGAATATGTTAATGGATTTTTTATTGATGTAAAATGATAAATTGATAGATTACAACTTAATTAAATTGAGCTAAAATGATGGAAATTACCCAACACGTGATATGATGTTGGTTTCAGTTACTTTGTCTTAAGGATTTGATTGAATTGTATATATAGAAAATGCGTGATATATATACGGAATGAATATTAATTTTATTTTTTATTTTCCAAATAATTTTTGGTAAAACAATATCCAAAAAAATATTTTAGAACAAAAAATAAACACTATCAAATTTCAAAGTTCAAAATTCAAAAAACAACATTGAGAAACATAGAACCTGAGAAAATCACCATCCAAAATACACGACATCAACTAGAGTCTTGCCTCTAGCCATCAACGTCTGGATTCACCTCTATCCTCATTACCATCCTATCAACACTATCCTCACCTCCATCTAAACACAACACACTGAAGATCTACAGAGTCCATCATATCACGTCAAAATGTATTAACTTGAATTAAACAAAACCACGAATGGAACCATCCCAAAAAAACTATTCAAAGTCGATGCCACAATCACCGATGGAAAATATTTCAGATTGCTAAACCAGAACCATCCACATCGAAAAATTCATCAAACAAGGACCACCACAGCTCTAATTGAGGCCTAGACTCAGCTTCTCAAACACTGCGACCAAATGAATGCACATCACAAAGCCTCCTTGAAACCATCACAGTACACTGATTGGCAGAGTGGTAAAGGAATATAAGGCCATAGAAATTATTAAAAAAATAATATCCTCAATATATTAGCATCATCACTAGGACCACCAACCTGAACTGTCAAATCCACCGATATCAAAAAAGTACACCAGTAATTATACTAAAGAAAAAAAACCTATGATAAAGAGACCACTGAGAAAATATGAGGCTGGACACATTCCATGGGCTGGGTAATCCCAAAAAACATGACCCACACATCTGAAAACATACTGAGAGGAAAAAGTGCATCAGGATAGTGTTGGGATGAAAACATGGCCTACTAGAAGGGAAAAGGATTGGAAGAGTTGGTGAGGGATATATAGAAAGCTAAGGTTGACAAAGGGATCAAATGAGTGTGATAGAGAGGGATAAATAGGAACAAATAGATAATGGGAGGAGGAAGAGGAAGGGAAGGGTGAATGGGGGGAAGAAGAAAGAAAAGGAGAATGATGGGAGATGATGTTAGAGATGGATTGCATGAAACCCCCTATGAAACCCACCAAAGGGACCCCAGTGGGAGAGTAGTGGGAGAAGAATCTACTTATACATTTTTGTTACTTTAAATTAATATATATTGAAATGTGACATATATAAAGATCAATGTGTTTAAAATATATATTCACATAGATGGATCTCAATAGATGATAGTGAAAATGATTAGAGATGAAGGAGCATGATTTCCCAATCCATTTCCATTATAAATGGTGATTAATGTGGTGGTTATACTAATTCAAAAAGATCTAGAAACCTTATCTGTGATAAATATTGTATGGGATCTATTTTACATAGTCCTGTAAATGATTGAAATGGGAATCATAAAAGACAGAATGAAATCATTCCTTTCACATACCCATCTATCCTAAAGATGATAAGGGAAACTGAAAGCGATTATATAGAGACAAATAAGAACGTGGGTGTAGTAAAAGGTGGAAATATCAAAGTTAAATGTTGATAAAGAACACATTTTATTATTTACAAAATGAATATAGGATCTCAAGTCTCATACACATATTAATACATTATTTTAGCATAATATTCAATAAAACATGGCCTGGAAATCAATAGGTCTATTGTCTTTGAAATATTTGACCCATAAAACATCAACAAAAAAAATTATTAAAAAATCTATAATGTTATCTTATATCCCTTCAATCTTCTATTACTATATAGGATACCCTAGGCACGTAAAAAAAATAAAATGGTGAGATTTAAATCCTTGTAAGGAAACAAATACGGTAATGAAATATATCATAAGATTCAAAGAGCATAAATTGATATCATAAAATAGGATACTAACATAGATTATTGGAATAAATAACTATATATCACATGATCATTGAATTATAAATATGTGTCAAAAACATAAAATATATCATCATAAACGTAATTCATGGATCACTATTGATACACTAAAACCTAGTGTACTAGAATTATTTTTCATGCACCATACATGGTTTCTCACGAGAAGAAAAGAATACCCAATTTATTGGTGGGATGTAAAATTTTATCAAACCCATCTCATCATAATATATAAAAGTATTTGACTTCAACATAATTAATTCATACACCTTTCATAAGAATAATAAGAAACTCAAGAAAAAAAATGAGTTACATAATATTATCTAAAAACATTACAAAATAATATTCTTCATCAATACATAGAGAATAAGGAATTAATAGTTTTTATATGTATAAATTTAAAAAATAGTAATAGATAATACATTAATAAAATCAAATTAATAAAAATTATATGAAAGGAGAGGATTGGTAGGTATAAAAATGATCCTATTAAATAATGCTTTAAGGGAGTAGTAAAGAACATATGAAGAAGAATATGACATGATATTTTTTATAAAAATTATAATAAAAAAGAACATTTTTCAGAAAATATTAATTATCTTTTGAAATCATGGAATGAGAAATACTATAAAATTTTGACATATGAGAAAGGAATAATATGAATGTTCCCTTTAAAAAGTATTTTTAAATGAAATATTGAGAAGGAGACATGAAAAAAATGTATAATACAAGAAATGAAAGGTGAAATAAACTAGGTAAATATATCATAATTACATATATTAAATATAAATAATTTTATGAGAATATTAGAGAGATACAACGAGTTATAGTTAGAGAACATTGAACATAAATGATAAATGGGGGTTCAAAATATCCCATAACTCAAGTATCAACTCACTTGTTACATACATATAATCTCACTAATAATCAAATACAACGTATTAAAATATATATTAATAAAAAAATTCATGTATATTTAATTTTTTTACAGCCATTTATTATCATATTCCATTCATTTATTGTACATTTTTTCACACATTGGACACCTGGGGTTGTTTCGCCAATTCCTTCAAAACTGCTTATGTATCATGAACGCGGTCAAATTTTTTATAATATAGTAATATAATATAAAATATTATAGAGTATTTATCACCCCATTCACACAATGTTTAATCATTAGAATATATTTTCCAAAATATATTCAATTTATAAAAAATGTCTCAGTATGCTTATTTTGGGAGACGAAAATCAAAATAGTGATTTACTATTAATATAATAAATATAATAGAAAATTTAACATTAAAAATATTAAAAGATTAATAAATATCATATATATTCTTTACATCCATTTTTATAACCATCTTTGTATGGTAGTGATGAAAAATGGAATATGTCAACCATAGAGGCAATGAACTAATCATAATATGGGAGACATTTTCAATTTTTAAAATTATAGGATGAAATTATAAAATGGTTATTAATTTAATATAATAAAATTTCTACATAATAATGATAATTATTTTTATTATACTAGCATGGTTATAATATATTTTTAGGAGGTAAAAGGACAAAATTTAAAGGAATAAAGAGGAGAATGTGATTATGATTTCTTACCTGACTATTTAGGATGACTCTATTGCTAATTGGAATATACCTTTTATGGGAGTTATTTTCATGATAAAAAACCCATCGTATGTTTATAAGTGTGTCTATGAATTTTTTCAATATATTTTTGTCGATATAAGATTTTCATGTTGTGAGGAGAAGCGACATGATGAATGGATTTTTTAATAAGAGAGAGGGGTGTCATTTTTATTAATACTTATTTATTTTTATAAAATTGATTTTATATTTAAATAAAGTGAATATAAATTGGATAAAAATTATAAAATAATAATTTGAGGTTAATATATCCCATATATTTATATTTAGAGATATTTTTTTGGGATATTTTATGACGTTTTCCCTTGATTTAGCATTTTCACCTCATTTTAGACTTTTACCGTGGTAACTAATATTTACCATGGAAACATATATTTATACAATAAAGTTAAATTAAAAAAATTACCAAATATTTATTATGATAATTCAAAACATAAAATTAATTTCACTAAATTTAATTTCTAATATTGATAAAAATTAACTTCAATATAACTATGAATAATGAAAGAAGAACTATTTTTTTAAAAGAAGAATTTTAAGCATAAAAATAAATTTATACATATTTATCCCTATAATATTGATACTCTTGACATTTATTGGTTTATTATTAAAATATTTGGGGTTATTTTTATTTAAAACCAATCCCAAATAGAATATAATCTGTTTAATAATCAATAAAAGGGAAAGGGAAAAAATATTTTTTACTAGAATAAAATATAAAATAGGCTCTAAAATTTCAAACATATGTTTCAAAATTCATCAGATGTTTTTAAAAGATAAAATTTTACTATTTAAATATATATTTTCTTCAAGTAAAGGGTTTTATAATCATTATAAATTGCTTATGTGAAGATGATAAAATATATGTTACAATATTTATTAAAACAATATTTTTACTATTCACATAAAATCAACTTCTTTAAAAAAAATACTAAAAAGTCACCATAATATAAATTTTATATGATGAATCAAAAAATTCATCTTATTTAATAATTTTTTTAAATATGGTAAATTTAAATTTCAAATAAAATACTTTTCTTTTAAGAAATAGTATTTTATATGGTAAGATAAAAAATTTTACCATTAGAAAAATTATTTATTATTCTATTAGATTATATTATCATTTATATATAAAAAAGTATTGTTTTATAATACTAATTTTTGAATATAACTTTTATTTAAAAATTATAACATTAAGGAAAAAAATATATATTAATGAAAACAAAAAATATATGTTTTAATAAAAAACAAACATGCTTTATTTTTTTCAAACACATATATTTTTTTTGTCTTGTGATTTATATATCATTGATTATTATTACATAAATGCAATGTTATAAATTAATATATTATATTGTTTATTATATTATAATATATTACTACATATGAAATATGTTCAATGAAAAGGATAATTCCTTATATTAATTTACAGATCATTAAATTATTCCTTATTTTATAAATTTCTTCCTTAAAATTTATTTTACACTCTAAGAAGATAAAGGTTTATCATAATTCAGTTTCATTTATTCCTTAACGTTCCCATGTTTCCTATTTTTACTTATGGTTCCACTTATGTAATTCAATAAGGTGAGGTTTCTTTTTTCCATATAAAGTTATCTATAAAGTCTATGATATTTTCTAGATTCTCCTTATAAAAGATATCATGCTCAAAATGTACCATCTCTAGTTTTAGTGCATTTGATCGATCAAGTATGTACATTATCAAGAAAGATATGTATAACACATCATGCACTTGAAAAAGTGTTTTCGACACTTTTGCTTGGGCGCACACATTTTTCTGTTCAAGGATGGTGACATTGTTTGTTTCCCTGCATTCCCACTTTCCAAAGGCGGGCGACATCCGTTCCTTGTTAAGGGATATTTTATCCTTGATTGAAAAAGGATGATGGGTTGTTGGTTCTTACATTCGTGGATTCCTCCTCTAAACCCATCACCTAGTCTGGGTCTCCCATAAATAATAAGTCGTGGTTCGTGAATCTCATTCATGATTCCATATCTTTGTGGACTCCGGTTAATTACACTACTTTCTTCAGGACATTCGATGAGGTCTTGACATGGTAGCAACCTTCGGTCAGAGTAGACAGTAAAATCAGGCATGTTGGGTCATATCTAGATGCATGGACATTGTGGAACCTGTATTATTCCTCATAAGAGGGAATCTCAAGGGCACAGAACCTGAGGCATCCCACATCAGTCATGGGGTATCATACGCTAGAGGAATGTCTCTAAGGTTTTCCTCAGCTTCCCATGTTTGTCACAGGGTATGTCACGAGTGTAACGTCTTGCAGAGATGGTTATGCCAAAGGAGTGTCTTCCGAGGGTTTTCTTAGGTATCTCATTTTTAACATGAGGTAGGCCACGAGTTTAATGTCTTGCAAAGAATTAATGAGGGTGATTAGAACATCCCATAGAGACAGATCAGAGGTGGTGTGTCCCGTAGAGGGAATATGTCACACCTTGAAGGCTGATCTGGACACTAGTGAATGCGGATCTGGGAGTGTGCACCCCAAAATGGGGGAACAACAAGGTTTACTATTTAATAGGATTTAACGTCATGGAGGTTTCCTATATACCCTATGTAGACGACGGGGATCAAAACCCACGTAGTTTGAATGGGTGATGAATTGGGGTGTACACAAAGGACAACGACCCGGAGACATGCTAGGGCTGACACCTGAATTGTGGCCCATGTACTGTTAGGAGCAGCAAGGAGGTGGATGGCATGATCCCACTGGGATGTGGCAGCCCGTGTGAGAATCATGATTGATGATGGAGATTTGAATGAATTGGAGGGGCAATGAGATGGGATCGTCGTGAAGGTGACAGTAGTGTTGGTCTTGAGCCTCGAAGAGAGTTCTTATGTATCCTCGTGGCATGGAATCAAAGACTGTGTAGTCTGGTGGGATGATGGGACACCTGAGGAGGCGGCTCGTGAGAATGGACTCATTGATGGGAGCTGGAGGAAGTAGAACCTCTGGGTTGGGGCATGATCTTCCTTGAAAACCTGGGATTGAGGGATAGATCAGGATGAGACATGGGTGCTGGGCTTGAACCTCATGAAGGCTTCTTACGTATCCCCATGGTAAGGAATCAATGTCCACGTAGTTCATCAGACGATGGCTTACTATCGATTAGGGTTGACAACGGCTTACAGATGAATATGGGAACAATGGATTACCATTTATTGAGGTCCAAATTTTAATGTCATGTAGGACGGGGGTGAACTGACGTAGAGTGTAACACCCCAAGCTTCCACGGTACATTTCCCTTCAAAAAATGCAATAGCGTGTGTTGTACACAACCTCGAGCTCTAACGCACACCACAACTAATTAAACTAGCCGTTGTGAATAGTAATACCTACTTTTTGAAATTTTATAAATTTTATTTATCAAAATGGACTTCATTTTTGGATTCGGAATATCGAAATTAGCCTATGTTGAATTTTTGGTTTTTTTCGGAGAACTTCTAATTTTTTATGAATAGTGAAAAATACTTAAAAAGAACTTTTTTAATCAAAAAAATTTATAGTGATAAATTATACTATTTAGTGGTTTTAAAGTATAATTAGAATATATTTTTTCCATTTTATCCAATGGGGGTCATTAGAATTAATTTAACATTGAAATTGGACATAAACAATTGCCAATCTTTTGATATAAATTGTTTCTTAAAAACACGCTATTTGTTGTAATAGTGGGAATTAATTATAAAATTAATTAATGCAACATATATGTTTGGAATTTCATAAAATAGACATTATTTTTGAATTCGGAATATCAATTATAGCTTAGGGTGAAATTTTGTCCTTATTCTGAAAAACTTCAATTTTTGATGAATAGTGAAACCACTAAGTGGTTGTTAAAAACTGATTTTTCGTTAAAATGAAATATTACCACTTCTGTGATTTGATTTTCAAAAATCCGACATAAATGGTTGTCATTAAGAAGTAAAATGTGGTTCAATGAGATTAAAATAATTTTTTGGTGAATAGTAACTTTTAAGTTCTTAATCGCGATTAGAGGTAATTAGTGTAGTTTAAGGTAAAAATAATGTTTTAATAATATGAGATGAGCTTGAAACTTGTCCTACTCCTATTGGATGAGTCATGGCCGACCACGAAAACCCATGGGTCAACTTGGGGACCCCATGGAGCCACTTTGGTTGGAAAATTACATTAATATATATTTATTTAATGTCAAAATTAAATTGACACAAACATGAGTTGTTTTACTAAAATAGTTTTTAAGTGGTGTTACACAAGTCAAACGTTTGAATATAAATATTCATTAGAAATCTAAACAGATTTCCTACATCATAGTATTTTTTTTATAATTTTTAGACATTACATAAATTAAATTATTTATGACATCATTATGATGCAGTGATGACCTCATTATTTAACGATTTTAATAAAATGAAAAGATAATGTAAAATCCAAGGCTTACACTTGTCCAAAGACTATTGGATGGATAGATTTCGAACCCTTATCACCTTATCCACGAATTATATAAGTGTGGGACCTTTAGAATCCGAAAATCATTGTATAATAATGTAACATTTCAATCTTTCCAAAAGACCACCTCCTCTCCTCTTATAAAAGGCCCCCACCTCTACCACCTTATTCACACTTTCAAGCCTTTTGGTTCGGCCAACCTCTGCCCAAATACTATCCCAACTTCTCTCCCTTCATCCTAGAAGCTTTAATTTAGTCAGAAAGCCATCCTAAGGAGTCCTTTTGAACAAATCAAAAGGAAGAACCCGAAGAAGAGGTAACGTTTTCATCACCCTCTTTCAAGTTTCTTTCTTCTTCCACCCCCTCTTTGTTTATTATTTCAATTCTAAAATTATAACTCCAGTATCTTCTATATACTGTGATGTTATTATAAATATGGAACAACCATATTCAGTATTCTACCCATCATTTTAATGACATGTCACCATACGTGCGTACGTACGGCTTACCGTCTCCACGTCGTGGTGTAATTGTTATTCAATATATTATTATTTAGATGGGTATAATAATGATATGTAATTCATGTAAATAATAAATATAGCATGATAATGATTCTGTATATATTATATAATATCTAATTATATATTATTTTAATATCAGAATAATGATATTGTCGCTCGTGCGTACGTACGGACTACCGTCTCCACGAACGCGATGAGATTCATTCTCCGTCGTATCCATTCAAGTATAATTATCATTTTATGATTTAAAAATAATTTTTAAAGACATGATATCATTATGAATATGGATAAGATACAACCTATCCATGAAAAACACGACTTACGTAACAAAACATATAAAAGAAAACGAGTAAGTTAACACCCGAAATAATGATAAATCTAAGATATTGTTAACAAAGCAATGTTAAAAGATCATATATGATATCATATGAATGTATATGATTCTTGTATAATTTAATAACAATTATTTCACCATTATAAAGGAGGTTAACCTACCCCAACCAAGTAAAGGTACAAGGTAAGGGTTTACTTCACAACCTCTTCATTATCCAAGGTTGTTTATACATAATTATCTACTGGGACCTCGTTATCATCCACATCCATGTTTCCTAAAAATGTCTTTCAAAACATTTTTACTATTAAATGGAAAATGGGTTAAATTCATTTATACCCTTATACGTTTTTGAAAGGAATCTTACTGTCGTTTTCCAAACAATGTACTTTTTGACCTTTTTGACAAATTTAAGGTAAGAATGTTTTTTAACTTATACGGCGGGTGCGGCTATTTTCTGCCATTATAACTTTGTCGAAGCTTCCCTTACAAGCTTATAAGAATATTTTCAAATTAAATGTATTATTTTATAATTATGGGACTTTTAAATGATTTCAAAAAAAGAGATATATTTCTCTCAAATATCTTTGATTTCATCCATGTCAACATCCTTTGATGGGTTTTAATTTTAATTGAAATTGATTTATGATACAAAACTTCCATTGAAAATTTTGTGAAATATTTGACTGTGGATGTGTTATTTTTATACCATCCATAGTGTATGGAGAAAATGTTGAAATTTTGTATGCTAGTATTAATACGAATATTTATGTTATGTTTAAACCTATTCATATGAGGAATGTATTGGACTTAATAAGTGACGGGTGGATCCCGCTATAGCTCCTCGATGCATCAGTAGGTCTCATGAGACAACTAGATGTGGAATTGGCTGAGGCCCTTTCCCAATTTGATTTATGGTTTTGGCTGAGGCCTTAATCATTTTAGACGTCTTGGACGAGGCCTTGAAAAAATGTTTCAGAATGTCTGGCATTATACAATCCCTCATTATGAAAGTGGTTATTGATATTTCATGTGATTATTCGTCTAGTAGAATATCCATGTGAATAAGTAATGGCATTATTTTATTTTACTTTTTCCATATTATGCTGAAGTTCAAGTTCAATAAGGATTTTGTTTTAGTTATGCATTGCCTTAAATGCTTCTCTTTTCTTATGAAAGTTTCCGCTATATTGTTATCCTTACGGAGCATTTGAGCTCACCCCTTTCAATGTTTTATTTTTTTCCCAGGATGTGAAGAGGTGTATTATGACTGACTTGCAAGAATAGTCAGTGAGGATATGAGTGTGTACTAGGGAGACCATGTTATTGTAGTTTTCATTTTTATGATGTAATGTAATGTTTATGAATGTATCTAGTGTTTCCAAGTCTACTAAACTAATCGGTCGTTCGAGACTTGATCTTTTGTGATCATGCCAATGTTACGAAGTAATGCACCAACTCTGGGTAGCTGGGGTCGGGGCGTTACAGTTGGTATCAGAGAAATTTTAGTACAAACCTTGGAAGCTAGATTTAGACAAACTCTGATTAGAGCACGTAGACCTAAGATGAACTTTGAGGATTAGTATAGAAGAACTTCCTAAAATTTTGGTATTGTAGAGATTTTGTAAGTTTTCAGAGTAATACATCCCTGTCTGGATACGAGCAGGTAGAGGCGGCTCTGGCACATATGTACCTAGGGGTAAAACCCGAAAACACCGCTTTGAGCTAGACTCGAACGGGAACTGGTGCACGACAACGGGCCTTACTGCACTCTTGGTTACGACACTCCCGGGGGATATTCATAGGATAATTCCCATTTTCTTTACAAACCACTATAAAGCATTACGAGTATATACTTCCTCAAAGAAAACGTTTTTATAATTATGGATTATATCCATAATTAGTTCAATTTATGTTAAGTGTTTTACAAGTATGGAATTATGTATTTTGATTCATAAACTAATCTAGTTTATGACATTATTTAGAAATGGCGCCTAGTGGAAGGAATGGAAACCGTATCAATGCACGCACTCCGTGTAGGGATTTCCCTCCTGCACAAGATAATTATGGTGGAGCTAGTGATACAACTGGTGCTGATCAGCTTCTCACCGTACTGGGACAACTCACGCAAGTTATGAATAACAACCTTACTCGTATGGAGCACCCTGATCCGCAACGTGGAGGATCAATGCTAGACCTTTTCATGAGGCAACAACCACCAACCTTCAATGGGAGTACAAATCCTATAGTAGCTAAGCAATGGATAAATTCCTTAGAGAAAATATTCCATGCCTTGGGGAGTAGTGAAAGGGAGAATGTTGTCATGACAGTTTACTGCCTCACTTGAGATGCCGATCAATGGTGGTCAGTAATTCAAAACACAAAGGAAGATGATGAATTAACAAACATGGAATGGAAGGAGTTCAAAGAGCTGTTCTCAGAAAAATACTTTCCTCGAGACCATCGAGCGGATATAAAAAGGCAATTTCTGAGTCTGAGGCAGAAGGAGGATGAGAATGTCGCAAAGTATGAGGCTAACTTTACAAGGTTAGCAAGGTATGCTGCAGATTACATACGTAACCCAAGAAGTAAGGCTGGTCGTTTCTTTGATGGGTTAAAACCATTTCTCCGTCGAGATTTAGTATCACAAACCTTCTCTTCATACGAAGGTATTGTGTCGTGCGCTATCAAGACGGAAAATGAATTCTCTAAGTCTTATGACTTTAAATCAAAGCAAGATAAGAAGAGATCCGCTGAAAAATCTGGGAAAGGAAATAAGGAAACAGGGAAGAAGGGTAGAAATGAATTTCGACCCTGTGATAATTGTGGTAGGAAGCACCCTGGTGCCTGTCTAAAAGGAAAAGGAGTATGTTACAAGTGTGGTGAAAAAGGCCACCAAGCTCATGAATGCAAGGGAAAGAAAGCAGCTGTCAACGTGGAATGCTATAATTGTAGAGAGAAGGGACATTATGAAAATGAATGTCCTAAGCGTCAGGGGAACTTACCTCAGAAAAGGAAAAGGGATCAGGGCCAGGCTTATGCTATCACTACTACTGAGGTAGAAGCTCTGAAAGACGTGGTGGCAGGTAATTTAATGGTTTCCTCAAGTTTAGGAAATGCATTATTTGATTCTGGATCATCGCATTGTTTCATATCTTCCCAGTTTTCTAAGAAAATTAGATATTTCCAATTTGATTTAACAAGGGAGTTGTCGGTCAAAACCCCTAAGGGAAGTATTGTTGCAACAAAGTTTTGTCGATTAGTTCCCATTAGAGCACCTAAATGTTCTTTACCTGCTGATCGCATCGTCATACCCATGATTGAATTTGATATAATCCTCGGTATGGATTGGCTTTCGGACCATGATGCAAAAATTTATTGTAAGAGGAAAGAGGTTATGATTCTTGATGATGATTATAAGGAACACCTTATCTTTAGAGCAGAATCGTCGCCCCATAATTCTTATCTAGATCCACCCCCAGTAGCTCAACTAAATTCAATTATTGGGGAGGTAGAGAAGGAAATTACTGAGGGTGAGGAAAGGAAGATTCAAATATAGGATGTACCTATTGTGAGAGAATATGTTGATGTGTTTCCGGAAGATTTACCTGGACATCATCCAGAACGAGAAGTTGAGTTTTCCATTGATTTAATTCCTGGATCAAGGCCCATATCGAAGACCCCTTATAGATGGCCACTGTGGAATTAGTTGGACTAAAGAAACAACTAGATGAATTGAGTAATAAGGGATTTATTCGCCCTAGTGTTTCTCCTTGGGAATCCCCCGTTCTTTTTGTTAAGAAGAAAGATGGATCTATGAGGTTGTGCATTGACTATAGGGAGATCAATGCTATAACAATAAAGAACAAGTATCCCCTACCTCGCATTGATGATTTGTTTGACCAACTACATGGAGCTCAATACTTTTCAAAGATTGACCTTCTGTCTGGATACCATCAGTTGTGTGTGATGAAGGAAGACGTTTCAAAGACAGCATTTCGAACAAGGTACGGGCATTACGAGTTTACAGTAATGCCTTTTGGATTGACTAATGCACCCTCTGTTTTCATGGATCTAATGAATAGAGTTTTCAAGGAATATCTTGATGACTTTGTAGTGGTATTTATTGATTATATCTTGGAATACTCCAAAATCCACGAAGATCATGAAAATCACTTACGCATTATCCTGAAGACTCTTAGAAGACATGAATTATATGGGAAATTTAGCAAGTGTGAATTCTGGCTACATGAGATTTCTTTTCTTGGCCATATTGTCTCTAAGGATGGAATTTCCGTTGATCCTTCTAAAAACAAGGCAATCCATGAATGGCCAGCACCGACAAGTATAACTGAGGTACTCAGTTTTATTGGTTTAGCAGGTTATTATCGACGTTTCGTCCAGAATTTTGCCAGATTGGCTAACCCATTGACAAAGCTCACACTTAAAGGGATTAAATTTGTCTGGACAAAAGAGTGTGAAGAATGTTTTGAAGAACTGAAGAGAAGATTAGTCAACGCCCCTGTATTGACTCTACCATCGGGGAATGATGGGTTTGTTATTTATAGTGATGCATTGAAGAAAGGACTTGGTTGTGTCCTTATGCAGAATGATAAGGTTATTGCCTATGCATCACGACAGCTAAAAATTCATGAGCAAAACTATCCTACTCATGATCTTGAGTTAGCAGCTGTGATCTTTGCTTTAATGATATGGAGACATTACCTCTATGGTGAAAAATGTGAGATTTATACTGATCACAAGAGTTTGAAGTATATTTTCTCACAAAAAGAACTCAACATGAGGAAAAGGCGATGGCTTTAACTACTAAAGGATTATGATTGCAGGATACATTACCACCCGGGGAAGGAAAACAAGGTGGCAGATGCTTTGAGCAGAAAAGACCGTGGAGTTTTGAATGTGATGAGAGTTGAAAGTGATCCAATTTTCATGGATCTAGTGAAGATGGACATGGGAATAACTAGGGAAGGTGAAACATCAATGCTTTTTCAAATGGTTGCCAAACCATCATTACTAGAAAGGATTAAGAGTTCTCAGACCAATGATGAAGAATTTCAGAAGAAGATTAAAGATGTGAATGATGGAAGATTGAGGGACTTTGTGTATAAGGATGCAATTTTGAAATTCAGGAAGAGACTTTGTGTTCCCGATATACTTGATCTAAAAAGGGAATTTTTGGATGATGCTCATAGTTCCAATTTCTCTATACACCCTGGGAGCACCAAAATGTATAGATATTTGAAGGAAAAGTTTTGGTGGGACAATATGAAGAGGGAGATTGCTGATTTTGGGTCGAGGTGTATGGGTTGTCAACAAGTGAAAGCTGGAAGGCAACATCCTGGTGGAGTATTGAAACCTCTTCCCATACCTGAGTGGAAATGGGATAATATTACGATGGAATTTGTCATGGGACTACCAAAGACTCCTAGAAGGAATTATGCAATATGGGTCATTGTTGATCGTCTTACTAAGTCAGCACATTTTATGGCTATACGGGAGGATCTACCACTTGAACGTCTAGCAAGACTATATATTAATGAAGTTGTAAGACTTCATGGAGTACCCCTATCGATTGTTTCTGATTGTGATCCTCGTTTTACTTCAAGATTTTGGAAAAGTATTCAAAAGGCCTTGGATAATGAACTTCGTTTGAGTATTGCCTATCACCCTCAAACAGATGGACAATCAGAACAGACTATTCAAACCTTAGAAGACATGTTGAGATCATGCTCTCTTGACTTTCAGGGTATGTGGGATCAACATTTACCACTGGTAGAATTTTCCTATAACAATAGCTTCCATTCAAGCATTCAGATGGCACCTTATGAAGCGTTATACGGAAAGAGATGTCGTACACCAACCTGTTGGGATGACGTTGGTGAAAGAAAACTTGTGGGACCAGAACTGGTGGACGAAACAATGGAAAAGGTTAAGGTAATCCAAAACCACATCAAATCAGCTCAAAGTAGGCAGAAGAGCTATGCCGATAACAGAAGAATGGTTTTGGAATTTCAGGAGGGAGATCATGTTTTCCTAAAGGTATCTCCATGGAAGGGAGTTATACGTTTTGGTAAGAAGGGTAAGTTGAGTCCCAGGTACATCGGACCTTTCGAAATTCTAGATCGTATTGGGGCGGTAGCTTATCGTTTGGCGATGCTGCCAAATCTCTCCAAAGTTCACGATGTTTTCCACATATCGCTATTGAGAAAATACATGCCCGACCCAACACATGTACTTACCTATGAGGAATTAGAACTGGAACCCGATCTGTCTTATTGCGAAGAGCCCATCAGAATTCTTTATGTGAGGGAGCAGGTGCTGAGAAACCGGATGACTCGCCTGGTAAAGGTTTTGTGGAGAAATCATAAATTGGAAGAGGCAACGTGGGAACCTGAGGAACTTAGGATGAAGAACCACCCAAGTATTTTTATGCAGTAATACCCTAGAAATTGCGAGGATGCAATTATTTGAAGGAGGGTAGAATGTAACACCCCAAGCTTCCACGGTACGTTTCCCTTCGAATAATGCAATAGCGTGTGTTGTACGCAACCTCGAGTTCTAACGCACACCACAACTAATTAAACTAGCCTTTGTGAATAGTAATACCTAATTTTTGAAATTTTATAAATTTTATTTATCAAAATGGACTTCATTTTTGGATTCGGAATATCGAAATTAGCCTATGTTGAATTTTTGGTATTTTTCTGAGAACTTCTAATTTTTTATGAATAGTGAAAAATACTTAAAAACAACTTTTTTAATCAAAATAATTTATAGTGATAAATTATACTATTTAGTGGTTTTAAAGTAAAATTAGAATATATTTTTACCATTTTATCCAATGGAGGTCATTAGAATTAATTTAACAATGAAATCGGACATAAACAATTGCCAATCTTTTGATATAAATTGTTTCTTAAAAACACGCTATTTGTTGTAACAGCGGGAATTAATTATAAAATTAATTAATGCAACATATATGTTTGGAATTTTGTAAAATAGACATCATTTTTGAATTCGGAATATCAATTATAGCTTAGGGTGAAATTTTGGCCTTATTCTGAAAAACTTCAATTTTTGATGAATAGTGAAACCACTAAGTGGTTGTTAAAAACTGATTTTTCGTTAAAATGAAATATTACCACTTCTGTGATTTGATTTTCAGAAATCCGACATAAATGGTTGTCATTAAGAAGTAAAATGTGGTTCAATGAGATTAAAATAATTTTTTGGTGAATAGTAACTTTTAAGTTCTTAATCACGATTAAAGGTAATTAGTGTAGTTTAAGGTAAAAATAATGTTTTAATAATTTGAGATGAGCTTGACACTTGTCCTACTCCTATTGGATGAGTCATGGCCGACCAAGAAAACCCATGGGTCAACATGGGGACCCCATAGAGCCACTTTGGTTGGAAAATGACATTAATATATATTTATTTAATGTTAAAATTAAATTGACACAAACATGAGTTGTTTTACTAAAACAGTTTTTAAGTGGGGTTACCCAAGTCAAAAGTTTGACTATAAATATTCATTAGAAAGATAAAAGTATTTCCTACATCATAGTATTTTTTTTATAATTTTTAGACATTAAATAAATTAATTATTTATGACATCATTATGATGCAGCGATGACCTCATTATTTAACGATTTTAATAAAATGAAAAGATAATGTAAAATCCAAGGCTTACACTTGTCCAAAGACTATTGGATGGGTAGATTTAGAACCCTTATCACCTTATTCACGAATTATATAAGTGTGGGACCTTTAGAATCCGAAAAGCATTGTATAATAATGTAACATTTCAATCTTTCCAAAAGAGCCCCTCCTCTCCTCTTATAAAAGGCCGCAACCTCTACCACCTTATTCACACTTTCAAGCCTTTTTGTTCGGCCAACCTCTGCCCAAATACTCTCCTGACTTCTCTCCCTTCATCCTAGAAGCTTTAATTTAGTCAGAAATCCATCCTATGGAGTCCTTTTGATCAAATCAAAAGGAAGAACCCGAAGAAGAGGTAACGTTTTCATCACCCTCTTTCATGTTTCTTTCTTCTTCCACTCCCTCTTTGTTTATTATTTCAATTCTAAAATTATAACTCCAGTATCTTCTATATACATTTATGTTATTATAAATATGGAACAACCATATTCAGTATTCTACCCATCATTTTAATGACATGTCACCATACGTGCGTACGTACGACTTACCGTCTCCACGTCGTGGTGTAATTGTTATTCAATATATTATTATTTATATGGGTATAATAATGATATGTAATTCATGTAAATAATAAATATAAAATGATAATGATTCTGTATATATGATATACTATCCAATTATATATTATTTTAATATCAAAATAATTATATTGTCGCTCGTGCGTACGTACGGACTACCGTCTCCATGAACGCGATGAGATTCATTCTCCATCGTATCCATTCAAGTATAATTATCATTTGATGATTTAAAAATAATGTTTAAGGACATGATATCATTCTGAATATGAATAAGATACAAACTATCCATGAAAAACATGACTTACGTAACAAAACATATAAAAGAAAACGAGTAAGTTAACACCCGAAACAACGATAAATCTAAGATATTGTTAACAAAGCAATGTTAAAAGATCATATATGATATCATATGAATGTATATGATTATTGTATAATTTAATAACAATTATTTCACCATTATACAGGAGGTTAACCTACCCCAACCAAGGAAAAGTACAAGGTAAGGGTTTACTTCACAACCTCTTCATTATCCAAGGTTGTTTATACATAATTATCTACTGGGACCTCGTTGTCATCCACATCCATGTTTCCTAAAAATGTCTTTCAAAACATTTTTACTATTAAATGGAAAATGGGTTAAAGTCATTTATACCCTTATACGTTTTTGAAAGGAATCTTACCGTCGTTTTCCAAACAATGTACTTTTTGACCTTTTTGACAAATTTAAGGTAAGAAAGTTTTTTAACTTATACGGCGGGTGTGGCTATTTTCCGCCATTATAACTTCTTCGAAGCATCCCTTACAAGATTATGAGAATATTTTAAAAGTAAATGTATTATTTTATAATTATGGGAATTTTAAATTATTTCAAAAAAAGAGATATATTTCTCACAAATAGCTTTGATTTCATCCATGTCAACATCCTTTGATGGGTTTTAAGTTTAATTGAAATTGATTTATGATAAAAAACTTCCATTGAACATTTTGTGAAATATTTGACTGTGGATGTGTTATTTTTATACCATCCGTAGTTTATGGAGAAATTGTTGACATTTCGTATGCTAGTTTTAATACGAATATTTATGTTATGTTTAAACCTATTCATATGAGGAATGTATTGGACATAATAAGTGACGGGTGGAGCCCGCTATAGCTCCTCAATGCATAGGTAGGTCTAATGAGACAACTAGACGTGGAATTTTCCGAGGCCCTTTCCCAATTTGATTTATGGTTTTGGCCGAGGCCTTAATCATTTTAGACGTCTTGGCCGAGGCCTTGAATTTTTTTTTCAGAATGTCTGGCATTATACATTCCCTCATTATGAAAGTGGTTATTGATATTTCATGTGATTATTCGTCTAGTATAATATCCATGTGAATAAGTAATGGCATTATTTTATTTTACTTTTTCCATATTATTCTGATGTTCAAGTTCAATAAGGCTTTTGTTTTAGTTATTCATTGCCTTAAATGCTTCTGTTTTCTTATGAAAGTTTCCACTATATTGTTATCCTTACGGAGCATTTGAGCTCACCCCTTTCAATGTTTTATTTTTTTCCCAGGATGTGAAGAGGTGTATTATGACTGACTTGCAAGAATAGTCAGTGAGGATATGAGTGTGGACTAGGGAGACCATGTTATAGTAGTTTTCATTTTTATGATGTAATGTAATGTTTATGAATGTATCTAGTGTTTCCAAGGCTAATAAACTAATCGGTCTTTCGAGACTTGATCTTTTGTGATCATGCCGATGTTACGAAGTAATGCACCGGCTCTGGGTAGCTGGGGTCGGGGCGTTAAATAGAGGACCTAAGGTCCAATGGTGGTTGGGCTTTAATCTAGATGAGAATTCTTACATACATCGCCTTGGAAAGGATCAAAGTCCACGTAGTTTAGAAAAGGTTTGGGCGAACCGACAATGAGGGGGTCCGAATGAATGGGGTGTTGGGCTTGAACCTCAGGGAGGCTTCCTACATACCTCGCCTTGGTAAGGATCAAAGACCACATAGTTCAAAAGGGGTTGGTGAACCGATGTGAGGATGGTCGAGACCAATGGATGGTGGGAATGAACCTATGGGAGGATTCTTACGTACCTTGCCTTGGAAAGGATCAAAGTACACGTAGTTTAGGATGGGGTGGGAATCGATGTGAAGGTGGTCAAAACCAATTGGGTGTTGGGATTGAATCTCAGAGAGGCTTTCTATGTACCTTTCCTTGGCAAGGATCAAAGGACACGTAGTTCAGGTTGGGTTTGGTGAACCGACTTGAAGATGGTCAGGACCAATGGGTTGTGGGCATGAACCTCAGGGAGGAATCCTATGTACCCACTCTTGGCAATGATCAAAGACCTCGTAGTTTGGATGGGTGTGGGGCTTACACTCTTGGCTTCCCGTAGAGGATGTCATGATCGATGATGACTACTCTAAGCCCACGTGAGTCATTCTCGGTGTGAGAAATAAGAGGCAGAAAGGACATGAATATCACAATGCAAAGGTGCATTAATAAAGGGTGGTGAATGGGGATAATGCAAGGAAGATACCCGGGTGCCACAATAGAGCGACAATGGTGCATGGGGCATACACCAGGAAGCTGCCCGGGTGCCTCTATGGAGCGGCAATGGTGGATGGGGCTTACACAAGGATGATGCTTGGGTGCCGCTATGGAGCAGCAATGGTGAATGGGGCTTACGCAAGGAAGCTGCTCGAGTACCGCTATGGAGCCGCAATGGTGAATAGGGATTGTGCAAAGGAGCTGCCTGGGTGCCGTTATGGAGCAGAAATGATGAATGGGGCTTACGCAAGGAAGCTACCTGGGTGCCGCTATGGAGTGGAAATGGTGGATGGGGCTTATGAGAGGATGCTGTCGAGGTGCCGCTGTGGAGCGAAAATGGTGGATGAGGCATATGCAAGGATGTTGCCTGGGTGTCACTATGGAGAGGCATTGGTATATGGGGATTACGCAAGGAAGCCACCTGGGTGACGCTATTGAGCAGAAATGGTGGATGGGGCTTACACAAGGAAGCTGCCCATAATGTCTTCCTCATGTTTGGCCATGAGGGCATCTCAACCCACTAGTGGGTTGAGGCCTTTTCCTTTGTTCTAGTGCACAAGAAGGATAATGCCAAGGGTGTTTTAATCGGTCCAAACAAAGGGAGATAAAAAGTGTGAATCACATGCCCGACATTCAGAACACAATGAGGGTGGCGTGGCGATTGAGGATAACTATTAACCGAGTTCGAAACACAGCTTCCATATCGTGATAACCTGAAATGGGGACAAGAAAATGAGGGTCTACTGCTGACCGTGTTCGAAACACATGACCTAACTCAAAGTGTCGTCCAAAGTCTTCTGGGGCGTTGGCCCAGGATGATAGGTGAGCCGATGCGGCATGGGACCAGGGCATTAAGTGGTCCCTTTAGACATCGAAGTGAATGATGATCCAAATGAAGGACATGAAAAGCATGAGGTGGAGTGATGGAATGTTTGAACGAATTCCAACACTCTTGAAATTACGCCACTATAATCATGGGAATAGGGAACTTATGCTTGGAGGATACATCATCTATTGTTTGGAACAAGAGGCATCCTATTATTTGACAAATTGGGAGAACTACAGTTTATAGTCATGAAGATATGACAATTAGAATCATATTATTGGAGCATAAGGCATCTCTCGTATAGAGAAAGAGGCATCCTATGTTTGGAACATAGGGTGTACTATAGTTTAGAGTCATGTTGAGAGTACTGTTAGAATCTTATGCTTGGGGAATAAGGCATCTCTCGTATAGAGATAGAGGCACTCTATGTTTGGCACATAGGTTGTACTATAGTTTATAGTCATGTAGAGATGACTATTAGCATCTTATGCTTGGAGCAGAAGGCATATCTCGTATAGAGCAAGAGGCATCCTATGTTTGGCACACAGGGTGTACTACTGTTTATAGTCATGTAGAGAGGACTATTAGAATATTATGCTTGGAGATTAAGGAATCCATTATTTGGAGCAAGAGGCATCCTATATTTGTTATTTAGGGTCCACTACAATTTATAGTCATGTAGATAGGACTGTTGGAATCTTATGCTTGGAGCACAATGCATCTCTTATATTCAGTAAGAGGCATACAATGTTTGTCATATAGGAATTACTACAGTTTAAAGTCATGTAGATTGGACTATTAGGCATAAGGCACCTAGAAATGGTTAGTGTTGGGACTTACACAAGGGTGGCCCGTTCTGGTTCAACCTGGTATAGGAGACCAATGATGGGGTTTGGATGAGTTGGTTGAGGAAGGGTTCGACTCAAGGTACTCAGGGGTATTAATAATGAGAATATCATCTCACGACCTGGGAAACATACCAAAGATAAATATGTAGAGTAATGGTGTTTCATGGTGTGCGAAAGTGGATCTCCAATAATGATGTCCCATTAGTGGATGGTGGCTATGCATAAGGGTGAAATGGAAATGTCGATGTCCCAGTTCGAAAAGTTCGTGGTGCGAATATCCAGTTCTCATGGGGTTCAGTGACGGTAGTGAAGGGACCAGCCCGAAGGTACGGGACTGCAGCTCGACACTGACCCTGAGTGGGGGTGCGGGGGCGCAGCCCCCACGGTACGGACCAGCAGGCGCATGCCTGGGCACCGTGGCGCATAATATGTCCTACACGCAGGATGGGATACATGCAAGATCGGACTATGTAGCATAGGTGCATGCATGATTCAATACCTTGGTACTGTTTCACGCAAGATGGAAGTCTTGCCTACAAGATTGATGTCTTGCTCGCAAGACTGGAAGTTTTGCGTGCAAGCAAGGAATCATACGTGCAAAATTGGAAGGTTTCCAAGAAAATGACTTGTGCAGAAAATATGCCAGGAGAGGATCATACCACTATGGGCCCATGAAAAAGTGGACCCATATGGGACCTGTCGCACAAGATCTCACATGAAGGATTCTATTATTCCACGTGAGCGCGGAAGAGGCAGTCTTACGCGCAGCAGAGAAGAAACCGACCTCCAGAGAGCTCCCCCGAGGGGTGGGAGATGAACATTTATTTATCGGCGAACCCGAGAGAAGTTGCGAGGAAGATTCCACGCGTGCAAGCTATTTTCCTCGCCAGGGGTGCGCACAAACTTCCGCACACGCACATTATTTCCCGTGTGAGGGGTGCATGTAAACTTCCATGCATGAAAGTCATTTTCTGCGTGGCCTACATCTGGAGCGCGAGCAAAGGGGCGTTTGACATCACCTTTGGCGCTGAAGAATCTTGCATGCGGATACTCCTCTTGTACACACCTCTCATTACTTGCGCGCCCCTTCCTTGAATGTTTTTCGGGTAGCCTAAGCGGAGGATGACCTCTCATTGGTCGCGTAAAAGGTTTTCAAGACATGTTGCTCACAAGATTCTATACTTTCGCATAAAAAATCCATTCTTGCATGAAATATTTCACTTATTGCGCACAAAACCTTCATTCTTGCGCACAAGATTTCACTTCTTGCATGAAAAAACATACTTTACCCCAAAATTATCCTGGACAGACATTTCCAGTAGCCTGACTTTGAACGACCATAACTTTTGATCCATAACTTTATAGGGCTCCACAAATAGTCTAATCGAGGCTTGTGGAATGATTTATGCTCTAGTATCGTATATGAAAGTATTAGGTGAATTACATGGATGCATTTTCCAGTGCCAACAGAAAGGTTTGGTGGAAATTATAGTTGATATACCACAACTCCAAAATGTTTTTGAATATTTATGGGGCTGATGTATATGGGACATAGCATTTCTATTATTCTCAAACCACATTATAGAAACTCGACCAAAGAAACCAAGTCCTTTTCGGAATACTATGTTACCTCCTGAATGCCTCCCCATTTATAATAGGCTTCCAAATAGCATCGAGGTTCTGTGTTTTACAATGTGGAGAATATAGCCTCAGTAAAATTTCATAGAATCAATAATCAATAATAATTAACATAATTAATAACCAATGAAACATGACGAAAACTTAATGACTGTTATACATGATAAATAAGTAAAAACATCTCCCAAATGTAGTTATTCTATCAAGAGTAATAAAGCCGATAAATAATTAAACGAGGAACTACAGGTCAAGCTAGTGTCCATCCTGACCCACTACCATCTCCATGCTCCTCATTTTAGCTCTCAATCACATAGCCCTTTCCATTCATGAGAACCATCATGAAATGTACAACTTTATCAAAATTTCCAAATAGGGTGTGAATACAAGACTCTTTAGGACACATCCAATGAATCTTTAACCTAATGTGCTCAAGTAAACATGTTTATTCCATAATAATAATAAATCTGTTAGAAGAATATAAACACAGTATCTAAAACCAAGTGATCATGTGCTAACCAAGATGCAACAAACCCCTAGATGTACCTCCTTCAGATCTAATATGGGAGGATACCAACGTCCCATAATCAAGGATTATCCACAAGTATAATGAAACATGCTACCTTCCCTCGTCTGATCATGAAACTAGGCATAACTATGTATCAAGGGATTGATTATTTCTATATAACCTTTGCATAGAGATATACTCAAAATATCTCAGTCAACAAGAAACATACAACTTCAAATTTTCTAGTCCCCAAGTTCATATAATCAAGGATTCAGAAGAATTAATAGTTATTCCTTAGGAAAATGGATCATGCTATTCATAATTTTGTGATCGTGCAGTTTAAAACCACTTTTCATCACATAAGTAATGCTCTTGACATCCCCTAGGCATCAATAGATACTAGAGATCCCCTAGGAAAGGATTAAAATGACCCTTGGCATCCACCAGTCATTGAGTGAATCAAACTAAATCCACTGGGAAATTGTTGTATTCCTATCATTCACATAGATACCTTGTCATCAATGTCTTAAATTGTCTTCACTTCTCCTCTTATTGGTAAATATGTCATGATGGTCCACCTACCTGGGGTCCCAAAAACAATTCAACCAAATCACACATATTATGGTAGGATACATTAACAATAATAACATATCATCATAAGTAAGGCGTCACACATAATACATGTCATCAATGTCAAACATGAATAATAAGATATAATATAATCATAGAAACAACTGTTACATAAGGTTCAGAGGGCTACACACACATGTGATCATAATATTTCAAATTCATTAAAATATTTCTACATATATTCATATTAAGGAAAATATCTGTAAATGACCCCAAAAAGTAAATGAGCTTCCTACCTCAAAATTCATCAATGTCAATGGCAATGTTCGTCGAAGTGGTCATTACGCGAACCAAGTTTGTACATGAAACTGAAAAACAATAAATTATAAGGATTCTTAAATCTAAAACTGTAACACCCGAGACTTTTATGTTATATAAATCATCAAAGGAATCTTTTTCTACACAACACTTTCTTGGCTTGCTTTACACGCAATCGCGACCTTCCTCGATAGCTTGCGTCGTACGCAATACCGAGTTTCACTAAACAACAATATGCTATTAAAACTAGCCGTTATGAATAGTAATAACCACTTTTTGAAATTTTATAAATTTTATTTTTCAAAATGGACTTCATTTTTGGACTTAGAATATCGAAATTAGCCTAGGGTGAAATTTTGGTATTTTTCTGAAAACTTTCAATTTTTGATGAATAGTGAAACCACTAAGTGGTAGGTTAAAAACCGAATTTTGCATAAAACTTAATTTTACCGCTTCTGTGAATGGAATTTCAAAAATCCGAGAGACACGGTTAATATCAAGGACTAAAATGTGGTTCAATGAGATGAAAATAATTTTTTGGTGAATAGTAACTTTTTACTATTTTTACCGCGGTTAATAGTAAATAGGGTAACTAAGGGTAATTATGATATTAATATTACCCTAACACATGTCCTAATTCTATTGGACAAGTGTAATTCGACCAAAAACAAACTTAGGAATAAAATATGACCATTTAGGCCCACTTGGATTAGATTAGGACATTTATTATTAATTTATTTAAAGAAGGGTTAAAATAGTTAAAATCAAAGTTTAATAAGTAAATCATTTTTAATATAGGGTTATACATAAGATAAATTCGATTGTAAATATTCATTAGAAAGCTAAAAAGATTTCCTACATGATGGTATTTTATTTGTAATTTTTAGACATCAAATAATTTAATTTATTTATGACACAAAGATGATGCAGTAATTATCTTATTAATAAAATATTGACAAAATTGATAATATAAATACCAAAATAAATGTAATTTGAGACTTTTTATGAATTCCACTAATTTTCTAGGTTACTATGATATATTAGTATTGATTTAATCAACTTGGTTCGAACATATAATTCTGTTATGACTTTGACAAAAATCATATATCAAATAGTGTCAAAATTGACACAAAATAGTTTTTAAATCAAATATTATATTATTAATTGTTATTTTATTCCTAAAAATCTAAGGTTCGGCCAAATTACTTAGATAAGGATATATATTTTAATAATAAACAATTTGGGGTTCGTTTGGCATGTTATAGTAAGTGTATTAACCATATAGTGAAAGAAAACAAAAAGTCATGGTAAAAGTTAAATTATTTAACTTAGAGTTAAATCTAATTGATAAGGTTAAAATAATACCCTAAACTTGTCTAAATTCTATTGGTTGATAGGATTTCGACCCATCCCCACTTTGGCTTCGAAATAAGACCCTTTGGAACCATTATAAACCGATTTTGACTTTAATATAAAATAATATTTTGAGATATTCCTAAGGTGCCCCTCTCCTCCCTTATAAAAGGGCACCTCCTCCCCCTCCTCCTCACACCAATTTGAGCACTCAAGCTCGGCCAACCCCTGCCATTTTATCCTCTCCACTTCCCTAGAATAATCCTAGAGGTCCTGGTCTTCTCCAAAGACCAATCTTAGTTCCTTAAGTGGAGGATTCAAAGAGGCGTTCCAAAGAAGAGGTAATATCCATTACCGATCTTTTCAATTTCTTTCTTCTTCAACTTCTTCTTCTTTAGTTGTTTCATGATAAAGTAATAACATCAGTATTACTTACATACTGATATGTTATTATAAATATGAAACAACCCTAATTCACCTTCTATCCATCCTACGGAAAAAATGAAATCACCGCGCGTGCGTACGTACGGAATACCGTCTCCACGCCGTGGTGTAATCTATTTTCCACCATCACCTTACAAGGATGGGTATAATGGTGTAATGAGTAACTATATATGATTATTATTAAGTAATATTGATACTGAAATAATATATATATATACTCCAATACAATTCCACGATCATAGGAACGATATCATCACTCGTGCGTACGTACGGAATACCGTCTCCACGATGTGATGCGATTCGTTCTACATGATCTTCATTTCATAATGATTATATAAATAAATTGAATGAATGAATATGGTATATACTACACTAATACCATTCTGGAAATGAATTATCTATAAAGATAATAATAATAATTTATTCGACAAAACACGCATAAGAACAAAAAGATATAAAGACCCGAGTAACAAGTAACAATGATATATTACTAACAAGAAGCTAATAATATGACCATATATGATCTCATATCAATATGTATGATTCTGGAATAAGTCAATAACATTATTTAAACCATTATACAGGAGCTTCGGACACGAACAAAGCAAATCGGACCTAAGGTAAGGGAAATATCACAATCTCATTTTTATCCGAGATTGTTTATTCGTAAGTATTTACTGGGGTGTATTTTATCATCCACATCCATGTTTCGTCAATATGAAATATTATTTGAATCCACCTACAATTGTTTAAATCCATTTTTACCCTTCGGTGAGTTTTTAGTAATATCTATGAAAGGAATCTTTTGTCATACGAGGTACTTTTTGACTTTTCCGACAAAAGTACGAAGAATGTTTTTTTTTAACTTATACGGCATGAATGGATTTTTAAAACATTATTTCCAAGAAGCTTCCTTTACAAGTTTTCAAGTTTATTTTTAATCAACTTCTTTTATTTTAAAGTTGTATGACATGTTATGAAAGGAAAAATATTTTTGAAGAAGAAAGGATATTTTCCTCAAGAATTCAATTCAAGTGTTTTATCAAAATTATTTTCCATCTAAGATAATAAAGGGTTCTGTTTCTATCCATATTTTTACATTGGTTTGACTATGTTGTGATGGAATTATGATTATGAATTCCTTTATCATATATGAATTGATTTATGATTTCATGATGTTTCAAGAATCCCATTTTTGTTACATGTGTTATGCGATGATGCATGTTTTATGATTATGTGGCACACATAAGAAAGGATTAATTATAAGATGGGTGGGACCTATATCTCCCTCCAATGCATTGGGTAATGATTTTATATCTCATGAGATAGACATGGCTGGAACGGAAGGTTATTTCGGTTCAGTGATACAGGACTGAAACGAGGAGTGAACTCGGTTCAGAAAGGGACTTTGTCCACTAAGATAGTCTTGGCAATGAGTCATGACTAACAAGAAATGATTTTCCATGATTATGTGTGCATTCCACAAAGTTTCAAGTTTTATGTTATGATTTTGGGGATCTCATTTTCACTTCTATGATTTATTCCATGTTAAGATATTATGATCTCTTTTGCAGGTTTTTATTTTCAAAAAGATATGATATGATTTTTATTTCCTTTATTTTCCCTTGCTGAGCATTTGAGCTCACCCTTTTATGTTTTCTTTTCCCCAGGCCAGGAAGATGGATATTAAGTAGAATATTCTAAAAGGGACCCTAGATATGATGAAATAAATGGGAGACACTGTAGAAGATTTATGAACCAGTTGTTTATGTTTCCCAGTTTCTAAAGACACTATACCTATACGGTCCTTTGTGGTTTTGTCATATGTTGTAATAAGTGTGATTCAATTTTGAAGTATTAACAATGTATGTAAAGTATGGGTCGTTATAGTTGGTATCAGAGGAAAGGTATAGTCAACCTTTGGAAACTAGGATGTGAAAGCCTTAGTAATAACCCTAAGGATAAGTCTAAGCATAGAACACAATTTTAGAAATGGCCTTGAATAACCTAGGATAAGACCATAAGCATGAAAATTTTATTCTTGAATTATGTGGTTTCCTATTATAATTAGTGTTGCTCACACTATTCTTCTTGGTTTTAGTCAATGGCTGGAACCCGAAGGAACCGTGTTAATGCGGAATGCGATGGGCAATGCAATGATTGTCCCCCTGAGCAACCAAACGATATGGGAGCTGGAATGCAAAATCTTGTAGCCATGCTCACAAAACTTTCTCAAGCTATGAATCATGCAGGATTTCCAAACGAACAAAGGAGGGAGCAACATTCTGTTGAATCCTTCATGAGGCAGCGTCCACCATCTTTCAGCGGGTCTACTGATCCATTAGTTGCTGAACAATGGATTAGTACTACTGAAAAGATATTTTCAGTTCTTCAATGTTCTGAGCATGATAAAGTTATCCTAGCAGTGTATCGTTTGGAAGGAGATGCGGATCAATGGTGGAATCTTGTTAAGAATACGAGGCAAAGGGATGAAATTGAGTCTATGGAATGGGACGAGTTCAAGAACTTATTTTTCAATAAGTACTTCCCTCGTATTCTCCGAACAAAGATGGAGAAAGAGTTCCTTGAACTGAAGCAAAGGGATGATGAATCTGTTAGTACCTATGAAGAAAATTTTACAAGACTTGCAAGGTACGCTTCTGGTATTATTATCCAACCTGAGAGTAAGATCGATCGATTCTTTAGTGGCTTAAAACCAAGTCTTCGAAGGGCATTAGCCATAAGGGACTTCAATAGCTACGAAGAAATCGTTCGATGTGCTCTCAAAGTCGAGATGGAGATTGGAGTAACCCATCAGTCACATGGGTTTGATAAGAAGAGGAAGATGGAATTCAAAGAAAAATCTAAAGAGCACACGGAAAAGAAGATGAACTTTCCCTTATGCTCAAAGTGTGGAAAGAAACATGGAGGGAGTTGTCTTAAAGGGACAAGTAAATGTTTTAAATGTGGAAAGGAAGGTCATCGGGCATTTGAATGCCGTGATAATGGGAAGAAGATGTCTAATGATGCAAACAAAGGAAGGGATACACAGAATGAACCTGCTACACTTCAATGTTTCAAGTACAAGGAGATGGGGCATTATGCCAATCAATGCCCAAATCCAAGGGTTGATTATGATGGTCGACGTCAACAAACTCTTAAGGCTAAAGACAAAGGAAAGTCACATGCAATTTCTATCAGCGATGTGGAGTACGATAACGATGTGGTGAAAGGTACACTTACCATCCACTCTAAAGTAGCAAATGTTTTATTTGATTCTGGATCCACCCACTCTTTTATTTCTGAAAAATTTTCTAAGGGTATCACCGTATTACCTCAACAATTAGATGTTGAGTTAGCTGTGACAACACCTAATGGCACATCAATCGCATCAGAAGTTTATAATTCTTCTCCGATCGAAGTTTGTGGGAAAGTGCTTCCTGCAAATCTTGTGATCCTTCCTTTAGTGGAATTTGATGTGATTCTTGGCATGGATTGGCTTTCTCTACATGGAGCTCATATCAATTGCCAAAGAAGGGAAGTCACATTTCATATTCCAGATGAACCTACGATCGTCTATCAATGCAAGGATGAACATAACCTTCCAGTGGAAATTTCTTCCATCTTATGGGTATTGATTCCACTAAATGAAGGTTATTTATCTCAATGGTTGGTGAGAAACTCACGATTAAGAATATGCCCATTGTACGTGAGTTTGATGATGTCTTTCCGGAGGAATTGCCGGGTCTTCCACCAAATCGTGAAGTTGAGTTTTCAATAGAACTCGTACCGGGTGCTTTGCCTATTTCAAAGACACCTTATAGAATGGCCCCAATTGAGTTGCAGGAATTGAAGAAGCAACTCCAAGAGAATCTTGATAAGGGATTCATACGCCCTAGTGCGTCACCTTGGGGAGCACCTGTTCTATTTGTTAAGAAGAAAGATGGATCAATGAGACTCTGCATTGATTATCGAGAACTTAACAAGATCACTATCAAGAACAAATATCCTCTCCCACGCATTGATGACTTATTTGACCAACTACGCGGAGCTCAATACTTTTCCAAGATTGATCTTCGTTCAGGGTATCATCAATTAAGGGTCAAAAGGGAGGATATACCAAAGATGGCTTTCCGTACAAGGTATGGACACTATGAATTTATAGTGATGCCATTTGGTCTTACTAATGCCCCTGCTATCTTCATGGATCTAATGAATAGAGTCTTTAGAGACTATCTTGATCAATTTGTGGTAGTCTTTATAGACGATATTCTTGTCTATTCAAAGAGCAAGGAAGAGCATGAAGATCACTTGAGAATTATATTGAAGACCCTGAGAAAAGAGAAGCTTTATGCCAAATTTACCAAGTGTGAATTTTGGCTTCAAAAAGTTGCATTTTTGGGTCATATAATCTCAAAAGAGGGGATATCTGTGGATCCAGAAAAAACAGAGGTTATCGAAAGATGGTCAAGACCAACAACAGTAACTGAGATCTGAAGTTTTCTTGGTTTGGCTGGATATTATCGACGTTTTGTAAAAGATTTTTCACGATTATCTAATCCACTCACCAAGTTGACTCGGAAAGGAGTTAAGTTTGTCTGGACAGAGGAATGTGAAGAGAATTTCAAGGAGTTGAAAAGAAGGTTATCCAGTGCACCTGTGCTCACACTGCCTTGTAGTGGAGAAAGGTTTGTGATCTACAGTGATGCATCCAAGAAGGGATTGGGGTGTGTTCTTATGCAAAATGATATGGTGATAGCTTATGCCTCACGACAGTTGAAAATCCACGAACAAAATTACCCAACACATGATTTGGAGTTGGCTGCGGTAATCTTTGCATTAAAGATTTGGAGGCATTACCTTTATGGTGAAAGGTGTGATATTTATACTGATCATAAAAGTTTAAAGTATATTTTCACACAAAAGGAGCTGAATATGCGCCAAAGAAGATGGTTGGAGCTGATTAAGGATTATGACTGCTCAATCCATTACCACCCTGGGAAAGAAAACAAGGTGGCAGATGCATTAAGTCGACAAGACCATGCTAGTTTATCCATGATGAGGATCACAAAAGATCCAATATTTATGGATTTACAAAGGATGGATCTTGGAATTATAATGGAAGGAAAAAAATATTATCTTTCTCAAATGAATGTTCAACCATCTATACATGTGAAGATTAAAGAGGCACAGAAAGAAGATGTCGAGTTACAAAAGAAGGTGAGAAATGTTCCTGAATTCAACCTTGGTTGTGATGGGATAATAAAGTTCAGGAATCGGGTTTGTGTTCCTCCCATCCCCGAATTAAAGAAAGAGCTGCTGGATGAGGCTCATAGTTCTTCATTCTCTATTCATCCTGGAAGCACGAAGATGTATAGGGACCTGAAAGAGTACTTCTGGTGGGATGGCATGAAAAGAGATGTTGCTGAATATGTCTCTCGATGCTTGGTTTGTCAACAAGTTAAAGCTGAGAGACAGAAGTCTAAGGGGATGTTACAACCATTACCCATACCCGAATGGAAATGGGAAAACATCACTATGGACTTTGTCACAGGACTTCCTAAAACATCCAAAGGCAATAATGCTATCTGGGTCATAGTTGATCGTCTTACAAAGTCTGCACACTTCATTGCTATTAGAGAGGATTTCTCTCTAGATCAGCTTGCCAAGATATATGTAAAGGAAGTGGTAACATTGCATGGAGTACCACTTTCTATTATATCTGATCGAGATCCGAGATTTACCTCGATGTTCTGGCGAAGTCTTCAGCATACTCTGGATACAGAGTTGAGTTTCAGCACTGCTTATCATCCCCAGACAGACGGTCAGTCTGAGAGAACAATTCAAACCCTAGAAGATATGTTGAGAGCTTGCTCTATGGATTTCAAAGGAGGTTGGGATCAACACCTACCTTTGGTGGAATTTTCTTATAATAATAGCTTTCACTCCAGTATTCAGATGGCTCCTTATGAAGCTCTCTATGGAAAGAAATGCAGGACTCCAACTTGCTGGGATGAAGTTGGGGAAAGAAAGCTATTAGGACCTGATCTCGTTCATGAAATGGCAGAAAAGGTCAGATCTATTCAACAACACATAAGAGCAGCTCAGAGTCGACAGAAAAGTTATGCCGACAACCGAAGAAAAGACCTAGAGTTTGAAGTGGGTGATAAAGTGTTCTTACGAATATCTCCCTGGAAGAGGGTTATGAGATTTGGAAAGAAGGGGAAGTTGAGCCCTAGATATATCGGTCCTTTTGAAATACTGGATCGTGTTGGGAAGGTAGCTTACCGATTGGCGCTTCCACCGAATCTCTCTCAAGTTCACGATGTGTTCCATGTATCTTTCCTGAGAAAGTACATACCAGATCCTTCACATGTACTCAGCTCAGAAGTTGTACCACTGGAGCAAGATCTTTCTTATGAAGAACAGCCGATAGAGATTCTGGATCGTAGCGAAAAAGTCCTACGAAACAAGATCACTCGCTTGGTGAAAGTTTTATGGAGAAACCACCAACTTGAAGAAGCTACATGGGAGCTTGAGGATATGATGAGGGAGAAGTATCCTCATTTGTTTGTTGCAAAGTGACGAATTTCGAGGGCGAAATTCTTTTTAAGGGGGGTAGAATGTAACACCCGAGACTTTTATGTTATATAAATCATCAAAGGAATCTTTTTCTACACAACACTTTCTTGGCTTGCTTTACACGCAATCGCGACCTTCCTCGATAGCTTGCGTCGTACGCAATACCGAGTTTCACTAAACAACAATATGCTATTAAAACTAGCCGTTATGAATAGTAATAACCACTTTTTGAAATTTTATAAATTTTATTTTTCAAAACGGACTTCAATTTTGGACTTAGAATATCGAAATTAGCCTAGGGTGAAATTTTGGTATTTTTCTGAAAACTTTCAATTTTTGATGAATAGTGAAACCACTAAGTGGTAGGTTAAAAACCGAATTTTGCATAAAACTTAATTTTACCGCTTCTGTGAATGGAATTTCAAAAATCCGAGAGACACGGTTAATATCAAGGACTAAAATGTGGTTCAATGAGATGAAAATAATTTTTTTGGTGAATAGTAACTTTTTACTATTTTTACCGCGGTTAATAGTAAATAGGGTAACTAAGGGTAATTATGATATTAATATTACCCTAACACATGTCATAATTCTATTGGACAAGTGTAATTCGACAAAAAACAAACTTAGGAATAAAATATGACCATTTAGGCCCACTTGGATTAGATTAGGACATTTATTATTAATTTATTTAAAGAAGGGTTAAAATAGTTAAAATCAAAGTTTAATAAGTAAATCATTTTTAATATAGGGTTATACATAAGATAAATTCGATTGTAAATATTCATTAGAAAGCTAAAAAGCTTTCCTACATGATGGTATTTTATTTGTAATTTTTAGACATCAAATAATTTAATTTATTTATGACACAAAGATGATGCAGTAATTATCTTATTAATGAAATATTGACAAAATTGATAATATAAATACCAAATTAAATGTAATTTGAGACTTTTTATGAATTCCACTAATTTTCTAGGTTACTATGATATATTAGTATTGATTTAATCAACTTGGTTCGAACATATAATTCTGTTATGACTTTGACAAAAATCATATATCAAATAGTGTCAAAATTGACACAAAATAGTTTTTAAATCAAATATTATATTATTAATTGTTATTTTATTCCTAAAAATCTAAGGTTCGGCCAAATGACTTAGATAAGGATATATATTTTAATAATAAACAATTTGGGGTTCGTTTGGCATGTTATAGTAAGTGTATTAACCATATAGTGAAAGAAAACAAAAAGTCATGGTAAAAGTTAAATTATTTAACTTAGAGTTAAATCTAATTGATAAGGTTAAAATAATACCCTAAACTTGTCTAAATTCTATTGGTTTATAGGATTTCGACCCATCCCCACTTTGGCTTCGAAATAAGACCCTTTGGAACCATTATAAACCGATTTTGACTTTAATATAAAATAATATTTTGAGATATTCCTAAGGTGCCCCTCTCCTCCCTTATAAAAGGGCACCTCCTCCCCCTCCTCCTCACACCAATTTGAGCACTCAAGCTCGGCCAACCCCTGCCATTTTCTCCTCTCCACTTCCCTAGAATAATCCTAGAGGTCCTGGTCTTCTCCAAAGACCAATCTTAGTTCCTTAAGTGGAGGATTCAAAGAGGCGTTCCAAAGAAGAGGTAATATCCATTACCGATCTTTTCAATTTCTTTCTTCTTCAACTTCTTCTTCTTTAGTTGTTTCATGATAAAGTAATAACATCAGTATTACTTACATACTGATATGTTATTATAAATATGAAACAACCCTAATTCACCTTCTATCCATCCTACGGAAAAAATGAAATCACCGCGCGTGCGTACGTACGGAATACCGTCTCCACGCCGTGGTGTAATCTATTTTCCACCATCACCTTACAAGGATGGGTATAATGGTGTAATGAGTAACTATATATGATTATTATTAAGTAATATTGATACTGAAATAATATATATATATACTCCAATACAATTCCACGATCATAGGAACGATATCATCACTCGTGCGTACGTACGGAATACCGTCTCCACGATGTGATGCGATTCGTTCTACATGATCTTCATTTCATAATGATTATATAAATAAATTGAATGAATGAATATGGTATATACTACACTAATACCATTCTCGAAATGAATTATCTATAAAGATAAGAATAAGAATTTATTCGACAAAACACGCATAAGAACAAAAAGATATAAAGACCCGAGTAACAAGTAACAATGAAATATTACTAACAAGAAGCTAATAATATGACCATATATGATCTCATATCAATATGTATGATTCTGGAATAAGTCAATAACATTATTTAAACCATTATACAGGAGCTTCGGACACGAACAAAGCAAATCGGACCTAAGGTAAGGGAAATATCACAATCTCATTTTTATCCGAGATTGTTTATTCGTAAGTATTTACTGGGGTGTATTTTATCATCCACATCCATGTTTCGTCAATATGTAATATTATTTGCATCCACCTACAATTGTTTAAATCCATTTTTACCCTTCGGTGAGTTTTTAGTAATATCTATGAAAGGAATCTTTTGTCATACGAGGTACTTTTTGACTTTTCCGACAAAAGTACGAAGAATGTTTTTTTTAACTTATACGGCATGAATGGATTTTTAAAACATTATTTCCAAGAAGCTTCCTTTACAAGTTTTCAAGTTTATTTTTAATCAACTTCTTTTATTTTAAAGTTGTATGACATGTTATGAAAGGAAAAATATTTTTGAAGAAGAAAGGATATTTTCCTCAAGAATTCAATTCAAGTGTTTTATCAAAATTATTTTCCATCTAAGATAATAAAGGGTTCTGTTTCTATCCATATTTTTACATTGGTTTGACTATGTTGTGATGGAATTATGATTATGAATTCCTTTATCATATATGAATTGATTTATGATTTCATGATGTTTCAAGAATCCCATTTTTGTTACATGTGTTATGCGATGATGCATGTTTTATGATTATGTGGCACACATAAGAAAGGATTCATTATAAGATGGGTGGGACCTATATCTCCCTCCAATGCATTGGGTAATGATTTTATATCTCATGAGATAGACATGGCTGGAACGGAAGGTTATTTCGGTTCAGTGATACAGGACTGAAACGAGGAGTGAACTCGGTTCAGAAAGGGACTTTGTCCACTAAGATAGTCTTGGCAATGAGTCATGACTAACAAGAAATGATTTTCCATGATTATGTGTGCATGCCACAAAGTTTCAAGTTTTATGTTATGATTTTGGGGATCTCATTTTCACTTCTATGATTTATTCCATGTTAAGATATTATGATCTCTTTTGCAGGTTTTGATTTTCAAAAAGATATGATATGATTTTTATTTCCTTTATTTTCCCTTGCTAAGCATTTGAGCTCACCCTTTTATGTTTTCTTTTCCCCAGGTCAGGAAGATGGATATTAAGTAGAATATGCTAAAAGGGACCCTAGATATGATGAAATAAATGGGAGACACTGTAGAAGATTTATGAACCAGTTGTTTATGTTTCCCAGTTTCTAAAGACACTATACCTATACGGTCCTTTGTGGTTTTGTCATATGTTGTAATAAGTGTGATTCAATTTTGAAGTATTAACAATGTATGTAAAGTATGGGTCGTTATAAAAACCATCTATTTTATCTCAAAAATAAATAAAATATAACAAGTTATAATACTTTCTATCTCTGAGATAATTAATAAATTATCATTTTAGGTCGATGCAAGTGATCACAATATCTTCCTTGAGAATAATTATAAAACTATTCTCAATAATTTGTATCTTTATATTATTTCAACAATACATGAGGTATTATTTATAACCATTCTTTAAAAAAATTATCCTTTACAATTTCATAATTATACACTAATAATTTAATATCATTTTCATTAGATAATTTTTATCATAACTGCCCTTGGATTTTTTATGATTACATCCTAATAAATTTCCTTACAAACCATCCTTCATAATTAAATTGTTATCTTTGATTATTTTAATTATAATTTATCCTTTGATAATTTTCATTATAAATTATCATTTGTTAATTTTCTTTATAAATTATCCTTTTATAATTTAGTTTAATTACAATTTTATAATCATTGTTGTCTAATCTGATGTAATTTTCTATTTAAAATTAGAATATTTATTTTTGATAATTTCATGCAATTATCTTTTGATATTTTTTTCACCTATCCTTTGATAGAAAAATATCCTTTGATCATTTCAATAAATTATCCATTGATAATTATCATATAATAATTTCTTATAAGTTATCAATTGATAATTCTATATTATTATATTCTGAAAATATCACTCTATTATCCATTGATAATTTTTTATCCAATTCATTTGATAATTCATGAAAATTATCTTTTCATAAAATTGTGAAATCTTAATTTGATAATTTTCATGATTATCATTGTCAAAATTGTGAAATTATCAATCGATAATTTTCCACAATTATAAATGTTAAAATTTCACAATTATCAATTGATAATTTTCCACAATTATCACTGTTAAAAATTTTTCAATTATCAATTGGTAATTTTTAAATTTATCTTTTGATAAGTATTTCTTAAATTATCCATAAAAATATTAATATTTGATTGAAAGTACATATATTCCTTCAAAAATAATATTGGGATTAAATTTATTCTTTTCTATACAAATCCCATGATACATAATTTTGATCAACTTCACAAAATATATTGAATTTAGATGTTTGAAATAAATAATAAAATAATTAAAAAGAATATGTGAATATGAGATAAGGGTAGGTGTGAGGTAGAATATGAGTAGGGGAGAGGGGAATTCATATGTTTTTTGGGCACCGACCCTTTTATCCATTCAACATGTTTTTTTATTTCATTTTCATTAAATGATTCTTTTTTAATTATTCCATTTATTTATTATCATTATTTGTTTCTCTCTTGTATTATTCCATGCACCACACACCCATACCCATTTATGGGTTTTTAATTCCCCTATAAAATTCACATTTAAAGTCCCATTATACAACACATTTAATAAAACCGTAATAAATATGTATATTAAATGTAATCAATATATATACACATATATATGCATTATTTATATATATGTTTATATACACCAACATATAAATATTTAAACCATAAATAAATATATATATATTCTCACACATATATACATATATACTCTCACTCATATATATATATAAACATATATACATACATATATATATTTAACCCATATATATACAAATTATATATATTGACACATCCGCATATACACGAACACATGTATATATATACATACATATATTTTTCACATATATATATACAATTACATTTTTCACACACACAACTATCCCCAATTTAATAATAATAATAATAACATCATTTATTATTAGTATTATAAAATATATAACATTATTTCGGCCATTATCTATTTCAATACAGCTTCCTTTAAAAACCAAATGTTAATTTTTTATTAACCACACAATTTCATTTATTTATCACATGTAACAATAACACTATTATTATTTGATCAAAAATAAATATACAGTAATGTAATAATGTATCTCATTGTTTATGGGAATTTAATGACTCATTTAATTTCCATTTAAATTACTTAAATGAAAAATAATATTATTATTACAATTATAATAATTATTGTTATTACCTTTACATGTGATGTTAACAAACACCAAACATGAAGAAAGTTTATATAAAAACTAGGGTAGGCCACATATCCCAAAAAAAATGGTGGTCTCATGATTCTCATATGACCCACCATTTGTAAGATATAAAATTATTTCTAGAAAAATAATATAATCAAAATATGAAATTACTTATCCTCAAGTGTAATATGAACAAACATTTAACAATCACAAATATTATACATTTATTAGGGTAAACACCTTTTCTCAGATATAACGATGTTCTTATATTGGTCATAAGATGTACCATTTAAGATATATTCAATTATTTTCTATAAATCATACACACATAAATATAATCAATTTAAAACATTTTTTTTGTGTTGAGGAACTAAGAGGCTCAGAATCTCACACTAACTCAATGCCTATCTTTATAAATATTCCATATAATATTCCAAGATAATCCTTGGGATTTTTTCATTATGAAAATACTTTAAAACATTTAATTCTTGATTTTTAATGAAAAATTGAATTTTCACATAAAGAAATTATTAATTTCTTAAAAAGAAGGTTATGTAATGTCTTTAAAAGTTATGGATATATAAATTATTCCCTTATATAGACTGATCATCCTCATTAAGTATATCTATAGGTGCTACTTAAACATCTTAGGCCACTAAGCTCAAACATCATATTTTCTTTCCCACATTTGCACTTGGATCTATCCATGTTGAAACCGAATCTAGACTAGTGGTTACTTATTTACTTTCAACACCTTCTCAATTCATGATATGATCTTCACTGAATGCTTCTAATAAGATAAAATGGTCTCCAGCTCAACTTCACCGAAATAAATAACATGCACAAGGTCAGGTATTTTCCTCCAATGGTAAGACACATGAAACATGTCATGCATAAATCAATATTGAGAAGGGGGTCCAGATGATATTACATAGCCCATATCCACTCGGTGATCACAAAGGGTTAAACAAAAATAGGTTCTAAATTACCCTTCTTCCTCAGATGTATCCGCCCCAACCAAGGAGTCACTCACAAAAAAACCGAGCACCCATAGATGATTCCACATGCTCCTCCAATGGTTGGTAAAAAACTTTTATTTTAATTTAAGAGGTGATAAACCTATTAAAAATCAGATGAACTCTCTTGGAGGCCTCATGAACCAAACCAGGACCACAATATCTACAAGACCTGCCTCATACTAAAAAAGTGGTGATCAAAATGGTTTATCTTAAAGGGCCTTATAAGGTTCTCTCTAGATCCAAACCAAGTAACTGTTGTTGAATATGAACTCAATAAAGGCTATGTGACACCCCATTCCCCACCAATGTATATAATTAAAGCTCAAATCATATCCTCCTATGTGAATATAGTCTTGTTGGAATATCTGTCAGTCTGAGGATATTATGAAGTTCTCAATATCAATTTATTTCCTATAGATTTCTACAATACATTAAAAATCATAAAAGTAAAACATATGTCTCATTCTGAATCAATTCTCAAGGAAACTAGATAAAAGCATATGATCTCTCAAACATAGAGATTTCCCCACACTTCTACTGAGTGAGTCTCTAAGATTGGTTAGTAGTTAGTAACCATATTTATCAAATAATAAATCACCTAGATTATGTCATGATTTCTTGAAGTTATAGAAAACCTCATCCAATGGTCCATGGTGATGTCCTCCCACCTATAAATTGTTATTGGGAGTTTCTAAAGTAATACACTAGGACATTGGTGTTTGGACGTCACCCTCTAATAGGTAAGGAATCAGAAAACGAAACCAAAAACCTCTCTCTTCATCCCTAGCCCTCATAACTCTCTCCAAAAGTCATGTTACATATTTTTCACACCAGGATATACATCCAATCTAGAGGTATTATAATCCATAATCATCTCCTTTGTAATGAAATAATAAACTAATACTATTATATACACCAAGATCACATAATGATCCATCAAACATTTGATTATTGAGTCATCTGCAGCTAGTTTCACCCTCATTACAGCACACTTTTAGTATGATTTTGTTTATCCTTTACCTTATCCACAAGTAATTATGTTAATTTCATGAGAGAGAAATTCATAGAACCTTATTCCTCCAAGGAATCCACCCTCCATTCATCCAATAAACTCATCAAACATCAATTCTTATGTGAGTAACTATAGATTAGTTTTTTCTCAACCAATTTCTTATGACTAAAAGAATATGCAATGACACTACCATTCTCAGGTGCATAATAAATATAAAACTTGAACATTTGTGGAACCCCAACCTAGGATATATATCTTAAGTTCAAGTACCTTTGTGTGGTGATATAGAGAATACTCTTGTGGACCGTGTAAACAATAAACCTATCACTGAAGAGATACCATCTCCAATATTTTAGAGCATGAACCATGACTTACAGTTCCAAGTCATGTGTAGGGTAGATCCTTTAATGAGGTCATAGTTTTCACGGCCTATAGGTTACTACATACTCTATTTACATTAAAAAATCTCTCATACCAATACCTGATTCATCATAGTACACTACATAACCAATCCCTGGCCCAGGGAGTGTCATTACCAGAGCTATAGTAAAACATTTATTTAGCTCAATGAAATCCTCTCCACACAAGTATAACCATTGGACCGCCACTTATTTATTTTACAATGTTATCATAAGTGTTGATATTCATGATAATTTCAAGATAAACCATTGGTAATATCATATTAAACCTAAAAGTCTATTAATATTAAACAAAATTTGGGGAAAATTTCTAGGACATGACTACCTCAACCTTCTCTAGGTCTAAAGATATTCTATTCTCAAATGCCACATGTCTTAGGAACATAACCTATGGAATCTAGATGTCACATTTTTATAATTTGGCATTATTTTTGCTTACTCAAAGTGTATTGAGGTCTATATCTAGTTGCCTAGAAAGTTTCTATTGTGTTAGTGAGTAGATGAAGATATATTCAATGAAAACTATGATGAACGAGTCTGTGTATGTCTTAAAGATCTTGTTCATGAGGGTCATGAACATTGATGTTTCATTTTTCAGCCATAAATACATCACCAAGTACTTATACAGTCCATACATATTCTAAAACCCCTTCATTGGAATGTCATTCTCTCTAACATGAAACTAATTATATCTTGATACAAGATAAATTTTGCAGAACCACCCTACTCCTTTTAGATGATTGAAAAGATCATTCATCCTAAGAAATGTATATTGATTCTTCCACATCACCTGGTTCAACTTCCAGTAATCAATTCATAATCGAAGACTAAATTACACCTTCCTAGATAAAAAATAGGTGAACCACATGGTGATATACTATACCATATGAATACCTTTTTATTTAAGTAATCAAACTGAACCTTGAGCTCCCTTATCTAAATTGGCTCCATATGATTCAAGGGTATCAAATTGGGAAAAACACTTGGTATGAGATCAATGTCATCTTAATATTTAAATCCTCTATAGTCTCCACTAGGTAAACTCTTCCCAAAAAGGATTTAAACCCATTATTCCATATTCTAAGGGCCTTTTATTATTTGTAAGGATAAAAAATGGCAGCGTTAAAAATCATAGATTATTCGACCATAGTTCTAAACTTTTATTCATAGGTCACATACTAAGATAAAGACATATTATTTAAGAGCCCTTACTACCTTAACCGCTTTGTAGTTGTGGGAAGATTATCAACATCATTCTCATACAAGTTTAGTGGTAATGTATAAATATCATCCCTAGTAAAAGTATTATAAACCCACTTCTCAATTAGATCCCTAATTATATGTTGAGGAAACATCTTTTGTAACATGAAAGAACATTATGAATATAAAAATATCTAATTTAGTCTTTGGGATCACAAAAGGTTCTCCCAAGAGTCAATGGAATCAAAACAGGTTTTCCTTAGAGTATACCCTTAACCCAAGGTATACACATCCTAGATCTAACCCATGTTTCCATCCATACACATTAGTCAAAATCATCATATATATACTAACATAACAACATGCTCATTTTAACTATTCAATTCCAATAATGATATATCACAACTTCCTGAAACACATAAATATCATGAAATTAATAAAACTATACCCACCAAAACGGACGAGTCAATGAATTTAATTAATAATTAATATACAACACAAAAACAAGTATATACATTACATGTGAACCTGAATTGATAGTCATGATGCATGAAATCATATAAAGTATAAAAATCACATATAAACATCATGTGAATCACTAAAGGTGAGTTTAATCAATTGTAATAGCAAAATATAATTTCTCCGTTTATGGAAACATAGAGGTCCAATAAACAGAGTGGTCCATACACTGTCATAGTTCCCCTGTACGAGTCCTAAATGTCATATTTTTTGTCTAACCTCTCCCAACCAAAGGGAATGATAATATATTTTTGTTAGTCCTAACACCTGGATACCATTTTTTATCATCCCAACCAAAACCACTAGGTATATTCAATAATCCCACATGAACTCATAAGTGCAACCTCATATGCAAGAGGACACCAACTGGCAGTCAGGGTAAGATTCCATCAATGGGGAGACTATACCCTCATCATCATGTCATAGGATCAATAATGATAAATAATCAATATAATGAATAATCAATCTTACATGAAAAAATGAAATAAATTACAAACATGACAAGTAAATAAAAACAACTAGAAAAGTGGAAATAAAGTCCAAAGTAATAAAGCTGGTAAATAAAAAAATAACAAAATGCACATCATGATGATGTCCGTCCTAACCACCCACCAGCTCCGCCCTCCTCAGCTCAGCCATCAATTGGGGGCCAAATCTATTCATCAGATCCATCATGAAATCTACTAGTGTATCAAAATTACCAAGTTGGGTGTAGGTACAAAACATTGTAGGACACCACAAAAGAATCCTTAACATTATGTCCTCAAGTATATAAGTGTATTCCATAATAATAATAAATGCATTACAAGAACATAAACACACAATACAAAACTGACTGATCATGTTCTAACAACGATGCCTTAATCACCTAGACTTACCGTTTTATAATCCAAGCCGGTAGGATAATGAAAATATCAAAAGAATCAAGGATTATATATGAGGATAATGAAACATGCTACACTACACTGTTTGATTGTGAAAATCGACATCACTACGCTTCAAGGAATTCATGATCTTGACATCCTTGAGGTATCAAGAGATACTGAGAATCCTCTAGTCATAGATAAATATAATCCTTGGCATCCTTTAGTCATCTAGTGCATATAATAAAGGTTTTGGAATAATGAAGGATCAATAATTAGGCTAAGGAATAATGTTAATCAACATTGTGTGATCTTGTAACTCAACATCATTATGCTTCAAGGAAGTTATATTATTGATGCCCCTAGGAATCAAGGGATACACATCATACCCTAGTTATCGAGTAACATACCCCTTGGTATCCTCTAGTCATTGAGTGTGTTATATGACATCCCCGATGCAATCTCTTTATCCATAGCCTGCAAATAGGTCTTCTGTCATCCACATCACAAATCGTGTGAACACCACCACTAAGAGATAAACATGAAATGATGGTCCACCTACCTTTAGTTCAAATAAAATTCCCCAAAATCACAAATAGTGTGGAATGATACATAAATGATCATATCATATCCTCATAAGTAAGGTATCACACACAATACATGTGATAAAGATCGAAAATGAATAATAAGCTACAAAGCACTCATGGAAGCAAGTGTAACCTAATGTTCTCAAGGATACACACACACACACACCCACAAGTGATCATAATGCTGCACAATATCAAAATATTTATATGCATGTTCATATTAAGGCAATATGTGTTAACTATCCCAAAAAGGTAAGGAATTTTCAACCTCAAAAGTTTTCAACACCAATGGTAATGTCCGTCAAAGGTGTGGCTACCCAAACCATATTCATACACAAACTAGAAAAAAAAACAACATGTCAAGGATTTCAAAATCCAAAACCATCGATTTTATTTCAAGTTGATATAAAACATCGAATTTCATAATAATTTTTCCCCAATATTATTCTTAAATTATCATTTTAAGCCAATCCATGTGGTTGCAATATTCTTCTAAAGAATAATTATAAAACTACACTTGATAATTTATATCTCTAAATTAATTCAAGAACACATATGGTATGACTTATAACTATTCTTTAATAAATTCCTAAAATTATACTATATAACTTCATAATTATCCTCTAGTAGTATAATATATTTATTAATTGATAGTTTTTATCCTAACAACCCAAGGATAATTTTTATTATTATATTCTAAAAAATTTCCTTAAAAATTATGCATTATAATTCAAAAGAAATATATTTTAATTTTATTTATAAATCACCTTTTGATAATTTAGTTCAATTATCATGTTATAATCAAATTTGGAAAATATGATGAAATTATCATTTTATAATTATTATATTTTTATTTGAAAAATTTGCGCATTAATCAGTTGATAATTCATGCAATTACCCTTTGAAAATACATTATCCTTTGGCAATTTCAATAAATAAATCATTAAAAATTATCTTATAAACATTTATTATAAATAATCATTTTATAGTTATATATTATCATATTTTAATATTCTCACTCAATTATCCTTTAGTAATTTTTTGTAATTATCTTTTGATTATTCTTGATAATGTTTTTGTTAAAATTTTTCAATCATCATTTGATTTTTTCCAAAATTATCATTATTAAAATTATGAAATTATCATTTTATAATTTTCCACAATTATAATTATTAAAAAATTTCAATTATCATTTGATAATTATATACATTACAATGGTAAAAATTTGTGCAATTATCATTTCATAATTTTATGAATTTACATTTTGTTATTTTTTTTCGTAAATTATCTAATGAAAATATGAAAAATCGGATTTAACGTACCTTAATTCCTTAAAAAACATGGAATGAAATTTCTGCTTGTTAATTTGAATCCAGGGACAATGAGGGAACATAATTATAATAAATATCAGATAATATATTTAATTTAAAATTCTGAAACCAATAATAAAATAATTAAAAAGATTATAGAGTGGGAGGGAAGGATATGTATGAGGGAGAATATGAGTGAAGGGGAGAGGAATTCATGTGCCTATTAGGCTCCATCCCATTCACCCATTTAATATATATATTTTTTCTTTTTAATTAAATTATTAAATTCTTTAATTATTCCTATTAATTAGTATCATTAATATTTTCCCTCTCTCCTATTATTCCTTGTTCCACACACCCATACCCATTTGTGGGTTTTTAGTTCCCCTCTAAAATACACATTTAAAATCCCCGTATACAACAATTTTAATACTTCCTTACTAAATATGTACATTATATGTAATCCATATATATATATATGCATCTATATATGAATACGAATGACCTATATATATATATATATTTGTGTGTGTGTACACACACACACACCCACATATAAATATTTAAACCCACACAAATATATATATCTAGACCCCCACATATATATACTCCCTCTCATATATATTTATATAAACTCATATACATTTCACCCATATATATAAACATTTTATATATTTACACATCTATATATACAATCGCACATGTATATATATACCTATATATTTATCCCTTATATATGCATACATATAATTTAATATTCCACAAACCAAGAATTTTCCACCCAATTTAATAATAATAATATTAGAAAAAAATATAATTAATATTATTAAATATTTCACATTATTTCTACCATTATCAATTTAAATACAACTTCCTTTAAAAATGAATAGATAAATTTTTTATTAACCAAAAAATTACATTTATTTATCACAAGTAATAATTTCAGAATTACTAAATTGGTCACCAATAAATATACACCCATGGGGAAATGAAACTCATTATTTAAATGAATTTAATTACTCATTTAATTTCCATTCTAATTTATTCAACACAAAAGAAATTATATTATTAGAATTATTTTTACCATTATGTATGATGTTACCAAACACCCAACATACACAAATATTATTTTACTATTAGGATAAACCTTGTGTCCTAAACTTAATGGAGGTCTTATATTTATCCTAATATACCACATTTGTGGGATATTAAAATAATTTCTGAAAAATAATAGAATTAAAAGATTAAATAAATTATTATCCTGTGTGATCTGACCAAATGTCTGATGCTCAAAAATGTTATACCTTTGATAGGGACAATAATGCATCCCAAATATAATAATTGTCTCATATTTATCATATGATTCACCATTTGAGGGATATTCAATAATTTTTGGGTAAATTGAGAGTTCATTATATAGATGATTTAATCTTTTAATTTCATCTATGTCGAGGCTCTATGATGCTCAGTAACTCACACCAACTCAATTCCTATCTCAAAAAATGTCCTATAAAATATTCGAAAATTCTAACTGGGATTTTCCCATTATCCATGCATTTAAAATATTTATTAAAATATTTTTATTGATAAATTATATTTTCATATAAGAATACATATAAATAATTAACAATAGGGTTTTTATTATTTTAAAAGTTCAGGATATTACACTCATCACTCTATTCCATAGGGATATACAAAGGAAATTTTTTTCCAACTTAAAACTCTATATCTGATTGATGATTTTAAACATATCACTTTTTTGACACTATGCTACCCTGATGTGTTGATGAATGGATTTAACATTATCCATCATTTATTAAACTAGTTAAGGTCCCAATAGCCTATATTCTCTCACATCATCATAAAATGTTGGTTTTAAACATTTCTTTCCATTTATGGATTTATAAGGTTCCATTTGAATGATTGAGTGGAGGTTATTATTGTATGTAAAATTAACTAGAGGATGATTTTGTCCCAACCCACCTTTAAAGTCCATTAATTAAAATACTAGTATACCTTCAAGTATCATGATTGTTCATTCAGACTAGACATCATTTTGGGGGTTATAGGATATTATAATGATCAAATCTATTTTTAAGTAATGTTGAATAATTTTCCAAAACATTGAGGTGAAACTCAAATCTCAGTCTGATACAATTCGTAGTGGTTCTCCTTGAAACCACACCACTTATCTAATGTATATATTTTCATGTTGATTGATTAATTAGTCTTCTTCAACCAAAAATGAAGTGAGTAATATCTTCAAGATGGACCACCACAAATAAAAAAGAATTATTTCTTCTAGATTCCTTAAAAAGACCCATGATAAGATCTATAATAATGTTATCATATTTCCATATAGGTATAGGTAGTGGTTTCATCATCCACTTTATGTTTTTTATTTATTTTCCTTCACCTATTGGCATACCAAGAACTTTTATGCATATTCAATAATCTTTTTATTTGTTTTTTTCAAAAAATTAGTGATCTTATAAATGTCGATACAAATTTTTTATTTTGGTTGGATAGAGAATTTTGACCTATGATTATCGATCAATAACTCGTTATATTTAATAAGAATTGGTGTTATATAAAATCATGTTGCAAACTTATAACACCTTTCTCATCAATATTTACATATGAGGATTTTTTATTTATTATAATAGGATCCCTTGGATTTTTCTTCATTTTCTATAAAATGGATATTTAAGAAATAACATGAGAATTGTGGGATATTGTTCTTTTATTTATGATTTCTATGTCCTTCCACAACATTTATAATAAGAATAGATCCTTTAAAATTTTTATCATTATTATGGTTGTACGATCTTTTCTACTTAGTGCATATTCAACATTATTTTCTATTTTTAGATGTTAATGTATTGGGAAATCATATTCCTTGATCCACTATAACCATCTCTATTAGTTCATGTCAAGATACTTTTGTATAAATACTTAAATCATGCTCATAAGATTAGAATATATTTCATACTTCACTTTATAGAGATAATTCTTCTAAATCAGTAGTTTGAAGATTACTACACCCACCTCCAAATCATATGTTGGATAGTTTTTATCATGATTGTTCACCTATAGTGAGGAATATTCTATCACATGATTATTATGAATTAACTCAAAACTAAATCCATTATTTGATGAATCATTATAGATCAAAAGTCCTTACCCAAATGTGGTAGTGTGATTATAGGTGTATTTATTTTCTTCATATTCAACTCCAAAATGATCTCCACGCATTCAGCAGTCCATAAGATATTTATAAACTTTAGGGTAAAATTGGTTAGTGGATTTGAATATTGAGATAATTTCACCACAAATCATTTATAGTACTAATATAATAATAGGAAACTAAACTTAACTCTTACACATGTAAATTTGGTCCATTCCCAAATAACCCTTGTCCTCAAAGGATCCACAAATATCATTTATCTTGTGATAATTGTAGAGACCCGAAGCCTGACGTACATGGAAATTACATTACTTTTGAGGAATACTTAGTATAAAACAAAAACACACACACAAGGACCGTAATAGTTTAGCGTCTTTGGAAACTCGAAATATAATCTTCTAATCGTGGTGAAAGATCTTCAACATCTCCCATAAAGATCATCTTTTTTTTCTAAACCTAAATCCTTTCATTATGTCTTGGTGAAAAGAAAACATAAAAGGGTGACCTCAAATGCTCAGTAAGGTTAAACAAAAGAAATATAAATCACTTCATATTCATAAGAACATATCTTTTGGAAATCTTAACCTGCAAAAGAGGTCATAATTTCATAACATGGGATAAATCATAGTAGTGAAATGTAATCCCAATAATCATAACATAAAACATGAAACTTTGTGTAATACGCACATAATCATAGAGAATCATTTCTTGTTTGTCAAGACTCATTTCCAAGACTATCTTAGTGGACAAAGTCCCTTTATGAACCGAGTTCATTCCTCGTTTCAGTCCTGTTTCACCGAACCGGTATAACCTACCGTTCCAGCCATGTCCATCTCATGAGATATAAAATCTTTACCCAATTCATTGGAGGGAGATATAGTTCCCACCCATCTCATAATGATACCATTCTTATGTGTGCCACAAAATCATAAACCATACATCATCGCATCACCCATGTAATAAAAATGGGAATCTTAAACATCATGACATCATAAAACAATTCATATACGATAAAGGAATTCATAAAAAAATTCCATCACAACATAATCAAATCAATGTAATAATAGGGATAAAAACAAAACCCTTTATTTTTTTAGATGGAAAATAATTTTGATAAAACAGTTGAACTTCATTCTGGAGGAAAATATCATTTCTACTTCAAAAACACTTTTCCTTTCTTAACATGTCAAACAATTTTAAAATAAAAGAAGTTGATTAAAAATAAACTTGAAAACTTGTAAATGAATCTTTTTGGAAATAATGTTTTAAAAATCCATTCATGTCGTATAAGTTAAAATAAAACATTCTTCTCATACTTTTGTCGGAAAAGTCAAAAAGTACCTCGTACGAAAAACGACAAAATATTCCGTTCATATCCTTTAATAAAAACTCACCGAAGGGTAAAATTGGATTTAAAAAATTGTAGGTGGATGGAAATAAAATTACATATTGAGGAAACATGTATATGGATGATAAAATACACCCCAGTAAATTCCAAAGTATAAACAATCTCGGATAAAAATGAGATTGTGATATTTTCCCTTACCTTAAGTCTGATTTGCTTCGTAAGTGTCCGAACCTCCTGTATAATGATTTAAATAATGTCATTAACTTATTACAGAATCATATTCATTGTTATTATATCATATATGGTTCACTTATGACTTTATATTACCCGTTCTTTTGTAAATTCAATGTTAAAGAAGCGTTTTGGGTAAAATCATTTCATTTATCATAGGTGTTTGGACATGTTGTTATTGAAATTATTATTACTTATATCATGATTTAATTACTTCCAGAATATAAAACATGATTTATATATCATATATATTCAGTATAAATATATATATAATAGATAGATAAATGAAATGAAACACACCGTTCATGGAGACGGTAGTCCGCACGTACGCATGACCGCTGTTTTCCATTCCTTATTGTCTTGAATGGAAGTAAGTAGATGACATACATATATTAATAAATACAGTAGCTTTATAATGTCATATATTTCATTATTATTTATTATATATACTTTATAATAATTCTTAAATGGTTAACATGGAGAATGAATCTCATCGCAACGTGGAGACGGTAGTCCGTACGTACGCACGAGCGAAGATATCGTTCTCATGACCGTGAACATGTGTTGAAGTGTATTTATACTATTTCAGTATCAATATAAATTTATAATAATCATATATAGTTACTAATTACACCATTATACCCATCCAATTAATGTGGTGGCGGAAAATAGATTACACCACGACGTGGAGACGGTATTCCGTACGTACGCACGCGCGATGATTTTCTTTTTCCGTAGGATGGATAGATGGTTAATTAGAGTTGTTTCATATTTATAATAACATAATAGTATATAAGAAATAATGATGTTATTACTTTATCATGAAACAACTAAAGAAGAAGAAGTTGAAGAAGAAAAAAATTGAGAAAGATCGGTAATGGATATTACCTCTTTTTGACGCGCCTTTTCTTAACCTCCACTTAAAGAACTAAGGATGGTCTTTGAAGAAGACCAGGACCTCTAGGATGATACTAGGGAAGTGTATAAGAGAGTTTGGAAGGGGTTTTCCGAGATTGAATGCTCAAATTTGTGTGAGGAGGAGAGGGAGGAGGTGCCCTTTTATAAGGGAGGAGAGGGGCACCTTTGGGAAAACAAAAAATATTATTTTATTATAAAGTCAAGTTCGGTTTCAAATAGCTCCAAATTGATATATTTCGAAGATATGGTGGGTATGGGTAGAAAGCCTCCTATAAAATAGATTTTAGACAAGTTTAGGTATCAATTTTTACCTTATCATTTAGATTTAACTTTAAGTTAGATAATTTAACTTTTACCGTGTCTTCTTGTTTTCTTACACTATAATGTTAATAAACAAACTATATCAATCCAAACGAACCCCAAGTTGTTTATTATTAATATATCTATCCTTATCTAAGTCATTTTTCCGAACCTTAGATTTTTAAGATTTAAATAACAATTAATAATATAATATTTTTTTTAAAAACTAATTTATGTCAATTTTGACACTATTTGGTACATGATTTTTATGAAATTTATAATAGAATGATAAGTTAGAACCATGTTATTTATATCAACAATAACATGTCATATTAACCTAGAAAATTAATGTAAGTCATAAAAAGTCTCAAATTACATTTATTTGGGCATTTATAACATCAATTATGTCAATATTTCATTAATAAGACAATTACTGTATCATCATTGTGTCATAATAAATGATAATTATTTAATCCCTAAAAATTCTAAATAAATTCCTATGATGTAGATAATTGTATTAGATTTCTTTAGACTATTCATGTTCTAAGTTTCATGAAGTTTATCACTAAATTAAAATTATTATACTTATAAGATTTAAGAAAGTGACATGTTGTCACATTCTTTGGTTTTAATAATAATTAAATTATTTTCATGGAACAAAGTCCATAAAATGAATCTAATCCAACCCTTAGGTTTTATGGGTCTAATTTTAGCCATCCAATAGGATTTTTACAAGTGTTAGGGTAATTTTATAATCTTATATTTACCCTTAATTACCCGATTTACCTTTAACTATATTAAATAAAATTTACCGTAGTTACTATTCACAATGCCCAAAAATAGAAAGTAGCTTATTATCATAATTTAGACCCACTGATTCCAAATATGGAATCCATTTTTCCAAATTCAATACACAAAATATGCATAAATTAAATTAAAATTAATCCTGTTGTCGAAAGAAAATGGGTTTTTCTTTAAAATATTGCAAAAGATTAAATTGTTTTAACCTACGAATTCAAGGTAAAATCAATGCTAATGAAATAAATTATATTAAATGGTAAAAATATATTCTATTTATAATTTAAAACCATTCAATATTATAATTTAACCACATAATATATTACGATGAAAAAAGTTGTTTTTAATTAAAATATAGCGTGTTTTTACTATTCATTAAAATATGAAAGTTATCGGAAAAATATCAAAACTTTATCTAATGAAAATTTTTATATCATGATTCAAAAGAAGAATTTTATTTTTTCAAATTGAACATATAAGCATTTCAAAAACTAGATTTAATGTGGGTGGGCCATCAAAAGGCGACAAAACTTCATTTTTTGAAAAATACTTATTTTACCTGAAAAATTTATTTTGTTCTTATACCATGCTCTAGAAAAGGTGTAAGATGAATAATAATGTTATAAAATTAAAAATTTAGTAAATACTATTCATAACGGCTAGTTCATGACAATATTATAATAATATATCGTTGTTTATTAAAACCCGGTATTGCGTAAAACACACGCTATCGAGGAAGGTCGCGATTGCGTGTAATGCAAGCCAAGTCAGGGTTGCATGTTGTGAAAGAATCCTCCGTTGTTTCATATAACATAATCCAACCATATTTCATTTATACATTGAATATATATGTATATATACTCAATGTTGCGTAGAATAACTATTATCAAAATTGTGTGTAACATGATCCAAGAATAGAGTTGCGTATACTGCAAGATAATACGGTGTTGCGTATAGCGCAAGATAATCTTGGTGTAGAATACAACACAAGACATTAATGAAATTAAAAGAATATTTTCCATAAAATCTCGGGGTGTTACAATAATATTCCCATAGAATATTACTTTCTATATATATTACTCACATTTATTTTACTTTGTATAAAACATCACCTTTATGGAACTATTTTTCACAATACTCAAATTGTCATCATGTTTCTCCTTAATTTTAGAGTATATGATAATATCATCAATAATGACCACCATTAAATTTTATAGGTAATCATTAAATAATTTATTGATTAAGTCCATGAAAATTATCAAATATTTTGTGTGCATTCATTTTGAATCAAAAAATTCATAGTTTCCATATATAGTGAAAAGGTAGTCTTGAGAATAAAATCATTATTTACCATTAATTTATGAAATCTTGATTGAGGTTACATCATATAGAATACAGGTCCCCACATAGGTGACAGAGTTATCATTTAAATTATTTTTCATGTGTGTTTCAAATATTTAATCCCTTTTAATTATTATATTTAAATGTATTTTCATCATTTTAGTATTTTTTTGTGAATTTTGTCCTTAAATGTGGAAATTGATTAATTCAGAAAATTTAGAAGTTTTCTAGAGCTTCTGTTTTTTCAGGAATAACTTTTACAATTTTGATCCAATTGAAGTGATTATTTCATTAGGCCTACCTTATTTGTGTGGTTCATGTTTTTCTTTTGGACACATATCTAGTTTGAAAAGCAATGGCACAAAAAATTTAATCAAGTGGAAAAATATTTGGGCCTGATAGAACGAAACCTACATTACTAAAAGAGGTATATCTTAGTCTAGAGACATACAAATGAAGTGAGTAAAGCTACAATAGAGATATTTCACCATGAATCAAGTACTCATTAAATTTAATGGAAAATTTGGTTAATAAGGAAACCATTTAATGCGCAAAAGTCGAGGGAGTTGAGAAGTATTCTTGGCTAGAAAAAATCTTATTTAGTAATTTGAGTATAACATTTTTTACACTTGTCCAAATAAGATGATATTTTTGGGTGCACTAATAATAGAGAGGGGGAAAATCTTATTAATAAAAATTCCCAAGATTTGGCCATTTACAATGTGAATTAAACTCCAACATTTTGTGGAATGAATATAGAGGGTAATGTTTCCACCACTGAACCCTATAAATATTTGTGTCCAATTCCATTCATGGGTTTTGAAGAATTATAAGGAGAGAATTTACTAGATAATTTAAATATTGATGTTATGTATTTTTCCTCTATTTCTTTTATTAGTTTTATAATTCTATTTTCTTCCACATCCAACTCTATTAATATTCACATTGGGGGGTAAATCATTGGAGTGATCGTGGAAGGGGGAGTATTAATTTTGTAATGTCAGAGACTTGTGATTTAATACAAAACCCTATCAATTTATATTGATTTATTTATATTTTTAAGGTATCATAATTATATTAATGATATCATATTTAGGGTTTCCTATCATCCATTGTGTATTGATTTGGATGAAGATTTTTGAACTCCCTCTGCCTACTTCAGTTTGTCTTGATCGATCAGATTATATTAGGTGGTCAATTTATATTGATAATTGGCATATGTTTTTTAAGAAGTTAATAGTTTTTAGACCTATAATAAGAAAAAATTACCTATCAGGACTTGACTTAGTTTTTTGTAAATGATTAATAAATTTTCATAGACACAGAAGTGGGTTCCATTGATTTCTTTAAAAAACTGTTATTGAAATCTCAATAGAGGAATCATTCATTTATCATTCAGTAGGAAGAGAGGGGGTATAATTATTATGACCATGATGAAATTGAAAAAAGTGATCATACCCTAACTTTTTCACTCTCTTCAACAACTTGTGTTCAAACGTCAATTCTATTTCTTTCTAAAAAAACAATTTAAAAAACAATCTCACTTAATTTTATAATTTCAAGTAAAAAAGTGATTGTTGTGTGCTCCTCTAGGGATACAACCAAGGTTACCAAATTTACTGCATTTTAACTTAAGAAATATTTTTTTTCACACCCCACGATAGTCAAGTGTAAAAATTTAATCCAAAAATTCATCAATCCAATGTATTATTATGTGTCCTTTATTATGATCTTGTTGACTTAATGATAACCAATTTAGAGACACACTAATCCTCAATTATTATTAATGAATATATTTTCATCACCCTACAGTGAATCACGTGGGTGTATGAAACACTTTTACATATTCTCTTGTAGGTTCTTCTTTAGTTTATCCAGTTTAATCGGGGGCATTTTAAAAGGACTATTGTATATGAGTAGAGCTCCAAATATATGATCAATTGAGGACTCAGCCACTTGGTTGAGAGTAAGAAAATAATTCTCATAGGGAAATACATATATGTATTCCCTAATAATGGTAATGTCTTTAATGGTGATCATATCCTTTATATCATTCATTTGAGTCTAATATGATTTCTCATAAGGAAACAATATATATGCTTGAAGAGGATTTTACAAAAAATAATCATCATCATTTTTAAACTTTTATAAAATAATAGTATGATTTGTGATATTGAAGGTGGTTTCTTTGTCCTAGATGTTAACATTGGCCTTATATATTTTACTTTGTTTTTATGTGGGTTGAATTCCCCACCTGGATTGAATTTTTTGTGCTTGGTGGGTAGATCAACTTATTTATCGATAAAATAAAAAAACTATGAGTTTTCATTTGAACTAATTGCATTTTTTAGTAATTTATTAATTATTGAAAGGTTTCATGGGGTTTCTATTTATATTTAGTTCTATTAGATGCCAAGAAAAAAGTTTTCAATGTGTGAAAAATGAGGATCAATGTTTGGGTAAATAGTGAGGCCTCCAAGGAGAGACCATATGCCCTATTTTTTTTCACTATGCATGGTTTGATAAAATATGAAGGTGGGGCATCATTACAATGTGTGAACCACTGAATTTTTTAGTAGAGTAATTCACACAGTTTACACATGATTTTTGAAAAACATGAACATTATGCATGTTCAGTGACTAATGGGCAGTGGTTATGCCCTATATTGTGAATGGTTTCTACATGGTTTGACCAAAGAATATGGGATAACCATGTGAGGTTTGGTTCTTTAGTATCAAGATCCACACAATTTCAGTACAGTTATGAAAACCATGCATTATAATCACGTGTCCCATTAAAAGTGGAAATTTTTCATTTCTCTCATCCCTATATTTCTTATTTTCCTCTTTTTTTGTCATCCTTTTATTGTGTATTATAGGGGGACTCATTTCACTCCCCCTACCATTGGTATTGAGCCACAAAATTTTTATGGGATATTTTTTCTTGATCTTTTTGCAGTATTAGATCTATATTGGTAAGCCCATGATTGCACATTATCATATTCTTCATTTACCTCTCCATACATTGTGTTAAATTTATGTGATTAGTTTTACTCTATTTTCAGTGTGTCTGTATAAAACAATAATTTCTTTATCATAGGTCTTATTTAGAGGCTGTGATTGGAAATCTAGGCATATACCAATATGACATATAAGGTTATTACCATTGTTTTTTTATTCATGAGTGTCCTGGGGGGCATATTTTAGTTCATTGATGGGTAGTCTAAGAGAGACACTATAATTTTAATGTTTGTATTTATGTTATTAAATTATCCCATTAGAGACCATGATGGTCATGCTCCTAAACTCTAAAAATGGGTTAGGCCATGTGGGAGGCTTCGGACCTTGGGTAGTTTTGGTCATGGTGACGTTTTATTTAAATTGATTTGTTCATTTTGATTATTTTTAATTAGTATACATGTTCTTATTTATTGAGTTGAGATCCATGGAATTGTGATGGTCTCAACTCCAGTATTGAGATTTCATTATCCTTATGTACCGAGGTGATGTGATTGTGTCGTGGGGCATGGCCTAAGATATATATATTCATGTGATGTTGATCATTGGTTGGGTGAATCGTCCATTGGATGAGGCGATGAGGCCGTTAGGTTTCGGGAACAACTTGTTTGATATTGAGTGAGGATAATCATCAATATTAGAAACACATACATAGGTGTTGGATGTGCCAGATTGGGGTGGATTAGGTTCTATTGGGTGATTAATGCTCACTCATGTTGGCCAATGTTCCACTGAGAGCCATTTTCCTAAAAGTTGAATCAAATGTTGATGGGGTATTGACCACTCATGTGGGTAGAGGCCTCAAGTAGTTGCAGCTTACGAATTATGATTAGAGGTGCATTCCATATAATTCCATGAGAATAGTGAGGAGCCATCAGATGATAGTGATGAGACATTCGTCTTGGGGCTGAGGATTGCCATGCTTGTGGATGGTGGGTAAGGACTATTTTGGGAGGATGGATATTATTGTTCCTTGAGACATCATTTTTTGATATAAAAGTGATAATACATGGAGAGAAAGAATCAATATTCCTCATACATAATGCTATGATCCAATAAGGTTTCTTATGAGCTAAGGTCCATTGGACCATAACTTTGATTTGGTCATACCTTCGGGACATAGGATACCAAATCGGGACATGAGGAGTCAGTTAGGATGTGGTGTTGGGTGACTATACTTGAGGTGGAATCTGAGGGATGACCTACACTATTTTTTATTAGGGGTTTACTTGGGCTATGAGTGAAGGATTTTGTTTTCCATGGGTATCCTGTGTTGGCCAAAACTGGTGATATCTTGTTAGTTGATATTGGGCACCTAGGAATCTTGTGTTTAATAAATTCATGAAATTCATTTTTTTTATTTTTATTACACACATACTAAATCACAAATATAATATAGGAACACGTTTTTGGAGGCCTAATGATATTATTTCTCCCACTATACATAGGACCTTTGGGACACATAATGATTTTATGGCCTTGTCATCATATAAGGGTTTGGGATATAGAGAGGGACCTTAGTAGTGGTATATTTAGAATGGGATGGATAGTGACAGACCTTGAGGTTCCTGCATTTTTTGATGTTTTTATTTCGTTTCCCTTCTTTCCCATCATTATTTTGTTTGTACTATGGTCAACCATTTTCATTCCTTATACTTATTGATATAGATGAATTGTTTTTAATATGCGTATTAGTGTATAAATGACATGTTTCATTTATTTATCTTATTATGGTTCTATCATTGGTAATTTCATCCACTATTGTATATTATTATATTATATTCCACCAAGGGTGTGTTACTAACTGAAAATTATCATTTTTATTTCTTAGAGGGACATAAAAAAGGATAGAAACATCAAGGAGGTTGGAAATAGTAAATCCCCAAAGAATCATTGATAACAATGTTGATTCCTTCTGAAACAAAGGATCCTAAATTAAGGAAGAAAGAAACATTTTAGCTTGAGGTAGCCTGGGATGCCAAGAAGTCCGTAACTTTATTCCCCTCAGGACAAGTGAGGGAGATCCCCTTATGGGCGCCTGTGATTTTCTTGCACTTGTATATAATATAATCTATGTTACAAGGAACACTTCCACATACCGATAAAGCATTATAGAGTATCATAGAATCTATCTCCACCATCCTTAAATTTATATTCTTTTTATCACATACCTCCGGTCCCAAGAACATCGCCCTAGCCTCTACCTAAAGGGAGTATCCTATTCCATAAAAGGCCGAAACGATAGCCACAACAGACCCCCTCTAGTACCTTATAACACCACCGCCTCTCATCTGCCCCCTGGAGGGATCTATCCGTGTTGAGTTTGAGACCATCATTTATGGGGTACCAATGTACCAACTGACCTTTTCCCACACTCCCCACCTGAGTGGCGTATCCTTCGAAAAAAGGTTGTACTAACAGGGAACCATGGAAATTTGTAGATGATATGACAAAATCCATCAACATATTCATCATTTCGATTCTTATGCTTACTCAGGTGTTGGAGAAATTCTTGTGCTGCATGTCATTCCTAGCTTTCCAAATAGTCCAGCAACCAGCCACAAGTATTATTTCCCTGACTTTCCTCTCTAAACATTTCTCACCTGCACTAGAAAACCACTAATCTAGAACATCATCCTGAATCCCACATGCACCTTGCCATGCTGAAAACATGTTGTGATCCTGCCAGCTCAATCGAGCCCAATCGCTGTTGAATAACAGATGCTCCACTATATCAGATTAGGGATTACTACAGCACCCGAATTTGGATGCCAAGTTAATACACATGCATTGTATGTTTTCATTAGTGGGAATGGAATTATTCCGGACTCTACACAGGAAAAATATATACATATGGGAGATACCATGAACCACATCGTTTCACCCAACTGGCCACCAAAACTAGGGGCCCTTCGGACACTACTATAAGCTTTGATGAAAAAATCGCCGGACGTGGAACCCATGAATTTGAGATGATCAGGATCTTCATTTTGAACAATACCCTTGAAAGTAGAGTGTTGATCATCGTTGATAATGGTGTGGATAAAATTAGAGTACACACTTGCTTCTTTGAAGGATATATATGGTACTGGGCAGATGGGAAACCATAGATTCCCTCCCCCCAATCCTGCTACCCGAAATTCCCCTCACATTTTCCAATAAGCCAACACGTATAAAAAATAAGTCCCTATGAGTATGGTTGAATCATTTTAAATAATCTTGAGGGTTTATATCTCTTCACAACCAAATTCAGACCGTATTTATCTTGCATGAGCTGACCCCATAGAGTCCGACCCTCCATCGCCTCTCATGCAAGCATGGAATGTATCCCCTCCATGGTCCAAGATGCACTCCTCAAATTGATACTTCCATCAGGTATTAGACTTGCAACATGATTCCTTGACACCTAGTGATGCATGTATTCCATCGGAATATCCCATAAGAAGGATACCATTATCCTCTCTATGTTGGCGATAACACTTTTAGGAACCTTCATGGTAGACATGATGTGCATTGGTATAGAAGCTGGGTCACTATTTACCAGTGTAATGCGACCTCTGAAGGACATGAACAAGTTTTTCCAATTGAGTATGTGCCCCATAATCTTGACCACCATCTTGTCAAAGTGGTGAACATGAAGGATATTTGGAATCACCAGGGCTTCAAGATGCTCTATAGCAAAGGACCCTCTTCTCATATTCAACCTATATTCCAAAGATCCATCTCTCCTAGCCGATAGGTCCTTAGTAGTATAAAACATTTTTTTTCTCCCTATTCACCAACTTTACACTCCATTTACAATATTCCCCTAAAATCCCATTCAAACCATCCATTGATCTCCAATGTCCATTAATAAATAAAATTTTGTCATCGGCAAACATGAAGTGTAATATACCATTCTGTGAATATCTATCCCGGTAAGGATGGACTCTTCCCATGTATAGGCCCCTCTTTATAAAGTAGATTAAAACATTTTGAGATAAAATGAATAGGGTTCTAGATTGGGGGTCCCCCTTTCTTAAACCTCAAAACAACTTAAAGAAACTGAATTGTTTACCCATAACTGAAGTGTAGATCCATGCTGAGATAAAGTAGTAGAATAGAAGATCACAGGTCCATTTAGAGAAACCCATGATTTTCAGCACCTTTATAATGAAACACCATTCCATATTGTCATATTCCTTACCATTGTCAAGTTTTATTTCTAGGTTACTTCCAAAATTCTTGTTATTGATCCCACATATCATTTCACGCAACACTCCAATTTTACCCTAAATATACCTCCCTTTGATAAAATTGTGTTTCTCTGCTGCCATCCATCCATTTAAGTGTACCACCAACCTTTTGTCGAGGATGATCTATAGGACCTTATAAGGAATGTTTCACATACTGATAATGCTGTACTGATCTATGTGATGGGGGTTTCTCACTTTTGTTATCATAACCACCTTAGTTTCACTAGCTATGAGTTGTAGATAACCACCCCAAAAGAAATATTTCACGGCTCTCACAAGGTTCCCTTTGATTGTATCCCATGAAACCCTTTAAAAAGAACCAAATATCCTATCCAGCCCTGGAGAGCTGTTAGGGTTCAAAATCCACATCACCTCTCTTACATATTCCTCTTTCAGATACCTCCTAAACCACTCATTTTTCTCTTCGTTACACTATTGGGAATGTCCACAAAGAGCACAGTATCCACAGATGGGTAGCCATATTCCATGTTAGAGTGTGGTCCTGCTAGTAAGTCTTTGACAGTGTCATTGGACATTCAACCTACATCATCTCAGTCATTGGTATATGAACTATCTTATCAGAGAATATATGGCCATTATTAATGACACCATTCATTAATACATGGATGAAAAAACCCAGAATTTCGATCCCCCTCACGAAGCCACATAACCCCTTCTCCCTCTCACGACCGTCTCTCCTTCTTTAAAAGAAGATCATACAAGAGACCCTTCTTAGAACCAAGATCATTAAACAAATTATCATCCCATAATTGTTCCAAGAAGGTTTCCATGAAATCCACTTACATACAAATCAGGATCAGGTCCTGATCTTGTGCAATAACATTATTCCTCCATAATTGTAATAGATTTTTGATCCTCTTAATCTTGTTGTGGAATTTTATCCAAGAGTTCCCTGAGTGAAACTAGTCCCATGTATCCCTGACCAGAACCCTGAAACTCGGCTCTTCCATCCATGGCCATGAGAACTGGGAATGATAGTATCTCTAAGTACAGGGGATCAGACAGATCTGCAAAAAAGTGTTTTCAGATAAGCATAGAATGTGTCAGAAACTGTGGAATCTGGGAAGAGAGAAAGGGCTTCCTCATTCACCAGACACCGACCGATCCAACACCAAATTCATCTCCCCCAACATTGGATATTACAATAGGTGAATTTGTTTCCCTCATAATCGACCTCCATCATAATATTTCTGGCCATGAAAGCATCAAAATCTTGGCTTTCACTTATTGGAAAGGCTCCTCCCCCTTGATTCTCTTATGGAGAAGAAACTTTATTGAAATCACCCCCGAAAATACAGGGGTTTTGTCATCGATATGTCCTTCCAAATTGATACAAATAACCTCTCAATCATGTACAATATATTTTTCATAAATAAAGGAGAACGAGATGGGTTGAGTTCCTCCGGATATTTTCATGGACATGTATTGGTCCGACACATTAATTAAATCCACCAATATATTATCCTTCTAGAATAGTCAAATATGGGAGTTGGGAGGGTTCTTGTGTAGGAAACCATGAACATTTAGCCTCTATTCATACTCATCTATTCTGTCAGATTCTTGTTTTGGTTCAAGAACTGCCACCATGGATACTGAGTGATTCACTAACTCATTGACAAGAAAGTAGTATTTCTCCCTCCCCCAAGGCCTCGGGCATTCCAGATCAGTAAATTAAACACAAAGATGATGATGTATGGATTTGGCCCCATACTCCTTGCCCACTGTTTGTAACGAATACTATGAGGAAACAAAATTAACAGATTTGGACTTAGAACGGGTGCACATGCCATTGTTCCTGGACTTCTGAATGGATAATAGAGTGTGGATCCCTCTTAGAAAATCCCAGGGAGTATCCTATGAAGAACCTAAGATGAAACCATCTTCCACACACCTGACTGGAGATGCAGGGGCCAGGACAGTCGGCAAAAAAAATGTTGACGAAGCATGCTCCAAGGTAGGGGATGTCACATGCGAAACCAAAAGAGACATAAGAGACATACATCTATCAGAAGACTCAGGGGGAAAGGACGGGGCGAACAATATAACTTTCATTGAATATGACAAGGAAGGCTTTGAGACCACCAACACTGAAGATGAAAGAGTAACATGCATCTCACTAGTCGTGGACAAAATGGGAACTTCCATCTCTTATGACCCCATGATCGTTAGAAGAATCTCATAGAGGTTTATGTGGGAAGTGACCCGAGGATCCCATAGAGATAGCCTGTAATGATTGATGTGAAACACCCCATCAAGGGGTGGTCCCACCACCCTTCCATCCACTCTTTAGTTAAAAGAAACCAGATCCTTGTTAGAAGAAGGGGAACCCCAAGACATAGAGGATGAAGCCTCTGAAGCTTGATAAGGGGGATAGAAGACCACTTCTTTTCCCAGATCAAAGATATTGGATGGCAACGAGGATGGGTTTTGATCGGAAGGGCACAAAAACGCCTAACCCTTCCCACAGACCATTTGGAAAACCTACAGAGAGTGATAATAAATTTGACAAGATGAGTAGAAGCGAGGATTGGTGCAGTATAACTAGGCCTGATTTTGTTCCATCAACACCTTGATCCAAAGAACGATCTAATCTAGGATCATACGAGAAATATCCATTTTGACACAGATCCGAGAGATGGATGACTCCTCCATATCAGTAGTTTGAACATGCACACATAGAAACCACCCCAAAGAATCCCCAAATCAACATTAGGATTGGTTTTACATTAGGGGAAGTGGGAGCCCAGGGATGGTGATCTTGACTACCACAAGAGAGCACTCTCTCCGTGAATGATCAACCATCGACCCCCGGGAGAGCGAGATGTGCCACCGCCCAACCCAACAAGGGATCCTACTCTAAACTTTGACGAAGTATGACTTGGAGGCCAGGATGATGCAACATGCCTTCCAGTCTAAGACAGAAACCAAGGATGGGGAGTCGAGCCCCCACCGCATAATGGAGTTCTAAAACAGAGAGAGAAGAGATTTTTCAGCACCAAACCTAGCGACCAGGGTATAATGGAGACATTTAACTACCTCTTCAAAAGATACTGATGAAACTGTGAGGATGTGGCAACCATATTCAAAGAATGAAGACACCCCAAAAACTGTCGAAGACTCCCCTTCCTGGCAAGGAAAATGAGACTGTGATGGGGGGGGGGAAGAGCATCCTTGAAAAAGATCTCAAGAGAACGAAGCGATCCACCATCAGACCCTAGAAGACCTACATCAGCCAAAAGGAACCCTCCTGACGATGGAGGATCTTCAGGAACTGGAGAAACTGGTGGAATTGAGGCATTTGTATTCATTTCTTCCTAAGGCTGGGTTACTGGTTTGGATTCAGTTTTCTCTTTCTTGGAAATAAATTATATAAACCCTTATTATATCATCTCTCAAGTATGTATTCTCCCCAATATCATCCCTTTACACTCTCACTGCTAGTCAACATCCTTTTGTGTACTTTAAGGCACAAATAAGGCCAGTGGGACTCAGCTGGAAACACTTATTGGGTTGGGGAGGAGGCTACAAGTTGCATCAAATATATTCTTGAGTGGGAATTAGTAGTAGAGTTCAGATCAATATAAATGAAATAATGTTTTTCTCCGTTTCTTATTTCGCCTTCTTATTTTGGAAATTGTATACTATAGATTATGATGTTTTCAAAACTAGGTTTATAGATCATGTTTGTGTGCGTGAAGCCCCATGAACGTGGGAAAACCATGCTTCCATGGGTGGGATGTTTTTCTTCTTCTTTTATCTTTATGTAGTTTATATTATTTGAAAATCAAGTGGTAAAATAGTAATGTGATGGTTATCTGTTATTACATGTGACCCATGTCCTAGCATGGAAAGGGAGGATCGTTGAACTCTTGTCCTGTTATGGAATTGGGGTGTTTTTAATGATTATTTTTATTGGCACATAGGATGTTTTTTATATATATGCATGTATCATGATAAAATGTAGTGGTAGTCATTGGGGACTTGGATTTTTCTAAGAGGGGTTGGGTTGTAGAATATGTCAACAAATGATGTTAAGTGGTGTTTTCCTTCATAGATAGTATTTTGTGGCATCTTACTCAACCAAACCCTATATGTAGACCCAATGAAATCTATTTGTGATATGTGATACATATATGTATGGGTTTTACTCTTATAGAATTAGGCATGGATAATGATATGGGGTGATGTTGATCCCCAGTATGGGATAAAAGGACATTAGATTGATGCCCCATGGGTCTTTAGGATAAGCGCGAGCTGAATAATATATGATGCACGACTTTTATATGAGAAGGTAAGGGACCAAGAGGCTAGATGTCATGCGACAAGGTTTTGATTGGGGAGGGTAATGGTACTAAGTTTACACTTCATGTTACTACATTCCCTATCTACAATACACACACATATATATATATATTAGTGTGTGTGTGTGTGTGTGTTTGTGTTTGTGTATGTGTGTCTAGGATATCTGAACATGTATTGGTATTCATCGAGATTACAAAAAGACATGATCTAATGGAGTTTCAGGTGGGTGGTGATGTGGTGTTGTAAGAGCATGCATAGGTTGAGATTCCATAGGGTAGATATTTGGCCCCTAAAGGGAATTAAGATCACGAACCAAAGGTAAAATCTCCAGTACAAGTGGGGATACCACCAAATTTGATAGATTTTTGGTCGTGGCTTGATGATCAGCTCAAATCAATCCTCGCATGTGTCATATAGGGTATTGATAGAGGATATCAGAAAACATAGCCTTTGATGGAGTATCTGTGTTGCGAGTTTCAATTGCAGCACACAGTATTGTTTCAAGGAGAGGGTGGGACACTAGTGGATATGAACTACATCATGTCATTGTAGATGATCCTCAAGAAACATGATACACCCACATGGTGGAGGGTGAAGGTGGATGTGTACATGCTCAGAGGACTATTAAAGCGTTTGTGGGACACACAAATTCAAGAGGTAAGACATGAGGGACTATCCTGGATAGACATTGAGGCTAGGTTCTTCGATAATTTCTTCTCAGTGACACTGAGATAAGAGAGATCTTGAGAGTTCTTAAGAAAATTGGTGGGTGACATGTATTTCATGTACTATTCAGAAAAATTCACCAAGTTGTCTTGTCTCACACTTAGCATGGTGAGTGACAACACTTCGAGGGTGATGATTCTATAGGATTGATTATGGTACATCATCAGGTTGTAGGTAATCATCTTCAGGGTTTCCTCATTCTAAAGAGGTGATTAAGAAGGCACTCAATGTCGAGGGAAATTTGAATGGAGGGTCTTACTTGAGTTGGGTGATGACATTAGGTGACTGCAATATGGTCACTTCTGATAGTAGGAAGTAGGCCTGATAGGAGTTACAACAGGGCGGCCAGGCCAATGATAAGAGAATAACACCTCAGAGTGGGTCATTGATAGTGTTCTTCAAGTGTGGGATGCTAGGAAATGTTGAAAATCAATATGAGTATACTCCAATGGAGTTTCAAAAATGTGTAAACATTAACATTTCGAAAGGTCTTTTATGATGCAATCTTGGATAGTTAAAAATTATGGAACAAGACATACTCAAGGTTATGAGATCTGATCAGGAGTGGTAATAGGTGATGTTATCTGAGTTTCAATTGCATTTGGATGTTGTGGTAGGGGTAGTGGGACCCATCATTGGTTTCAATGGATGGTGGATGGTGAAGCATAGAATGGAGGATATGATTTAGTAATTCAAGCATTAGGACATGTGCATGCATTAGAGTTTCTAGGTTATGAGCATAATGGGGATCCAGTTGTTGTCATAGGTACACCACAATCATAGTTGTGTATTTTTTTCTTCTTTTCATGGCCTTTTAAGGGGTTTATCCATCTTGGGTGACCAAGGTGAACATGATGTACTTTTCGATGAGCCAGATGTTGTTTAGTAAGTTGGAATCAACTTAGATTCGTCATATATATGATGTGCAGGGAATGAGGATTTATATTAGGTCATTTATGTGATGCAAGATAACTTTAGGAGTGTTGGAATTGGGGCGTCATGGAGATATGTGTTACTTGAGGTACATTGGAATATTGAAATTGTTTTGATGCATGACTAGATTAATTTATGAGGGAGCATGACTATTTTGGTCATCTGTTGAGATGTGGGACCTCTTAGGTTCCATGTGTGACATGGGCATGAGGATGGAATCGATGTGGTGAAAGATTATGATGGGTGTCAGGTATGAAACGGAAGAACCTGAGGAGGTTAATTATTGATGATGTTTTTTGGGATGACTTGGAGTCTAGGTATGATTAATATACCATTAGTTTTATTTGAGTTTTGGGTTAGGAAGTGATCGGGACAGGTAACTCCTAAGGTGGGGATCCCTTGAGGTAGTTGACCTGTTCCCTTTTGACCGTAGTAGTCCATATTATTTTAAATGATATGGTATTATTATATACCATCCTTGGGATTTTATAAACTACGGATGAGCTATGTTAAGGTCCAAAGACTATAACATCCCAGGTTTCTGGTGTGGGTCGAATTCCTCACATGTTTTGAATTTTCTATGATTTTTAGGTAGATAAATTTATTTATTGATCAAAAAAACTTAATTATGAGTTTTAATTTGACCCAATTCATTGTTTTTAGTCATGGGTTAAGTCATTACATGTTTCATCATGTTTTTGTTAAGTTTAGGGTCCCTTGGTGGCCTTAAAACAAATAATTAAATGTTCATATTCCGAGGCACACAATTTGAGTAAACTGTGCATACTTCAAATGAGAAATCATGTAACCACCTTTTTGAATGAGGCATGTTTTGGAAAACTATGAATAAGGGGGCTCGTGACCATGCATGAACCTATTCAATTTTTAGTCAAGGTATCTATATGGTTAACACAAGTTTTGGGAAAACCATGGGCAAACTGCACATTTAGTGACAAATGTGAAGTGTCTATGCACTATAGCACACACAGGTTTTGCATGGTTTGTCCTAATTTTATGTGTTAACCATTTATTTCTACATGTTATGTAGAGAGATTCACGCGGATTCCACATGGTTGGGAAAACTATGCGAGCTCACTATGAGTCCCATTATATGTGTGAATTTACCATTTCCCCTCCCTATATTTCTTCTTTTCCATTTTTTTTTCTCTTCCTTCAGTCTTGCATAGTAGGGGGAAAATTTTTCTCCTAATCATGTAAGGATTAAGACAAAATCTTTTTTTGAGCCCCATTTTTTGATCCTTATACGATGTTAGATCTGTATCATTATGCCCTTGACTTGTCTTGCTTATATTCTTACTTACCCTCACCATACGGTGCACTAAATCCATGGAAGTGGTTTTACATTATTTTCAAGGTATTCTTCTAAAATTATGATTTCTTATAAATTGGAATGAGTTAGATAATATGAATGGATGTGTGGGAATCTACCAACATGAGGTAGGTGGTTCTTAACATTCTTTTTTTTCAGGTGTTTTTGGGTATAACTGTTAGCATGCCATAAGGTTGTCAGAGAGAGACCCTATAATTTTAAATTAATTAATTAATTATTTGAACCCATTGGAGATGTCAATAAGAATAATATTCAACTCTATATATGGTTTCAACTATGTGAGAGTAATTTTACCTTGGGTAGTTTAGGTTGGGGTGTCGTTCTATTTAAATTGAGTTGATCAATTTAATTATTCTGAATTGTTATATATGTGTGAATTTCATGGGATTAGTTCAATTGTATCTTTATGGGATCAACCCAAGGATCCTGATGAAATTGTCCATTTAAAATAAAGTGATGTTATTGTCAGGATAGGTGTGGCTTGAGATATATATGTTCTGGTGATGTTCATAATTGGTTGGGTGACTTGATCATCAGATGCGGTGATGTGGCTGTGAGGTTACTATCATGGATAATCTAATATTGGATGGAGTTTGTCATCAAATTTAGTGACATGGTAATTGGGGAACGAGGTGCTAAATTGGCGTGACATAGGTTCTATTTTGTGATTGACACTCACCCATGTTGGCCAACGCACCTCTTGGAGTCATGTGCACATAGATTGAATAAGATGTTGAGGTGTTATTAACTACTAACGTGGGTATTTTCCTCATGTAGTTTTATATTAGAAATTATTATTGGAAGTTCTTCCCATTGAATTCTGTGATAATTTTGAAGATCCATCAGATGATAGTGATCAGACGATTCGTTTTAGGCTAAGGATCACCGTTCTTGGGGCCATTGGGCCAGGCCAATTTTGGGTGGATGTATATCCTCATTCCTCGGGATATTGTTCATTGAGCCATCAATGATATTACTTATAGGGTTTTCATCACTATAACTATGATGTCATGCTATAATACAACATAGTTTCTTATGTGCAATGGTATTTTGGATCTACAACTTGATTCAAGCGTGGCATCGGGATGTCAATTACATGATCAGGATATGAGGTTTTGGTTGGAACATGGTGCCATGTGACATTACTAGAGGTAGAATATGAAGGTTCACCATGCATATATTTAATTAGGTGATGTATTGGGCTATGAGAGAATCATCTTCTCCTCTACCATTTTCCAGAGCTAAATAATGTAGGTGTTATCTTCTTAGTGGCTGTTCGTCACCAGGGAAGCTTATGTTTAATAAATCTATACGCAAAATTTATTTATAATTATTACACACCTTCTAAATAAAAATGTTATATAGGAAAAAATTGGCTGTGCTTTATTGAGATTATTTGTCACACCCTACATGGGCCCTTCAGGATGCATGTAGATTTTATGCCCTTGAGATCTAGTAAGGGTTCTGGCTTTGGAGCTGGGCCATAGTGTTGGGATGTCTAACATGGGATGGATGGAGAATGACCATGAGATTCCTACATAAACAAGGGGTTTTTATTTGATTAATTTTTTATACTAGCATGTTTATGTGTGTACTGTGGTCATCCATTGGAAGCCCCTCTACTTATTGATATGTATGACTTGTTTTGACATGAATGTTTAGCTTTAGAGGTCATGTTTTGTTTAATTATCATTTTTTTCCGTCATTATGATATTATTCAACTATAGTATTTTATTACATGTGCTTACACCGAGGGGGGTTACTGGTTCCATGTATGTATGGTATTTATCTAAACTTATTTATATTTATATTGACCCTTATTATATCATAACATGAGGGTATGGTCTCCCCACTATCATCCCTTTCCAGACTATCTCCTAGTCAGTAGCCTTTTTTGTACGGGGAGGCATTCCTAAGGTTGGGGGAACCGAGTCCAAGGAACTGTTTAGGGTGCTAATATGGTCGGGGAAATACATTTTATATTAAGAAAGCTAATCTGTGCCTAGAATTACATCAAATTATACTATATGGTGAATAAAAAAGTTTTTTGGAGATTCATCTAACAAATTTTATCTTGGGAAGAGTTTTTTAATTGAAAAAAAAACTATTAAAATACTCGATGTTTTCACTAATAAATCAACCATCACATCATGAAGAAGTTTTTGAATATTTATATTAAACTATTTGAATATGAATGAATTTGTAAAACCAGAATCAAATATTACATTTAATAAAATTGAGTAAATAAAAAGTGTACTTGTAACAAATTCATTTTGAGGAACCACCTCAGTAGTATTGATAATATAGTATCATCTTAACTCTCTTGGCCTTAGTGGTTGTTGTCCTTGGTTACCCTCAATAACATTTCTTTTAGTATACAATTTTTTATAGTCTCTATATTCTGTAGAGTTTATTCATTAGTCTATGTTTGGAAGTTTTATTTGATCCTTCTTTTATTTTGTCATATTTTTTGGATTTTCCATGTCCCTTTGATTTTCATTATCTTTTTGTCCCCCCATTTCAAACATATAAAATTTATATATTCACTTAAGGAAGTTTCTCAAATTATTCTTCCCATATTTATTATATACGGTTAGTTAGGTTTTTTAACTACATGAGAGTTATTCATTAGTCCTCAAAAATTGAAATTTATTCACCAATTTTTATCTCCATCCCCAGGAGACCCTTGAAAATAACTAATATCCATCTCAAAAATAAGAGAAAATAATTTTATTTCCACATATTTATCAAATCCTAGAATTACTAAATATGTTCAATGAATCAGAATTATTCCACTAAATTAGGGGACAACCATACTTTCAAGGTAAATGAAAAAGCCATAAGCATACCATTTAAACCTTTTGAAAATTTCTTCATAATACTTAATTGATTCATCTTATATTATCTTGTGTCCAATAAAAAACTTCTCCATTTTAAGATGAAATGTATTAGTAAAATGTTTTTTGAAAATATTTTCTTGAATGCATTCCACTACATTGATTCTATGTCTTCCATGGGATTCATATTCTTGATTATTGTATGCCACTTATAAAATTCTCCCTCTAAATGATAAATGGACTATAAAATTTCTCTTTATTAGAGAATTTATAGACATAAAATATCATCCCTATCGAATGAATACATTATTTTATAATCAAGGGGTCAAAAGATCTAGTAAAAGTAAGAGACATTTTCTATATCAATGACTCAACTTCAACATTTTCTTTCATAGGATAAGAATTATGTTCCACATGATTCAATTTTAACTAATAATAAAAGACAATATTGAATTCTATATCATGAGGTTATAAAATCCTACTCTCATCATATGGGGCATCACATTTTGGGTGTCATTATGTTGTCCATCACATAGGTTGTTAGAATGATTATAAGGACCCGACCTTAAAAAATTACATAATCTTGAATTAAATAAATAATTCACATTGAGGATCTTTTTATGTTTAGAGTTTTAGATAATTAAACCATAACTATTACATTACATTTAAAAAATTACAATGTAGACACATCTACTCAGTTTCCAATTTTTTCCAAAAATAAAAACTCCTGAAAAAAGAGTTATGTCTAGTTCCATGTTTTAGACAGAATCACTTTTCCTTGATCCCATCCTTGATCCTGTTCATCTTTATGTCCTGTGAAAAACATTTGAAAACAAGGGACGAGAATAAAAATCTCAATAAGGGTTATTAAATAAATAAGGTAACCATTAGTCCATCAAAACATATGCTTTTTAACATACCTAATGAAATCATTAAATTTATGAGTAACACATAGAAAACATAAATCAAAAAGGTAACTTGTGGCATCCGTATAATACTTACATTATAGCTATCACAGCTATGTAGGGAGTTATAATTGAAATTACCATCACAGTATATTCCCTAAATATCTTAGGATAAACATTGAAGTTTACATCTCTCACGCTACCCAATGCATTTGAGAGCTATCTTAGGATCACCCGCCCTAGGTTTATCATGGATCCACCCGTATACGTAAATAATTCCCATGGACCATAACCCATAAAACAATCGTAACAGAAAGATAATATTTCCACATTTCATCCACAATATATCACTTCAAGATATTGAAAAAACAAATTATTTATCAAAACCATTTTGAATACCAAAATATGTAAATGAGTATATTGTATTTATTTTCCTTTTAAAAACATTACAACTTGTTAATGAAGCCAATGATCAAATAATACTCGCGGCGGCAGAAAGTTCGTTGTCACCGTGTACATTGAAAATAAACATTTTTTTGCCATTTTGTAAAATGATTCGTAGAAAAAAGAATCCCTTTGAATGAAACGAAAAGTAAAAGATGTTTTTAAAGCATATAAAAAAATGTCATGTATTAAAACAAAATATGCCTCAATGAAAGGAGATTGAGACGAAGTCCCTTAGCTCATATCTCACTTGACTCATTCATTCTTTAACCTCCTGAATAATAAACTAAAGATAATTTCTACTTTCTTAAGAAAATTTTTCAAGTTTATTATTCCTTTTATATCACTTATTACCATTTTATAAACATTATGTAATCATTTAAGTTAATAATGGTCGTTTTGTCGATATGTGGTACTTGAGTCAAAATTGAACACCTTATAATTACAAGTTGTCCATGTGGTCAATAATGAATTATCTCTAGAATGATATTAATGATTTAGATATCATATATATCCAGTATACATATATATTTAAAATATTACATAACATTTAGAGGTAAGTAATGAAATGCAACCGTTCATGGTGACGGTAAGTCATACGTACGCATGAATGCTACTTTCATTTCTATTTCATATTTTAGTGGAATTAAAACATAATGATGCATATGTATATTATAATTCCAGTATAATATAATATATAATATCATTAACTCTATCTTTTATATGTCCCACATATCACATTAACGTGTCATACCACTTTAAGGGGGCGGTAGTCCGCACTTCCTCAAAGGAAATTATCGCATTTACCCATAATGGAAACCATAAAAGTATGATATAAGTGAAAAATATAGAAGCATAAAGAAAACATAAACATAATATATATCATATATAAATATAGTTCCATCTTAATGGACACCATAAGAGGCGGTAGGAGATAATTGAACAATCATCACTTCGTGAGACATTAGTTTTCCATCCACAGAAACAATATGTTCTTCACCCATTAGTTGGAGGTGTGTGTAAGTGTAATTTGAATCCTTCTCATAACAACATCATAGTATATTTATGATACTAGTGTTGTTATAAAAGAAAGTAATAAAAAGAGTTTAGGGGTTGGAGAAGTAAGATAAAAGATAATAATTTAAGAGAAACTGTTACCTTTAATTTAGGTAACTCCCTTTGGTTTGAACCAAAATAACTTCTTGAAGTGCATTTTGCCTAAAGTAAGGATTCTAGGAGGAATTGAGGGATCTTGATAGCTTATTTGGGTAGGTTTTGACTAGTCAAGGGGCTTGAGAGGTGTGAGGAATGGGTTATAAGTGGAGTTCATTTATAAAGGAGAGGAGGGGCTCTTTAGGAAAGTTTGATACAATTATTTTATTATAAACTTATCTTTGGTTTCAAAAAGTCCAAAACTCCTTAAAGGAGAAGATAAGATGACTAATGTTTGAAATAAAATCATTAAATAATTATTGTACAGGTTTTGGATATTGATTTAATTTTTATAATCTTATTTACTTAAATAAATTTTAATGAGGTAAATATTGCATCATTTTTGTGTCATAAATAATTTTATTTAGTTGATGTATAAAAATTATAAAAAAATACTATGATTCAGGAAATAATTTTTTCTATCCAATGAATATTTATAGTCAAAATGATAACTTACATTATTTTGTGTAAAAATTAATTTATTAAATGAGATTTGTTTATGCCATTTTTGTCTTTACTTTAAATTAATTAATCTAAAGTGTCATTATCACTCTCAAGTGGATCTATGGGGTCCCAAAATAGACAAAAGGATGCTCATGGTCGTCCATGACTCATCAAATATGGTTAATACAAGTGTTAAGGTAATTTTTTATTATTATAATATTATTTTTACCTTGAATTACCCTATTTACCTTTAGTCGCAGAACATAAAAGTCAAAAGTTACTATTCACCAAAAATTATTTTCATCTTATTAAACCACATTTTATATATTAATAACAACCATGTATGTCATATTTTCGAATTTCAATTCAAAAAAGTGGAAAAATTTCATTTAAATGACAAATTCTGTTTTTAACATCTACTCAGTGGTTTTACTATTCATTAAAAATTGAAGTTTTTTATGAAAAACACCAAAAATTAAGGCTAATATATATTTGATATTATGTATTAAAAAATAATTTCTATTTTACCAAATTTAAAACCTATAAGTTGCATTAATAAATTTAAAATTAATTCCGTTGTCAAAATAAATATCATGTTTTTAAGAAACAATATCTCTTAAAAGATTGATAGTTGTTTATGTCCAATTTCAAACTGAAATCAATTCCAATGACCACCATTTAATTAAATGGTAAAAATATAATTTAACTAAACATTAAAACTAATAAAATAGATAATATAACTATATAAATAAATTAGATTAAAAGGCTTTTTTGAATTAAAATACATTATTTTTCACTATTCATCAAAAATGAATTTTATCAGAAAAATACCAAAACTTTAACCAAAGTAAATTTTTATGTCCTAATTTCAAATAATAATATTATTCAGTCAAATAGAATTTATAAAAGATTCCAAAACTATATTTAATGAGGGATCTCCATCAAGAGGTAGTAAATCGACCTTTTAGTGAATATTCGATTATTTATGCTTAAAATTGAATTATTTTCTTATTTGATGCCTCTAACTTTTATTGGATAGATGTAAAAACATTTAACAAACACGTATAATCATAATTTAGTTAGTTCTATTAATTACCTCCAATACAACAATTATGCGTTAACTACTATTTAAAATAATAATATTATATTATTAGTGTACAACCTAATATTTTGAAGAAACTCGTTGTTGCGTATCAGGTACGCCATCGAACACAACATCACCTTTAAAGTAAAATTAATATTTAATTCACAAATATTAATAAATATGAAAATATCATATTTCTTTATTTACCTGGGATGTTATATCCTTCCCCTCTTTTGGAAATTGCATCCTCACAAGTTTATTCACTTATCAAATAAATGGGTTTATTTATCCGTAATAGAATTTTTATATTCCCACGTCGCCACTTCAACCATATGGTTTTTACAAAAAACCATTACCCAGTGAATTACCTTATTCTGCAACACTTTCCCTTTACAGTCAAGAATCTAGACTGGTTGTTCCTCATAAGAGATATTCTCTTCCAATTGAACTACCTCAAGGCTCAAAACATGAGATAGATCTGGCATATACTTTCTCAACATTGAAACATGAAAAACATTGTGTACCTGGGATAAACATGGAGGTAAATCCACTTTGTATGCAACTGATCCAACTTTCTCCAGGATTTTCCAAGTTCCAATGATCATTAGACTCAACATTCCCTTCTTACCAAAACCTATCACACTTTTCCATAGATAAACATTGAGAAAGACCTGATCATCTATCTCAAAACACAAACATTATCAACATTAAAATTAAGCAACTTACCCTTTTGAACCAACTCTATCTTTTTTTGCAACTCACAATCTTCCTTCCATGCTTGTTTAATTATGACTGATAGAGTTTATTTCACTGACACCTGGAACAAAACAATATAATTTTCTTCACCAACAACTTCTATTACAAAGTTCATCAAATCAAAAACCAAAGGATCTCATTACAAAAGTAGCATGGTTAATGAAGCACAACTTTTTTAACTCCAAGAATCAGCCACTTTATTTTCTTTTCCCAGATGGTAATGGATTGTGCAATCGTAATCCTTTATTAATTATAACCATCTCCTTTGTCTCATGTTTATTTATTTCTAAGTGAATACATAATTCAAAATATTTTGTTCAGTATATATTTCACATTTTACTCCATATAGTTGATGCCTCCAAATTTTTAAAGCAAAAAACAATATTTGCTAATTCTAAATCATGTGTAGGGTAATTTAACTCATGAGGCTTCAACTAACGTGAAGCATTAGCAATTACCTAATCATTCTTCATAAGGACACAACCAATTCCTTTTAACGAAGCATCACTGTTAATAACAAACTCCCCATTTTCTGAAAAGTAGTGAAAAAACTAGAGCATTCACCTGTTGAGTCAATAAGGTTTTCCTTATTACTTTTCCATTCCATCATGTTTGGGGGAGATTGTAGAGCCAATAAGGTATCCTTATGACTTTACCATTCATTCTTGTTTTGAAAATCACAAACACCTTATCTCATGGAAAATCTCATTTTACCCCATGTTTTACTTCTATAAGGAAAATTTTCCTTCCCCAAGGAAATTTATCCATATATTGTTTTTCATTGTTCAAGTGTAAAATCCGGTTTCACATAAAAAAACTTGGAATCATATAATACTTAGATAAAGAAGCGTTCTGTTTTCAAACTCTGAATTCAGACTCCAAGTTCTCTGAATTGAGACTTCGAACTCTTCTGAGTTATGACTCCGAATTCTGAATATGAATTCTGATTACGAACTCCTATGAGTACTGACTCCGAATTTTAATGAATTCAGGCTCTGAACTTTGTAAGTTCTGACTCCAAATTCTCATGAATTCTGACTCCGAACATTGTAAGTTCAAGTTTCTAATTCCTTAGAAAACAAAATATGAATATCCTTAGACTCCGAATTCATTTTTGGTTAGACTCGGAACATTTATTTTCTTATATTCCGATTATTGGTTTTTGGTTTTGTAACCAAATTTCTACTTAAACATGTTTTTGTTATAAAATGATGTCATGAATTAATTTACCAACTAACTATTGTTTGATTGACACATGTACAGGTCCCTCTGAAATTCACGGATAAATATGACCGCTGGAGGAGGGAGCCGACCGTTGGAGTTGTGCCTATAAATAGGGGCTCATTTGAAAGGGCTCAGAATGATTTTGAAACAACTTTTGTCAACTGTGCTTACATGATGTTGAATTGATTTCTAGAGAGTGAGGCTCTTATAAATTCTCAAGCTTCGTGCAGAAAGATTGAATGGATTGTTCAAACTTTTCTTCATGTAGATTTTCTTTTTACAGAGGTGCGATTTCCTTGAAATTATAGACTTCGGGTTGTGAAGTCAGAGGTGGCGATTTCCTTACAAATCGAGGGCTTGCGGGGATACCAAGACATATACTGATCTTTGGATTGAGGACATTCCTAGGTTTGGGTAAGAAATACTTTCTTAAAAGTATAAATCAAGGGACCTTTATACAGGGTTGTTGGATACCCTTCTCTTTGTGTTAAAAGAGTTACTACTTGTTACATGTAGGGTTTTAGTTTTGTTTTCGGCTGTATTTTTGGTTGTTAAGGAAAGTATAACTTTCTTATACTTCCTTAAACTTGTACTGTTATTATATAGGATTCTATACGTTTTAAGGTAGAATCTTAGTTGTTGTAAACTTTTTTTATGTTCCATTTCTGGAATCACATTTCTCGAATCAAGCAAGTTATTATAATCTAGAGGTTTTGTGAATTACCTTTTTTAACCTTGTTAAAGATAATCATCATTAAAAGTTCCAAAGGAATTTGTAAAATATAAAATTCTCCCCCTATTTTATATTGAGTATCTGTATCATAGTTTGATACTAAAATCAGTATCATATCTATCATACTATCTATCCTACAATTGGTATCATAGGAGGACTCTGAAATAATTATATTCACATATATGTTTTCCTTTCTCTAGATGAAAAATATTTTTCTTCATTTTTCCAAAATTATTTTTTCAGATACACATTTTCAGACTCACTTTTTCGGATTCATAAATTAGGATTTATTTTTTCTTAGAGATACTATAGTTCTATATTTTTCTTGGTGAGGAATATTTTCCTTGTTTACAAACTATTATTTCTAACATATTTTTGTGACAAGATTTTTCTTTAAGATAATAGGTTTAAATGTTGGTTCTATTGACAATCTAAATCCTACCAGACCTCCTATTTTTGATGGAAATGATTATGAGTACTGGAGAGATAGGATTAAGACCATTGTTATTAAAACTGGAGTTGATATCTACCTAATTCTAATTGGGGAATATAAGACTACTGATAAGGAATTGAGAACTTTTAATAATCAAGAGAAATCAGAATATCAATCAAATTTCAGAGTCAGAAATACATTGTTGTGTTCTATGACTAGGAACATCTATAGTAAAATATCTATATGTGAAGCTTCATACAGTATCTGGAAGAAACTTTAAGTCACACATTTTGGTACATCTAAAGTTATAGAGACAAGAAGAGCTATGCTGAGAGCTGAATACCATGCCTTTAACTTTCCATATGGAGAACCTATAAGAAAAGTTCAGAAAAGGATTATGACTATTGTGAATAGCTTACTGTCTATGGAAGAAAAAGGTTTGGATAATGAGGCTCTTGTAGATAAGATCATATATATTATTCCAAATGAGTGGGAGTCCAAGAGGAAATAAATTGATGAAAACAGGAATGTCACCCAGATTTCCTTAGATGAATTTTTTGGAACCCTTCTTCAGCATGAGACTAGAATGAAGAGAGATGATGATAATTTCAAAAAGAAGATTGGGAATGGAGGAGTTGCTTTTACAACTACTTATAAGCATATGAAAGACAAGATGCCAGAAAGAGTTACTAGATCAAAGTCACAGAAAGCTACTATTCAGTCAGAATCTAGTGATATAGAAAAGTCTAAGAATGAATTAGCTAATATTGTTTAGAGAATGAACAAGATAATAGCTCAGAAGATCTTTCAGAATAAATTCAAGAAAATAGACTACAAAGAGAAGAAATATGGGGATGTTACTTTTTATGAGTGTAGAAGAACAGGTCATATCAGACCTGATTTCCCTTTATAGAAAAATAAGGAAAAGATGGAAAGGAATTCAGAAAGGAACAAGAAGAAGTTCTATCGCTCAAATCATAACAAAAGTCTTAAAGCAAACGATACTTGGAGTTCTAGTTGTGGTGACTCTTCGGAAAGTGAATCTTCTGAATATGAATCACCAGCACAGAAAAATATCGGATTCATGGATACTACTTCTTTCCCAAATACATGTCTTATGGACAAGGAATGCTCTTCCAAGGCTTTAACAAATTTATCTCTTGATAAGAATTACTATTTTGGAGATATTACTTCTATTGAAGACACTTCATCTTCAGATAATGAAGAAATACCTTTATATGAAGAAGGATCTAGATTTTCCAAGTTGTTAGAAGAAAAACATTGTAAAATTTATATGAAATTGGACAAGGAAACTACTAGATAATAAGTTCTTACAAAAGAGATTTTAGACCTCTCTAGAGATCTTGAATATAAGGATGAGCTTTTAGGAAAACTTTATAAATACCTTAAGGAAATAAATTCTGAAAAGGAAAAACGTTCTGAAGATATTAAGAATTACTTATTAAAATTAATTGTTTTTGAGGAAAAATATAACTCTAAGGAAATAATTCCTGAGGATAGGAATTTAGTCATTAGACTAAAATTCAAAATATATTCCCTTAAGAAAATTGTTGCAAACTTTACTTCTGGTAAAGAAAATTGACAAGATTTATTCTCAAATCAAACCTCAAAAATACTAATAGAGTAGGTTATACTCACTGAGAACCTATTTTCAAAGACAATTATTTCATTCCTTCCAGAGCCCCTTTTTGTACTAAATGTCAAAGTGGAGGGAATTGGAAAAAAAATTTCTCTTTGAATAATGTTCAATATCATGGGTTTCAAAAAGATTATTTTTTTAAACAGATGTGGATACCCAAAATTTTATTGTCTATCAATTCCGGATCCAAGAACGTTTTGATTCCAGAATTCTAATTTTCTTATTTTTTGGAAAATAAAGAAGGTACCAACAGAAATACTTGGTAAATGGATAGTGGATGTTTTCGACATATGTCTGGTAACAAAAACTTTTTTGAAAAGATTATCAATACGAAAGGAGGAAAAGTAACATTCAGAGTTAATGATAAGAGAGAAATTATTGGTATAGGTAACATCATTCTTCTTGGAAAAACTTTGATTTCAAATGTTTTATTTGTTAATGGTCTTAATCACAACCTCATTAGCATAATCCAATTATGTGATGAAGGTTACCTTAAGAATTTTAGGAATGACAAGTTCTTAGTACACAATTCCAAGTAAGATTTTATTCTTTCTGCCCATATGGAAGAGAATGTATACACCCTAAACATAGAAGTCATTAAGAGCCAATACTTACCTTGACATAGTGCAATGGAAGATTATTCATGGTTATGGAACAGAAGGTTAGGACACTGTAACCTTGTGAACCTATGCAAAACCTCAAAGAAAAGACTATTTAAGGATCTACAAGAGCTTAGATTTGATTCTTCAAAAGTTTGTAATCCTTGTCAATATGGAAAGAAACATAAATCAAGTTTTAAATCAATCGTTGAAGTCTCATCTAATGATGCATTACAGTTAGTGCATATGGATATTTTTGTTCCTACACAAACTGGAATCATTGGCGGAAAATACTATGTATTTTTCTTAGTTGATGATTACACTAGATTTACATGGGTCTATTTTCTAGTAAATAAATCTCAATCTTTTTCGTATTTCAAAAGTTTTCGAGCCATAGTCAAAAATGAGAAAAACCATCCTTTGGTAAATATTCATTATGATCATGGAGGAGAATTTAAAAATTCGGATTTTGAAACTTTTTTTAGTAGAAAAGGAATTACTCATAACTTTTCATCACATAGAACACATCAACCGAATGGTGTTGTTGAAAGAAGAAATAGAATTCTTCAAGAGATAACAAGAACCATTTTGAGTGAGTATTCTATAGCCAATCATTTTTGGGCTGAAGCTGTAAGTACTTCTTATTATACTATAAAACGAGTTTTGATTAGACCTTTTCTTAATAAAACTATTTATGAGTTATGGAATGGTAGAAAACCTTGACTTTCCAGCTTTAAGGTTTTTGGTTGCAAGGTATTAATTTTGAATACTAAAGATAATCTTCAAAAATTCACACCAAAATATGATGAAGGAATTTTCTTAGGTTACTCCACAACTTTTAAGGCTTATAGAGTTTTTAATAAAAACACTTGTACTGTTGAAGAAACAATAAATGTTAAATTTTATTAAACTGATCCTTTTGTTTTTAAACAACCCCATCCTACTTCTTCAGATGTGTTTTTCAAAAAATGATTATCATCCTTTGTTAGAAGATCCTTATGATAAGGAAAATGTACAAAAAGATAATTCTGAAACATTTACCCAATAAGATTTCCTACCCTATGTTGATGAACATGTTTTACAAAACCCAAACAGTTGATTCTATAGAATCATCCCAGTGATAGTATCATTGGTGATGTGAACCAACCGGTAAGGACTAGTAGTTCCTTAAGAAATGAAGTACAACATCTAGTATTTCTTTCCCAATTAGACCAAAAAAGCACTGATTAAGCTTTAGGTGATGATGATTGGATAAAATCTATGGAAGATAAGATAAATGAATTTAAAAGGAATAAAGTCTAGACCTTGGTTGAGAGAAATAAAGAAACTTCTGTTATTGGAGTAAAATGGGTCTTCTGAAATAAGTGTGATGAAAATGGAATCATAGTAATAAATAAATCTAGATTGGTTGCTAAAGGATATAATAAACAAGAGGGAATAGACTATGAAGAAACCTATGCTCCAGTAGCTAGACTTGAATCTATTAGTATTTTACTTACCTTTCCATCATTCTTCAATTTCAAATTTTTTCAAATTGATGTGAAATTTTCTTTCCTGAACGTTTATGTTCAAGAGGATGTTTTTGTTGAACAAACTCCTAGTTTTCAAGATACAAAATATCCTGATCACGTTTTTAGACTTGCCAAATATTTGTATGGACATAAGAAATCCCCTCGAGCCTGGTATGATAGACTTACAATATTTTTGCTTCAAAATAACGATGTTAATGGAAATGTAGATCCAACCCTTTTCATAAAGAAAGATAAGAAAAATGTTTCTATTGTTCAAATTTATGATGATGACATTATATTTGGTTCAAATCTGCAATCCTTAACTGATTCCTTTATGGATCTAATGAAATCTGAGTTTGAAATGAGTATGATGGGTGAGTTAACATTTTTCCTCGGTTTTCAAATTTCTCAAAAACTAGAAAGAATCTATATATCCCAACATAAGTATATTAATGATCTTCTTAAAAAGTATAGATATTTCAAAACTAAGAGTATAATTACTCCCATTGTGTAATGACCCGACCCCAGCTACCTAGAGCCGGTGCATTACTTCGTAACATTGGCATGATCACAAAAGATCAAGTCTCGAAAGACCGATTAGTTTAGTAGCCTTAGAAACACTAGATACATTCATAAATGTTACATTACATCACAAAGTGAAAAACTATAATAACATAGTCTTCATAGTCCACACTCATATCCTCTTCTGACTATCCCTGCAGGTCATTCATAAAATACTTCTTCACATCCTGGAAAATATTAAAACATTGAAAGGGGTGAGCTCAGATGCTCAGTAAGGATAACAATATTGCGGAAGCTTTCATAAATAAACATAAACATTTAAGGCAATGTATAACTAAACAAAAGTCTTATTAAACATGAACTTCAGCATAATATGGAAAAAGTAAAATCAAATAATGCCACTTACTTACTCACATGGATATTCTACTAGACGAATAATCACATGAAAGATCAATAACCACTTTCATAATGAGGGAATGTATAATGCTGGACATTCTGAAACATTTTGTCAAGGCCTCGGCCAAGATGTCTAAAATGATTAAGGCCTCGGCCAAAACCATAAATCAAATTGGGAAAGGGCCTCGGCCAATTCCACGTCTAGTTGTCTCATGAGACCTACCGATGCATCGAGGAGCTATAGCGGGCTCCACCCGTCACTTATTAAGTCCAATGCATTCCTCATATGAATAGGTTTAAACATATCATAAACCATCACATAATCGTATCATATAAAACATGCATAAAGGAAACATAATATTTCCACATTTCAATCACAAGTTATCAATACAACACATTGATATAATTAAAACGCTTTCAAAACCATTTTCAATACCAAAATAAAAGAAAAGTATAACATGGTATTTATTTTTCATTAAAAAAAGGTATGGCTTGTAGAGGAAGCCGAAACTCAAATAGTGGTCACGGCGGCGGAGAAGTCGTTGTCGCCACATACGTACGACAAAAACATTCCCTTTTGTCGTTTAGTAAACGCTTCGTATAAAAAATATTCCTTTTGAATATACGTAAAAGTCAAAGGGGTTTATACACCGTATAAAAAAAATTGTGTATAAAACCAAATATGCCTCAATGAAAGGAGATTGAGATGAAGTCCTTAAAAAGAACATTTTTAAAATAAAATATATCTATTATGTGTATTCACTATAGGTACACATAAATAAAGTAAAAATACAAAATAGTACATAATAATATCATGACATAATTTGAAAGTAAGAGATTAACCCAAAGAATGGAAGTTGGGTTAAGAAATTACCTTACCTTGCGTCCTGTCCTGACTCGACCGTTCTTTAACCTCCTGAATAATAAAATAGAGTTAATTCCTATTTACTTAAGAACCTTTTTCATGTTAATTATTCCTTTTATATCCCTTATTACCATGTTATGAACATTATGTAATTATTTAAGTTAATAACGGTCGTTTTGTCGATCTTTGGTACTTGAGTCAAAAATAAACTTCCTATAATTTCAAGTTGTTCATGTGGTGAAATATCCATTATATCCAGAATTATATTCATGATGTAGATATCATATATATTATATATATCCAGTATATACATTCATTCATAATGTCACGTAACATTTAGAGGTAAGAAATGAAATGCACCGTTCATGGAGACGGTAAGCCGTACGTACGCATGAACGCTACTTTCATTTCTATTTCATATTTAATGGAACGGAATCATAATGATATAAATTTATAATATAATTACAGTATAATATAGTGTATAATACCATTTAATCCAACCTTTATCCATCCCACATATGGCATTAACGATTCAAATCACTTTGAGGGGGCGGTAGTCCGCACTTCCTAAAATGAAATTATCGCATTTTACCCATAATGGAAATCATAAAGTATGCCATAAATGAGAAAAACAGAAGCATAAGTAAAAAATAAACACATTATATATCATATATAAATATAGTGACATCTTAATGGCCACCTTTGAAGGTGTTATATGAGTGTTGAACAATCATCGTTTCGTGAGGCAAAAATTCGCCTTCCACAGAAACCGTATGTTCTTTAACCATTAGATGTAGGTGTGTGTAAGTGTAGCTCGAATACTTTTTATAACAAAATCCTAGTATATTTAGGATACTGGTGTTGTTACAAAAGAAATGAATAAAAAGAGTTTAGGGTGTTGGAGAAGAAAAATAAAACAAAACAACATTAGAGAAGACATTACCTCAAAATCGGGTAACTCTTTTTGATTTGAGACAAAGGCTTCCTTGGGAAGAGTTCTGCCCAAAGTGAGGCTTCTAGGAGTAAGAGGGGGAATTTGGGAGAGTATTTGGGGAGAGGTTGTCCGAGCCAAATGGCTTGAAATTGTAAATGAGGTGGGAGAGGTGGGGGCCTTTTATAAGTGGAGAGGAGGGGCTCTTTTGGAAAGATTGAAATGTTACATTATTACACAATGCTTTTCGGATTCTAAAGGTCACACACTTATATAATTTGTGGATAACGTGATAAGGGTTCTAAATATACCCATAAAATAGGCTTTGGACAAGTGTAAGCCTTGGATTTTGCATTATCTTCTCATTTTATTTAAATCGTTAAATAATGAGGTCATCACTGCATCATAATGATGTCATAAATAATTTAATTTATTTAATGTCTAAAAATTATAAAAAAAATACTATGATGTATTAAATCTTTTTATCTTTCTAATGAATATTTATAATCAAAATTTGGACTTGTGTAACCCCACTTAAAAACTTTTTTAGTAAAACAACTAATGTTTGTGTCAATTTAATTTTAACATTAAATAAATATATATTAATGTCATTTTCCAACTAAAGTGGCTCCATGGGGTCCCCAAGTTGACCCATGGGTTGTCTTGGTCGTCCATTACTCATCCAATAGGAGTAGGACAAGTGTCAAGCTCATATCATATTATTAAAACATTGTTTTTACCTTAAACTACACTAATTACCTCTAATCGCAATTAAGAACTTAAAAGTTACTATTCACCAAAAAATTATTTTAATCTCATTGAACAACATTTTACTTCTTAATGACAACCATGTATGTCGGATTTTTGAAAATCAAATCACAGAAGTGGTAATATTTCATTTAAATGAAAAATCAGTTATTTAACTACCACTTAGTGGTTTCACTATTCATAAAAAATTGAAGTTTTTCAGAACAATGCCAAAATTTCACCCTAAGCTATAATTGATATTCTGAATTAAAAAATGGTGTCTATTTTACAAAATTCCAAAAATATAAGTTGCATTAATTAATTTTATAATTAATTCCCGCTGTCACAACAAATAGCGTGTTTTTAAGAAACAATTTATATCAAAAGATTGGCAATTGTTTATGTCCAATTTCAATGTTAAATTAATTCTAATGACCACCAATGGATAAAATGGTAAAAATATATTCTAATTATACTTTAAAACCACTAAATAGTATAATTTATCACAATAAATTATTTTTATTAAAAAAGTTGTTTTAATTATTTTTCACTATTCATAAAAAAATTGGAAGTTCTCAGAAAGTTACAAAAAATTCAACTTAGGATAATTTCGATATTACGAATACAAAAATGAAGTCCATTTTGAAATATAAAGTTTCTATAATTTTAAAAATTGGTTATTACTATTCATAACGGCTACTTTGATTAGTCACGGTGTTTTAGAAATCGAAGTTGCGTACAATGCAAGCTATTGCATTATTGAATGAGAAGCGTATCGTGGAAGCTCGGGGTGTTACATTCTCCCCTCCTTCAATAAATTGCGTCCTCGTAATTTGAAAATTTTCTTTGTAAATAAAAGGTTGAAAATAGAAAATACCATTGTGGAAAACCCACATCGGAAATAAGGTTAATAAAATTTAGTCTTAATAAGAGGGAAATGGAAATAAGAAAGTCACCTCCAAATTATGATCTCGATAAGGAGAACATTGGTGGCAATTAGAGACATATATTTGGAGGAAAAATGTAAATATTTGTAGGGAGTGATTGAGGTCATCAATCACAATCAACTGTCAAATTGAGGGCCTCAAAGCCTTCAATCTATGTTGATTTAAAATATCATCAGTTCAACAAGACATAAGGTATTAGGATAACACATTTTTTTGTTTTAATATCCCTTTACTAAAGTTTAAGAATTAATTTATTCATTGAATAAGAGATATGTATATATATATTTATGCTTGACAATTAGAGTTTCAACCTTCAACTCATCTTTCACTCAAAAGATAATGGAACTCAAAAATATTATACTTATCCTAATTTTATAAGGTTCCAAATGTTAACACATACCATTTAGATTAGTAAAATTATTTTGTCATAACCAGGGACTTCCTGTAGGCTAGTGGTAGGAAATAAAGGCTTGTCGCACTATGGTTGTGGGTTCGATTCCTGCAGCTTTGTCCGACGCGACGGGTTATGCCCCACCCTGCAGGTTGTCCTTTTCCTAAAACAATAGTATCATAATATTCCAAAAATAATCTTCATAAATATTTTAACCTTAAACAATACTATCCAAAGATCAACTTAATCCACTCCAACCTTTATAATTATCCAATATACCTCTGTCCAGAATTTCTCTAAAAGGTCTCTTAATTCCAAAATCAATTTATCAGATTCCCCAAACAAAGTAAAGTTTCTCTTATTGTCACATACTAAAAATATAATTACCTTCATCATATTAAAACCTTACTGAAAACAACATGTACTTCAGTACAATCCTTATATATATCACATTATTCTTATAAACATAATCTAGTTCTTGAGTCCAAAAACACAAACACAATAATTATTCCACTTCAAGTGTAGTCATAGAATAAGATTGGCCTTGATCCCTTGTCCTTTTCTGAGGTAAGTTTCCTTGACGCTTAGGACATTCATTTTCATAATGACCCATTTCTCTACAATTGTAGCATTAAACTTTGACAACCTCTTTCTTTCCCTTGCAATCACGAGCCTGGGGACCATTTTCTCCACATTTATAACAAACTCCCATTCCTTTTAGGCACGTACAAGGGTGATTCTTCCCACAATTATCACATAATGGAAAATCCTTCTTTCACTTTTTCCCTTTATCTGTCTCTTGTTCCACCGTTCTCTTCTTCTCTTGCTTTACTTTGTTGTCATAAGACTTAGAGAATTCCTTTTCTGTCTTGATAGAACACGAGACAATATCTTCGTATGATGATAAGGATTGTGATACTAAAGATCGATGGAGAAATGGTTTTAACCCATCAAAGAAACGATCAATCTTACTCCTTGGGTTACGTATATAATCGGCAGCATGCCTCGATAACCTTGTAAAGTTAGCCTCATACTTTGCGACATTCTCATCCTCCTTCTGCCTCAGACTCAGAAATTGCCTTTCCATATCTGCTCGATGGTCACGAGGAAAGTATTTTTATAAGAAAAGCTCTTTGAACTCCCTCCATTCCATATTTGATACGTCATCATCTTCCTTTGTGTTTTGAATCAGCGACCACCACTGATCGGCATCTCCAGTGAGGCGGTAAACTGCCATGACAACCTCCTCCCTTTCACTACTCCCCAAGGCATGGAATATTTTCTCTATGGAATTTATCCATTGCTCAGCTACTATAGGATTTGTACTCCCATTGAAGGTTGGTGGTTGTTGCCTCATGAAGCGGTCTAACATTGATCCTCCACGTTGTGGATCAGGGTGATCCATATGAGTAAGGTTATTATTCATAAATTGAGTGAGTTGTCCCAGTATGGTAATAAGTTGATCAACACCAGTTGTATCTCCAGATCCACAATAATTATCTTGAGCAGGAGGGAAATCCCTACACGGAGTGCGTGCATTGATACGGTTTCCATTCCTTCCACCAGGCGCCATTTCTAAACAATGGCATAAACTATATTAGTTTATAAATCAAAATACATAATTCCATACTTTTAAGATACTTAACATAAATTGAACTATTTATGGATATAATCCATAAAAATGTTTTCTTTGAAGAAGTATATACTCATAACCCTTTATAGTGGTTTATAAAGAAAATGAGAATTATCCAAAGCATATCCCACGGGAGTGTCGTAACCAAGAGTGCAGCAAGGCCCGTTGTCATGCACCAGTTCCCGTTCGAGTCTAGCTCAAAGCGGTGTTTTCGGGTTTTACCCCTAGGTACATCTATGCCAGAGCCGCCTCTACCTGCTCGTATCCAAACAGGGATGTATTGCTCGGAAAACGCACAAAATCTCTGCAATAACAAAATTCTAGGAAGTTCTTCTATACTAACCCTCAAAGTCTATCTTTGGGCTATGTGCTCTAATCAGAGTTTATCTAAATCTAGCTTCCAAGGTTAGTACAAAACTGCCTCTGATACCAACTGTAACGCCCCGACCCCAGCTACCCAGAGCCGGTGAATTACTTCGTAACATTGGCATGATCACAAAAGATCATGTCTCGAAAGACCGATTAGTTTAGTAGCCTTGTAAACACTAGATACATTCATAAATTTTACATTACATCACAAAGTGAAAAACTATAATAACATAGTCTTCATAGTCCACACTCATATCCTCTTCTGACTATCCCTGAAGGTCATTCATAAAATACTTCTTCACATCCTGGAAAATATTAAAACATTGAAAGGGGTGAGCTCAGATGCTCAGTAAGGATAACAATATTGCGGAAGCTTTCATAAATAAACATAAACATTTAATGCAATGTATAACTAAACAAAAGCCATATTAAACATGAACTTCAGCATAATATGGAAAAAGTAAAATCAAATAATGCCACTTACTTACTCACATGGATATTCTACTAGACGAATAATCACATGAAAGATCAATAACCACTTTCATAATGAGGGAATGTATAATGAAGGACATTCTGAAACATTTTGTCAAGGCCTCGACCAAGATGTCTAAAATGATTAAGGCCTCGGCCAAAACCATAAATCAAATTGGGAAAGGGCCTCGGCCAATTCCACGTCTAGTTGTCTCATGAGACCTACTGATGCATCGAGGAGCTATAGCGGGCTCCACCCGTCACTTATTAAGTCCAATGCATTCCTCATATGAATAGGTTTAAACATATCATAAACCATAACATAATCGTATCATATAAAACATGCATAAAGGAAACATAATATTTCCACATTTCAATCACAAGATATCAATACAACACATTGATATAATAAAAACGCTTTCAAAACCATTTTCAATACCAAAATAAAAGAAAAGTATAACATGGTATTTATTTTTCATTAAAAAAAGGTATGGCTTGTAGAGGAAGCCGAAACTCAAATAGTGGTCACGGCGGCGGAGAAGTCGGTGTCGCCGCATACGTACGACAAAAACATTCCATTTTGTCATTTAGTAAATGCTTCGTATAAAAAATATTCCTTTTGAATATATGTAAAAGTCAAAGGGGTTTATACACCGTATAAAAGAAAATTGTGTATAAAACCAAATATGCCTCAATGAAAGGAGATTGAGACGAAGTCCTTAAAAAGATCATTTTTAAAATAAAATATATCTATTATGTGTATTCACTATAGGTACACATAAATAAAGTAAAAATACAAAATAGTACATAATAATATCATGACATAATTTGAAAGTAAGAGATTAACCCAAAGAATGGAAGTTGGGTTAAGAAATTCCCTTACCTTGCGTCCTGTCCTGACTCGACCGTTCTTTAACCTCCTGAATAATAAAATAGAGTTAATTCCTATTTAATTAAGAACCTTTTTCATGTTCATTATTCCTTTTATATCCTTTATTACCATGTTATGAACATTATGTAATTATTTAAGTTAATAACGGTCGTTTTGTCGATCTTTGGTACTTGAGTCAAAAATAAACTTCCTATAATTTCAAGTTGTTCATGTGGTGAAATATCCATTATATCCAGAATTATATTCATGATGTAGATATCATATATATGATATATATCCAGTATATACATTCATTCATAATGTCACGTAACATTTAGAGGTAAGAAATGAAATGCACCGTTCATGGAGACGGTAAGCCGTACGTACGCATGAACGCTACTTTCATTTCTATTTCATATTTAATGGAATGGAAACATAATGATATAAATTTATAATATAATTACAGTATAATATAGTGTATAATACCATTTAATCCATCCTTTATACATCCCACATATGGCATTAACGATTCAAATCACTTTGAGGGGGCGGTAGTCCGCACTTCCTAAAATGAAATTATCGCGTTTTACCCATAATGAAAATCATAAAGTATGCCATAAATGAGAAATACAGAAGAATAAGTAAAATAGAAACACATTATATATCATATATAAATATAGTGACATCTTAATGGCCACCTTTGAAGGTGTTATATGAGTGTTGAACAATCATCGTTTCGTGAGGCAGAAATTCGCCATCCACAGAAACCGTATGTTCTTTAACCATTAGATGTAGGTGTGTGTAAGTGTAGCTCGAATCATTATTATAAAAACATCCTAGTATATTTAGGATACTGGTGTTGTTACAAAAGAAATGAATAAAAAGAGTTTAGGGGGTTGGAGAAGAAAAATAAAACAAAACAACATTAGAGAAGACATTACCTCAAAATCGGGTAACTATTTTTGATTTGAGCCAAAGGCTTCCTTGGGAAGAGTTCTGCCCAAAGTTAGGATTCTAGGAGTAAGAGGGGGAAGTTGGGAGAGTATTTGGGCAGAGGTTGGACGAGCCAAATGGCTTGAATGTGTAAATGAGGTGGGAGAGGTGGGAGCCTTTTATAAGTGGAGAGGAGGGGCTCTTTTGGAAAGATTGAAATGTTACATTATTACACAATGATTTTCGGATTATAAAGGTCCCACACTTATATAATTCGTGGATAAGGTGATAAGGGTTCGAAATATACCCATTCAATAGTCTTTGGACAACTGTAATCCTTGGATTTTGCATTATCTTCTCATTTTATTTAAATCGTTAAATAATGAGGTCATCACTGCATCATAATGCTGTCATAAATAATTTAATTTATTTAATGTCTAAAAATTATAAAAAAAATACTATGATGTAGTAAATCTTTTTAGATTTCTAATGAATATTTATAATCAAAATTCTGACTTGTGTAACCCCACTTAAAAACTGTTTTAGTAAAACAACTCATGTTTGTGTCAATTTAATTTTAACATTAAATAAATATATATTAATGTCATTTTCCAACTAAAGTGGCTCCATGGGGTCCTCAAGTTGACCCATGGGTTGTCTTGGTCGGCCATTACTCATCCAATAGGAGTATGACAAGTTTCAAGCTCATATCATATTATTAAAACATTGTTTTTACCTTAAACTACACTAATTACCTCTAATCGCGATTAAGAACTTAAAAGTATCTATTCACCAAAAAATTATTTTAATCTCATTGAACCACATTTTACTTCTTAATGACAACCATGTATGTCGGATTTTTGAAAATAAAATCACAGAAGTGGTAATATTTCATTTAAATGAAAAATCAGTTATTTAACTACCACTTTGTGGATTCACTATTCATAAAAAATTAAAGTTTTTCAGAACAATGCCAAAATTTCACCCTAAGCTATAATTGATATTCCGAATTAAAAAATGGTGTCTATTTTAAAAAATTCCAAACATATAAGTTGCATTAATTAATTTTATAATTAATTCCCGCTGTCACAACAAATAGCGTGTTTTTAAGAAACAATTTATATCAAATGATTGGCAATTGTTTATGTCCAATTTCAATGTTAAATTAATTCTAATTACCACCATTGGATAAAATGGTAAAAATATATTCTAATTATACTTTAAAACCACTAAATAGTATAATTTATCACAATAAATTATTTTTATTAAAAAAGTTGTTTTAATTATTTTTCACTATTCATAAAAAAATTGGATGTTCTCAGAAAGTTACAAAAAATTCAACTTAGGATAATTTCGATATTACGAATACAAAAATGAAGTCCATTTTGAAATATAAAATTTATATAATTTTAAAAAGTGGTTATTACTATTCATAACGGCTACTTTGATTAGACGCGGTGTTTTAGAACTCGAAGTTGCGTACAATGCAAGCTATTGAATTATTGAATGAGAAGCGTATCGTGGAAGCTCGGGGTGTTACACATTGGTACTCAAACACTATTGATATTGATGAGGCTAGGAAACTAGTAGATTAAACATCTTTTAGAGGTATGATATGAAGTTTAATTTACTTGATAGGTACTCATCCGGAATTAATGTTTTCAGTATGCTTATGTGAAAGATATCAATCCAAATTTAATAAATCTCATTTAAATACAGTGAATAGAATTTTTTGCTACTTAAAGAGAACCATGGATTTAGGACTCTCCTATACTTCTGAAAATGACATTGTTTTGAAAGTATTTTCAAATTCTGACATGGGTGGATGCAGAATGGATAGAAATAGTACATCTAGAACATGTAATTTCTTAAAAGATTCTTTAGTTTCTTGGTCTTTCATGAAGCAACACTCAGTAGCACTTTCCACCATTGAAGCTGAATATGAGCAGCTGGAAGTTGTTGTGCTCAGGTGTTGTGGATGCAACACACACTCATAGACTATGGTATGAGTTTTAACAAAATAAGAATTTTGTGTGATAATACTTGTGCCATTTCTTTAAGAAAAAACCCTATACATCACTCTCATGCAAAACACAAAGATATTAATCATCACTTTCATTGGGATCACAAAAAAAATGAGATATCATTCTTCAATTTATCAGAATGAAAGATCAACTTGCTGATAATTTCACAAAATCATTACCCTCCGATAAATTTGAATACATTAAACAGAAGTTAAGAATTATAACCATAAGGTAATTTTCCTTGTTAACATTCTATTGAATCAATATCCTTATAATAATAAACTCCTTTTCATAGGGGGAGTACATTTGATTGATAGTTTTCAAAAAAATTGTAATGATGTTTTTCAAATTTTTCGTAATGGAAATTTTCGTAGTCAATTTCCCTTTTCAAATTTTTCGTAATGAAAATTGTTGTAGTCAATTTTTCATTTCAAATGTTTCTTAATGAAACTTTTTGTAGTCAAGATTTATTTTCAAAATGGTTTTCATTATGAAAATTTTCATAGTCAATTTTTCTTTTCAAAATTTTTTCCTAATAAAATTTTCTTAGTCAGTTTTCTTTTCAAATTTTAATAATGAGAATTTTTGTACTCAAAATTTTCGTAATGATGATTTTTCATACTCAAATTTTTGTAATAAGAATTTTCATACTCAAAATTTTTTTAATGATGTTTTTAGTACTCATATTTGTTTTCGTAATAATGTTTTACATTTCGTGATAAAATTTTTCAGAATCTAAAGTCCTTCAAGTAGAATATTACCTATTACGAATAATCTTCCTGGTAGTCTAAAAGGTGTGATTTATTTCTTAAGTCTTCGTAATCATCATTTAATTTCTAGTACTTTCAATTTCCATGGTGATGGACAAGTGTGTAAATATTGAGGCTGATTACAATAAATTCCTCTTCAACTACGATTCCCACAAAAAATCTTGTAAGAAAGTGGTCAGCTGGTCAAAGAATATAGTTGAAGATTTGAGAGAGCTTGATATTTTTCAAGATAATGTTAAGGAAGATTTTGATAATGAAGATAGTAAAATAAAGGTTCTCACAAATAGCTTTGAGGAAAAGATAACTCTTGAGCAGAATACTCGGATTCAAGAGGTCAAGGATCTGAATGGGAAGTTGTATTATGTTTCCCAAAGATTGAAGAGGGAAAGGGATCTTTGGATTGAGATCGAAGAGAAGCTAGTCAAGCAAGATGAACTGATGAAGTCTTATGCATAAGATCTCAAGTCTCAGGATGATAGAATCAAAGCTTTAGATAAGAAAGCCAAGGATTAGGATCAAGTCCTTAAGAAAGTATAAGAAGACCACAAGGAACTCAAAAAGTTGAAAAACATTGTAATTAAATTGATATCCAATGAGAAGGAATGAAAATAGATCTAATCCGATCTTTTGATGTATTTTATTCCTTGTACAAATACTTATTATCTTAATGAAATTTTGGCTGCTCGTTTTTGTTTGGATGCTTTGTACTAATATTTTAGGTACTTTAATTTATTTTCCATTCCATCAAATTCTTTTTGAAAATCACAATGGGGGATAAAGGAAAAAAGAATACTAAGAAAATAATAAATATCCCTAAGAAAGGAAGAGTTTATCCAAGGGGGAGTTTTCATTACAATGATTTACATACTTAAGATAATAAAAATTCCCATTCTGGAAATCAAGAATATGATCCTTAGAGTTCCAAAGCCTAAGGGGGAGTTATTCATATTCATCATTATCCATGTGTAAAGGGAGATAAGTTTTATTTTCAATGTCCAGAAAAATATTGTCTAAGTCCTTTTATTCTTTTTGTAAGGATGTTTGTGCTTTCTAAAAAGGGAGAGATTGTTGAGTCAATAAGGTTTTCCTTATGAATTTTCCATTCCATCATGTTTGGGGGAGATTGTAGAGTCAATTAGGTCACTTTATGAATTTACCATTCATTCTTGTTTTGAAAATCACAAACACCTTATCTCATGGAAAATCTCATTTTACCCTATGTTTTACTTCTATAAGTAAAATTTTCCTTCCCCAAGGAAATTTATCCGTATGTTGTTTTTTATTGTTCATGTGTAAAATTCAATTTCACATAAAAAACCTCAGAATAATATAATACTTAGATAAAGAAGCATTCTATTTTCAAACTCTGAATTTAGACTTCATGTTCTTTGAATTCAGACTCCGACATATTTTGAGTTCTGACTCCGAATTCTGAATACGATTTTTGATTACGAAATCCTCTGAGTTGTGACTCCGAATTCTGAATACGAATTCTGACTATGAACTCCTCTGATTTCTGACTCCAAATTAAAATGAATTTAGACTCCAAACATTGTATGTTCTAAGTCCGAATTCTCCTGAAATCTCACTTAGAACATTGTAAGTTCATGTTCCGAATTCCTTAGAAAACAGAATCCGAATATCCTTAGACTTCAAATTAATTTTTGGTTAGACTCTGAACATTTATTTTCTTACATTCCTAATATTGGTTTTTGGTTATGTAACCATATTTGTACTTACACATGTTTTTTTATAAAACTATGTCGTGCATTCATTTACCAACTAACCGTTGTTTGAGTGACACGTGTACAAGCCCCTCAGAAATTCAAGGAAAAATATGACCGTTAGAGGAGGGAGCCGACCGTTGGAGCTGTGACAATAAATATGGGCTCATTTGAAAGAGCTCAAAATGATTTTGACACAACTTTTGATAACTGTTCTTACATGTTGTTGAAGTGATTTCTAGAGGGTGAGGATCTTATGAACTCTAAGGCTTCACGCAGAAAGTTTGAACTTCTTGTTCAAACTTTGCTTCGTGCATATTTTCTTTATCCAGAGGTGCGATTTCCTTGAGATCAGAGACTACGGGTTGTGAAGTCAGAGATGCCAGTTTCCTTACAAATTGAGGTCTTGCGAGGATAACAAGATAGATACCGATCTTCGGATTAAGGGCATACCTTGGTTTGGGTAAGACATACTTTTTTGGAAGTATAAATCAAGGGACCTTTTTCTAGGGTAGTTGTATACCCTTCTCTTTGGGTTAAAAGAGTTACTACTTGTTACTTGTAGTGTTTTAGTAATGTGTGCAACTGTATTTTTTGGTTGTTAAGGAATGTATAACTTTATTATACTTCCATAAACCTGTACTCTGATTATATAGGGTTCTATATTCTTTAAGGTAGAATCATATTTTTTGTAAACTTTTGGTATGTTAATTTCCAGAATCACTTTTCCGGAATCAATCATGTTATTAGAATGTAGAGGTTTTTTGAATTACCTTATTTATCCTTGTTAAACATAATCATCTTGAAAAGTTTCAAAGGATTTTTTAAAATATAAAATTCACCCCCACTTGTATATTGAGCATCTGCATCATAGTTGGATACTACAATCAGTATAATATCTATTATATAATCAATCCTAAATCACAAATATTTTTTAAATTTTTGAAAAGAATCATCACATTCTTTTTTCCAAATAAACGTAACACCTTTTCGAGTTATCTTAATCATTGGACTAGATAATCATGAAAAATTCTGAACAAACCTCCGATAATAACCTGCCAAACCAAGAAAACTATGGATCTCGGTTATATTTTTGTGTCTTGGCCACTCTTCAAAAACTTTTGTTTTAGAAGGATCAATAGTTATACCATTTTATGAAACAATATGACCAAGGAATGAAATTTGTTGTAACCAAAACTCACACTTGGTGAACATTCCATACAATTTATTTTCTTTTAAGGTTTTTAAAACAACCCTTAAATTACTTTCATACTTCAATTTACTTTTATAATAAACCAAGATATCATTAATGAACACAACCACAAACTTATCCATGAACTCACGGAAAATTCTATTCACAAGATCCGTGAATACAGTAGGTGCATTGGTTAAACCAAAAGTCATAACTACAAATTCATAATGGATATATCATGTACGAAATGCGGTCTTCAGAATGTCTGCTTCCTTTACTTTCAATTGATGGTACCCCGACCTCAAATCAATCATTGAAAAATACTGAGCTCCCTGGAGCAGATCAAACAAATCATTGATATGAGGTAAATGATACTTTTTTTAACAGAGATGTTATTCAATTCTCTATAATCAATGAAAAGTCTCATTGAACCATCTTTTATTAACAAACAAGAGAGGAGCACCCCATGGTGATGTGCTAGGTCGATTGAAACCTTTATCTAATAACTCATGCACTTGCTTTTTTAACACTAAAAGTTTAATTTGAGCCATTCGATAAGGGGATTTTGAAATTGGAATAGAATGAGGAACTAAGTCAATAGTAAATTAAACTTCTCGATCATGTATAATACTAGTAAAATCATCAAGAAAAACATCAAGGTACTAATTTACCACTGGCACATCATTAATCTAAACAGTTTTTTTGTTTTCATCGATATGTGCAAGGTAATATTCATTTCCATATTTTACTATTTTCTCAGCATCTTGATATGTTATCAAATTTAAGGTTTCAATCATGTACACAAATTGAAAATATTTCTGAAAAGAACCCTCTTTATCTCTACAGTCGATCATAGAATGATAAGTAGATAGCCAATCCATGCCCAAAATAACATCAAACACTACTAGAGGTAAAACAATATGGTTTGTAGGTAGATTATTTCCACACACAAGGAAAGAAAGGTTCTTATGTTTTCTTTCTGTTTCTCAACATTTCTTCCATGTGTTTTTACCATAAGTCTAGGATTCGTATTTTGATATGAAATTCCCAATTTACTAGAAAACTTCTCCGAAATGAATGAATGTGTATACCCGGAATCAAACAACACATTGGCATAACATAAACAAACAAATAGTGTACCTAATACTACTTCATTTGATAGCCCAACATCAATTAAAGTAGTTTCAAATGATTTCACCACCCCTTTCTGCTTGTATTCTGGATGGTTTCCCTCAGTTGAGTTCTTCATTAGACAGTCATTTGTATAATAACCCATTACATTACACTTAAAACATTTTACTGATTGTAAATCACATCTTGTCTTACAATTAACTTGATTTTTTTCAGTGCAATTATGAGCTTTATGTCCCATTTTACCACATCGGTAGCACTTAACACAATTCAAAAGACATAACCCAAAATGATTTTTACAAAAAATTTCAAAAACTAAAAACCTATGTTTCTTACCATCTGACTTTTTTGAAGAGTTCTTCTCTTTCAGCTGCCACCTCGACCTCATATTAAGTTATCTGTAAAAGAGAACCAGATCATTGGAAAACTCAATTTCCACCTTCTCCACACAAAGAACAAGTTTTTTCATAACTTTTGAACTAAAGATAATCTAGATCTATTTGATACATTGGATTTAACTATAAATAAAAACGGTTGATATTACTAACAATATCTCGTATGAAATTTGGAGCATACCTTTCCAGTCGAGTGATTTTTTCTTTATAAGAAGCCATTGATTCATCCTCCTACCTCAATTCCAAGAACTGTTTTTCCATCCTATGATGAACCACCTTAGGAAAATATATCTCAAAAAAAAAAATACCTTTGAATTCATCCCAATAAAGAGCATCAATCTACTAACTATCCCTAATATTTTTCACCATCGACCACCACTGACCAGCTTTACCTTCAAAATAGTAAATAGTGACCCCAACCTTTTGATGTTCTGAACACCCCATAACATAAAAAATCTTCTCTAGGGATTTAATCCATCATTAAGTTATCACAGAGTCAAATGATCCTCTGAAATATGGTGGATGTTGCCTCTTGAAATTCTCCACTACTGACATGTTCCTCTATGGTTGATCTAGATACTCTCATGAATAGATACCACCACCATATATAGCCTGAGTCAATTGTTCCATCACCGCAACAAACTGTTAATTTTTAATTCCGACCATCTCAGGTTGCTATTTTGGATGGTTGTCTTCCACTCGATGCCTTCCCAACATAGTTGTCTGGTTTCCTCTGCAGAAAACCATTCTTAATACAAAGATATCTTAGGAGAAGCAACATAGTAATCTTTAAATGCTACCATTTCAATATTAACATAAATTAATTTGTGGATATTAATTTAACAATATCCTAACTCCTAAATCTATCTAAACAGGCCTTTAATACCAACTATAAGGACCCATCCTTAAAAATATTATACAATCTTTAATTAAATGAATAATTCACATTGAGGATCTTTTCAGCTTTAGTTTTTTAGAGAATTAGGCCATAAATATTACATTACATTTCAAAAATTACTAAGTAGACACTTCTACTTAGTTTCAATTTTTTTTTCAAAAAATAAAAACTCTTGAAAAAAAGATTTATGTCTAGTTCCATGTTTCAGACATAATGACTTTTCTTTGATCCCATCCTTGACCCTATTCATGTTTTTGTCCTGTGATTTTTTTCAAAACATGGGATGAGCATAAAAAGCTCAGTAAGGGTTTTGAAATAAATAAAGAAAAAATTATTCCATAAAAACATAATCTTTTTAACATACCTCATGAAATCATAAAATTTATGAATAACACATAGAAAAAATAAATCATAAAGGTAACTTGTGGCATCCATATCATATATACATTGTAGCTATCACAACTACGTAGGGAGTTACATTTGTAATACCCATCACAGTATATTACCTAAATATCTTTGGAGAAACATTCACATTTACCTCCATCACGTTACCCAATTCATTAGAGAGCTATCTTAGGATCCCCCGCCCTAGGTTTACCATGAAACAACCTGTATACATAAGCATTTCCCAAGAACCATAACACTTAAAACAAGAATAATGGAAAGATATCATTTATACATTTCAATCACAATATATCATTTCAAGATATTAAAATATTAAATTCTTTCTCAAAAACCATTTTCAATACCAAAATACATAAAATAGTATATGGTATTTTTTTTCCTTTTAAAAACATCACGACTTGTTAAGGAATCCAAAGATCAAATAATACTTGCTATGGAGAAATGGTCATTGTCACCACGTATGTTAAAAAGGAAAATTCTTTTTATTGTTTTGTAAAGTGAATTGTTGAAAAATATTCCTTTTGAATTAAATGAAATGTCAAAGTTGTTGATACAGCTTATAATAGAATGTCATGTATTAAACAAAATATGCCTCAATGTAAAGAGATTGAGATGAAGTCCCTTACCTCGTGTCCTACTTGACGCGTTAATTATTTAATCACTTGAATAATAAACTAAAGTTTATTTATACTCTCATAAGAACCATTTTGAAGTTTATTATTCTATTTATATCACTTACTACCATGTTATAAACATTATGTAATCATTTACGTTAATAATGACCGTTTTGTCGATATGTGGTACTTGAGTAAAGAATTAACACCTTATAATTACATGAAGTCCATGTGGTCAATAGTCCTCTATCAAAAAATGATATTCATGATTTATATATCATATATATCATATATATATAGTATATATGTTTTTATAGTATTACATAACATTTAAGAGGTAAGAAATGAAATGCACCATTTATGGAGATGATAAGCCGTACGTATGCATGAATGCTACTTTTATTTCTATTCCATATTTTAATTGAATTAAAACTTAATGATACATATTTATATTATAATTCCCGTATAATATCATATATAATATCATTAACTCCATCCTTTATACGTCCCACATATGGCATTAACGAGCCATATCACTTCTAGTGGGCGCTAGTCCGCATTTCCTCAAACGAAATTATCGTGTTTACCCATAATGGAAACCATAAAGGTATGCTATAAATGAAAAATAAAGAAGTATAAAGAAAACATAAACTTAATATATATCATATATAAATATATTCCCATCATCGTGGCCACCATGAGAGGCAGTAGATGATAATTGAACAATCATCGCTTCGTGAGGCATTAATTTTCCATCCATATAAACAATATGTTCTTCTCCCTTTAAAATGGAGGTGTCTGTAAGTGTAGTCTGAATAATTCTCAAAACAAAATCATAATATATTGGGGATACTGGTGTTATTATATACTAATGTAATAAAATGATTTTATGGGTTGGATAAGTAAAATAAAAGAAAATCTTTTAAGAAAAACTGTTACATTTAATTCAGGTAACACCCTTTGGTTTGATCTAAAAGGACTTCTTTAAGTGTCTTATGCCTAAGGTAAGGATTATAGGAGTGAGAGAGGGATCTAGAGAGATTATTTGGTCAGGGTTAGGATGATACAAAGGGAATGAGTGGTTTGAGTAATGGGTTAGAAGTTGTGTTCTTTTATAAGGGAGAGGAGGGGCTCTTTAGGAAAGTCCAAAACAATTATTTTATTATAAACTTATCTCCAGTTTCGAAAGTTCCAAAACCCATTAATATCAAAGATAAGATGACTCATGTTTGAAATAAAATCATTTAATAATAATTATAAATGTTTTGGATATTGTTTTAATATTTATAATCTTATTTATTTAAATCATTTATTAATGATCTAAATAATGCATCATTTTTGTGCCAAAAATAATTTTATTTATATGATGTTCAAAAATTATAAAAAAAATACCATGATGTAGGATATATTTTTATATATAAAATGATAATTTATTGTCGAAAATATAACCTATATAACTCTATGTAAAAATTAATTTACTAAAAGATATTTGTTTAAGTCGTTTTTGTTTTTTACTTTAAATTAATTAATCTAAAGTGTCATTATCACTCCCATGTGGCTCAATGGGGGCCCAAAATAGACCAAAGGATGACCATGGTCGTCCATGACTCATCCAAAAAGGTTATGAAAAGTTTCAAAGTGATTTTTTTTATTATATTATTTTTTACCCTGAATTACCCTATTTACCTTTAACCGCGGTAAATAAAAGTCAAAAGTTACTATTCACCAAAAATTATTATCATTTTATTGAACCAAATTTTACTTACTAATAAAAAATATATATTTCAAATTTTTTAAATTCAATTCACATAAGTGGTAAATATTTATTTAAAAGAAAATTTTAGTTTTTAACTAATACTTTGTGGTTTCACTATTCATTAAAAATTGAAGTTTTTCAGAAAAATACAAAAAATTCAGCCTAAGATATATTTGATATTTAGAATTAAAAAATAATTTATATTTTAATAAATTAAAAACATATAAGTTTTATTAATTAATTTAAAATTAATTCTGTTGTTAAAACAAATAGTGTGTTTTTAAGAAACAATATCTGTCAGAAGATTGAAACTTGTTTATGTTCAATTTCAACGTGAAATTAATTCCAATGACCACCATTGAATTAAATGGTAAAAATAAAATAAAATTATACTTTAAAAACAATTAAAAATATAATCTAACCATATAAATGAATTTGATTTAAAGGTAGTTTTAAATTAAAATACAGTTTTTCACTATTCATCAAAAAATGAATTTTATCAGAAAAATACCAAAAATTTAACAAAAGTAAATTTTGACATTATGATTATAAAGAATAATATTATTTTGTAAAATAGAAGATATAAAAGTGACCAAAACTAGATTTAATGAGGGTTCTCCATCAAAAGGCGGTAAATCAACCATTTAGTGAATATTATAGTATTTATACTGAAAAACGAATTCTTATCTTATTTTAAGCCTCTATATTTTATTTGATAAATGTAGAAACATTTAATAAACATTTATAATAGTATTTTAGCAAGTTATATTCATTTCTGCCAATACAATTACTAGGCAGTAACTACCATTTAAAATAATTATATTATATTATTAGTGTGCAACGTAAGATTTCAATGAAACCTGTTGTTGCGTATTGGGTACGCCATCAAACATAGTGTCTCATTTAAAGTAAAATTAATATTTAAATCACAAATTTTTATAAATATGAAAATTTTATATTTCTTTATTTACGTGGGATGTTACTATGATTCCACTTATTTCCATCAATTTACTAAAATATGGAATGTTAGGGATGAAAATACTCATATAAGTAAACATATAAAACAAAAACAATGAACATAAAAAAAATATTAAAAGAATAACAACTTTTATATTTTATGTATATCATTTTTTATAAATTTATAGGTTTCAATCTAGGTTATTCATGGCCTATTTCCTAACAATTTCTATAACCTAATTCTGAAAAATAACTTGACCTTTATCAAAAACTAAATATTTAATTTAATGTCTCATAAAAATAATATAACATGATGTTTATTATACAATTTGATAAAACATAGCTATGAAATATGAATTCCAATTATCTAATTAATATTATATACAAAAAACATCAACTTAAAAATAAACTATAATTGCATTACTCCAAACTCTATAATGTGATCCTAAATCCACTTGAAATTTTATTATTGGATAGGGTACCCTTAGGAAAAACATAAATAAAAGGTGAATTGATAAATCCCAGTATAGAAACAAATATGATAAGGAAGTATAACCTAATATTAAAGAGGCATAAAATGAAACTATAAAATATGATAATCACATGGATGCATAGAATAATGGAGTATATATAATTAGATAATGGAATCTAGAAGATGTGGAAACTATATAAAACATGATATGACAATCATAAGTTAATGATCACATCCATAAAATCATAACATATAGTGATAAGATTTTTTCTTGTGTATCATACATAGAATATCATAAGATAAAAAGTTTATCAAATGAATTGGGGGGGGGGGGGTTGTATAGTTTATTTCCCACTCATCACATCATAATAGGTACATTTATATGTGTTTAACATAATGAATTTATACATAAGTCATAATAATAATAATAACCCTATAAAAAGAGAATGGGTTACATTATCTTATCTCCAAACATAACTAAATATATATCCTAATGATTACCAATAAAAAAATAATTTTTTAAGTATTAATATTTGAATAAATAGTTATATGTCATAAATTTTGATGATAATATGAATAAATTTCATACTAATGTACAGGGAAGTGGGTATAAAATTGAATCTATTAAAAGTTGTTTTAAGGGAAGAGTAAATAAACTTTAAAGAAGGTGAGAAAATTGTGTTTTCCCTAAAAATTATATTAAAATTTATTGATTTTTCATTAAATAGTTATTATTTTACAATGTTATGGATGTAATCAAACATTAAAATATTTACATAGGAAAAGGAATACTGAATAATAATATCCCTTCAAATACGTTTTTAATGAAATATTGAGAAGATAACTCAAGAAACCCCTAACAAAGAAAGGGAAATTAAACGTATAATATATGTAAGACACATATATATGTAAAAAATATAAAATACATGAGAATATTAGAATGATAAATTGAGGTATAGAGATATAATTCACAACCAAAAGGAAAAAAGGGTGGTTCAGTTGTTCCCTTACCCATTCTCCTAAATAAATTGGTAGATGAATCTAATATCCTAAACAATCAAATAAATTTTATTAGATAATTTATTAAGAAAAATGTTCTTATATATTTTTATTTTCAATTTGATATCATATTTCATTTATTTTTTGTATAGTTTTTTTCTCTCACTTTCACATGGGTTGGTTCAGTCATTTTCTCCAAAACTACTTCGGTATGAAAAATATGTCTAATGGGGTTATCATATATTTTCATAATATTTTGATATATAGATTATTTTTCATTCCAAAAGAAAATAATTTATACATATCAATATATTTTCCAAAATGGATTCAAATTATGATTGATGTATCAATATTTTCATTTTGAGTGGTTAAAGTCTCAATGATCATTTATTGATTGTATAATTAATATAATGGATGATTTATCTTTCGTTAATATTAATGATGTCATAATATCATATTTATTAATTAAATACACTTTTATAACTATCCATGTAATATGGTGATGAAAAGTGAAATACATTATCCTTTTACATGGTGAACTGACCATAATTTAGGTGACATTTTCATTTTTCAAATTCATGAGTGGAATAAAGAAAATGTTCATTACAACATCATAATAACATTTTAGTATTCAAATGATAGTAATTTTATTATATTGGGATTGGTATAATAGATATTGAGGATATAGAAAATGAAAATATAAATTAATGTAAATGAGAATGTAATTAGGATTTATTACCTTTGTACTTGTGATGACTCCTTTGATAGTTGTATTATGCCATTGATGGGTGAACTTTTTATGTGTGGTGGAATTTTTGAAAATTTCTTATTTATTAATATTAAATTTATTTATTTTTCAAATATATTAGAATAACATGTATAATAGATAAAAATAACAATTTATGTTAAATATTTTGTACATTTAACTTTTTATAGATATGGTTATATGGTATTTTCTTACTTTTTCCCCTAACATAACCTTTTTACCTCATTTAAGCCTTTATCATTGTGATTAAATTTTAGTTTCATAAATTATTTTCAAAACCCTTAGTTTAATTGACCTTATTACATAATATTGATTATAATGATTCAAAATTTGAAATTAATTTTATTTTATTCATTTTCTAAATGCTATTAAAATTAAATTCAATATAAGTACACATTACCCAATAAAAATAATTTTTAGGAAAAAATGTTTTTTTTGAGCATAAAAATGAATTTATACTTATTTAGGCCAAGATTACTTATAACTATGACATTCATTGGTTTATGATTATGAAAATAGGTTTCTTTTGGTTTATAAACAAGCCAAAACGGAATGTAATATAGTGAATACATAATAAAATGAAAAGGGCTAAAAACTGTTTTTATGAAAATAAAATACAACTTAGGTCCTAAAATGATGAAAATTGGTTTTTAAATCAAAAATATTATTTTTATATACATGATTTTTCTCCATATATATTTATTTATATGGTCTAGAAAAATATTTCATAAATTTTTTATTTATTATTATATCATGATGATATCATAAAAGAAACAGTATTTTTAAAAATTGTATTTTTATTATTCATCAGAAATATGTTTTTAGAAAAATCAAAAAAAATAGAAAATAATATAATTTTGATACAAAAATTAATATTCATTATATCAAAATCGTTTTCTAAAAATAAAAAATTAATTATTAAATACAATTATTACTTATTGAAAAATATAATTTTTATGACACATTTAAATTTATGTCCCATCAGATAATTACTTATAGCGTCACAAATATATATTATAATTCATATAAAAATTAATATTTTTCTATAAAATTATTTTATGAAAATAAATATTATTTCAAATTTATAAAGTTATCATAAAAATATATTTTAATGAAAATCCAACATCTAAGTTTTGCCTAAAATAGAAGCATACCTTAATTGCATTAAAATATATATTTAATTTTACTATGATTTGAATTCATCATTTTCTTATTCTCTAAATGTTATAATATAAATAAATATATTTTATATTATTTTATATTATACATTATTACTAAATTTGAGAAATGATAAATCAAAAATTAAATTCCATAAATTGAAGTCTGGGGTATTAAATGATTATGTGTACCATCTAAGCCTGAGAGATAGAGAGAGCTATTAGATGATCCTCATTGCTCAATATTCAATATCCAAGAAATAATCACATGGAAATATAAAGATATTTAATATGATTTATGGTCTGAGAATATAAAAAATGGGTTGTTGGATATATAAATTTTTTCATGGTATTGATACAAGTTAAGGATTAACGATAGAAGCTGAATGGAATGATATATCCATTACCAATAATAACATTGAAATTAGAGAACATATCGTTTTTATAAACATACAATGAAGACATCTATTAGAAATAATGTTATATTGGTTATAGAGGATCATCTTATGAGGAACAAAAACTTATTCCACATTCAAGTGGATATATCATTTGACCGACTAGCAAACACATACGTAAGATATGTTATGAGGCTACATGAAATACAACTGTTGATTACATTTGATGAAGTTATTAGGTTTACCTAAATGTTTTGAAGGTTCCTTACAGATGTTTTAAACATTGGATTAATATTTAGTATAACATATAACCCTTATATGGTTGGTTAATATGAAAGGATAATTAGAATTCCAGAAGTTATTCTTAGATCCAACTCTGTGGAATTCAAATGAGGCTGGGATAAAAATATTCCTTAGATCAAGTTTTCATTCAATAAAAGAATTAAATTTATAATAGAGATATAACATTTTGAATAACTATATGGGAAGAATGGTATATTTACAACATGAAAGGATAAAGTTGGGGAGCATAATATGTTTGAACTGGAACAATTTAACAATATAAAATAAAATTTCCATGCTATATAACAACACATTGGAGCAGAACAATACTAAAATAACATTTTTTATAAGAATAATAAATGATACCTCCAGTTTTCGGTTGGAGAAACATTTCCCTTCATATATCTATCAGGAAAAGAGTTATGAGGTTTTGGAATAAGGGAACATTATGTCTAAAGGGCATCATCCCATTTGAGAATCTTGATCATTTTGGAGTTGTGAGTTATCATATTTCAATTCCAATGAACATATATCTAGTATATGATGTGTTCTATGTATCTCTATTGAGTATGTATATACTGGACTCGTCACATATAATAAATCTCAAGGTTGTGTAGTTAGAGCATGATATCTCTTATGATGAGAAACAAGAAAAGAGCTGGGCTCATAGAGATGGTGTTTTCTATAAAAAATAACACACCTTATCATAGTATTTGGGGGAAACTATATCCATGATGAGGAAACATAGAGACTTTATGTTAAAATAAAACTTAAGTACCCTCACATATTTTAATCATAGAGTTAAAATTAAAATTTTTTGGATGAAATTTATAATGGATGAAAGAAAATAAATTATGAAATCTATTTAGTAAAATATAACAGATAAAAACACTCCATATAAATATAAAAGTACAGTGTTATAATAAAAAAATATCATAACAATAAATTTTAAATCTATAGAGACTTGGTATCCTATAAATATCACACTCTAAAATGATATTATGAAAAGTAAAAAAACTTTTGAAATATGATTTTAATTTTTTAAATGATGTATAATGATCCTCGATAGAAAATTAAATTAATAAATAATAATGAAAATATTTATTTATAAGAATTTTAATATTATATGACAATTTGGAATTTTAATATCAGAGTACTAAAATACCATTAAAATGGTAAAATGATAATTAGAATAATAACTGGATCATTGAAATATTAAGATAATAATAATGTAATTTTTACATCATCCTTATTAACAATGTTTCCAATCAAATAAATAATTAAATAAAATTATGAAAATAAAATGAAATAATTTCTAAATCAACGAAACAAAATATATGTATAAGTTTAAATTTTTAGTAAAAAATGTTTCATTGTATTTAATAAAACAAAACATTTCATACTAGAATAAAATATTAAAACATCATAATTTATAAATTTATTTTGTTATGATTTATTTTATTTTTTGAATCATCACATCAAAATTATTTAAGGGTGAGATTTTTTTATTTTTCACGAATAGAATAATACATAATTGAATAGTAAAATTTTGGAAAATACTATATGTTTTCATCATGATTTATAGATGAATTTTTCTGATTGTAAAATTTATATGAATTTTATAATACCCCATTTATAATTAATTCACAATAACCTTTAAATTGAATCACATGTATGATCAATATTTTGGGGGAAAATGTTATATTCTAATATTTAATTTAAAAATAACCCTCTGCCCCTCTTATAAACACAAAACCTCACCACCTGATTCTCCCCAAAACCATTACTTCATAGCATTCCAATATTTTCCCAAATTCTCTCTATATTCACTCTTAAATAGTTAGGGGAGTTTTTCCAAAATAATAATGTCAGAACTGGTATTCATTTTGTTTCCTTTCTATTCAATTATTTATTCTTATTCCATTTTATATTGTGATAATCATGTTCTATATCATAATATTTTTGATATTAGGCCAATTTATTAGGAATGGTATAATCATACAATGAAGATAATAATTTTTTTTAAGAAATATCCATTAATGGATGGCATAATAGTAAAACCTGGATATTTAAATGATATATATCTTTAAGAACTAATATGTTTGATTATGTGTGATAGATGCAACACCAAACCAAAATGAACTATAGATCATCATATAACCATCAAATTATACCCTAATATTTTTGGGTAAAAAAATTTGTAACTAAATAATGAAATATATTTAGATAAAAAAATAATGTTCATTATTATTACTATAGAACTGATACAATTTAATTATTATTGTAAAGTAACTAATATGAATTATTTATAAGTTAAAATGAAAAACTTTTGAAATTTTATTTTATTTACATTATTTCAAGATACAACGTATATTATAGATAAATTACTTTATTTATTTTAATAAAATATTGACCCATTTTTTTTGTTAATTGATATGAAATTAGAAAAATAATACCTAGTAATCATAAAAAAATTTATTTTCTTATGAATTAAAATTTTAATAAATTTTTATTATTTTATTTTATAATCAAATCACCAAATTTTTTAATTTCAATTTAAGAAAATAAACATAATTTTTCCTTAAAAATATCAATATTATCCTAAGAATATTTTTTGGTATTTTATTTGAAAGGGATAATTTTTTAGTGAATTGTGAAAAAAATTATTCTTACAAAAACTGTATATTTTGTTACATTATCATTATATAATAAAGACAATGATTTTTAAAATATATACCTATTGTATAAATTTATTTTTAAGGATTATAAATTATCAATTTTAAATACCATTATAAAATTTTAAATCATATGTATAAGATTTTATGAACTTATATATTATTTTCTAACAAAAAAAATTGCTTGTATTTTATATTAATTAAATATTATCATAGTAAACTTTTATTCTGGATTTATATATTATCAACATAATTATATTTTTTTATAACAAACCAATTTCTATCATTAAAAAAAATACATTTATAATTTTTTTTCTAAACATTAATTTATAATAATAAAAATACATATTTTTTAAAAATATAGGTTTTTACACATTACATATGATATTGTTAAAATTATTCTTTTTTAGATATATAAATTTTATAGGATAAAGGGAAATTCAAAATTGGAATTTTTATTTTAAAATTATATAAGAAGGTCTATTTTATTTTTAGGTATTAAATGTATTGTATTTAGGTAAAAACAACTTTCCATAGTGAAACAAATAATGATAATAGTGAAATTTCTAATAGAAAAAATGTTGAAAAATGATTAAAACATGTGATAAAATTAATAGTTAAGGGTTTAATTAACTCATATAATCCCTAATCCATTAATTTATTTTTGTATTCTTATATATATGTGAAACATGTGTTCTCTTTAGAATAAGTTTTTATATTTTCAAGAATTTTATTCTCAACACCTACAAAAGCAGTCCCTCACAACCCCTTCAAGAACAATACCAATATTAAGTTTCCCTCATAAAAATTAAAATTAAAATTTCTATAGATTAGTCTTTATTTTCAATGATCCTCTTGTTTGAATAGATTTTCTTAAATCCTCCATTTCCAAGGGTTCTTCCAATGGAAAGCTAAAGTCCTCAATGTGTGTACTTTTTTTATTAATTTATTTTCTTTTTTACTATTAGTTTCTTAAATAAAAAATTATAATTCATATTTAATTACATAAATAATCTGTATACTTACTGATATCATTATATGGTAATAAATATTAACCATGTTTTCCTTTTCTATTAAAAAATGAAACTGCCATTCATACGTTGTGCAAACTACCGCCCCCATGAAGTGATTACTTCCATATTTCACCAATGAATATATTAAATAATGATAGTTGTAAAATTGAAGAATAAATATTAATATTCATATATAATACTGTGTATGAAGTGTAAATTTATAATCCTAATTCCTTCCATCTATTTATTTTAGAAATGAAAAAGTTAATCATGCCTTGTGAGAACTACAACCTCCACGAAGTAACATTACTCATTTTTCATCTAGTTTCATTATAAATTAATAAAAAATATTATAATAAGATTCAAAACCATAAAATTAACTGAATAATATCATTATTATCCTGTAATAATTATATTTTTTCAAAATAGACCACTTTCATAATCATAATCATCCATTAATTATGTTATGTTCATGTTTGTGTCGGTCTCATGACCTACTTGAAGAATGATAAAAAATAATATTCTGGATTTCTATTAGAAAATAATTTATAAATATATATGATATAAATAAGTAAATAATTTTTTTTATTTCGATTAAAGTCTATTAACATAAATTTTAAACTCATTAATTAATACACCATAACTCATTTGTTAAATATCACTAAAACATGTTGTAAAAAATTTCACCTAAAAGAACAGTAACCACAACATTCATAGAATGAAATTATAACATAATAAATAATTTAAAATAATAAATTATAATAAAATTTATTATAAGGGAATGATTAAATTAGGGATATGAACGAATAACAAAACCATGATTATGAAACAAGTTCAAAGTGATCAATATTCTTACACCAAATACTGAAAATAGATAAATACTAACAAATATAAATATGTTGGTTAAATATAAATAATTTTTATAAAATGTTACATAGTTCAATATTTTTATGAAATATGTTATTTTTATATTAATGGTTTTTATATATGTGATTCATGTCCTTTAGTGGATGTTAGTAATTAAGGTAAGGGATTCTTTGTCTTATTTTTAAATCCTTTGGACATGTTTGATATTTCATACCATAATTTCTTTTATATGTTGTATTCACTAAACAATTACTTTAATAATAATAATGAATATGTATCATTTCATGAAATTTTAATATCTATTTCATGTTATCAATATTATGTTATTTGATTCATTATGTTTTATTACCATATGGGTTTTTGATAAGTCAACTCCCTTCATTGAGTTATAATGTGTCTTATTGAATTAATTTATTCCAAAATTTTGTACATAAACCCTAAGAATTTATTTTATTTTAATTTAACTTTATATATGGGTAAGATGATATTTTTTATTCAAATTAACCACCTCAATGAATTTATTCCTAAAAAATGTATAACCTATTTAAGGATAATTAACATTATTTTAACTGATTATTTTCTTCCTTGTCCACATTTTTATTCCCTACCAATATTATACATTATAACCAAAAGAATAATTTTGAGTTTCCTCATGTTACCTTAAAAATTATATTTTCATCTCTTAAAAATTATTATTTTTCTTTTTTATGATATTGTTTTTAAACAATGGTGTTTCAAATTATTTAAATGGTTTTACATCCATTAAAAATAATTTATTTTTCTTCTAATCCAAAAATATGTTTTCTGAAAATTAATATATTTTCAAGTACCAATTATTAAGGTTTGTTTTTAAAAATTTATTATTTTTTAAATATGAAACTTCAAATTTTAAAAAATTTATTTCCTTCTCAAGGATAATTCATTGAATATTATTTTCAAGATTAAATACTTTCAAATTGTTTTTACATCAAAATTTCAAAATATATACATATTAAATTTATTTTTTAAATTTATATTTTTTCAAAGAAAAATGAATTCACTTGTCCAAAAAAAAATTTTATATTTGATTGTAACTTTTTATTTTATTCCTAATAAAAAAGAAGCTTCTAAACATACTATTATTATTTCCCTAACATTTTATTTTATATCTGATAGATTTATTCACATTGAAATTATTTATTACGAATTAATATAAAAATTTTCGTATGAAATAATATTTTTTTGATTGAATATTAAGAAATAATCATTTACATTCATGTGGTTAATTTTAGCGATTCAATCTGGAAATGTTATGAATTATATTTTTGTATACCTGGGTTATTTATGATGTGTTTAATGATTTATTTCAACTCAAAAACATCTTTATGGATGATTGATGGGTAGGATCTTATGTCACCCTCAAATAAATTGGTTATGGTGTTATATCATACCAGATAATCATGTAAATCATGTATTTATGCTTACTCTACCATGTGAATTAAATTGTCATACCAACTCTACAATCTTATTGGAATCAGGTAGTGATCTACGCTATAACAATATTATTGTAATTAGTTATTCATTTCAGGTCTATTTTCGGAATCATGTAGTGATTTATACTCCACAGTGTTATTGTAAGGAGTAATGATTCCCTCACTACTATTTTATGATTTATAGGTCTATATTAGTACCATTGTTTACATTTATGCTTAATTTTCATGGAATTCAATATATTAATTGTTTTCATTAAGCTTTATGGATCATTTTTTAATCTCATATTTACACCCATTTTTCCATGATATATGTTTTCTCATTTTAGATTAAATGTTTCGTTATCATGGATTATGGAAAACCCTTATTATTCCATGTTTTTTAAAAATATATTTCTCTATAATCATGTTTTCTTATATTCTAATGATCTAACCCATGATAACATGTTAATGATTTTTTCCATAACATGACATTTAATTTCAAATCTTCTATATATTTATATTACCCAAGTTATGAAGATGAGTATATCCTATAATAATTATATAATTGGAGTCTATAATGGTTCTATAATGGATAATTCTCACATGTTTTATATAATATGTTGTATATTTAAAAAATATTCTAAGACACAAAACTTCTGGTTCTCTAATTTGTGAGACAATGTGTGAATGTAATGATTATTAATGTATAATAATTAAAGAAATTATTTTATTTATCATGTTATTCCTTAGTTGGTATCAGAGTGGGGTTTAGTTATTTGGGTTTTTAGTTTAGAGATATTTCATGAAAACCATAGGGATAAGTCTAATGAATAAGTCTGTGTATAGTATAACATCATGAAATTCTAGTAAATTAAATATTGAGTAGTTTTCCTAGAACTTTTTTTTATATATTTATTCCACAAGTTGATGTTGTGTAACACACCAATATTTTAAAAAATTGAAATTAGGTTCGTTAATGTGTACGACACGCAACACTGAACAATAACAAAAAATGAAATATTATTATTTAAATATAACTATTACAAAAAATTCATTGAATTATAAGAAATGAATAGGATTAATTTTTTGAAATATATTTAAATCTCATAATAAATTCAAATTCATTAATTAATTATTATGAAATAAGAACTCAACTTGTAGAAAATATATTTTATTCTTCAATAATAGGTTTTCTTCAAAAAATATATTTATTTATTTTTCTGAGCGAATATTATAATTAATTTCCCTACAAATTTAAAATATTATTTTATCAAAAGTATATAATTTCTAAAATTATAATATCAAAATTATTATATTTTGAAATTTGATGATTTTTCTAAGAAGATTTATTTTTCAATGTGTGGAGAGAAATACATATTTTTATTGAAAACTACATTTTATTTCAAAGTATTTATAAAGTAAAATTATACTTTGGTTTACTTTTAAAATTCTATTAGATAGTTTTTATTTAAAAATAGTCCAATTATAATCTTGAGAACTAATTTTATACTTTAATATTGTGTAAAAACTTTTTTGAACTCAAAATTTTTTTTTTCTAAAAAACTGTTTTTCATAATATTTTATAGGTTTAGATTGAAATTAAATTACAAAAAAAATTTGTGATGAATCATGAAAAATTGATTCTATATTTTTAATCATTAGCTAAAAATTATTTAAAATTTTACCTTTTATTTTTTGTCATTATGGATAGTAATCAAAGATAATTTTTTTATCACGGTAGAGGTAAAATGGGGTAATCAAGGGTACAAAATATATGATAAAGACTATAATGTAACCCTAAAAAATTAATTAATTTTATTGGATTATTAAATTTAATCCAAAATTATAATATATGACCTTTTTTATCTCATTTCCATGATTTTTACCTTTATAATATATTTTGATAAGAAAAGTAAAAAATATCATTCTCGTTGTTTTATTACCATCAAATTATTGGCATAAGAAGAAAGATGGTATATTCATCTATAAATATGAACTATAAATATAATTGATTTTAATTTTTTATGGTAATTAATTTATAATTTTTAGTTTTGAAATAAATAAACTAAATTCCTATGAAACACTGATAAAATATTTATTCAATTAATAGAGAAATTAAATAAATGATTTTATAAATGTTAAAAGTAATTTTTTAGTGAAAAAATTATTATGATATATAATTTTTAATATAAAAATGGCATATTATAGGGTTTTTATTTCATTATATTAAAATTAAAATTTTTAATATTGTTTTAAATGTCAAATTATATGAATTGTTCCAAAATTGACATTAATGTTACTTTATAAAAAATAATATTTTATCAAATTATTTAAAAATAAAATAAATACTATTTTTTGTAAAGTGATTATCATATCATTGAATTTATTAAACAAGATAAATTTATGTTAAAATTTTTCCTTTTATAGTATATTTCATTACCTAAAAAGATTGTAATCAATAATACCATAGTTATTGTAAAAAAGGGTTAACAAAGTGTCATAACAAATAGATAAGGGTAATAATATAATCTAAATATTCACAAATTTTGTTTTATAAAATTATTTAGACTAAAATTCATCTTATTTAATAATTTTATCAAAATGGATCCATTTGAACATGAAAATTAATTTATATTAATTTAATAAATTAGAAAATTCCATGATTTCCCATCATATATCTTATAAATGTGCACCTCTTATCCTCCTTTATTCACACTCCAATTCCCATTGGTTTCAAAAAAAATATACAAAAATACCTTATGTAAATCCATACCCACATCTTAGATTCCTTTATTTGATCATAATACCAATTTATGAATGACTTTTGTGTATTACTTAAGAGGTTGTTTGAATAAGACATATAGTCCTTAATCAAGAATTTTTGTTTTATTTTCTTCTTGTAGTTTCTTAAAATTTAATTTAAACATGATGAAATAATGAAACTATTATATTATATATACTTATATTTTATTATTTTAATGGAATAACTGATGTCTATATCCTCTTCCATCAACTGGGAAATGAGACTATCATTCGTGTGTATGGATGATTACCACCTCACGAAGCGGTGTAATTATTTTTCTGTCACATCTAATTATGGAAATATATAATGAGTGATTATATAAATATATATATATATATATTAATTAATTATTTTTCATTTTTATATTATAATACATCATTTACTATTTATCATTTCATTCACTGAAATACAATAACATCGTTTGTGCGTACGTGTAGACAACTACAACCACAAAGTGATGTGATTCATTTTTCATCATCACATCACATATAAGAAATGTATATTTAAGTATATATAAATAAATGTTATTGTATATATGATATAATTATCATACTATAATGATTAATTAATACTTACATTATTTCAATAAATATCATTGGAAAATGTAAATATTACTCATTTGTAAGTACGACCTACGGTCTCCATGACTGTAATGCTGTTCATTTTTCATAAAAATATTTCTTATTTGTACTTAAAAGCATAATTTATATATATAAATGATAAATATTTCATTATTATAATTCTATTAATGATAAAATAGTTACTTCTTCAACCATATTCAACAATCCAAATTCATTTTAGATATATAAGTTGAATATCATCAAACCAACTGATATAAAATCAATAAATTAAGTAAATAAATATATAATGATAAAAAACTGGATAAAAATTAATAATAAAAAATAAAAATGTTCTTAAAAAATAAATAATAATTATTTTTTTATTTAGGATGATAAGAAACATACTTTATGATTTGGGCTAAAGGTAAAAGACATTCTGTTAAAAATCGTCTTTTTATGTTTTCCTTAAAAAACATTTCTTATATGTAAATATTTTTAAAATTAGTGTATATATATATATATATTTATATGGGAATTAATTAATTATAAATCAAATTATGTGTGTATTTTATAAATTCCTTCAAAATATTTCAAAAGGAATCTTTTTATACATTTCATACAGAATGTTTTGAATTTAAAAAAGTGTAAAAGGATTCTAAAATTTTAATGTCTAAAAAGATAATGAATTCTAACTTCTACATCACCATTATTCTATTTTTTAATTATCTATTTACCATACATGTTTTATTTAGAAAAAACCACATTCTTTATATTGTGGTTATTTTCAAAAATGGTTTTATAATGGAATATCCTGTAATGATTTAAATGATATTTTGAAAACTACAATGTTTTATATGTTTCGATTATGTTATAGTTCTTGGAAATTGTTTATGATAATGTGTGATTATGTTATAATCCATTGATTTTTAGGTTCCTGGTATCCATTAAATGCCTTGGGTATGATTTATTTTTTGAACATGGCCTTCAGGGTTATTCCAAGTGTAACCATTATAGTTATTCCAAGAGTAACTGTCATGATTATTCCATGTGTTACCATGAGGGTTAGTCCATTTGTAACTTTCAAGGTTACTCCATATATAAAATTTTATGAAAATGAAACCTCAAGTTAACTATATGTTATATTTTGGATTTTATCATATTTTATTGAAATTTTATGACCTCTCAAGGTAATAAAATCAATTTATGTTAAACAAAATGTATTTTCTACTTCTTTTGGGTGAAAAGTATTTCATTATGAAAAGGTATCCATTATTTTCTTATGATTTAAAATAAAACTTTATAAGCCTTATTTATTACATTATAATTTATAGTTAAATATTTTATGAAAATATTTTGGAATAGATGTTGACTGTTTGGGTAAGAACATGTGTTTGTGGAGTCCAATGTTTTTTATGAAAAATGAAACTTTTTATGAGTATCAATGGAATAACAGTTTTCTTTATTTATTTTTATGCCACTTAATGAGATTTTTTCTTCTCCTCACATTTTTTAAATTGTTTTATCCTGGGGTTTTAAGGATGATCAGGGACATGGATTGGGTCATGATGTAAATTTTGAAGATGTTTCATGAAAATAAATCGTTCTACATATTAGATGTTTGTCTTATTGAAAAATAATACTAATTGGTAGATTCCACATTATGATGTAATAATGTTTTATGTAAGGGTGGTAACCTAATTATAAAAAAATATAATTCTAAAAGGTCATTCAAAATAAAAATAATAATTATTTTCTAATGTTATGAGAATATGTATTTTTCAAGATCAGGTCATTATAGTTGGTATCTAAGCAGGGTATAGATAAAATTTTAGATTATGATGTTTTTAGGTGATATTAACATAAGAGTTATGTATGTAATATTTGGTTAATAAGTCTAAGGTTGTGCATAGGTATAATGGAATATGTAATTTTTTTTAGGTTTTACATGATTGTATTTTAAAGGGAATAATGGTATTTTGGGAGATTTAAGCCTTAGTTTTATATTAACGTATTACTACAGAAGAATAATGTTAAATTTTTTGGGATGTAAGTGAAAATGTATAAGATAACCTTTGAGGATAAAAAAATTATTTATGTTGAGGATATAATGATTATATTTAAGTGTTTTATGTTTTAATTATTATAAAATTTATAATGGTATTATCTTCAAAATGATAATTTTCATTTTAATATGAAATAATTAATTTCATGTTTTAATGATGTTATTTTACATATATTAATGATTGTTTATCAAGATGAAAGGAAAATGATATAACACAACCTTTTTATCCCTTCAAGAAGATTTAATTATCACTAAAATGGAAATTTCAAGTTCAAATGATTTAGAAATGTTTTCAAACATACTAATGACCTATAATAAACTATTAGATATATCCAACAAATATTAATTTCTTATAAATTTATAGGGATCCTGATATTTATTTTATTTGATTTCTAAATATCAACATGTCCATCTCATTTGGAAATAGAAATACCATTATGTGATTGACAATTTTTTACAGTGATATGTAATTCATGATAGAAGATAAAAGGGATATAATCAACATAAAGGAAGACCATGCAGTCTAGATTTAATGTATAGATTGTTTTCTTAAATTCTAAGTTTGAGGCTTGATTGGGTTGATATTGATGAATAATAAGGACATATCTCATAAAATTAATTAAGATAAAAATAGGGTTAAGGGTTTAATAATGAAGTTAAATGAATGATTTTTTATTAATGATATTACGATATATTTTAAATATTATAAAAATTATGAAACAGTCTATACTAGATTTTGATTTTAAAATTTTTAAAAATATGTTAAATGTAGTCAATACCCATGAATATTTATGTAGTGAAAAGGTGTTAATTTTCAGATACCCTCATTTAAGGACATAAAAAAAGGTATTAATAGACCATTGATTTAATATGTGCTTGTTAATAGTGAGTTAATATTATTTTATTTTTATGAAAAATGAGTCCTTTATTAAACCATTGTGGTTAAAAATTGATTTAATGATTAATGGTATTCTTGAGTATATTCAATATATTTTTTTAAATATTATGCGAATTACATTAATAAATTTTTAGTAAAAAGGAAAACATGTTATATATAGCAAGTTTTTAGGGACGGAACCCACAATCAGTGGTAGATATTGGTGAAATGTCACGAAATAATATACAAGGTTTATTTTTCATTATGGTGTTTATTTTTTTGAAAGACGTTGTAGATAAAATTAATATTATTTTGGGAACATATATTTTATCCAAGAGATAACATTGGAGATAAAAAGTTAATTGGTTATTATGTGAATATGTTCACTATTTTGGGACCCTTATATGATTAAGGTAAGAAAAACATTATGGGATTTTTTTTGAGAAATAATGGTTAAATTATATTTTTGAAGAATATATGATTTTTTATTTATTTATGGTGGTTTAGGTTATTTATGGAAATTATTAGCATATTTTAGAGATTATATGATTATGGAATACACATTTTTGGGTATATGAATTTATGAGGGACAAATGATAATGGGAGATAAATGTTAAACTAATCTCAGAAGAGATTATGAAGAAATCTTTCATATTTTTTATTTCAATCTTAGTCAAAAATATTTGAGGAATTTTATGGATAGTTACTTATTTTATGATATATGTTTATTTTTGGGAGTCCTTGTTTTGGTTTTAGTGATTTATGTTTTATTTCATCATACAAAGGTTTATTAATTTTGGGAATTATCTTATATTATTGTCACAGCCCGACCTACCTATTATTTTTATTTTATTATTCTATTTGGTTTTTTTAATTTTTTTCGAGGTTCAGGTTGAATCTAAAGTAAGATTTTTGAGTTTTGTCAAAAAAATGCGTTTTTGAGCTTACGTTGCTGAGCACCTGGTCAGAGCACGATCTGGAAACCACGTGCGGCATCGCCCATGTAACGGAACAGTTCGCATGTCTTCCGAAAATTAAAATGAATAAAATTTTGAAATTTATTGCGTTATTTAAAATTTTCCTAGTAAACAATTTTAATTATTATTATTAAAATGAAATGATTATTTTTATTATTTTTATTTTTTTCAATATGACTATTATTATTGTTGTAATTAGGAAATTATAATTATTATTATTACTTCTATGGAGATCTGGATCGGTGTGCATGCACCGCACGGCTAGCGGAAGCCGTGCAGTTAGCCCAGGCACCTGCACAATTGTGGCATTTGAGTCGGCCTAGTAAAATAAATTAACTGAGTTGAAAAAAAATTAATTAATTATCACCTAGTTAAATAAATAACTTGTTGTCGTAATAATATTATTCCGTCACGAATAATAATATCAAATTACTATTAAAGAATTTTTATTATTTAAAATTATTATTTAATAATTTTTAGTTTATTATTATAGTTATTATTATTATTATTATTATTATCATTTGTATTATTATTATTTTTTTAATTCTTTTTTTTATTGAATTAATTTTTTTTCTTATTTTACTCCTTTTTATTTTTCCTTATTTCCCCTAACCCTACGCTTTCCTCCCCTATGCGATTCTCTCCCTCCCTGCCTATTGGCCGCCTCCAAATCCTCCTGTCTTGACAACCTGCAGTGTGCACCTCCCCACCGGACCTCCTTCACAGTGAACCCCCCCCCATCTCGGCCATCTATCTCTGGAGTGTCACCCCTACTCAAAACCAGTGCCCCCCATGTGCAGCGCGACTAGTCTTCCACCTTGCAACGCCTCCAACCGCACCCTTCAGCTCAGCCTTCTGCACTGTCTGCTCTAGCTGTCTCATACCTAGCTGGTGCACCCCCCCTCCATGCAGCTGTCATCTGGTCGGCTATCTTCAGTGCGACCCCTCCTCCCCGGCGTTTGGCGATGCCCCCTCACCGACGCCACCCTCTCTTTCTGTGCGGCCTTCTTCGGTGACCAGCGGGCTTGACCCCCCCTATTTGGCTGTTTTTTTTCATTCTCTCTGGCCAACCTGACCGGTGGACCCTGGAAAATCCCTTCTCTGGTTTCACCCCCTTATTGGTGCCCTCATTCAGCAACAACTCCCCTCCTGGTGAGGTTCTTATTTTTTTTCCTTTGTTAATTGCTTCCGGATTTAGTGATTTCATTTCGCACAAACCCTAGATGTTAGGGTTTCAATATTTTTAGGTTTAATCTTCAAATTTATGGTCAAGTGTTGATATTTTAGGTTTTTTTAGAATTCTTCATGTGCGATTGGGGTGCGAACTACATATCACATCGATCTCCATTTGTTCTTCGTCGATTGAGGTAGGCCTCCCTATGAACTACCTTTTAAATTTTCATTTCATCCTTTCCTTTCTATTCACACCTTATATTTATGCTATGTATTATAGTTAAATCACTGGTTAGATTATTTTGTGTGAAACACAGAAATTTATCCCTTATTTCTTGATGAATAGTGAATTTTTGTTAAATACTACAAGCTCATTTTATGAATAGTTTTATTGTTGGAATTTGAATACTAAATGTGCATGAAAAGTTGTGTATTTTTGGAAACCAGTTTTGTGATGTTCAATATATTTTGATGAACTTGTCTACTTAGTTTTTCCGACTATGCAAGTCCTTCGTTTTATGTTTTGGTATGTTAGGGATTTGTGTTTGATCATAAAAGAGGGTTTGAAGGGGGTTTTGAGTGTGATAAGTTTTGAGATACTCTTTGAAAAAAATGATTCATAAATTTTAAAGCATTTTAGGAAATAATGTAAATGGTGCGAAGTATGTTTTGAGATCATGTCGAGGTGGTTTTACACAGTTTGTTCATTTAGATTGTCTTAAGTTGGTGATTATGGGTTTTTAGTTGTTGTGCTTTTGCTGCAACGCATTGGCGAGGTAATTTTGTGAAACTTCAGTCGTTAGCATGCACGTGCTTGTGCGTATGTGCGAGGCGTGACATGCCATTGAATTTGGAATGCGAGATGAGGTAGGTCCTCCACTGCACTCTCCTTTAAATTTAGAAATTATTAATTTCTTGATATTTTATTAATTTTAATAAATGAAAAATAATTTAAGATAATGAATTTTAAAATGATTATTTGGTGTAAAAAAGGCCATTTATTTTATACACGACACTTGAAATATTTTTTTGATGAACAGACACCCAGTAGTGAAAGAATGATCATTTGGCCTTTAAACATATTTAACAGAATTTCAAATGTATTTGTGGTTTATTGATAATTGAGTTCTTTTGAAGCATGAACAAGTGTTTTGGTTCTCTTGAGAAATAAGTATTTTCTATAAAATTGGTGAAGGCCCATTTGGCACTTTAATAAAATAAATTATTTTGGAAGACTCTTATTGGGGTGACTCAGGGGTGATATTTGGTGTACGTTGGCTGCATGATTCGTGTGTGATGTTTTTCCTACATGATTGACTTTGTTGACTCAACCCTTTCCTTTTTATTATACGTGTTTACATGGGAACCTGGTATAGTAAGTGAATCTTCTAAGAACAATTGCTGCAGTAGTTTAGATTACGCACTGGCTAGTGGCCCTTAGTATAGATTAAACTCTGTTAGGAGATTGAGCCCCTCGGTTAGGCCATGTAAGGAAACTCCAGGAATTATGGAGTTATGAAGTCATCGAGAGTAGGCATGCCTCCAGGATGAGTCACATGTCTAGTACGTTCTGGATTGTTCACAAGCTCCTAGGTTCGACCCATGTTTCCATTAGTGTTTGTTTGTATGTGGCGGACGATTGAGAGGTCTAGTTCGGTTACTGGCCCCTGTGTGCCACTTTTTCCATTTTCCATAGTGTGTATTGTGTGTGGTTTTCCATTTGACTAACAACTATGATATGGATTTCTAATTTTTTTTCAAAAATGTTTTAATATGCAACACACTTGTTTCTTTCAAACAATAAAATTATTTTTAAATTAAAAAGGAAAATTGAATGTTACTTGTTTCATAAATTAAAGTGTGTGTGAGGAAACCAATATTTTATGTAATTTAGTTCAATCCTGGAATTAGTAAATTCTTTGTTTAAAGGTAGTGCATTGGGAATAGTTTGTTGGGAATGCCTACTCAGTTTTAATACTCACGGCTATAGTGTTTTCCTATTTTTAGTTTTGTTGTAGGTTTGACTCGAGCTTGTTCGCCGTGGGTGAGACTTGGTTTTGGTTTGGAGAGTGAAACTCGAGGTCACAAGGATTTTTGGTTGTGGTCAGGTTAGTTAGTTGTTGTTGGTCGTTATTTTTTCCATGTTTTTTATTTACTTTGTGTTGTTCGGTTTTCATTCCGCTGATTTATTGATTTTTATCGGGGGAAATAATTCCCTCTTGCTCCCTCTTGATGCCCTAGCCCTAGTCGCCTGCCAGGGAGGATCGGAAACGCCTCTCGGGAAATGCCACAGACCGGATCGGGTTACCAGTTCAGGGTCTACCTGGGATGGTTCATGGAAAAATGGTATCTGAGGAGGTAGGATCGTGAGAAGACCTTTTTTATCAGAGCGTCCATCATTATTTGTGGTTATCATGGAAGAAGGATTAGAATTTTTGGGACTCAGGACATATGAATGAGAAGGAAGTCATGAACCCTTGCTCGTTCCGAACCTCGAGTCACCAAGGGATGTTTGAGTTGTTGGTGTCTTTTGGTTCTTTTGAGTTGTTTTATGTTGGGAAACGAAATGGAAGCCAGGAAAGTGACCTTGATGAGCTCGCATGGTCTGGCATGCGATGTGGAGCCGAAGACATTACCCTAGAGAGCTCCTTGTGATGATGGCGTGACTGGCGTATAGCCACTAACCATATGTCTGAGTCACCCATCGACGATAGTTTCTCCTTGTGGATCGTTTGGGGTTTTATTTATTTCTAAGAAATGTTTTGCAATGATTTATTTTGTAAATTGTGAAAAGTTGAATTTGAAATGGCAATTACCATGTTTTGATCCTGCTCCTTGTTTTCATGTTCCTTTGTGTTTCCCCCTGAAGGTTCAATGGTTGCCCAAGGGGAAGCATCAGGTGGTGCATCCTTAGATAACCATCCAGTTGATTAGCCTATAGAATATGTTATGGAATTATGGAAGTTGAAACCTCTCCTGTTTTATGGTTAAGCAGATCCACATGCGGTGGAGGAGTGGTAATAGAAGATTGAGAGGAAGTTTAGATTCATTGGTTTCCCTGAGTCGTTAATGGTAAAGTTAGCTACCATTATGTTTGAAGGACCAACCTGGAAATGGTGGAAGTCTGTGTCTCAGAATAAACCTCAGAAAGATCTAACAGGGGAGTTTTTCCAATCATCGTTAATCTAACAACACATATCTAAGTTGAAACAGATGAGGAAGAGGATGGAGTTTTGTTGTCTTCAGCAGGTCATTGAATCAATACTAGAATTCTATCAACGTTTCATGGAACTAGTTCCGTATGATCAGTGGTTTATTGCGAATGATCATGAGAAGGCTCGACAATTTGAGTTTGGAATCCAACATGAACTACGATCGAAAGTGGAAGAGCTCAACCTAACCACCATATTGGATGTTGTGGGGCAAGCCTCTCTTGCTGAAGCTGAGCTAGCAAGAGGATTTGAGGTGGATAATCCTCTTCAAACCATGGGAGGTAGTGCAGAGGATGATGATAGAAAGAATGAGAAGCGACCTGATGCTGGTGTCTCTAATAGAGGTATTAAGAGGCCTTGGTACCTTCAGACATCTTCTTCACAACGTAATATAGTGACCTGTCTCCAGTGTGGTAGGCATGGTCACAAGAGACCGACCTGCCCGACTACTCTGAGACCCTGCCACACCTATGGATGTCTAGGTCACTTGCAGCGATTCTGCTGTGGTGTTTCCAAGAAGCGTGCTGAAGCTAGACTTGGTACGTCGAAGGTCACCTCATCCCGTCATCATGAGTAGGGTGATGTTTGGGGATCATTTTGAGGTTTTCTCTTTGTAGTGTTCCATGGATGTAGTGGTTGTCTCTTATGGCGTTTTTTGGCATTTTTTTTCATCAGTTGTAAGAATAGTTATTCTCGAACCTCTTTGAAAATTTTATTTTATTGGAATTGAGTTTGGTGAAATTCTGATTTGTGGGTTATGTTCTGGAATTTTTGAATCCTGGAAATGAGGCAAAAGATGATTCAATCATCGGTGCTCCAACAATAGGTCCCGGAGTGAAGTTAGCACGTAGTCAGGAGAACCCCAACGGTGAAAAAGGGCCTTGGTTTATCCTTTGTCCTTAACGTGGCAGGATTTTTGTTCTTAGGAGGGTGAAACATAGTTCATGGGGTGGCGGCGATATTTTTGATGCTCTATCAGTCGGGCCCTTACCTTCTCCCCCCTTATGGGGGGGGAGGGGGTTTGGTCAGTGCGGAATGTTTTCAAGTCTGGGTAATCTCGCCAGTTCTTATGGTGAGGAGAACCACAACGGGCCATGCAAAGTTACACCTAATGTAATTTAGAGTTATCCCAATCCTAATGGTGAGGAGTCCATTCGGGCCACCTCATGTTAGTATCAGAGTTTCTTTTCATGTGTCGTTTGGTGGTTGGTGGTCTCGTGTGGAACCACCTAATACTGAGTTCGTCCCCTCGAGTAAATGTTGAGATTGAAGTACACCCAACAGTTTCATTGGACTAAGATTATGAGAATAAATGTCAGAGGTAGTTTAAGTTTTTTCATTCCATGGTTGGAATAGATGGTTTGGGTTATGCTTGGTGATGATTAAGGTGATCATGTTTTAAAGATGAGTTGTGTGTCATGGGTTTTTAGTGTATGTTTGGATCGATCAACTCGAAGCGGTTAAACTTTTGTAGGTGGGTGACACTTGATAAGTTTTATCTTTGGGTTCAGATCTTATTGTGGCTTTCTGGGGGTGGAAAGTGTTATTTTGGGGACAATTGTCACACCCTGACCTACCTATTATTTTTATTTTATTATTCTATTTGGTTTTTAAAAAAAAATTGTCGAGGATCAGGTTGAGTCTCAAGAAATATTTTTGAGTTTTGTCAAAAAACGTGAGTTTTGGATCTTAAATTGCTGAGCTCTAGGGAAGAGCTTGTTTTGGAAACCACGTGTGGCTTCGGCCATGTAATGGAACAGTCCACCTATCTTCAGAAAAATAAAATGAATTTTTTTTTGTAATTTATAACGATATTTTAAATTTTCATGGTTAATAATTTTAATTATTATTATTAAAATGAAATGAGTATATTTATTATTTATATTCTTATAGATATGATTATTATTGTTGTTGTAATTAAGAAATTAGTAATGTTATTATTACTGCTATGGAGATATGTGCTGGTGAATGGGCATTGCACGACTAGCGGAAGCCGTGCGGTTAACCCATGCACATGTGCAATTGTGGCATTTGAGTCATCCTAGTAAAATAAAATAAATGAGTTGAAAAAATGTAATTAATTAATATTTAGTTAAATAAATAACTTTTTGCTGTAATAATATTATTTTGTAACGAATAATAATATTGAATTAGTATTAAATATTTTTTATTATTTAAAATTATTATTTTATCATTTTAGTTTATTATTATAGTTGTTGTTGTTATTATTATTATTATCATTTGTATTATTATTATTTTTTACTTCTTTTTTTATTTTATTTAATTTATCTGTTTTTCTGTTTTTCCTCTTTTTTATTTATTTTTATTTCCCCTAAGCCTACGCTTTCGTCCCCTACACGATTCTCTGCCTCCCAATGCATTGGTCGCCTCTAACTCCTCTTGTCGCCACAACCTGTAGCGGCCACCTCCGCACCGGACCTCCCTCCCAGCGAACCCCACATATCGACTATCTACCTCTGGCGTGTCACGCCTACTCACAACCAGTTTCCCCCTGTGTGCAGTGCAGACAGTCTTTCCCCTTGCAACGCCTCCCACCACGCCCTTCGGCTCAGCCTCCTGCCCTGCGTGCTCTCGCCATCCCGTACCCTGCCGGCGCACCCCCCTCCTTGCAGCCGCCATCTGGCCGGCTATCTCTGGCGTGACCCCGCCTCTCCGGCATTTATAACTGGCGCTTCCCACTCACCGACGTCACCCTGCCTTATTGTGCATCCTTTTTCGGCAACCACCAGGCTTGACGTCCCCTATCAAGCTATTTTTTTCATCCTCTCCAGCCAACCTGACTGGAAAACACTGGAAAATCCCTTCTCTGGTATCTCCCCCTTATTGGTTCCCTCATTCAACAGCAACTCCCCTCCTGGTGAGGTTCTTCTTTTTTCCTATGTTAATTGCTTCCTGATTTAGTGATTTCATTTCACACAAACCCTAGATGTTAGGGTTTCAGTATTTTTAGCTTTAATCTTCAAATTTATGGTCAGGTGTTTATGTTTTAGGTTTTTTTAGCATTCCCCATTGCGATTGGGGTGCGAACTACATTTCGCACCAATCTTCTTTTGTTCTTCATCGATTGAGGTAGGTCTCCCTATGCACTACCTTTTTAATTTTTATTTCGTCCTTTTCTTTCTATTCGCACCTTATATTTATGCTAAATATTATAATTAAATCATTGGTTAAATTATTTAGCGTTAAATATGGAAATTTATCCCTCGTTTCTTGATGAATAGTAAATTTTTGTTAAATACTGCATGCCCATTGTGTGAATAGTTTTATGGTTGGATTTTGCAATCTAAATGTGTATGAAATGGTGTGTTTTGTTGGAAACCAGTTTTGTCATGCTTAATATATTTTCATGAACTTGTGTATTTAGTTTTTCTGACTTTACAAGTCATGCATTTTCTATTTGGGTATGTTGGGGATTTGCGTTCGGTCATAAAAGAGGGATTGAAGGGGGTTTTGAGTGTGATAAGCTGTGAGTTACTTTTTAAATAAAAATTCATACATTTTAAAGTGTTTTAGGAAATAATGTAAATGGTGTGAAGTCTGTTTTGGGAACATGTCGAGGTGGTTTTTATACTGTTTGTTCATTTGGATTGTCTTATGTCAGTGGTTATGGGTTTTTAGTTGTTGTGTGTTTGTTGCAGCACATTGGTGAGGTAATTCTGCAAAACTGCGGTTGTCAGATTGCACGTGCTTGTGCATCTGTGCGAGGTGTGATGTGCCATTGGGTTTACACTACGTGCGGAGGTAGGTCCATCACTGCACTCGCCTTTAAATTCATAATTTATTAATTTCATGATATTTTATTAATTTTAATAAATGAGAAATAATATAATATAATAAAATTTTAAATGATTATTTGGTGTAAAATTAGCTATTTATTTTATACAAGACACTTGAAATATTTTCTTGATGAACGGACACCCAGTAGTGAAATAATGCCCATTTGGACTTTAAGCATAATTCAAATAATTTCAAATGTAGTTCTGGTTTATTAAAAAATTATTTCTTTTGAAGCATGAACAAGTGTTTTGGTTCTCTTGAGAAATGAAAATTTTCTTTAAAATTGGTGAAGGCCCATTTGGTACTTTAATAAAAATAATTATTTTTGAATACACTTTTTGGGGTGACTCAGGGGTGATATTTTGTGTACGTTGGCTGCATGATTAGTGTGTGATGTTTGTGCTACATTATTGACTTTGATGACTCACCCTTTCCTTTTTATTATACGTATTGACATGGGAACCTGACATAGTAAGCGAATCTTCTGAGAAAGATTGCTGCACTAGTTTATATTACGCACTCTCTTGTGGCCCTTAGTATAGATTATACTCTGATAGGGGATTGGGCCTCTCAGTTAGGCCATGTAGGAAAACAACAGGTGTTACTACATTTTAACATCATCGAGAGTAGGCATGACTTCAGGATGAGTCACATGTATAGTACGTTCTAGATTGTTCACAAGCTCCTATGTTCGACCCCTGATTCCTTTAGTGTTTGTTTGTATGTGGAGGATGATTGAGAGGTCTAGTTTGGTTGTTGTCCCCTATGTGCCACTTTTTTTATTTCCCATCGTGTGTGTTGTCTGTTGTGTGTGGTTTTCCTTTTGACTAACAAGTAAGATTTCAATTTCTAAATTGTTCGCAAAAAATGTTTTAAAATGAAAGACACCTATTTCTTTCAAACATTAAACTTGTTTTTAAATAAAAAATGGAAATGGACTGTTACTTGTTTTAGAAATGAAACTGTGTGTGTGGAAATAAATATTTTATATAATTTAGTTCAAACCTAGAATTAGTAAATTATTTATTTAAAGGTAGTGCATTGGGAATAGTTTGTTGGGCACGCCTACTGAGTTTTAATACTCACGCCTAAAATGTTCTCTTGTTTTTAATTTTGTTCCAGGTTTGACTCGATCTTGTTTTCCATGGGAAAGACTTGGTTGTGGTTTGGAAAGTGACACTCGAGGTCATGAGGAGTTTTGGTCACGGTCGGGTTAGTTGGTTGTTGTTGGTCGTTCTTTCTTTTCGCGTTGTTTATGTACTTTGAGTTGTTTTGTTTTCTTTCTGCTTCTTTATTTAATTTTATTGGGAAAAATTGTGCCCTCTTGCTCTCTTTTGATGCACTGGCCCTTGTCGCAAGCCCGGGTGGATCGAGAATACCTCTTGGGCTATGCCCCAGACCGGCTCGGGTGACTAGTTCAGGGTCGACCTGGGTTGGGTCATGACACTTGTGCTAACCATTTTGGTTTTGGTTAATGTCTAAATATTGAAAAAATATATCTTTATCATATATTGGAATTATTTGTTTCATTATAATAATATTTTAGTGAATCTAACATAATCGTCCACCTTTAATACTCATAGTTTTGAGTAAAATAGGATTTGGTGTGAAAATTGATTAAAGGATGAAATAATACTTTTCCAGTAAGTGTATATCCATATTTTTTCCCTCTAGATGCTAAAATATTTTCATCAAACCTAGGAAAAGGATACTAAAACAAAAAATTTATATTACCCTAATTTATAATTAATTTATGAAACTTTTTCATGTATATTGGTCCAATATATTGTATTTTTAAATAAGAACTTATTTATTATCAAAACTAATTTATGCTGGAAAAATATATTTCATAAAAAATAGTGTTTTAACATGATTTAAAGGTTCATTTTTAAATTGAATTTCTATAATTATGTGTATTAAACATTATAAAATGGATTCAATATTTTAAATTATCATAATAAATATTGGTTAATGATTTTATCTAATTTTTTTCATAATTTATAAGAGAAGTAGTAAAAATTAATTATCACGATTAAGGATAAAACGAGGTATTTTCGCTTTACATGCGCTTGTGTTAAAACAATTTTATTATACACATATAATTATTATTTGATCATTATTATTTCATATTTATAATTAATGTTTCCAAATTATATAATAAGGCTCATTTTATTTTGGTATTCAAGGATAAATTACCTAGGTTAAATAACTAGATACTATGGTGAAAACTAAAATGGTAAAAGTGAGTAGCCTTGGAGGTAAATGGAACAAATTATTTGAAACATTTTTATTTTTATTTTTGGTGGTTTTTCTCAAACACATATTCCTTATACCCCATTATTTATCAGTTTTTTTGGAACATGGGCTGAGATTGACTTCCCATTATTGAATAATTTTGTGTATATAAAAAATGACACTCTTCTTCAATTATTAATGGGAACCACCTGCCATCACTTGATCACACCTTTAAATCCATTTATCTAAACTAAAAACTTCTAAAATAACTCCCCCAAATCCTTAACACATTCTAGAGAAACTATCCTTCCAAAAATACCATCCATAGGGAACTTAATAAGAGATCCAAATGGGGTTTTCTAAGAGAAGGTAATCGTATTCACTAGGATCCTTATTTTTTTATATTCTAATTTATCCTAGATCAATTATATATTGTTAATATCAATATAATAACCCCTGTATAAACCATATATTTTGTAAGAACCATGTTTTTGCTGCGAAACACTTTGGAATATTCTTGATGATATTCCAGAGCAGCGCCTTCAGACAGTGTACGATTCTGAGCCCCAGAGTGGCCGGAAATAAATTTTCAGTGTGTTCACATGGGAAACGCCAAATAAATTGGATAACTCCTAAATGATTATCCGGATCAGGTATCCAAGTGTACGGATGGGTCTGGAATGGGGTGTTTACCCTAGGAATGACACAAAACAGGTCGGCGGGGGACGTTTGGACCCCTCGCTCGCTTCTGGAATGAGAAACGGATAAATTAAATAATTAATTTATTCGTTTAAGGGTGAAGCTCAAGTATCTCTTAAACGGTGGGTCATATTTTAAAACTGAGGGCACCGTTGAATTCAGAGCGTGCTGTTTACCCTAGGAGGGGTGTAAGTTTCACAGGCGCGGGCCGTTAGTGGAAAATGGCCCCAGGGGCATTTTCGTAATTTGGTAGTCTCGGACGTTCAGTTTTATAACTTTTTATCGGGGCCTCGAAATAAAATTCCGATACCACTTTTGTGCTCGGGAGGTGGTGTTTACCCTAGGGGAGGCTTAACCTCGACCCCGTCGAGCGTTTCAGATACGGGTGAATTTGGGTGTTTTAAATTAATTAAGTTTTTCTAATTAATTTTCTTTATATAAACCAACCCCCTCTCCTTCCCCATTTACGTCCCCTATAGGATACTCACCTCTACTTCAAGTTCTCCTCCTCCTCCATCCGTCCCAATCAAGGTGGAAGCAACGGCAGCGAAGCGCGGATTGACTGAGAAGATTCGGGTTGCGCCCTGCAAGGTAGGCAATTGTTGTTTCGTTTTTAATTCCCGAGTATCCTTTGAACCCCAACTATAGTTTCTAATTGTTGCAATTTATTCGATAAAATCCCCTTTTTTCATAGTACACATATTGATATTTCAAATGCTTATTTTGGACATGAAATCCGAGTTTCGATGTGTTCGTAATCGTTCGCTGAAGGTTGCGGAAATTTGGGGGTTTTGGGTGTTTTACGGTGACCCGGGGCGATCCGATGAGCTTTCTAGGGTGGCACAGCTCCGGTCCGAGGCGGCGGTGGTGGGTTAATCTGACGGAAGATGGAGGCTTCGGCTGTAGACAGCGAGCGCGGCGGTAGGCGAGCGCGGTCGGGCAAGAGGAGGACTGGCCGATTGTCTGCCGGTCGGTGAGCACGAGGGGAGACCTGGGTCAGTGACCCCCGCAGCAGACCGCGACCCGCCAATTGAGGGTCACCATGGAAAGAGAGCCAGACTGGCTCAAGCCGGTCCGGGCGAGGCAGCCTGGCCCGTGTGGTGAACCGCAGGCCAGTTCGGACAGGGTGGGTCGGCCGATTCGGCCCAACCCACCTCATTTTTCATCCATAGGAATTTAAAACGCCCATAAAATGCTGACCAGATGTCAGATTCACGAGCCGTTAGCGGCAACAAATTCTTTGGCTCGAGGTGGACTTTTTGAGATGGTTTTTGGAATTTTTAATTCCCGAAATGAGGGGCCTCAGAGGCGCGACACGATGTTAAGTGGTTTGACGTTTTCCAGGAGAACTTGTTTTGGATGGCGCAGACACGTCTAACATCCATTTTGTGTGCCGTTAGTGGGGTTGGGACCCTGGCGCCGAGCTGGAGTTTTACAGTGTGGTTTCAGACGTTGAGGCCAAAGTTGAGGTTCAAGCCCAATGGCCCGTCTTTAGAGCTGCGTGCAGCGATTCATGAATTTCTCATCGGGCGTCCGTTCGGGGCATACGAGAATTTGATTCTGAATGTTTTTCCAAGGGGATTGCAATGGTGCAATCTTCCCGCTCTATTTCAGAATGATGGTGCGGTGGCCACGAGGGTCTTTTGGGCGTCGACGGTGATTTTCCATCATTATCACCAGGAGAACGTTTTGGACAAGTGAATAGTCCTTCTTGTGTGCTTTTTCGAGAGGATCGCAATGGTGTGATCTGTTTGTTGTGTTTCGGGACCGGGTTTTGGGTCCCACAAAGCACCGCTCGTTTGCGGTGCACCGGAATGCACCGTTTTTTCCGGATATCTGTTGCACTCATGTGAGTAGTGCTTTTGACATGTTTTCCTGAGGGGATCACATTGGTGCGATGCGCCTGACTGTTTTCAGGGCCGTGACTTGGGATCACGGTATGCCGTTTGGGCGTGAGGCGGTGTTGGGGAAATTTCCGTCAGATATCCATTAGAGGGGAGTAAGTATTCTATCTTTCATGTCCTTCCACGAGGATTAAAACGGTGTAATCTGTTCAGGCGGGCGACGCCTCTTACGCGATCTTGTTAAATATAAAAATGTGAAGGTGCCCCAAGGGTGGTTCTTCTACTGAGTTTGTAGCGGACCCTTGCCATGTGATTGTGTGAAATACTTTGTGAGTGAAGTAATGCATGAATATATGTGGTTGTCCATGCCCCAGCCATTGAGGCGGCAAGTTGGAGATTCTACGTCACGCCTTCACGTTGACATTGGGTGTCGTGTGCACGATATCCCTTGAGATGAAAATGAGGTATAATCTGGGAGTATATGGGAGCACTTTGTGGTACATGTGGTTTGTACCTGAGACGGTTCGTGCACTTGGTTGGGGTTGACTTGGGGCCACACGTCGTGTGGGCCCCATGTGCGTGTCGTGTTTTGCTTTGTGTACCTTGGACCTCTCGCGACGTAGAGGGTCCCTCGGTTCTCGTTTGTTGACCAGCGGGGTTGAGATTTCCCCCGGCTCTGTGCTCGATGGTTTAGATCAGCAAGGTTGAGTGGTTTCCCCTGGTCTTGTTCTAGAGTCAGATGGTTGCGCGATACCCACTCCGTGTTCGGTTGGCCAGTTTTGTACCGTCCAGTAGAGATTGCCAGAGCAGTTCTGGGTTTACCCTCCAGTGGGGCTGGACAGTGGGTTACTCGTCGACTTCACAAGGTTTACCCTCTAGAAGAGACTAGGCAGTGGGTCACCCGACGACTCTTGAGGGTCTACCCTCCAGCAGGGCTGGGTAGTGGGTCGCCCGTCATCTCGTTTCACATCTACCCTCCAGCAGGGCTGAGCAGTGGGTCGCCTGTCGACTTGTTCAGGGTTTACCCTCTAGTAGAGACTAGGCAGTGGGTCACCCAAAGACTCTTGAGGGTCTACCCTCTAGCAGGGCTGGGCTGTGGGTTGCCCGTCATCCTGTTCTGGGTTTACCCTCCAGCAGGGTTGGGCAGTGGGTCACTCGTCGACTTCTTCCATGTCTACCCTCCAACAAGGCTGGGAAGTGGGTCGCCTGTCGACTTATTCCAGGTCTACCCTCCAGCGGGGCTGGGCAGTGGGTCGCCTGATGATGTATTAAGGTCTACCCTCTAGCGGGGCTGGGCAGTGGGTTGCCTGATGATGTATTAAGGTCTACCCTCTAGCGGGGCTGGGCAGTGGGTTGCCTGATAATGTATTAAGGTCTACCCTCCAACGGGGCTGGGCAGTGGGTCGCCTGATGATGTATTAGGGTTTACCCTCCAGCAGGGCTGGGCAGTGGGTCACCCGATATCTGGTTATGAATTACCATCCTGAAGGGCTAGGCAGTGGGACACCTGTTGACATTCCAGGCTCAGTCCTTTCTACTAGGCTAGTTTGTGGCTTTCCTCCATGATTACCAGAGCGAGACCCTTGTTTATACGGGTCAGTGTTGTGACGGCTTTGACTTTGAGAAGACCTCTCGACTGCAGGGCAGTGATGAGGTGTGATTTGACTTTCCCTAGAACTCTCAAGTATGAGGGGAACTTTCCCCACCGAGACACGTTCTTGTGACGTGATCTAAAACTGTGTGGGCGAGTTAGTGCCGCCCAAAGTGGATAGTGTCGAGGTGTGGTGATTGAGACCCTTGGATTGCAGTTCGGGGTAGACGTGCGGGATGCTGGGCATCGATGGAGCTTACTTCTGGGACTGTTGGCTACTCGTTTTCTTGGGCTGAGCTATGGGATGGAGATCCCCTTACGACGTTGTTCGGGCTTCTTGCTGAGTATAAGGATATGTATAAACCTTGTTCCAGTACCCACTACTTTGGTTTGGTTACTCTCCTTCTAGGAGAGGTGAAGACGCGTGGGGTATGCCACGTGCTTTCCGTGTATAGCTTCTCATGGTTGGACGAGTCTACTCTCTTGCGATAGGTAGCGAAGAATCGACGGGAAGTTAATCTTCTCACCGTTTCCAGCTCCTTGTGTCTAGACGAGTCTACCTTCTTTCCACTTATTGGGTTGAGCATGACTCTTTACTACACTCTTTACTTCACTTTCAGTTATACCTTTCTACTTTCCCTGTTCGATCTACTGCTCACCCGTCGGTACCTCCTTTTTTGCTCCCCCGAGTCTTCGGGGTATCCTACTGAGTATTTCTATACTCACCCCTGCTTAGGCTTTACCTGCACTTGGTGTGCCCTTGAAGACGATAGACAGGTTGGTCGTGACATCAGTGGAGGATAGGAGTTCGGGAGCTTGGACCGCATGCGGTGGTCGTAGTCGGGTTCCAGGTGGGGAACCCTTCCAGCTGTTTTTCCTTTTGTTTTACATGTTACCGGGTTGTGGCACTTTTTGGTTGGGCACGTGTTTTGCCCCTTTTCTTTTCAGTTTATCTTCAGCTTGTAATTTTTACTATTTAGAGGTCGATGCAAATTTGTGGTTTATATATAGCAGTTTCTCTTTTACTCTGCTTGTCTTTTCTTTTACTCTGCACTTTTTCATTGAGTGTGCTGCGCGTGTGTGTGTACAGGTACTCAGGAAAAGGCCTCCCCGAGTTTTTTAGCCTTCGGCACTTGTCGCCAGCCCCTGGCCTATGGAGGCAGGCTTGGGGTAGTTGCGGCTCGAGCCCAGGTAGAGTCGGGTCCTGACATATTTAGATTTTATTATGTTTATTTCAAAATATTTATTAATCTCATTCTCCTTCAAATGGGAAATAAATCCATCACTCTTGTGTACATTGGACTAACGCCTTGAGGAACGATGTATTTTTTTATCACTCACTCACATGGATGGTAATAATGATGTACAAATGAATATATTAAATATATATTACATGAAAATTATTTTGTAAAATTAATATATCTTCTACATATTTATCCTTATACCCACTAAGGTAAATGTATAGTCAGTTATGTGTACGTATGAACTACCGTCTCCACGAAGTGATGTTATTCATATTCTATGTAAAACATTACAAAATGTTTATAAAAAGGTATATAATGAATAAATGTTTTATTTATAAAATTAATATCATTTTGGCGATCATGGGTCCACATCCCATGGACATGGAGAAGAACATCAATGAAAAATAATAAATGAGAAAATGATATAGTTAACACTAGAAACAATAGTAATAATGAAATATTATTACCAAACAGATTATAATATGTTAAAAAAATCATATGTGATATTATAAATATTAATATGGTTCTTTTATAAATTAATAACATTTTTAAACAATTATATAAAAGGTTAAACCAAGAATAAATAAAGAGAAATGTGAGGTATCAGATTTCATCATAATTTTACATCATTGAGGAATACATCAACATTATGCACTTATTGTTCTTTATATGGTTTATATAAATATCATTTTATATGTTATATCATGAGTAAAAATTAATTCAAGATATTTTATTTTTTAAATATATATTATTTCATCCAAGTGGATTCGACTTGAATGTTACCTAGCGGTTTGTTCTTCATAACTCAATTTATTTTGATTGGGTTATATTACTTATTCATTGTATTTAACATTACAAGATTTTTTGTGCAACATATTTTTATTATTTTATGTTTTATTTTTACTTTTTAGGTGGATTTACGTTGTATAAACATGTTGAACCCACTGTACGATAGTTATTTTAATAATCCCAAATCATTGTTTTCATATATGTCAATTTAGTAAATTATTCAATCTGTTCTAAATGTGTTTATATATGTTTAATCAGGTCTACATATGTTTATCTATGACTATTTATGGTCTACTATTCACCTGTAAGTATTCTAGATTACACAGACACTTTGTGAGAATTTCATATTTTTGACTCACCGTTAGTTATATTTTTGACTCATTGTTAGTTATATTCTTGAGTCACCGATAATTAAATAAATGAGACACCGATAGTTAAAGGATTGAGACACCGATGACAATGGTCACATCGATGACAATGGTCTCACCGATGACAACGGTCGCACCGATGACAACGGTCTCACCGATGACAACAGTCGCACTGATGACAATGGTCGCACCGATGACAACGGTCGCACCGATGACAACGGTCGCACCGATGACAACGGTCTTACCGATGACAATGGTCAAACCAATGACAATGGTCGCACTGATGACAAAGGTATCACTGATGAAAACTATCACACCAATGACAACGGTCACACCGATGATACAACTATCAAGCCGATGCTGATCACATGACCTACCAAAGCCGATGCTGATCACATGACCTACCGAAGCCGATGCTGATCACATGACCTACCAAAGCCGATGCTGATCACATGACCTACCAAATCTGATGCTGATCACATGACCTACTGAAGCCGATGCTGATTGCATGACCTACCAAAGTCGATGCTGATCACATGACCTATCGAATCTGATGCTCATCACATGACCTACTGAAGCCGATGGTGATCACATGATGTACCAAAGACGATGCTGATCACATGACCTATGGAATCCGATAATGATCACATGACATAACAAAGCCGATACAGATCACATGACCTACCGAAGCCGATGCAGATCACATGAACTACCGATACCGATGCAAATTCAAATTACCTACTGATCCCATGAATCACCGTTAGTCATGAAATTTGTTTGAATTTTTTATTAACCCTTCTTTAATTCCAACGGTCATATTTTCTTAATTTAATTCACCTGCTATTAATTAATGTTGGTTGTTGGATTTCAGGGTACTGTACCTCATACCTATCAAAAAGTAATCATTCCCTTTACTGGATCTCAAGGAATAAAAAGGAAGATTTTTCTGCATACAAGGATATACCTAGACAAAAAAATACACAGACAGAGCCACACAATAAGACGATGGTATATGTGTGTGTGAATACCCATGAAACAAAAGAAGAACGTGAAGAACACTAGTGAAAATGAGAGAGATTAAAGAAGATATTTCACCTAGAACAAACACTAAAGCCAAGTTGATGTGCCTACTAAACATCATATGAACAAGGTTGAATAACTGTAGTTGAGAAGAACAAAAACACTCCGTTTTTTGTCATCCTCACCAGAAATGACTCAAATAACGTCTATAACATCCGAATGAGTCCATAGCTCATCAGAAATCACTCAGAGAATTCTAAACTCATTATCCATTTATTTTCTCTATAGTGAACATTTGGTTATCATTTTGAACTGTGTGTGTGCATCTGTCTATTTAGACACACACTGACTCCTAGGCTGAACTGAAGGATAATAAATCCTCACACCAAAATTTTTACACTTTATTGTATCCCACTGTGAATTGTGGAAGAGGTCATGTGTGACCTGGACAGCCTATGTATTGTTGTTTAGATTTCCCACATAGAACTGTGGTAGAGGTCTGAGGACCAGAACAGTCTGAGTACTATTGTATAACCCTCGATCCAGGGTGTGGATCATAGTTTCTATAAACTATTTAAGAAGACTATGTGTTACCTTGAGACTGAACCACTTGTTTTAAAACTGTTGTGCTTTTTTCCTTTGATAAAAATATTTTGAATATTCTGCTGCAAGGTACTTTAAATATAAATCTGTTTTAGAGTAACTCTGATAGTTGAACTAGAAAGTGTTTGTAATTTTTGTGAACTAGTAAGTTAGTTTCAAAAGCTAACTTAATCTTCAGATTAAGATAACTGAGAGGTAATAAATCTTTGAGAAACTGATTGAACATTTACAATCATTATAAATTCACTATTGTTTAACTTGTTTTATGAATGGGGGATTTTAATACAAATCTTTTAAACCGAAATTTTTAATTGGAACTCAATTCACCCCCTCTTAAGTATCCACTATGACATACATTTGGTATCATAGGATTTAAATTTTTTCAAAACTACTCTATTTGTGGAATGTTTTCAACTGTGATTTTAGTTGTATTTTAAAGATCTTAAAATTTCTGTTATTTCAAAAAATTTATCTCTTTAAATACATTTTTTAAAATCTAATTATGGATAACAGATTAGAAGGTGTAGCTACCAACATGATACCCTTATTTAATGGCTATAATTATGCCCAATAGAAAATAAAAATGAAAATTCATCTAGAAAGTATGGGATTTAACATTTGGACTGCCATAGAGACTCAATATATGATTCAAAAAACTGTTATAACTACTTGGGATGAAGCTAATAAAGCAACTTATAATAATAATTTCAAATCAATGAATTCCTTGTATTGTGATTTAGGAGATGAATAATTTAATCGAATATATTCCTGTAAGACTGATTATGAAATATGGGATATTTAGATGTTTCCCATGAGGGAACAACTAATGTTAAGGAAATGATATTGAATGCCTACACTATTAAATATGATAATTTTAAAATGAAGTCCAATGAACCTATTTCTGATATGTATCTCAGGTTCAATGAAATTTTAAATACAATGAGCTCACTTGGAACGGTTGTTCTATCTAAGGGGAAGATTATGAGAATACTCAGATGCTTTCCAGAAATATGGAGAGGCACATCAGTTTCAATTAGAGAATCTTGTGACATTGGTGCTTTGCCTGTCAAGGAACTCATTGGTAAGTTAATGATGTATGAGGAAGAACTGAAAGTAAACAAGGAAGAATATGATGAACCAAGGAAGAATTTTGTAGCTTTCAATAATTCTACTTCAAAACTTAAGGACAAAGGGAAATTTCAAAGTGAAAGTGATAGCTCAATATGTGAGGAAAGTGTATCAGATAGCGATGATGAAATGGATCAGATAGACAGAAGATTTAATAAATTTTATAGGAAGAAGAAGTTTTTCAGAAAATCAAATTCTAAGGGAAAATATGACAACAAAGTTCATTGGACGAAAGGTTGGAAAAGGACAGATAAGGGTGATGACATAGTCTGCTACGAATGCAATAGAAAAGGATATGTGAAAGCCGATTGTCCAAAATTAAAGTTCAAGAAGAAATATGACTATACGGACAGAATATATAAGAAATCTATGAAAGAAACCTGGGGTGCTTCAGAAGAAATTTCAAGTGATTTTGATTCCACTCAGGATGAAAAATATCAAAAATCTAATATGTGTTTTAGGACAAACACATCTGAGGTAACATTGGATACTTCTGCTATAAACTCTTATTATTCTGTAGATAGTTTTGATTCTAAAAACTTGTCTAGTAAATATTTATTTGAATACTTTAATATGCTTGAGGATACCTGCAATGAGATGAAATATAAGTATAAAGAATTAAAGAATCGATATGCATTAACTAGCACTACCAATTCTACCCTAGAAGTGGAAAAGGAAAAGAATGCTCAACTACTCAAAGAGAATAATAAACTTAAATTTTCTAATGAGAAACTCAGGAAAGATTTGGAAAAATTTACTAATGGAAAGGACATACTTACAAAAATGCTATGAAAACACATGGCACCAAAGTATACTACAAGTTTAGGTTATCAGCCTGGATGAAGACAGATTACAAAAAATAAATTTATTCCTAAATCTGGACAGTATGCTGCTAGTTCTAGTTCTGAAACATCCTATGACTCAACTTTCTATTCACATATTTATAGATCAAACACGATTTATCTATCAAAAAATCATTATTCTGTTAAGTATATGATACCCATTAAGAAAATATAGGTACCAAAAGTTTTTCTTGCTAACCTGTCTGGACCCAAGAAAATCTGGGTACCAAATTTATTTTCTATCTAAAATTGTTTTTTAGGAATCTTTCTTGAAATGTTCCTATAAGAAGACACGGTATTTGGAAAGTGGATGTTCAAGACACATGACATGATACTTTTCGTGCTTCAAAATATTAATCAAGGTTGATGGAGGATAGGTCACCTTTGGTGATAACTCTAAAGAGAAAATCATTGGCCTAGGTCAAATTGGTCACACTGATTCAATTTTAATCTTTAATGTTTTATTTGTAGATGGATTAAAATACAACTTGTTAAGTATTTCTTAGTTTTTTGATGATGGTTTTAATGTTAAATTTGAAAATGATTCTTGTAATGTTTTTAATTCTAAAAATGTTTTAGTATTTTCTTCCTTAAGACATGAAAATTTTTATGCTGTAGATTTGAATTATATAGTTAAGAATAATATTACTTGTTTAAATTCTTTTCGTAAAGATTCTTGGGCTTAGAACAAAATATTAGGACACTATAATATATATTCTCTTAGAAAACTGATTGGGAAGAACTTAGTTAGAGACCTACCAAAACATGAATTCCCAGCTGATAAAGTTTGTAATCCCTGTCAAAAGGGAAAGAAACATAAAGTTTCTTTTAAATCAAAGAAAGATGTTTCAAATTCTCAACCTCTTGAGTTGGTTCACATGGACTTGTTTATACCTTCTAGAGTTTCTAGTTTAAATGATAAGAATTATGTTTATGTTCTAGTAGATGAATTTTCTAGTTATACTTGGGTATTCTTTTTAGCTCACAAAAGTGAAGCTTTCTCTTACTTTATTAAATACTCAAAGTCTTTAGAAAACCTTTGTGGACTTAAGATTAAAACCAAGAGAAGTGATCATGGTCATGATTTTGAAAATCAAGAGTTTGAATCTTACTGATCACATAATGGCTATAATCACAACTTTTATACCCCTACGACACCTCAACAGAATAGTACAGTGGAAAGAAGAAATAGAACCCTTTAGTAAATTCCAAGAACTATTCTAAATGAATATGATGTACCTGTTTATTTTTGGGATAAATGTATCAATACAGCTTGTTATATTATAAATAGTGTCTAGATTAGACCTGTTCTTAAGAGAACCCCTTATGTGATTTGGAATAATAGGAAACCTAAACTTAGTTACTTCAATGTTTTTGGTTGAAAAGTCTATATTATGAACACTAATGATAATCTAGACAAGTTTGCATCCAAGAGTGATGAGGGAATATTTTTATGATATAAAAAATTACTAGAAAATCCTGTAGAGTTTTTAATAAGAGAACCAAATGTGTGGAATAATCTTTTCACATAAAATTTGACGAAACTGATCCACATGAATCTAAACCTGGTGTTGAAAATACTAAAGAAGACTTGTCTATTTTAAATCTTAATGATAAAGATAGTGGACCTATTGTAATGACAACAAACTCTGGAAATACACCCGAACCTGCTTCTGTTAAACACGAACCTAGAGAAGATCCTGAAATTTCTAGTCCAACCTTTACTAGATCAACTAGGATTTTAAAGAACCATTATTTAGATGATGTTTTAGGTAACCGGGATAAAGGAACACAAACTAGAGATTCTATGAGAAATTAGGTTGAACATCAATCCTTTATTTCAAAGCTAGAACCTAAAAATATCAATGATACAATCAATGATAATTTTTGGGTGATGGCTATGCAAGAAGAGTAAAATAAATTTGAAAGAAACAAAGTCTGGGAATTAGTAGAAAGACCTAAAGAAACCTTTACTATAAGTACTAAATGGGTTTTTATGCATAAAATTGATGAATCTGAAAACATCATTAGAAACAAAGCTAGATTAGTTGCACATGGTTACAATCAAGAAGAAGGAATAGACTATGAAGTAACCTTTGCACCAATAGCTAGATTAGAATCCATTAGAATCATACTTGCTTATGCATCTCATCTGAATTTCAAGTTATATCAAATGGATTTCAAAAGTGTATTTCTAAATGGTTTTATAATTGAAGATTTTTTTGTTGAACAACCACCTAGATTTACAAACCCTTATTTTCAAAATCATGTTTTAAAATTTCTAAATAATTATATGGTTTAAAACAGGCTCCAAGAGCTTGGTATGATTGACTTACAAATTTTCTTATCTCTTAAAATTTTACAAAAGGAATTACAGATCCCACTCATTATATTAAAAGAATTTCTAAAGATATTTTTATTGTACAAATCTATGTTGATGAAATTATATTTGGATCTTCTAAAAATTCTTTATGTACTGATTTTTTAATGATTATGCAAAATGAATTTGAAATGAGTTTAATGAGAGAACTCAAGTATTTTCTTGGATTTCAAATTTTTCAAAATAAAAATTGTATTATTTTAAATAGAAGTAAATATACAAAGGATATTTTAAAAAGTTTTGGTTTGGATAGTAATAAGGGAAGTGATAAACCTATGAGTACCACCTATAAGATGGATGATGATGAAATTGGGAAACCAGTTGATCAAACCAATTATAGAGGTATGATTGGAAGCTTATTTTATCTTTCTACTAGTCGACCAGATATCATGTTTACTGTATGCATGTGTGCAAGATTTTAAGCTAATCCTAAAGAATATCATTTTATTGTTGTTAAAAGGATTTTAAAATATCTTAAACATACTACTAATCTAGGATTATTTTATCCAAAAGGAAAATATTTTGACTTAATAAGTTATTTAGATTCTGACTTTTCTGGTTGCAAGTTAGATAGGAAGAGCACATCTGGAACATGTCATCTATTGGGAAAGTCCCTGGTATCTTGGTGTAGTAAGAAATAGATCTCTGTTGCATTGTCTACTGCTGAAGTAGAATACATTGCTGCTGGTAGTTGTTGTGCACAGATTCTGCGGATGAAACACACTTTATTGGACTATGGATATCAATTTATACATGTGTCTATAAATTGTGATAACACTAGTGCAATTACCATCTCTAAGAATCATGTGTCTCACTCTAGGATTATGAACATTGATGTTAGCCATAAACTTTTGAGAGATCATTCTCAAATGAGTGATATTTCTCTCGAATTTATTGACTCTGAACATCAATTGGATGATATTTTCACCATGACCTTAAGCTCTGAAAGGTTATATTTTATTAAATAATAGTTAGGAATGGTCGATCAGTGAAACTGATCAGTGAAACTAATCAGTGAAACCGATCAGTGAAACAGATCAGTGAAACCGATCTATGCTACCGATTGAGTTATACAGTAGATGAAACTATTAGTTTTTATCGAAATGATGTTGTTTAAATAATCCATATTATATTTAATATTGTAACCCTAAATGATAAAATTAATGAAACACGACAATTTCAATTCTGAAGAACTATTTACCTTCCATATCCCGCCGAACTACACTTTTTCTGAATCCCGAAATTTTGAACCTTTCGAACCGCTCAAACCTTTCGAAATCTCAAACCTTTTGAACCTCTAAAAACTCTCGAACCTCCAAATAGAAAATCAATATCAACAAGACAAGTAATTTGAAAGATCCTTACCTGTAAAACGCTCCGGAGGGGAATCGAGTAGCACGACTCAAAAGTCTGTAAACCCGAAATTGGAGACTTTGGTGGTCACCGCAGAAAAGTAAGTAAGTTCCGAATGGGTGTTATCCAGTAAGTTTTCACTTTTAAAAGTGTTGGAGATGAAAGGATGTAAAGACTAGTTATGTAATAATAATCGAGTCTACTACCCAAATATAGTGCATGCGTTTTATTTGAACTTGAGTATTGCATTGGATGGAGAAGAAACTATAAGATTATCTTCAATGATCAAAGGTAAAAAGAAAACTTTTTCATCGAAGCAATGGGATGAGTGTTTAGGGGTACCACATAAAGAAATATATGAGGATTAATCTGGTAATATTCCTCCTACCACTGAATATTTTGCGCATGAGTATGCTCTAGAGATGTTGACTGGAAAATCTGAATCCAAAAGAATAACAGCTGCTGAGTTAGATGGAGAAAGTAGAATCTTGTTTAAGTTTATTCAACACCAAATCTATCCCAGGAAGGGCGAATCTTCTTCTATGAAGTATCAAGATATTTTATTGTTTTTTTTATTTCTAAATGATAAGAAGATCAACTTGTGTCTATACATTACTATTCATATTGATGAGATGGTAAATCCATCCTAGAAGCCTATAACCGTGTTCTATTCTAAAAAAATCTCTACCATGCTATAGTTTTTGGGTTGTGTTGAAGATGAAGATGATTTTATTTCATCTAGTATTTGTTTTTGTATTAGAAATGATATCTAAAAAATAATGAAAATGATCTGGAATCCTTGGAAGAAGACATGGGTTGCTGATGAAGATAGGTTGTATGAATCCTTTAATCCTACTGACCACTCTAAGAGACCAAAGGTGATGAGAGACCCCAGTTTAAAACCTGATAAATAAGTTGTCTATTCTGATGAGGAAGAAGAGATAGAAGTTTCTAAGGGCACTGGAGAGTCTAGTAGTAAGTAAACAGGGGAAGCTGAAGCTGTTGATGATGTCGATACTGAAAAAGAACATGGATCACCTTCTGATGACAGGTTTGACCCTGACACATTAAGTCCTAAGAAAAGAATAATGGTATTTGGACCAACATGTCCACCTCTTAAGTTACGTGAGTTAGAACCCCTTCTAGGTAATGAAGAAGAAGTTGACACTAAAGTATCCAATTCTGACCAGTATGAATCCAGTAACAAAGACAGTACCAATGAGACTTTGGTAAACAATAATGGAAAAAGTAATGGTGATGATGATGATGATGATGCAAGTAATCGAAAAGTGGATAGTCATGATATGATACAAGCTGATCCACAACCACAATTAGGTGAGCATGAAACTGTTCCTGAAGCTGAAAGGATAGTGGAGTCTGTGATTGATGTATAAGGGGAAGACTCTCTTGTAAATTCTGGTAAAGCTGATTTTGTAAAGCCTATGTATACCACTTATAAAGATGAATGGGAAGACCACCCAAGTTTTATAGTTCTAGGCATGGATTATTCAAGGAAAGATGAAGAATAAATGAATATTTCAAGAGTAAGCTATCCAGTTGAGGCCGGACCAGTTGCTGAGGTAGTGCAAGTGATTACCGAAAGACCTGGTTCTTTTATTTCTTGATCTGATTTTGACAAGTTTAACGATGAGCTGCTCCACGCAGTCAGAGAAACAATAAAAGTTGAATTATCTAATGCTCCTGCTCCTGCTCCTGTGAATTTATCTAAGGCCGCTATGGATTCTATAACTCAAAGAGTGGTAAATATTATTAAGACAGACCTGTGTAATATTGGTGAGATAATTTGAAGCCACATTTCTTCTCTGAATCAAGCGCCCAAGAATTTGAGCAGTGACTTAGTATCTCTATCAAAAGAATTTTGATCAACCATCACTGGTATGATGGAAGTTTTGAGAAACATGATAGAACACTTGAATAAATCTGATTTGAGAAAATTGAAAGCTGAGATAACTCAGATTGTTGCTCAGGCTATCTCTTCTAATGGGACCAAGATCACTGGACATGAGATTAATGCATTAAAAGATGTTATAAAAGAAGAGTTAACATCTTTTAGACAGATTACGGACTTAGAATCTTTGAAAAAGATGAAAGAAAATAGTGATCATAATCACAAGATGGTGAAGCTGTATTCAGTTGATGCAACTAAGGCTTAGAAAGAGATCAAAGAAAAAGTGGATCACTATTTTTCTAAAATTTATACCGTGCATGAGTTGAACCATCAATTTAAAGTCCTTCCTGAGAATTTGAGGGTACCTCTAGTCAATCAGGCCTTTAAGGCTCAATTCCAAGAGTTGATGGATTTTACTCCCACTCTAGAGAGTTTCATCCAAAACAAAGATGACTTTGAGAAGGCCATGAAATATGGTGGTGAAGTAATTAAGGTTTTTTTCAATCTGTTCAATCCATATATTCAAGTGAAACCAAAGGGAATTGTTCTTTCTACTGCCGAGCCTCTTTGTCCATCCAATGTTTCTCCTGGTCAGATATCAGTTTCTCAAGCTCTATCCAATATTCGACCATTCAATCAGTCTCCACCTCCAAGCGATTCTTCTGTTCACTAGCAAGTAACCTTAACACCAACTATGCTTCTAGCCAGAGATGTGTTACCTCCTCTCTCCATCTGGCCAGATCAACCTTCCACCAGACCACCTTCTAGCCCATCCATTCCTCTATATACTAAAGGGAAAGAACCTCTACACCCCAAGAAATAGTTGTCTCTGTCATTTTTGATAGGGTGTATTTTTCCTTGTATATTTTCAAATGTTATTTCAATGAAACCTTCTTTTTTCTCTCTCTCTCTGCTCTCTCATTTTCTTTTTGATAATCCCAAAGGGGGGGGGGAATAGTATATATATATCCCAAAGGGGGAGAAATATTATACATATATCCCAAAGGTGGATAATAGTATAAATTTATATCTAAAGGGGAGAATAATATAGAAGCTATAAATAATCTTTAAGTTCAAATGTCACGATATAGATTATATAAGCTCCAATAGGCATATAGCTCTGTTTTACTCTTAGCTCGGATGTTATGTTTTCTAGCTCTGATTCTATGTTGATATACTCTAACTTTGTTTACGATCAGATGCCACGCTTTGATGACATGTTTACCTTTATACATATATTCTTTTTTACATAGGGGGAGCATACTGAGTTCTATATCATCTTCCCTCTTCATTTATGCCATAGATTTGTGATTATCAAAAAGGGGGAGACTGTTGCACCCTCTGTGCGATAGTTATTTTAATAATAACAAATCATTGTTTTCATATATTTAAATTTATTCAATTATTCAATTTGTTCTAAATGTGTTTATATATGTTTAATAATGTCTAAATATGTTTATCTATCATTATTTATGGTCTACTATTGACTTGGAAGTATTCTGGATTACACAGACACTTTGTGTGAATTTCATATTTTTGACTCACCATTAGTTATATTTTTTACTCACCGTTAGTTATATTCTTGAGTCACTGATAGTTAAAGGAACGAGACACTGATAGTAAAAGGAATGAGACACCGATGACAACAGTCGCACCGATGACAACGGTCTCACCGATGACAACTGTCGCACCGATGACAATGGTCTCACTGATGACAATGGTGGCACCGATGACAATGGTCTCACTGATGACAATGGTCGCACTGATGACAAAGGTTGCACTGATGACAACGGTCGCACCGTTGACAACGGTCTCACTGAAGACAACGGTCGCACCGATGACAATGGTCACACCGATGATACAACTCTCAAGCCGATGCTGATTACATGACCTACCAAAGCCGATGCTAAGAACATGAGCTACCGAAGACGATGCTGATCACATGACCTACCAAAGCCGATGCTAGTCACATGACCTACCGAAGCCGATGGTGATCACATGACCTACCAAATTCGATGCTGATCACATGACCTACCGAAGACGATGCTGATCACATGACCTACCGAAGTCGATGCTGATCACATGAACTACCGAAGCCGATGCTGATCACATGACCTACTGAAGACGATGCTGATCACATGACCTACCGAAGCCAATGCTGATCACATGGACTACCAAAGCTGATTCTGATCACATGACCTACCGAAGCCAATGCTGATCACATGACCTACCGATACCGATACATATTCAAATGACCTACCGAAGCCGATGCTAATCACATGACCTACCGAAGCCGATACTGATCACATGACCTACTGATACCGATGAAAATTCAAATGACCAATCAATCTCATGAATCACCTGTAGTTATGAAAACTGTTTGAATTTTTATTAACTATTATTTAATTACAACGGTCATATTTGATTAATTTAATGCGCCTACTATTAATTAATGTTGGTTGTTGGATTTCAGGGAACTGTACCTCATACCTGTCAAAAAGTAATCATTCCATTTGCTGGATATCAAGGAATAAAAAGGAAGATCGATCTGAAAACATATACCTACAAAAAAAAAAACACAGAAAGAGACACAAAATAAGACGAGGAAGTACATGTGTGTGGAGAACCATGAAACAAAAGAAGAACTTGAAGAACACCTGTGAAAACTAGAGATCTTCAAAAAGATCTTTCACCTAGAACAAACACTGAAGCCAAGTTGCTATGCCTACTGAACATCATATGAAAAAGGCTGAATAATTATAGCTGAGAAGAACAAAGGAACTCTGTATTGTGTTACCCTCACCAGGAAGGACCCAAATTACATCTGAAACATCTAAATGAGTCCAGAGCTCAACAGAAATCACTCAAAGCATTCTAAACTCATTATTCATTTATTTTATCTTTAGTGAACCATTGATTAACATTTTGATCAGTGTGTGTGCATATGTCTATTTAGACACACAATAACTCTTGGGATGAACTGAAGGATACTAAATCCTCACACCAAACTTTTTACACCTTATTGTATCCCACTGTGAATTGTGGAAGAGGTCAAGTGTGACCAGGATAGCATGTGTGATGTTGTTTAGTTTTCCCACGTAGAATTGTGGTAGAGGACTGAGGACCTGAACAGTCTGAGTACTGTTTTAAAAACCTTGATCCATGGTGTGGATCATAGTTTATATAAACTTTTTAAGAGGACTAAGTCTCATCTTGAGACTGAACCTCTTGTTTTAAAACTGCTTTGCTTATTTCCTTTGATAAAACAATTTTTAATACTCCGCTGCTAGGTAATTTAAATATAAATCTGTTTTAGAGTAACTCTGACAGTTGAACTAGCAAGTGTTTGTAATTATTTTGAACAAGTAAGTTAGTTTCAAATGGCAACTTAATCTTCAGATTATGTTAACTCAGATGTAATCAATCTTTGAGAAACTGATTGAACATTTACAATCTTTATAAATTTACTACAGTTTAACTTGTTTTCTGAATTGAGGGATTTTAATAAAAATATTTTAAATAGAAAATTTTAATTGGAACTCAATTCACCCCCCTCTTGAGTATCCACTCTGACCAACAAAACATAATCAATTCATTTATTAATCCTCACCTCAATGCCATGATCTTTGTAAGAGATTTCATATCGATCTCTAATCCATTGAAAAATCATTGGAAATTCTACCTATTTACTTTCATGAGTTGTATATACTACCCCTATGATATGTTATTTCATAAATCAATTTATATTAATGGTATTTTATTTTGATTTTATTTTTCTCCTTTCATGGTGGTTTGGATTCAAAATTTACCCAAACATCAAGGGATTATGCTTCAATATCATTTTAATTTGGATTGTTTATTCTTTAATTCTCAATGAAAGAAATTATTTTATAATTTTATAATAAAACCATTAAATTTTATTATCCTTTGATTATTCATTCAATTTTCAATTAATAGATCATTTTTTCCCTCTTAGGTACATAAAATTATTTAGAAAGTTTTTTCTTAATAAAATCTATATTTATTTTTATTTTCACATAAAAATGGTTTTTATCACATATCCATATTTTCCTTAAAATTCATTAAAGAATGTTTTAAATATTCTCTAGTATTTTTTGAAATTAATTCTTACCTATTTTTATCTTTTTAAAAAATGGTTTAAAATAAATATTTTTTCCAATTTCCATATAAAGGCACATTTTGACTTTTTGTGAGAAAATGTGAAAAGAATCTCTATTTTAACATACTGAGCATGAATAGAATATTCCCATCACCACGAACAGTAATTGTTTACAGGATTCCATTAAAAATTGAAAATATTATTGGGGAATAAATTTTTCCTAATATTCTATAATTTTATTAAAACGACTTTTTGTTACATAAATGGTGTTTTCCTCAATAATTTTTTCAAAAATATTTTTATGTCATTTCTATTTATCAAATATTGTAACCATTTTTTACATATAATCCACCAAGTGGGTTTTTTATTTGTTTGATTAGGGATAGTTTTTACATTAAATTTCCTGATTTTATTTTCATTCATTATCTTTATCATAAAACTTTTACTTTATTGTGATCATTAAAAAGTCAATTTCCCTTAAATAACAATTTTATTTTTATTGTGGATATTATTATTTCATAAAACATATAACATTTTTATATATGATTTTTACATTGAAATTTATTTTATTAACTAAGGAATTAATGATAATCCATATTATTTACTCAAAAAAATATTTTTGTTGATAATTCATATCATTAGCGAATTAAATTGATCATTCGATATATGATTAATGCATTGAATATGTAATGATGGGTGGGTATTGGAATTGGATATCCAATTAATGCATCAATACGTATAATGAGACAAATAAAAAATCTAAAATTAAATGGGTTTTTTGTTTTTACCTACTAATAGTTTTAACCTATCTTGGCATAAGTTCTTCGCATTATAAATTACATGATGTGTGAGATCAGGATGTCCAATACTAAAAAAATACCTTCTTTGTAAATTTGGATATTGATTTCCATAAGATTATTTTATTATTTATGATATCCATATATTATCTTCAAATTCATATGATTATTAATAAAATATATGTGGTCATCATTTATTTATTCCATATTATTTTTCATGATTGAGTTATTAATTAAATGGGATATATTTTAAGTTATTTACATTATCATATTTATTATTTATTATTTATTCATGATCTATTTCATCATACATACCAATTATTAATATTTTTAACTCACCCTTATTTTTTTCATTTCCCTAGGATATGAAGAAGAAATCATTAAATGAGTTCAATGATGTATACTATTTACTTTTAATTTTGTCTAATTTATGTTTTACAATTAAATTTGAGACTCAAGAATATATTTAATTTTCCAAGAGTAATAAACTATTCAGTACATTGGGATGTTATCACCTGTATCTTATGAAAATGTAATAATGTAACCACCATATATAGTTTAATATGGTAAGCTTCATTACATTAAAGGTGAAGTGGTTAAAATTAAGAAATAAGTCACAATAAATTAAAATTGTGATAAAGAACCTCCTTACATCAATTCCTATATTGTTTAATTTCTATCTAACCTCTTAAATAAATAAAGTCTATATATTATTCATTCATTAAATAATATTTTTTACTTCTTTATAATTTTATGAACTTCATTTATAATTATTTTATATGAGTACATTAGTTAGTTATTCTCTATTTCTTATTTCAGGTGTGAGTAATCTCGATCATTTTAAACTGGTTTAAAATAATAGTGTTTATTATTATTATCCCAAATTTCATCACCAATCCATCATAAAATTTATTTTAATTATTAATTTATAATTATATATACTTTTTAAATTTCATTATGTTGGTTTTTTATTATGGTCCATAAAGATGAATTTTTTGATGAACATCTTTTAGTGAATCTTAGTGAACAAAGAGTGTTTTATTAAATAACGAGTTAAATTTTTATATTACCATTAAATAACAAAAAATCAATATTTACTTATCCTTATCATAAAATACAAGAAATAAAATTTCTATAGTCTTCTAAGATAGGAATATTTAGGATTGTTCGTGTAGGTTGTTCATTCAACCCAAATAATAATATACCATAATAAATGGATGATTATGAATTAATTTTGTTTTAATATCAATATAATCATAGAATAATGATATTATTTCATGTTTATTATTGTGATATATCATAATAGTAAATAATTATAATAATAATTCATATTATATGATGTTATTACATAGTATGAAGAGATCATTTTTTCCAATTCGAACGCACTTTTCGACAATTGAATTTACCATGTTTGTTTATAGATCATATTTTTAATTCATAACTAACATATTTATGAATAAAAATAATTCTCAATACCATCCATTTAAATTGATTATGAAAATAAAAATGGAAATCAATCATTCTTGTAGGTGGTAGTCAACACGTATGCATGGATGATGATTTTGTTTTCCACTGAATAAGGAAAATGAGTAATTTGGTTTATCATTTTATATTATTCAAAAACTTATATATATTATAATTATATATCAATTTCTCTTTATTAATAAATTCATTTTTTGGTTAAGGATAGAGAACACGTTACATTGTGGATGCGGTAGTCCACACAACGAACTGATGATCGTTCCAATTTTTAAAGAAAAACAAAAAGCTGTTTAATTATTTCAGAAAGATTATTATTAAATTATAGTATACTAATTAAAATTATGTTATGATTTTAATATGATTTAATATAATTTAATGAATAATAAGTACACCTAAATAAATATTAAGGAGAAAGGAGTGGTAAAAAATTTATACCTAACTTCTTGGATTATCTCCTGTATAATGGGGTTACGCCCTTGGGGATAGACTTTTGATATAACCCAAGACTGTTGATTGTGTATGTGAATGTTTAAGACAGTGTTTGACATATTTTGGGATGAACTATTTGGGTTTTAGACTGAGGGGAAGTGAAGAGTGGAGTTCCCTTTTTATAAGTGAAATGGGATGCCATTTTTCTAAATAATGAAAATATTTTAATAATTGGAATTCACACTCGAGAAAATTAGATAAAAAATTGAGAAGTAAATGAGAGTTTAATATATAAGGTTTATCTAGTCCCCAAACATCTATTTACTCATATATTTATGCTCCTTACAATTATATTTGTTTAAAAAAAATTATCATTTAGGATTTTATGGTGGTAAATAGTTTTGCATAATGTAATTTATAGTTTATGCTTGAAAATAATTTTTTCATTATTAAATAATTTAGAATTTATTATTCCAAATATAAAATTATTTTTATTATATTAAATATCTAAATGTTATAAAAATAATTTTCAAATACTAAATATATAATTTATTAAAAATAGTCTTCTGAAAAAGTAACATAAGATCTAAAATGTGATATTTTCAATTGTAAGTCAAAAAAAACATTTTTGAAATTATAAATTTAATTAATATATATATTTTTTATTATAAATTTTTTTCATTATGATAAAATTCACACCTATAAAATATTAATTTCATAAGAATCATGTTATTTAAAAAAATTATATTTTTAACAATTCACCAAAAAAACAACATTTCTATTGTAACGCCCCGACCCCAGTTACCTAGAGTCGGTGCATTATTACATAACATTGGCATGATCACAAGAAAGATCAAATATCGAAAGACCGATTGGTTTAGTAGCCTTGGAAACACTATATATATTCATAAAGTTTTACATTACATCATAAAGTGAAAAACTACTACAACAACATAGTATCCATATCCCACACTCATATCCCCACATACTATCCCTACAGGTCATTCATAAATTACTTCTTCACATCCTGGGAAAAATAAAACATAGAAAAGGGGTGAGCTCAAATGCTCAGTAAGGATAACAATATAGCAGAAACTTTCATAAATAAGAATAAACATTTAAGGCAATGTATAACATAAAACAAAAGCCTTTTAAACTTGAACATCAACATAGTATGAAAAAAATAAAATGAAATAATGCCATTTACTTATTCACATGGATATTATACTAATCTAATAATCACATGCAATATCAATTACCACTTTCATAGTGATGGAATGCATAATACCAGACTATCATAACCACATAGCCAAGGCCTCATGCCAAGACTACAAATAAGATTTTTCCAAGGCCTTGTGCCAAGACACTAGTTTGTCTCATGAGACCTACCGATGCATCGAGGAGCTATAGCGGGCTCCACCTGTCACATATTAAGTCCAATGCATTCCCATATGAAAAGGTTTAAACATAACATAAACATTCGTATTAAAACTAGCATACAAAATGTCAATACTTTCACCATATACTATGAACGGTATAAAAATAGAACATCCAGAGTCAAACATATCAAAAAACCTTCAATACAATATAGAATTTTTGAATCATAATAAATCGACTTCAAATAAGGGTAAAATCCATCAAAGGATGTTGACAAAGATGAAATCAAAACTCTTTTTAGAGAAATATCTCTTTCTATTTTTAAATCATTTAAGAGTAATATATTTATGAAATAAAACATTTTCTTTGAAAATATTATTATAAGATTGTAAGGGAAGCTTCGATGATTTTATAACGGAGGAAAATAATCGCACCTGCCGTATAAGTTAAAAAAATCATTCTTACCTTAATTCTGTCGAAAAGGTTAAAAAGCACCTTGTTTGGAAAACGACAGAAATATTCCTTTATAAACCACTTATAAAAAGTAAAACAAGGGTTTAAATGACTTTAACCGATATTCTTGTAAATAGTAAAAAAATTTTGAAATACATTTTTAAGAAACATGGATGTGGATGATAAATAGACCCCAGTAGATTATTACGTATAAACAACCTCGGATAATGAAGAGATTGTGAAATAAAACCTTACCTTGTACTTTTCCTTGGTTGGGGTAGGTTAACCTCTTGTATAATAGTAAAATAATTGTTATTAAATTATACAAGAATCATATACATTCATATAATATCATATATGATCTTTTAACATTGCTTTGTTAATAATATCTTAGTATTATCTTCGTTTCGGGTGTGAACTTACTCGTTTTCTTTTATATGTTTTGTTACATAAGCTATGTTTGTCATGGATAGGTTGTATATTATTCATATACATAATGATATCAAGTTCTTAAACATTATTTTTAAATCATCAAATGATAATTATACTTGAATGGATACAATGAAGAATGAATCTCATCGCGTTCGTGGAGACGGTAGTCCGTACGTACGCACGAGCGACAATATCATTATTTTGATATTAAAATAATATATAAATGGATGGTATATCATATATAAAGAATCATTAACATGTTATATTTATTATTTACATGAGTTACATATCATTATTATACCCATCCAAATAATAATATATTGAATATCAATTACACCACGACGTGGAGACGGTAAGGCGTACGTACTCACGTATGGTGAAATGTTATTCAAAGGGTGGATAGAATACTGAATATGGTTGTACAATATTTATAATAACATCACAGTATATATATGATACTGGAGTTATTATTTTTATAATGGTAATAACAAAGGAAGAAGAAGTGGAAGAAGAAATGAACTTGGAAAAGGGTGGTGAAATCATTACCTCTTCTTCGGGTTCTTCCTTTTGATTTGATCAAAAGGGATCCTTAGGTTGGATTTCAGATCACACTAAGGCCTCTAGGTTGTATTGAGGGATGTTGGGAGAGTATTTGGGCAGAGTTTGGCCGAACCAAATGGCTTTTAAGGTGTGAAGAAATGAGAAGGAGGAGTGCCTTTTTATAATAGGGGTGAGGGGAACCTTTGGAAATGCTAGAAATATTAATTTATAATAAATTAATATTCGGTTTAAAATGGCTCCAAAGTTTATTATTTAAATTTTAAGGTGGGGATAGGTCTAAAACCATTCAACCATTAGAATTTAGAAAGGTTTGGGTTACTATATTAACCTTATCGTTAAGTATTAACTCTTAGTTAATTAGTTTGACATTTACCATGTCACTTTGTATTTTTATATTATATAGTTAATAAACATACTATATACATCCAAGCGATCCCCAAGTGATCCATTAATGATACACCTATCATGATATAAGTCTATTGTCCAATCCTTAGATTTTTAGGAATTTAATATCTATTAATAATATAATATTTGTTTTAAAAACTCTTTTATGTCAATTTTGACATTAATCAATAGTTGATTTTTGTGAAACTTATAACAGAATGATTACTTCGAAAAAAGTCCATTAAACCAATCCTAATATGTCATATTATGCTAGAAAATTAGCTTAATTCATTAAAAGTCTAAAATTATATTTATTTGGGTATTTATAATATCAATTATTTTAAATTTTCACTATTATGTTAATTACTTTATCATCATTGTGTCATAAATAAATTAAATTATGTAATCTCTAAAAATTATAAATAAAATATCATTATGTAGGAAATCGTTTTATATTTCTAATTAATATTTATAGTCCAAAATCCAACATATATAACTCTATGTAAAAATTGTTTTGCTAAAAGATATATGCTTGTGTCATTTTTGTATTAATTTTAACTTAATTAAAATAAAGTGTCCTTATCACCTACAAGTGGCTACATGGAGTCCCAAAATCGACCCAATGATTAATATGGTCGTTCATGTATCAACAAATAAGGCTAGGACACGTTTTAGGGTAATTTAGTATTGTTATAATATTATTTTTTAACCCTTATTTACCGGATTTACCCTTAACCATGGTAAATAAAATATTTACCGAAGTAATTATTCAAAATGTCTAAAAATAAAATTTACCTATTTACACAATTTGAACATTCTGATTCCAAATATGGAATCCATTTTTCAAATTCAAAACACAGAAGTGGCAGAAATTAATTTAAAAATAATTCCCGTTGTTAAAACAAAAAGCGTGTTTTGAAGAGATAATAACTATCAAAAGATTGATACTTGTTTATGTTCGGTTTTATTGTGACATTATGTCTAATGACCAAAATTGTATTAAATGGTAAAAATATATTCTAAATATAATTTAAAACCACTCAAAATCATAATTTATCACTATTAATTATTTTGATTAAAAAAGTTGTTTTTAATTAAAATTTAGTAATTTTCACTATTCATCAAAATATGAAAGTTATCTGAAAAATACCAAAATTTCACCTTAGGCTAAATTCGATACTCCGAATCCAAAAATGAAGTCCATTTTGAGAGATAAAATTTTTAAAATTTTAAAAAGTAGGTATTACTATTCATAACGGCTAGTTTGATTGGTTATGATGTGTTAGAACTCGGTGTTGCGTACAACACACGCTATCACATTATTCAAATAGAAGCGTACCGTGGAAGCTTCGAGTGTTACATTCAACCCTCCTTCAAATAATTTTGTCCTCGAAATTTCTAGAATATTATCGCATGAAAAGACTCGGGTGGTTCTTCATCATAAGTTCCCCGGGTTCCCACGTTGCCTCTTCCATCTTATGGTTTCTCCACAAAACTTTTACCAGGCGCGTCGTCCGGTTTCTCAGTACTTGTTCTCTCATATCAAGAATCAGGACAGGCACTTCACAATAAGACAGATCAGGTTCCAGTTCTAACTCCTCATAGGTGAGTACATGCGTTGGATCAGGCATGTATTTCCTCAATAGAGATACGTGGAACACATCGTGATCTTTGGAGAGCCTTGGCGGCATTTCCAATCGGTAAGCTACAACCCCAATTTTTTCTATAATTTCGAAAGGTCCGATATACCTGGGACTCAATTTACTTTTCTTACCAAAACGTATGACTCCCTTCCATGGAGATACCTTCAGGAAAACATGATCACTGAATTGAAATTCCAAATCCTTCCTTCGATTATCAGCATAGCTCTTCTGCCTACTTTGAGCTGCTTTGATGTGATTTTGGATTACCTTCACCTTTTCTATCGTTTCCTCCACCAGTTCTAGACCTACAAGTTTTCTTTTACCAACGTCATCCCAACAGGTTGGTGTGCGACATCTCTTTCCGTATAATGCTTCATATGGTGCCATCTGAATACTCGAATGGAAGCTATTGTTATAGGAAAATTCTACCAAAGGTAAATATTGATACCACATACCCTGAAAGTCAAGTGAATATGATCTCAACATGTCTTCTAAGGTTTGAATAGTCTATTGTAATTGTCAGTCTGTCTGAGGGTGGTAGGCAGTGCTCCAATGAAGTTCAGTATCCAGGGATTTCTGAAGACTCTTCCAGAATCGTAAAGTAAAATGGGGATCACGATCAGAAACAATCGATAGGGGTACTCCATGAAGTCTCACAACTTCATTAATATATAGTCTTACTAGATGTTCTAATGGTAGATCTTCTCTTATAGCAAGAAAATTTGCTGACTTGGTAAGACGATCAACAATAACCCATATGGGGTCGTTCCTTCTAGGAGTCTTTGGTAGCCCCATGAAAACGTCCATCATAATAATGTCCCATTTCCACCCCAGTATGGGAAGAGGTTGCATGAATCCTCCATGATGTTGCCTTCTAGCATTCACTTGTTGATAAACTATACATCTTAACACAAAATCAGCAATCTCCCTCTTCATGTTGTCCCACCAAAAATGTTCCTTCAAATCTTTATACATTTTGGTGCTCGCATGGTGTATAGAGAAATTGGAACTATGAGCATCATCCAGCAATTCTGTTTTTAGATCAGGTATATCGGGAACACAAAGCCTCTTCCCGAATTTCAAAATTCCATCTTCATACACAAAGTCTCTCAATCACCCATCATTCACAACTTTAATCTTCTTTTGAAATTCTTCATCATCGGTCTGAGAACTCTTAATTCTTTCTAGTAAAGATGGTTTGGAAACCATTTGAAAAAACATTGATGTTTCACCTTCCCTGGTTATTCCCATGTCCATCTTCACTAGATCCATGAATGTTGGATCCATTTCAATTCTCATATTGTTCAAAACTCCATGGTCTTTTCTGCTCAAAGCATCTGACACCTTGTTTTCCTTCCCCGGGTGGTAGTGTAACATGAAATCATACTCCTTGAGTAATTCAAGCCATCTCCTTTGCCTCATGTTGAGTTCTTTTTGTGAGAAAATATACTTCAAACACTTTTGATCAGTAAAAATCTCACATTTTTTACCATAGAGGTAGTTCCTCCATATCTTCAAAGAAAAGATCACAGCTGATAACTCGAGATCATGAGTAGGATAGTTTTGTTCATGAATTTTCAACTGTCGTGATGCATAGTCAATAACCCTATCATTCTTCATAAGGACACAACCAAGTCCTTTCTTCGATGCATCCCTATAAATAACGAACCCATCATTACCTGATGGTAGAGTCAATATAGGAGAATTGACTAATCTTATCTTCAGTTCTTTGAAACATTTTTCACACTATTTTTTCCAAACAAAATTTACCCCTTTACGTGTGAGCTTTATTAATGGGTTAGCCAATTGGGAAAAATTATGGACGAAACGTCGATAATAACCTGACAAACCAATAAAACTACGTACCTCAGTTATTCTCATTGGTGCTGGCCATTCTTGGATTTCCTTGGTCTTAGAAGGATCAATAGAGATTCCATCTTTAGAGACAATGTGGCCAAGAAAAGAAATCTTCTGAAACCATAATTCACACTTTCTAAACATCCCATATAATTCATGTCTTCTTATAGTCTTCAAGATAGTGCGCAAGTGATTTTCATGATCTTCGTAGATTTTAGAGTATACCAAGATATCATCAATAAATACCACCAAAAATTCATCGAGATACTCCTTGAAAATTCTATTCATCAGATCCATGAATATAGAGGGTGCATTAGTCAATCCAAAAGGCATTACAGTAAACTCATAATGCCCGTACCTCGTTCGAAATGTTGTCTTCGGAATGTCTTCCTTCTTCACACACAACTGATGGTATCCAGATCGAAGGTCAATCTTTGAAAAGTATTGAGCTCCATGCAGTTGGTCAAATAAATCATCAATGCATGGTAGGGGATACTTGTTATTTATTGTTATAGCATTGATCTCCCTATAGTCGATACATAACCTCACAGATCCATCTTTCTTTTTAACAAAAAGAACAGGGTCTCCCCATGGAGAAACACTAGGGCGAATAAATCCCTTATTACTCAATTCCTATAGTTTTTACTTTAGTTCAACTAATTCTACAGTTTCCATTCTATAAGGGGTCTTCGATATAGGCCTTGATCGAGGAATTAAATCAATAGAAAACTCAACTTCTCATTCTGGAGGATGTCCAGGTAAATCTTCCGTAAATACATCTACAAATTCTTTCACAATAGGTACATCCTCTATTTAAACATTCCTTTCCTCACCCACAGTTATTTCATTCTCTTCCTCCCCAATAATTGAATTTAGTTGAACTACTGGGGGTGGATCTAGATAAGAATTAGGTGGTGACGATTCTGCTCTAAAGATAAGGTGTTCCTTATCATCATCATCAAGAATCATAACCTCTTTCTTCTTAAAATAAATCTTCACATCACAGTCCGAAATCCAGTCCATACCGAGGATTATATCAAACTCAATCATAGGTATGACGATGAGATCAGCAGATAATGAACATTTATGTGCTCTAATGGGGACTGATTCACAAAACATTGTTGCAATGATACTTCCCTTAGGAGTTTTAAATGACAACTCCCTTGTTAAATCAAATTGGAAATATCTAATTTTCTTATCAAACTGGGAAGATATGAAACAATGCGATGATCCATAATCAAATAACGCATTTTCTAAACTTGAGGAAACCATTAAATTACCTGCCACCACGTCTTTCGGAGATTCTACCTCAGCAGTAGTGATAGCATAAGCTTGGCCTTGATCCCTTGGACATTTCTGAGGTAAGTTCTCATGACACTTAGGAAATTCATTTTCATAATGCCCCATCTCCCTGAAATTTTAGCACTGAACATTGGTCGCTTCCTTCTTCCCTTTGAAATCATGATCTTGGTGGCCTTTTTCACCACACTTGTAACATAATCCCGTTCCCTTCAAGCAAGCACCGGGGTGTTTCTTCCCATATTTACCACAGGATGGATATTCAACATTTCCTTTCTTCCAATTATTTCCATTCCCAGATTGATCAGAAGATCTATTCTTCTCTTTCTTTGCTTTAAAGTCATAAGACTTAGAGAATTTCTTTTTGGTCTTGATAGCACATGAGACAATGTCTTCATACGACGAGAAGGATTATGATACTAATGCTCGATGGAGAAATGGTTTTAACCCATCAATGAAATGATCAATCTTACTTTTTGGGTTACGTATATAATCTACAGCATACCTTGCTAACCTTGTAAAGTTAGCTTCATACTTTGTGACATTCTCATCCTCCTTTTGTCTCAGACTCAGAAACTGCCTTTCCATATCAGCTCGATGGTCGCGAGGAAAGTATTTTTCTAAAAACAGATCTTTGAACTCCCTCCATTCCATATTTGATACTTCATCATCTTCCTTCATATTTTGAATCAATGACCACCATTGATCAGCATCTCCAGTGAGGCAGTAAACTGCCATGATAACTTTTTCCCTTTCACTACTCCCCAAAGCCTGAAATATTTTCTCTAGGGAAAATATCCATTTCTCAGCTACTAAGAGATTTTTACTCCCATTGAACGTTGGTGGTTGTTGCCTCATGAAGCGATCTAACATTGATCCTCCACGCTGTGGATCAGGGTGCTCCATACGGGTAAGGTTATTATTCATAACCTGAGTAAGTTGTCCCAGTATGGTGATTAGCTGATCGGCACCAGTTGCATCACCAGTTCCACTATAATTATCTTGAGCAGGAGGGAAATCCCTACATGGAGTGCGTGCATTAATATGGTTTCCATTTCTTCCACCAGGAACCATTTCTAAACAATGTCATAAACTAGATCAGTTTATGAATCAAAATACATAATCCCATACTTATAAAACACCTAACATAAATTGAACTATTTATGGATATAATCCATAATCATAAGAATGTTTTCTCTGAGGAAGTATATACTCATAAACCGTTCATAGTGATTTTTAAAGAAAATGAGAGTTATCCTAAGCATATCCCCCAGGAGTGTCGTAACCAAGAGTGCAGTAAGGCCCGTTGTCGTGCACCAGTTCCCGTTCGAGTTCAGCTCAAAGCGGTGTTTTTGGGTTTTACCCCTAGGTACATCTGTGCTAGATCCGTCTCTACCTGCTCGTATCTAGATAGATATGTATTGCTCAAAAAACTCACAAAATCTCTACAATACAAAAATTCTAGGAAGTTCTTCTATTCTAATCCTAAAAAATCATCTTAGGTCTACGTGATTTAATCAGAGTTTATCTAAATCTAGCTTCCAAGGTTTTTACTAAACTTCCTCTGATAACAACTGTAACGCCCCGAACCCATTTACCTAGAGTCGGTGCATTATTACATAACATTGGAATGATCACAAGAAAGATCAAATCTCGAAATACCGATTGGTTTAATAGCCTTGGAAACACTAGATATATTCATAAAGTTTTAAATTACATCATAAAGTGAAAAACTAATACAACAACATAGTCTCCATATCCCACACGCATATCCCCACATACTATCCCTGCAGGTCATTCATAAATTACTTCTTCACATCCTGGGAAAAATAAAACATAGAAAAGGGGTGAGTTCAAATGCCCAGTAAGGATAACAACATAGCGGAAACTTTCATAAATAAAAATAAACATTTAAGGCAATGTATAACTTAAAAAAAGCCTTTTAATCTTGATCTTCAATATAGTATGGAAAAAAAAAATTAAATAATTCCATTTACTTATTCACATTATTATTCTACTAATCGAATAATCACAGGAAATATCAATTACCACTTTCATAGTGATGGAATGCATAATGCCAGACTATCATAACCACTTAGCCAAGGCCTCGTGCCAAGACTACAAATAAGATTTTTCCAAGGACTTGTGCCAAGACACTAGTTTTTCTCATGATACCTACCGATGCATCGAGGAGCTAAAGAAGGATCCACTCGTCACATATTAAGTGCAATGCATTCCCATATGAAAAGGTTTAAAGATAACATAAACAATCAAATTAATATTAGAATACGAAATGTCAATACTTTCACCATATACTATGAACGGTATGAAAATAGCACATCCATATTAAAACATATCCCAAAACCTTCAATATAATATAGAAGTTTTGTATCATAATAAATCAACTTCAAATAAGCGTAAAATCCAACAAAGGATGTTGACATAGATGAAATCAAAACTCTTTTTAGAGAAATATCTATTTCTATTTTGAAATCATTTAGGAGTCATATATTTATGAAATAAAACATTTTCATTGAAAATATTCTTATAATATTGTAAGGGAAGCTTCGACGATTTTATAACGGAAGAAAATAATCGCACCTACCGTATATGTTAAAAAAACATTCTTACCTTAATTCTGTCGAAAAGGTTAAAACGCACCTTGTTTAGAAAACAACGGAAAGATTCCTTTATAAACCACTTATAAAAAGTCAAAAAAGGGTATAAATGACTTTAACCCATATTCTTTTAAATAGTAAAAATGTTTTGAAATACATTTTTAAGAAACATGGATGTGGATGATAAAGAGATCCCAGTAGATTATTACGTATAAACAACCTCGGATAATGAAGAGATTGTGAAATAAACCCTTACCTTGTACTTTTCCTTGGTTGGGGTAGGATAACCTCCTGTATAATAGTGAAATAATTTTTATTAAATTATACAAGAATCATATACATTCATATGATATCATATATGATCTTTTAACATTGCTTTGTTAATAATATCTTAGTATTATCGTAGTTTAGGGTGTTAACTTACTCGTTTTATTTTATATGTTTTGTTAAATAAGCCATGTTTTTCATGGATAGGTTATATATTATTCATATACAGAATGATATCAAGTTCTCAAACATTATTTTTAAATCATCAAATGATAATTATACCTGAATGGATACGATGGAGAATGAATCTCATCGCGTTCGTGGAGACGGTAGTCCGTACGTACGCACGAGCGACAATATCATTCTTTTGATATTAAAATAATATATAAATGGATGGTATATCATATATAAAGAATCATTAATATGTTATATTTATTATTTACATGAGTTACATATCATTATTATACCCATCCAAATAATAATATATTGAATAACAATTACACCACGACGTGGAGACGGTAAGCCGTACAAACGCACGTATGGTGGCATGTTATTCAATGGGTGGATAGAATACTGAATATGGTTGTACCATATTTATAATAACATCACAGTATATATATGATACTTGATTTATTATTTTAGAATGGTAATAACAAAGGAAGAATAAGTGGAAGAAGAAAGGATCTTGGAAAATGGTGGTGAAATCATTACCTCTTCTTTGGGTTCTTCCTTTTGATTTGATCCAAAGGGCTCCTTAGGTTGGCTTTCTGATCCAAATAAGGCCTCTAGGTTGTATTTAAGGAAGTTGGGAGAGTATTTGGCAGAGGTTGGACGAACCAAAAGGCTTTTAAGGTGTGAAGAAATGAGAAGGAGGAGTGCCCTTGTATAAGAGGGGTGAGGGGCACCTTTTGAAATGCTATAAATATTAATTTATAATAAATTTGTATTCGGTTTCTAATGGCTCCAAAGTTGATTATGTATTTTTTAAGGTGGTGATAGGTCGAAAATAATTCAACCAATATAATTTAGACAGGTTTGGGTTACTATATTAACCTTATCTTTAAGTATTAACTCCTAGTTAATTAGTTTGACATTTACCATGTCACTTTGTATTTTTATATTATATAGTTAATAAACTTACTATATACATCCAAGAGACCCCCAAGTGGTCTATTAATGATACAACTATCATGAAATAATTCTCTTGGCCGAACCTTAGATTTTTAGGAATTTAATATCAATTAATAATATAATATTTGTTTAAAAAACTCTTTTATGTCAATTTTGACACTAATCAATAGTTGAATTTTTTGAAACTAATAACAGAATTATTACTTCAAAAAAGTCCATTAAAGAAATACTAATATGTTATATTATCCTATAAATTTATTGTAATTCATTAAAAGTCTCAAATTATATTTATTTGGGTATTTATAATATCAATTATTTTACCTTTTCTCTATTATGTTAATTACTTCATCATCATTGTGTCATGGATAAATTAACTTATGTAATCTTTAAAAATTATAAATAAAATCTCATTATGTAGGAAACCTTTTTATATTTCTAATGAATATTTATAGTCGAAACTCCAACATATATAATCCTATGTAAAAATTGTTTTGCTAAAAGATATATGATTGTGTCATTTTTGTATTCATTTTAACTTAATTAAAATAAAGTGTCCCTATCATCTACAAGTGGCTCCATGGGGTCCCAAAATCGACCCAAAGATGGCTATGGTCAAACATGTATCAACCAATAAGGCTAAGACACGTTTTAGGGTAATTTAGTATTATTATAATATTATTTTTTAACCCTTATTTACCGGATTTACCCTTAACCATGGTAAATAAAATATTTACCGAAGTAATTATTCAAAATGTCTAAAAATAAAAGTTACCTATTTATACAATTTGAACATCCTTATTCTAAATATGGAATCCATTTTTTCAAATTCAAAACACAGAAGTGGCAGAAATTAATTTAAAATTAATTCCCGTTGTTAAAACAAAAAGCGTGTTTTTAAGAGATAATAAATATCAAAAGATTGATACTTGTTTATGTTCGGTTTAATTGTGAAATTATGTACAATGACCAACATTGTATTAAATGGTAAAAATATATTTTAAATATACTTTAATAACACTCAAATTCATAATTTATCTCTATTAATTATTTTGATTAAAAAAGTTTTTTTAATTAAAATTTAGTAATTTTCACTATTCATCGAAATATGAAAGTTATCCGAAAAGTACCAAAATTTCAACTTAGGCTAAATTTGATACTCCGAATCCAAAAATGAAGTCCATTTTGAGAGATAAAATTTCTAAAATTTTAGAAAGTAGGTATTACTATTCGTAACGGCTAGTTTGATTGGTTATGGTGTGTTAGAACCCGGTGTTGCATACAACACACACTATCACATTATTCAATGAGAAGCGTACCGTGGAAGCTTGGGGTGTTACATCTATAAAAATAAAAAAATTCATATAAAATTAATATTAAGATTATAAATCTAAAAAATAATTATATCTTTTAAAATTTAATCTCTATAATTTTGAATTTTATCTTTTAAATAAAACCATAAAAATAATGAGAACTTTTTTTTACATAAAAATAACAATTTTAAAATACATGTTGTTATATTTCATTATTTATAGAAAACCACTTTAAAGCTAATATTATATATATAAAAATATTTTATAATTTGGTTACTCTTATACCAATTTACAAATTTAATTGAAAGGTGTAATTATCTTAATAAATAACAGTTTTGTTTTAGTTCAGTGTTTCATAGAGATAAAGCTATCAAACATATTATTTATCTAAGGAAATTATACAGTGAAATATGTGGTTCTTACATACATTATTAGGAATAGATGTTTCTAGGGTCAGTCACCCTCAAATAGGAGAATTGGTTATTTACATAATCATCAACCATTTCCTAACAAAGAGGCCTATCTGGACACCCAATTTGAAACTCATAGGGGATATTCTTGGTTCAATCACATTCTCTTTATGAACCTTTATGAAGGATTTGAGTATGATATTAACAAATTAAGTTAGATAACCTAATATAAAAATTACCATGGATAACCAAGGATTAAATAGAGAGAATCCTATTTACAAATGGAAGTATCATATGATAAAAATAAATTCATAGAGGAAGGAATATTCAGATTGATGTTTTAATATTTATATTAACCATTTTAGTTTTTGTAGTTGGTTAAAATGGGATAATAAATATGAATCTGAATATTTTATTTAATTAGAAATAAAAATTTATTATAACTAAATTAGGGATAATATTTTAATTTTTGTTAGTATTAATACATTTCGGTTATGATCTAAAAGATGAGTTTCCTCATATAAATTAAGGTAGTGAGGTTTGGATTTCAATAGAAATTTAACCTTGATACTGTTATATATTTTTATTATTTAGTGATATGTATTAATGATATTCTGGTATATTCATAATTTTATAATTATTAATTAAAACATTTATAATTTATTGTTATTAATTATTTCTTTTAAAGGTTTAGCAACATACTTGAAATGGTATCGATGAGTGTAAAAATTTATTTTAAGATAATGTTATATTTTTTTCGAGATAATTATTAATGAACCTATTATTTAGGGATGAATAACTCTTAATTTTACAATACATTTCATACTGAGAAAATAAAGGGTTGACTGGTTTTGAGAAATTATGTTAGCTAGTGCTAGTAGCGTTAGGATATATAATTGAGTCATGATATTTTTTTGTAATTTTCATCATGTTTTTTTTGATTGAGGTATATATTTTCTAGTGCATGATCTTATTACCAAAAAATTAATATTGTTTGATGGTTTAATACAATGTAAATTTGTAGAGGAACATATGGTTTTATTGTGGTTTAATATCTTAGACATTCAGATTGTTTTGAAAAAGTTATATTTTATAGAATATATGATTACGATATATAAGTAACTGAGTATATGATTGTATAAAAATATTACTATTATTTGATTAAATATAAGTAAATTAATCTATATTAATAGATTAATTTATATATAATATTATAATTCATATCCCAAATTTAAAATATGAAATGAATACCCTAACATTTATTAATTAGTAAGTAATAAGATAAATTGAGAGGAAATAATTTATTTGAGGGGGTAGAATGTAACACAAAGATATTTTATATTATATATTCCTTTATGACCTAATATCTTCAACAGTGTGTCATACATGAAACACGAAACCATATCAAATTGAAGGGAAGTAGATAATCATTAAAATGTATCAATATAATTTTCCTGAAAAAAAAGAAATAACAAAATTACAAAATATATTCAAAAATAGTTTTTAATATGAATGATAAGGAATTTATAAAATTATGTTAGTGTGGATATGAAAATAATAAGAATAATTTATGTTTTATAATATAATTTTTTTTGAACCAAGAAGGGATTCCATCCACCCTGACATCTGACACGGTCTAAGACATGGCCTGAAAGGAATTTTCGATCCCCACGAGTTGACAACTAGTGTTGAATATCAAATTGATCACAATGGGAATGATTTATCCTAAAAAATCATGATTAAAAAAGTATGTTGAATAAGAGAAATAACCAATAATGGATAAATGTCAATAAATATACAAACTCATGCAGATACAACAATTTTTTAAAAAATAAACGAAACTGAATACAAAACTGAGATTGAACCACACTACACGATACCCACATGACCACTTGGTCATCACCAAACTCAAGACTGACATGCTATAAATATGTGAAATTTAACTAGAAACCTTCACATGAAAAATTGGTCGAGTCTAGTAACACTGAGAACCACATGTTGGGTGTGATCTTAAACAGTTTTGTATGTAATCATCACATTATCCATACATTTATTTTCCAAAAACTGTCCACCAACACCAATTTAAAATACATATATAAAAATATATTTTTCACATTTTAATATGTAAACACAGCTAAAAATTTTCCAAACAATACACACCACATCAATATTTTCAAAATAAATTACCATTTTAAAACTAAATCCCCAATCAAAATAAAAAAACTATACTAAGCTATACAGAAAGAAAATAAGTACTATAAATAGGAAACCATGTGTAAAAGAATATAAATAGGCACATACAACTAAAAATCATGGTCATTTGTCAAACATCCATAGAGTGATACCTATACATACTCAATTCGAACTCACCAATCGGCATATGGTACACAACCATAGTCAATAACCAATAGGATGCTCTAACTAGCCAATCTAGGGGAATGTTTAACCAATCCCTCTAAAGTCAAGGGGGTTCCAACCCATCAAATAGGGTTTAATAAATAACCATCCCTACATCCTCTATAATATTCCTAGGAAACCCATTGTAATAGTGCATGGTGAAAGGAGGAGGCACTCAAATGCCTAACTCACCTTAGCTACAACCACCTCACTAGCCTACCCCATACACCGGGTCCACATATGGGATAACCAATTCTCGATAAATCCCCAATTAGGGTGTCTATCTTGTGACAATATTTCTGAAGTTCCAATGGAACCATTAGATCAAATTATTTTTCTATCTAATTCTCAAGACATGATATGATGCCAACCGGGCATTTGAACATTCAAAAACAGAATTTATTTTGAAAACATTATAAAGAGACAACCAAGACTTCAAAATTATCAATTCCAATAAATTACAAAAAATCTCTTAACCATTTACAAAAAACATAAAAAAAATTTATTTCGAACATTCCAAATGAACCTTTCCACTCCAAAACCAAAACCAATTCCACTTCCAACAGCACATCAAAACTAAGATGAAAACCCAGAAATACATAAATATTCCAAATGGGATTTCAAACCATTTAGTATCCAACCATATTTTAAAGTACCAAATGAGTCATAATTTCAAATATAATTTGGCACCACCTTCATGTCACGACCCTCTCCCACCAAAGATGCCCCACCTGAGCTGGCAATGGTGAAAGGGAGATAATGACCCCCGAGTCCCGCCTCCAGTAGGCCCCGGGTTGGCGACTAGCACCAAGGGTATGAGTTTTCACAAATATGGGAGGCATTAACCTTTTTTATTATTTTGGATCGGGAAATAGGACAAGTCAACCACCAAAAAGGAAAAAGAACAAGTATATATAAATAAACCCAAACCAAGCCCACATGCATGTTTAAACAATTTTTATAACAAGGTACAAGTACAAGGAATCTCAAAAGTACAATGCCAAAGAAAACAAGAAAACAACAACTGCAACAACTCCAACTGCCCGACTAGTAGGGTCCCGCACGGCCCTGGTAGTCCTCCTGGAAACCTGAAAGTAAACGTAGGGTGAGCATACAAGTATACTCAGTAGGGAAACCTAAAGCTCTCGTGCACAAGTGGGGAGACACCCTAAGGTCCCGTGAGAAAACAGAAGAACCAGAAACTAACAAGGAAAAACTATCCACCCAGCCTCACTGGTCACACTCACGAAGTAGAACAAACAAGTTTAGTATATATATAGAACAAATGTATTGGGTTCCCTGCACCATTTCCCACTTAACTAGATGCTGCTCTTCCTAACGGCAAATGTCCTGACGCTACCACACTCTTCCCGCCCGCACACACCTGGGCCAAACCACACATCCCACCCGCACACACCTGGGCCTCACAACCACACATCTCGCCCGCACACACCTGGGTCACAACCACTAACCCGCCCGCAGACACCTGGGCCTCATCCCGAAGGTTCTTGGGAATGGTAAGCCTTCCCGAAGAGTCTTGGGATAAAGGTCGCCTCATGCCATCACAGCCTCCGAGACCTACCTGAAGAGTCTTGGGTGTAAGGTCACCTCAAGCCATCATAGCCTATGGAAGAAGGAGCAGGATGGAGCTAGTAACTAAGGGGGAACACCCTCTCCCATAAAATGGGAGTGTTCGGCACTAGGTGCTTGACATGGGTGTGGTGCGACAAAACACAAAGATACAATTATATATATACATATACCAAACACACAACCCAACCTATGGCTTCTTAAAAAGAGGAACTGAGCATGTGCCTTGGCACTGCTACCACAAAGCATGCATCCACAACCAAACAATCGTCCCCCAACCCCATTTAGGTTTTCATGTTTCATGCAATGGTTTAATCAAATTATTATTACTGGGCAACTATCATCCAGACAAAACCATTAACAAACATATCCCTGCCATCCACAACCAAGGTTAGGTAAAATGCAAGCAACCACATGCCATTTCATTTACAAAAGATTATCACAACCATACAACATTCCATCATTCATTTATTTCAAAGTTCCACACATAAAACCCCTTCCACACACAAAACATTTCCGCATTTGAAAACACCTTTTTACCTCAAAACACTATTCATAATCAAAACACTTTTCATAAATAAAGGCATTTTCCAGAACCAACCACTTCCCATTTCAACCCCATCGTTTGCAAAACATTTCACACCTCCACGTTTACACCATCAACCATTCCAATAAGATCACCACCCAAACGTCGCAGCCCCGCTGCTCACCCAAACCACAACAGCCCACAAAACACCCCCAACACATGCCACGTAACCAAGCCAACACCCACATGTTCATTATTCTATTTTGGTTCAACCGGGGTGATCACACAAGGGTTCTAGATTTTCATTTAAAAAGTCAACTTTACGTGATTAACCAATTTCCATATTTCATGAAGTTTCCATACATAAGAAAATACAGAAGGAGAGGGCAACATTTAATTGCGTAAGAAAAGGCCCCCAACGACTGTGATTTTCAGTAGGTAGAAGCTCATTCAATTCACAAATATAATATCACAGGATATATAAAAAGTAAGGTAACAACAATCACTAACTTCCTAACCCCATTCTTTAACCAGTTATTATCTTTATTTAAAGGTTCAACCATTTCTCATGAAAACAAAAGGATACCCGCCACACATGATACACAAATTAGAGAGACAAAGGTGAGATCCCTACCTCAAAAGGTCTCGATCATGCCGCTTCCGACGACGTCCTTCGGTGTCCTCCGCCTTCGCCAAACCCGACAAACGCCTCCTAGGATGGAAGCTAGAGAAGGAAGGCCGGAAGGAAAGGTGACAAGTCCGGGCTTAAAAGCTTCGTCTCGTCTCTACGATCCTGTGGCCGCTGACGGATTGTAATTCGGAGCTCAGACAAAGAAGATAGAGGAGGAAGAATTCTTGATCATCCAAGAGTGTCGTCGTGCGGAGAAGAAGCGATTGGTCTGGAAATAATCCGCGACCCTTTATTATATAGCCAACGAATAGGTAAAACAGTATGCAGCGTGTATTGATGAATACACGGTGTGACTGTACACCCGTTACATTTTTTGACTGGTCAACACACGACACGTCACGCGGTTTCCACGCGTTTTTAAAAAAAAGACGTTAATTTTATTAATATGTGTGTTTCGTTGACCCGAGACATAACTCATAAAAAGTTATCCATCACTGGTCTTAAAATGACCGTCTTAATTACAGGATTACACTGCCGCTGACGGTTCGTCATTCCGACACCATATGAAGAAGTTATAGACTTTTTAAGTTTTGATCACCCAAAATAATAATAATAATATTTTATTATTATTATAATTACTTATTTATTTATTTTTATAACTCCAAATCAATCATGATTTGGTCTCTTTCACGTTGGAAACAAACACTCCCTCCTTTTACATTTATTTCTCTTTTAATTTTATTCCCATTAATACCTTATAATCATTATTATAATATATAATAATAATGACTTACAAAAGAATCTCCGCAATCCCACGCCACCACAAAAGTGGCGCCTCCTTGGCTCCATGTCAACCACGCCCCACCCCTTATTGATTTTCTTTTTAATTTAACTTATTTGTTTTATTGCATTAATTTTTAAATCTTTATTTCCTTTAACTCTTTCTCTCTCCAATCTCTTTTAATGTTATTATTAATAAAATTAATAATAACACCCATCATTAATGTTCTAATTTAATCCCATGAAATTAGATTACTATAATTATTCTCATATTAAACTAAAATCATTCCATGCGACTCAAAACCATTTCATTTAATTGAATTAAATGTCAAAAAAAAATTAATATATCTTACATATTCAACCCCTTTTTAATACATTTAATTTCATTAACCTCTCACACATAGTTTTACGTCATCATTGTTATTTATTGTTTTTTCAATAATAATAACAATTCATCAACTTATTTTATTAACTCATCACCATTATTATTTTTAATACCAATAATATTTATGCTCATCGCATTGACTACATTAAACCACCGCGTTGGATATCTGAATCCAACCATGCCACATCAATGTCGCGTAACATCCGTCAATTTAATTATTTAATTCTATTTATTTTTATTTCACACTGATTAAATTGAATCCACTTTTATTAAATTAAAGTCATTCAATTTAATAAACCCAACATATTGTTACACCACCATTATTATTATTATTTAACATAATAATAATAACGAACTCACCTTTAATTTTATTAACGCACCACCATGCTTCCATTATGCATCTTCATTTATTTGTTTGGAATAAATATCATAACTCATTTTATTAATTTCTCATTAATATTATGAATAATATTAATAACACAACACCTATTATTATTATTCTAATTTAATTCCAACAATTTCTCAATTAATATTAAACTAAACGCCTTATTTTTTTAAATTCTTAGTTAGAATTAAATCTCCTTTTAATTTAATTAATCACGCACTTTATATCACCATATTTATTATTTAATATAATAAACTGACAAATCATCTTTTAATTTTTTATAAATTCTTCTTCGTTTTTATTATTAATAATTATCATTGTTACGCGCGCCGTGTTGACCACATCGATTTCAACAAAGGAATGGACCGGAGAGGTCCGGGCCATTACACTAGATACCTCTCAAAACATTCTCGTCCTCGAGAATTAAAACCAACCCATAAAAGGGGGAAAGGTCCGAACAACCACCCCTCAAGATACCTCTCAGGCCTCTTGTCATAACAAGAAACAACCGACAACCCTAATTATGTGAGTTAGGAATTCCCTCTCCTATGTCGAGATATTATCCGCTTTAGGCGGCACTGACTCGCCTGCACAGGTTTAATCGCATCCGCATTAATGCGTCTCCATTAGGGACTGCGCCTTCCCACTTCCATATATTAGGATTTTCCAACTTACACTGCACCCAACAACGTACAACCCACACACTGCCCGGACACATGGCTTGAGGAATTCCTTCTCCCATGTCGAGATATTATCCGCTTTAGGCGGCACTGACTCGCCTGCATGGGTTAAATCGCATCCACATTAATGCGTCTCGATTAGGGATTAGGTCTTCCCCTCCCCACATGATAGGGCTCTTCACGTACATTTAAAGAAAAGCGGGAAACAACATAGCACTAAAAACTCACAAAAACAAGGTCCAGGCCCAGAGAATGAGCAAAAGAGTTCCAACAAAGGAGTGTGATGATCTTGAATTTAAACAAAACATAAGTGAGAGAATTTAAGTAAAACCGGAAACATCTCTCTCGATCTCTGGCCTTGCTAGGGTTGCCACTTCTATTGCGTGAAACTGTCTGTGTCCCACTCCTCTGCCGTTCTGTTGACGTCCAGGTGCCATAGTTGTTCGGTAACCCGGGAACGCCTAAGCCCAAGTAGTAATGAAAAACTCAAAGTTTTAATTATCATTTTATTTTAATTTCTTTCCCAGAACACCCAAATCAAGTAAAACACAAACATGATGATATATGTACCTTCCCTAGGGTCTCTACCCTGCAATCAATATAGTCTCACTTGGTCGTTCGTTAGGCTCAGAGTCCTTGCATCGGATCACGGGGGGCCCTAAAATCCTGTGTCCTAGCCGGTCTTCCCTAGCCTATGTCATGCACCAAGATTAACGAACACTGTTGCCCTACCATCCCATGCAATCCTCACTGTACCTAACTCCAGACTCCATCCTATCTCTCAACCATCAGCCTTTGATACCATTCTGTCACGACCCTCTCCCACCAAAGATGCCCCTCCTGAGCTGGAAATGGTGAAAGGGAGATAATGACCCCCCGACTCCTGCCTCCAGTAGGCCCCGGGTTGGCGACTAGCACCAAGGGTATGAGTTTTCAAAAATATGGGAGGCATTACCCTTTTTTATTATTTTGGATTGGGAAATAGGAAAAGTCCACCACTAAAAATGGAAAAGAACAAGTGTATATAAATAAACCCAAACCAAGCCCACATGCATGTTTAAACAATTTTTATAACAAGGTAAAAGTACAAGGAAACTCAAAAGTACAATGCCAAAGAAAACAAGAAAACAACAACTGCAACAACTCCAACTGCCTGACTAGTAGGGTCCCGCACGGCCCTGGTAGTCCTCCTGGAAACCTGAAAGTAAACGTAGGGTGAGCATACAAGTATACTCAGTAGGGAAACCTAAAGATCTCGTGCACAAGTGGGGAGACACCCTAAGGTCCCGTGAGAAAATAGAAGAACCAGAAACTAACAAGGAAAAACTATCCACCCAGCCTCACTGGTCAGACTCACCAAGTAACACAAACAAGTTTAGTATATATATTGAACAAACGTATTGGGTACCCCGCACCATTTCCCACTTAATTAGATGCTGCTCATCCTAACGGCAAACGTCCTGACGCTACCACACTCTTCCCGCCCGCACACACCTGGGCCAAACCACGCATCCCGCCCGCACACACCTGGGCCTCACAACCACACATCTCGCCCGCACACACTTGGGTCACAACCACTAACCCGCCCGCAGACACCTGGGCCTCATCCCGAAGGTTCTTGGGAACGGTAAGCCTACCCGAAGAGTCTTGGGATAAAGGTCGCCTCAAGCCATCACAGCCTCCGAGACCTACCCGAAGAGTCTTGTGTGTAAGGTCACCTCAAGCCATCATAGCCTATGGAAGAAGGAGCAGGAAGAAGCTAGTAACTAAGGGGGAACACCCTCACCCATAAAATGGGAGTGTTCGGGACTAGGTGCTTGACATGGGTGTGGTGCGACAAAACACAAAGATACAATTATATATATACATATACCAAACACACAGCCCAACCTATGGCTTCTTAAAAAGAGGAACTGAGCATGTGCCTCGGCACTGCTACCACGAAGCATGCATCAACAACCAAACAATCATCCCCCAACCCCAATTAGGTTTTCATGTTTCAGGAAATGGTTTAATCAAATTATTACTACTGGGCAACTATCATCCAGACAAAACCTTTCACAAACATATCCCTGCCATCCACAACCAAGGTTAGGTAAAATTCAAGCAACCACATGCCATTTAATTTACAAAAGCTTATCACAACCACACAACATTCCATAATTCATTTATTTCAAAGTTCCTCACATAAAACCCCTTCCACACACAAAACATTTCCGCATTTGAAAACACCTTTTTACTTCAAAACACTTTTCATAATCAAAACACTTTTCATAAATAAAGGCATTTTCCACAACCAACCACTTCCCATTTCAACCCCATCGTTTACAAAACCTTTCACACCTCCACGTTTCCACCATCAACCATTCCAATAAAATCACCACCCAAACGTCGCAACCCCGCTGCTCACCCAAACCACAACAGCCCACAAAACACCCCCAACACATGCCACGTAACCAAGCCAACACCCACATGTTCATTATTCCATTTTGGTTCAACTGGGGTGATCACACAAGGGTTATAGATTTTCATTTAAAAAGTAAACTTTATGTGATTAACCAATTTCCATATTTCATGAAGTTTCCATACATAAGAAAATACAGAAGGAGAGGGCAACATTTAATTGCGTAAGCAAAGGCCCCCAACGACTGTGATTTTTAGTAGGTAGAAGCTCATTCAATTCACAAATATAATATCACAGGATATATAAAAAGTAAGGTAACAACAATCACTAACTTCCCAACCCCATTCTTTAACCAGTTATTATCTTTATTTAAAGGTTCAACCATTTCTAATGAAAACAAAAGGATACCCTCCACACATGATACACAAATTAGAGAGTCAAAGGTGAGATCCCTACCTCAAAAGGTCCCGATCACGCCACTTCTGACGACATCCTTCGGTGTCCTCCGCCTTCGCCAAACCCGACAAACTCCTCCTAGGATGGAAGCTAGAGAAGGAAGGTCGGAAGGAAAGGTGACAAGTCCGGGCTTAGAAGCTTCGTCTCGTCTCTACAATCCTGTGGCCGCTGACGGATCGTAATTCGGAGCTCGGACAAAAAAGTTAGAGGAGGAAGACTTCTTGACCATCCAAGAGTGTCGTCGTGCGGAGAAGAAGCGATTGGTCTAGAAATAATCCGCGACCCTTTCTTATACAGCCAACGAATAGGTAAAACAGTATGCAGCGTGTATTGATGAATACACGGTGTGACTGTACACCCTTTACGTTTTTTGATTGGTCAACACACGACACGTCACGCGGTTTCCACGCGTTTTTTAAAAAAAGACGTTAATTTTATTAATATGTGTGTTTCGTTGACCTGAGACATAACTCATAAAAAGGTATCCATCACTGGTCTTAAAATGACCGTCTTAATTACAGGATTACACTGCCGCTGACGGTTCGTCATTCCGACACCATATGAAGAAGTTATAGACTTTTTAAGTTTTGATCACCCAAAATAATAATAATATTATTTTATTATTATTATAATTACTTATTTATTTATTTTTATAACTCCAAATAAATCGTGATTTGGTCTCTTTCACGTTGGAAAAAAACACTCCCTCCTTTTACATTTATTTCTCTTTTAATTTTATTCCCATTAATACCTTATAATCATTATTATAATATATAATAATAATGACTTACAAAAGAACCTCCTCAATCCCATGCCACCACAAAAGTGCCGCCTCCTTGGCTCCATGTCAACCACGCCCCACCCCTTATTGATTTCCTTTTTAATTTAACTTATTTGTTTTATTGCATTAATTTTTAAGTCTTTATTTCCTTTAACTCTTTCTCTCTCCAATCTCCTTTAATGTTATTATTAATAAAATTAATAATAACACCCATCATTAATGTTCTAATTTAATCCCATGAAATTAGATTACTATAATTATTCTCATATTAAACTAAAATCATTCCATGCGACTCAAAACCATTTCATTTAATTGAATTAAATGTCAAAACAAAATTAAAATAACTTATATATTCAACCCCTTTTTAATACATTTAATTTCATTAACCTCTCACACATAGTTTTACGTCATCATTGTTATTTATTGTTTTTTCAATAATAATAACAATTCATCAACTTATTTTATTAACTCATCACCATTATTATTTTTAATAACAATAATATTTATGCTCATCGCATTGACTACATTAAACCACCGTGTTGGATATCTGAATCCAACCATGCCACATCAATGTCGCGTAACATCCGTCAACTTAAATATTTAATTCTATTTATTTTTATTTCACACTGATTAAATTGAAACCACTTTTATTAAATTAAAGTCATTCAATTTAATAAACCCAACATATTTTTACACCACCATTATTATTATTATTTAACATAATAATAATAACGAACTCACCTTTAATTTTATTAACGCACCACCATGCTTCCACTGTGCATCCTCATTTATTTGTTTGCAATAAATATCATAACTCATTTTATTAATTTCTCATTAATATTATGAATAATATTAATAACACAACACCTATTATTATTATTCTAATTTAATTCCAACAATTTCTCAATTAATATTAAACTAAACGCCTTATTTTTTTAAATTCTTATTTAGAATTAAAACCCCTTTTAATTTAATTAATCACGCACTTTATATCACCATCTTTATTATTTAATATAATAAACTGACAAATCATCTTTTAATTTTTTATAAATTATTCTTCGTTTTTATTATTAATAATTATCATTGTTACGCGCGCCGTGTTGACCACATCGATTTCAACAAAGGAATGGACCGGAGAGGTCCGGGCCATTACACTTCATGTAATTTGGGAACCAAGTGAATATTAGTAAACAATCAATAGTTTGATAAAGGAAAGAAGTATGGGGGATGAATGTATTGAAATCTAGATTTTTAACTTGAGAAAGTTCATCAAAGACCATTATCATTTATGTTCCCATCCATTTCTGAAGCCCAGTCATCCATGGATGTACCCATATCTAATGGAACACTACAAGTATCCCTGAAATTAGCCAAAACCATTTTTAATGTAATGACACATGTTCTTCCACCGACACAACATTCCATACCTAACTTCTAAACCATAAATATCCCGAAAATCCATACATAAGTCTCATATCACAAAAAAACCATTCCATCAAAACATAACCAAGATAATCACATGCTAAAAATACCAAATTCCATCCAAAAAGGAATCTTTTCATTTAATCAAACAGGTTGAGTGCGTATATACAACATCGTATTTAAATAATTGCTTTGAAAATCACTTTCACTAAATTAAAACAACACTATATCACCAAGAAAATCAATAAAATTCATCACAAGCATGAGGAAAATAGTTATAAATTATTTAAAAATTCCCATGCATCAGATGGAATGCATCGGAAAGGAATCATATTGAAACACCTTACTCATTGGAGTGCGGATGTGGTAAAACTCTCAAAGAAGGAAGAGAACTCCCCAAGGAAGAATATACACACCCTAGAACCAGAGAAACAAAATCCAACACATTGAACCTAGTATATAGGGTTCATCCAAATAAGAACCCACCAAGGAAACACCAAGAAACTATGAGAGGATAAGAGGAAGAGTATAAAATAGGTCAAAACCCTAAGAAAATCACCTTAGAACCTTGAAGGATAATCCATGGAGCGAGAAGACCAATGGGAAGGGAGGATGGGGACCCCTTCATGTGCCAAAAATGATCAATAAAGAGGGGTATCAACATAGGGTAAAAATAGAGGAGGGTAGTACAGAAATTTCACACTTCACAATTTCTGTGAAACTCATATGGTTATTCAACATGGTTTTCTAAATAGTATTCATACAGTGAAGTCACCACTATCCATATCAACAGAACCTCATGGAATATTTCAACATAGTTTCCAAAACCATTAATAACCCATGTCCCTTACCCCAGGATGCTAAACACAACAACCTTGGTGAAGCTGCATAGTTTAACTGAACCATGTGCTACTAGTGCACCAAATAGTGCCAAGACAAAAACATCCATTTTCAAAAACAAAACTCTTATTATCAATCCATGACTCAACCCATACATCACTAAAAGTATCCAATATGAAAGAAATAATATAATAAAAATATTTTCATGGTCGGGGTTCGAAAATTATTTCCACCACAAGAACTTTCATTGCCCAGAAATCCACCCAGACAAATAGTAAACAAAACTTTGTCCAAAATCAAGAAATAAAAAAATAAGATCATAAACCTTGGTGTTACCTTTCAATTCACAAGTCACACATGACCATCTCAATAGGAATCCACAACATGAAGAACAATGGAAAGCATGATAGGTTTCTCCCCCTCCAAAATAACCTAACTAACACCACCATCATTTAAACCTAAAAAACACCACATCATAGTGACCAATGTTGGAATGAGGTAACTCCTAGTAAGAACCAAAAACCTCTCATAAAAACAAAACCATTACTCATAGTGAAACCCATTATAGAAACTCAAACCATGCAAATAACTCTAACAAACATTACAAAAAAAATTTATATAAGAAAATTTATCCATAATAAAGTGAAACTAAAAACATAAAACGGTTCATGAGATGGCTATCAATTTAAAAATTCATGTCCGAGTAACATTCATAACATTAAAAGGAAAAAAAGAACCTAGAATATTTAATAGAAAAAAGAAACTCAAAATATGAATGAAATTACAATAGGAAATTTAAATTATCTCTACTCTAACACTGTACATTAAACCTAACCCAAGGGTCCATGTGTCCTCATTAATCACCTGAATGTGTGTGAGATTCACTTTGAGCCCTATGGATGGATACATGAGGAATGAAGTATGCACTGCCTCATAGTGTGGTTATAAAATCCTCTGATGAAGACTTTTTCCTTGGGAAATGATTTCAAAAAAATTTCTCTTGATGACCCAAGCAACCATAGTGATTGATGTTCATTGGAGGATTACTACATGATGGCTACAAATGCCCGAAATGACCATAGTAGAATCAGAAAAGAAAATGGTCTCATGATAAAAAATTTGGAACCAATAAGGAAATTTTTTCAAATATAGGTTCCTCTAGCGTGAACCTTTAACCAAATGGGGAATCTTCACATGTGACATGGGATACCATATTTCCAACTACTTATGCTTTGGAAACCAAATCAGCCAAGAATGCTTCATCCACCAACTCCTCAAAATTAATATAATTGGAGGATATGGTTCTCTCCATGATCTGTATATGAAGACAAAAAATCAAAAATTAGTACTTAATTGGGTATCGTGATTCTATCTTTAAAGGTAAAGAAACTATCTGCTTGAAGTGGTCAACATAGGCCTTCATTGTCTGATGACCTTTACGAACATTCCTAATCTCTTCCAATTTATTTATCTTTACATCCTCAAGTATAAACCATTGAACACAACAATGAAAAAAACTTCCCACATGATCCAATATTTCATTGATGTTGGAGAAAACATACTCCACTATTGCAGACTTGGACCCTAAAAAAATCCTAGACAGTATGAACTCCCACTACTTCAAGAGTTCCCAATAATCTGAAGACACTCTCAGATTCCTCAAACTATTCCACTCAATCTAACAGACCTCATTCAACATAAAAGATAGTCAAAAATTGGTAAGAACAAGAAATTGGGAAATACTCATTTGAATTTTGGGGACCTTTTTGGGTGGACTGTTCTGAATAACACAAATATAACGAAACCAAAATCAACATCAAACCAAATCACAATTGAATGTAACATCTTGATCCAAATCAACAGGCCCACGAGCTAAACAAATACAATCAAAATATAAATTTATCTTTTCAAAAACCACTATTACGTTTTATTTTCCAAAATTCCTTCTTCCAAGGATACTTTATAATGCCAAAGGCCAATTTTCATAAACAAAACCCACTTCTCGATGAAAAAACAATTTTTGCAATCAATTTCTCTTTTCAAAAAACAGTTTAGAAAAACCAATCCGAACCATTGGCCTCAAATAATCTCCCATGGATTCCTATATACAATCACATATGATTTCAATAAACTTCTCTTATATAATACATGTAAACATAGTGACATGATCTTTCCTCATGTATCCACACATATGGAAATGCTTATAAGGAATAATAAGGGTCTCACATTTCACCTTATCACTAAACCGAAGCATTCCCAAAATTATTAACACAACTCACTTACTATTTTAAAACCCATTTATCATTATGATATCACTGAATGAAATAATTTTAATTTTAATTTTTTTTTCATTTCTAAATTTTACATGAACCAATTGAAACCAAGACAAAACATAGCTTACAAAAAAACTTACAGAGAATGAAAATAGTAACCAGGCCTAACATTGAAATAGGGTTAGTGGGACATGCCCCAAGTAATCATGAACAACCAGGAGGACCTTGAACTGTGCACTCAGAATTCACATGGGTCACTACTCCATATGAGATCATGACATAACAATGGTTACACACCATTGGCATTGCTTATCCAAAACAAACCAAAAACCAAACCAAATAATCAAAACTCTGACTACCTATGGAAACTCAAGGATCAAAATGAGAAAGAGTTCATGACATACTTCCTTTACCTAGACCCCAAGTCCCAACAGTCCTAATCTACTATCTACCTGACACCAAAAATAATCAAGGGCTTTCCCTAATACTATTTTTTCACAAACCAAACTCCAATTCAATCCAACCCAACCTCTAACATGGTCTGATACGTGGCCCTATGGTCATTCCCGATACCCATGGGATGTAAATTAGTGTCGGGCATCAAATTGAACATGATGTGAATGATATATACTAATAAAACATGATAAAATAAATAAACATAACAATAATAATAACCAATAATTACTAAATCTCAATAAATATACAAACTCATCCATATAAAACAATGGATAAACAAAACGGAAACTAAAAAAAATTAAAACAAAACCGCGCTATATGATCTTCTTGTGACCATTTATTCACTATCAACCTTAAGACCGACGGTCTACAAAGGTGAGAAACCAAACTAGAAACCTTCACCTACAAAATAGCTTGGGTATACTGACACCGAGTGGAAAAAGTAGGGTTTGAGTTTAAATATCTTAGTAGGTATTAAAAATAATGTCCATATATTTACTTTCCTAAAATATTACACAAAAACTAGTTTGGAAAACATATATATAAATAATTGCTATCATTTTAATAAAAAACCCCACTTTAAATTTTTCAAAATAATACAGACCACATCCATTTTCAAAACAGGCTACCATTTTAATAACAAATCCCAAACAAAAATCCACAAAAAATAATACCAATATATGATGAAATTAAATAATATTTATAAATACATAAACAATTAAAGAAAAATATAAATAGTCACATACAGATAGAAACCATGGAAAATTAATTAATATCCCAAAAGTGTTCCCTAGATGTACTTATATTATAATCACATACCATTATACAATACAACTCTATAGTCAATAACCAACTGTCCATTCTAACAAGCTAATCTAGTGGTACGTCCCACCAATCCCTATAATGTCAAGGGGGTACCAACCCATCTATTCTTTTTATAAAATAAACCATCACATGATTTTATAAATGATTCCCTGGAAACACCTGTTAATAGTACATGGTGAAAGGAGGAGGCCCTCGCACGTGTGACTCACCTTACATTCATACAACAAACACTAAAACCACCAATGAGATAACCAACCTCTATGAATACTCCATAGGGATTTCCATCATGCAACAATCATTTTTTACATTTTAACCAGGAATTCAAATCATATGATCTTTCAAACCATTTCTTAAAACATGTTAAGATGCCAACCAAGAATATGTAATTTCAATACCAAAATTCGTTTCCAATACATTATAATGTTCCAGGACCACCTTCAACATTATCAATTCAAATACATTACAAAAAAATTATAAAAATTTCCAAAACAACATCAGACAATAGTTTTATGTGAAAAATTCCAAATGTGTCTTTACAATCCAAATCCAATTACAATTCAATCACCACTTAAATATAAACATAAAAACAGAAAAATACATAAACATGACATATGGGCTTTCATACCAATTTGAATCCAACCATATTTCAATGTACCAAATAGTAAAAAATTTCACAAATAATTTGAATCCACTATCATGTCATTTGGGAACCAAGAGACCATTAATATAGAATTAAGTATTCAAAGTAGGAAATATGGTAGAGGGATAAGTGTTTTGAAATATAGATTTTTATGTTGAAAATGTTATTCCAATACCATTATCGTTTGTGTTCTCATCCATGTGTCCACCAAGAGCACCCATAGATGTGCATACCAACAATGGAACACCACAAGTATCCCTGATATTATCCAAAACCATTTTTAAAGTAAAGACACATGTTATACCATTGTCAAAATAATCCACAAATATGTTCCAAACCATAAAAGCCTCCATAATCTACACATATGGTCCATACCACTATCACCCCATTTCATCAAAACATAACCAAGAAAAAAACATTCTAAAAATAACCATTTCCATTTAAAAGGCTACATGGTATTTTCTCAAAATACATTGAGTGCATATATAAATAAGCATATTTAAAGAATATATTTGAAAATAACTTTTACCAAATTCTACAAACACAAAGGAACCGAACCTAACAAAAAAATACATCAAAATCATGAGAAACATAGTATAAATTATTTAGAAATACCGGATCATAAAATGGAATGATTCTAAAGGAAAACATACAAAACACCTACCCCAAAGGAGTGTATATGATATGCAACTCTTGAAGAAGGAAGAGAACACAACATGAAACAATAGGCATTCCCAGAAAAGAATGAAACTTGAGAAAATGAATCAAAACTATCCTCTAGGGTTCGCTTAAACAAGAACCCACCAATGAAACACCAATAAACTAAGAGAGGAGAAGTGAAAGAGGAGAAAAGTGGACAATACCCTAAAAAACACACCTTCGAACCTTGGAAGAATATACATGGAGGGAGGATAACCAAAGAGAAGGTAGGTATGGGACCCATTCATGTGCTGAATGTAACCAAGAGGGAGGGGGATTGATTTAGGGTAAAAAGAGAGGAGGGTAGAATATGGATTTCATTATTTAAAATTTCTGTGTAACTCACACGTTTTGGAAACACCATTTTGAAAACCGTTCAGAAAATATGTGGTCACCACTTTAAAAATGGAAATAACATCACACATCATTTCCACAAGGGTTCTTAAACCATCTATTACCCGTCTGCCTTACCTGTGGACCCGAAAACAAGTTGCATCGTTACATGGGTGAAGCTTCACGGTTTCCCAGAACAGTGTACTACCGATACGCCCCTTACTTCCATTCCCAAAACATCCATTTTTCTACAAATACTAAAAAATATAAACTAGGTCTCATACCAAACATCAACCCAAGGATCCCAGATTAACCAAAGAATAATATAATAGTATTTCCATAGTCAAGGTGTGACATAAAAATTCTGAAAATATATTTTAAATGAATTATTTTAAGATAATAAATATTTTATGTGAATTATTTGAATATAATAAATATATTATAGATAATATATTTTATTTACTTTAATAATATATAAACTCCAACTAACTGTTAATTAATATAAAATAATAATAAGAAATGTTATTGTCTTTTAAAATTTTTATTTCCTTATGAAAGTAGTTTTCATAATATTTATCTTTTCTTATTTAAGAGTTAAAATCTAAAATATATTATTTCAAATTTGATACAATAATATTTATTTTAATATTCATAATTTTAATATTATTTTAGGATGAATTAATATCATTTTTATTAAATAGTTTATTTTTTAATATTGAGAAATACAATTTTTACCGAAATTGTATGTTTTATGACTTTGATAGTATATAATCAAAACCTATGTGTTTTTAAAACATTTTAATTGGTGAAATCAGTATTTAAGGATTAAAAATAGTCATTTATAAATACAATTATAAATTTATAAAACCCAAATTTAACATTTTATGAACATAAGATATATTTTCTAATAAAAGAAACTATTTTTGTTTCTTCTTTTAATTAAATATTATTTTAGTACAATTCAGTTTTGTCTTTATATAAAATAATGAAATTTTATTATTTTTTTATAATAAACCAATTTTTATCTTCAAAACCAAATAAATTTATAATTTCCTCATACACATATATTATTAATCATAAAAGTACATTTTTTATAAAAATAAGCTACACATTGCATGAGCTACTGTTAAAATTATGTTTTCATTATCATAGAAATTTTATCTAATAAATTAGATTTAATATTTGAAATATTTAGGTACAAATTATCTAATAAGGTTATATTTATATTTAACTATTAAATGTGAATTACTTAGGTAAAAACTTGTTAACATGATAAAACCAAAAATGGTAAAAGTGAAAATTCTAAGAGTAAAGGACTTTGAAACAAGATTGATACATGTGTGAAAATGGATGGTAAATCGATGATTAAAAATATTATATCCCTCAATCCGTTATTTTCCATTTTTAGTCCTCTTTCCATGGGAAACATGTTCTCTCCCTATATTAATTTGAAATATTTATAATAATGGAATTCTCACCACTTATAAAAGGGGCCTCTCAAAAATTATGGAATACCAATCACAAAACTAGGTTTCAACATGAAATGATGCAATTTAATTTTCCCTTAAAAACCTCATAATTTTACTTGAGTGACTAGTCAAAATATATTATCCCAATTTATTTTATTTTAGTTCTTACTATCCCAAATATAATTTTCCAATTCATATATAATGAATTCATTATTTTTATACTAAATATTATCATTCTAAGAGAAAAAATATTAGCAACATATCCACTTTTCTGTTAAGAAAAAATAATTATTTATATCTTGTTCGAACTACCACCACAATAAAGACACAACTTCTATTTTTGAGAACTTACTTTATTATTTGGTTATAAGGATTAAATTGAGGTATAAATATGAAATATATAATATAATTATGATTATGAAGATGAAAATTATAATCCACCATATGTCCATCTCTTTATTTGAAAAATGAAAATATTAATCATAAATCGGGCAGACTATCACCTCTACAATGCAATGTATCTCATTTTACATATATTTACCTTATAATTTAATAAACTATATAAAAATATAATTCAAATCCTTAAAAGTAGCTAAATAATATCATTATACTTATGCAATAATGGTATTATTCTAGAAGAAACCTATAAGACCTCAAACATCTAATGAGGTACATTCTTTTTTAAATATTCATTTATGTACATTTTAAATGATTAAAGAAGTGTTTACTAAGAATAAGAGGGCACTCAAGGGTGTCACGATGTTTCAGGAAGAAAAATATGGTAGGCTAGAGGCTGTCCAGTGTAGGTTTCATTTTTTGGAACTTCATTACTTCTAATAATTCTCTAGAACCATGCATCATGAAGAGGGATGGTGCACACTTTAAAAAATCACACCTGAGGGGGAAAAAGATTTGGGATTTCATATATCCATACCCCAGGGATACATAATAGTTTCTAAAATAGTGTGGGATTCCAAGGAGATAGTGTGACCTAGCCCCCTCTTGGATATAGGGTGGTGCACAATTGGTGCATAGTTTGGACAACCGTACGACCAAATCATTTGCCCATTTAAAAAATATGGTTTTAATATTACCCCCTCATGACATAAAAACTATTACATGATTTTCTTCCCATTTTATTCTAAATTATCCAATGGTTATTAACTCTTCCTCCCAAGGATCAATTTACCTTGTTTCTAAGTTGATTGGAGTGACATTGGGTACGGATCGAAGCTCTGAGTGAGTCGAACGCTCCTCTTGCATCTATTATCTAGAAGAGGCCTTTTATAATCGTTATTCTTCTTCTGAATCCTTAAAATAAATTTTTCCATAAAATTTTAATTTTAGGATTTGTTGGTTTTTTTATTTCAAATCTAGGGAAATGTTTGAGAGAGTGTTTTCCTATGGACTGGAGATAGGTGGTCTATATGTTATGTATATCAAAACTATGATGTTTTTTATATTTATGTGGATGTGTTATTGATGTCATTATGTTGTGTATTTGGTTTTCTTTCAAGGAAATTGTAAATTGGTTAATTAAATGGTTAATTAAACCACTCATGATCCCCATGGGATGCGACGAGGATGAGTAAACTGGAACCTAAGGATACCCATGGGGTGTTCCCTACCATAAAAGAGGAAATTGAATTATAAAATGTTAAATTAACTGTATTATGTGATAAAGAAAATAAAAATTGTGTTCTTTTTTAAAACATGGAATAAGTGGGTGTTTTTTCAATCTTGAATGTGTTAAATGGGTTAGAGAATGTAAATAGTAAAAGTGATAAATGGTTATAGAAGCATGTGCACCTGAATTTGTGATATGTGTGGTGGTATTTGATAGAGGATATACTCCCATATGTTGGGATAGATTTAGGTTCTATGAACCTCACCTATATTTCATGGGATAGGGTGTTGTGCTGAAGCTCTATGCCCCTAATGAATGCACGTGATATGATTACATGGACTGAGGCTTTGAGGTAACTAGTTAAATTTTTATAATGTTTTGTGAAATTATTTCCCCAATGATTTTAATAAGTTGAACTATTTATATGTTGTTGGGTTGACCATCATAGGATAATATGAAATTAATGATTATGGATAACACCTATAAGTAATGGTAAAAGTGATTAATCATAAGATGGTTAAGTAGTGGAACTTGTTTGATATATTTTTCCCATTTTTAGATCATTATACTTCAATATAAACATTATTTTTTAGAATATATATTTTGAGGACACCATTGATTATGGATATGTGGGTTATACTCACACCCTACTCAAGTGACCATTGGGTACCCGAGCAGACATCTTGGTTGTAGGTCCAGAGAAGGGGGAGATCCGTATTCCAGATGGTTATTTATTATTTGGATATGCATAGTTGAGAGAACCTGGCATGGTGTTGGGTCCCATTTTGGGTATTCTTTAGCTGGTTTATATTTTGGGTTTCCCTTTACACTTCTCACTACTTAACAAGACATGGAATATTTACCATTGGTTATACAGGTGATCCTTGTTTTGAAGAACTATTTTGGAATGCATGTTTATTATTTATATAGTTTTTTCTATTTTGTATTTTACCTATTGTATCATACTCTGATAAATATGTCATTGTCTCCCCATGTTCCACAGTTGACCCTCAGTACTAGTCGGTATCCTATGGAGTATGTGGCAGTGGGATTGAGTTTGTGTTGGGAACTGACCTAGGGTACCAGATTACTAGCACCTGGGTTTGTGAGTTGAAAAGTAGTATTTGTGGTCTTTTTTCTTTTCTGTTGTGTTATGATTTTATAAAGTTTCATTCAAAAAATAGGATTTTTTGGTCCTTTTAAATGAGATAAATTTTGGGATTAGTTTTAATGGCCTACACATATCCAGTACATTACATTGTGAAAATTCGGTGTTTGAGGTGTTCAGGGAGGTTAGGGTGACTTTATCTAACACTTTATAATTTTTCCAATTTTTTCAGTAGTAGGGGGAGACACTGACTCACATATGTGACTCTTGATGGTGAGTTATATTTAGTGAGTCAGAACTGGTGAGTCAAAACTGGAGACTCAAGATCAGTGACTCAAGACCAATGAGTTAGAATGGTGACTTGCACTGGTGACTTGCACTAGTGAGTCGCTAATAATATATCATGATGGTAGGTTGCGACATTAGGTCACAATCGGTGAGTCATCCAATGGTAAATGACCCAATGGTTAGTTTACCGATAGTGACTCATCTAATGATGTCTCGTCCAATGGTGATTCACCCAACAGTGAGTCATCCACCAGTGACTCGCCCAATGGCGAGTCACACAATGGTTACTCATCCACCAATAAATTGTTTGATGGTGAATCTCACTAATGAGTCGCATCAGTGACTTCCATTAGCTACTCAACTAATGGTGGGTCATTTTCAATAGTTTTCCAAAATTCCAATTTTCAACCAATTTTCCAATTTCACCCCTTTGACCTTTTGATTAAAGTAAAATGAGTTAATTACCATATTCAATAGTTGTAAGATCAGTTTCAAGTCCTAAAAATCTTTTTAAAAAATGAAGATTCCTTTCACTCCCAAAACCCATGGTCATGGTCAAGATCATCTTTTAATGGATTTTAGAAACCATTTCTCTCATTGATATAGGATCTAGACATTCTAAAGTTGACATATTTTGTTTATTGTGCATTTTCCCTTTTGCTTGGTGTGCAAAAAATCTTTGTTCCTCGAGAATCTGTGTGTTTGTGTTGAAAACTTTTGATCACATTTTCCCTGGAGTGCTTTCCTCCCTCTTGTGCGCCCCCGATTTTGGTGCAATAAGGATGTGCTGATCGAAAATTCATCAAGGTTAGGATCCCCTTATTTTTATTTTATTTGTGTATCATGTTGGGTGGGTGTTTGAACCTCTCCCTTTTGAATATATTAGAATTCAAAATAAATAAATATAATTGAATAGATTTAATATCCACATAAGGGATTGGGAGAAAGTTACATATTTTCTTCTTTGTTATCTATTGACGTCGTGATGACATGGTATTTATACCTACATGAAATCATGTCTATTGGTGGTCTTTGATTGCACTCATATGATGGATTGTTAATTCTTATTATTGATCTTATATCGAATTACTATTTATTTGGAATAGATTAACCATATATACATTACTAATAAATTTATTCCCCTAATGAAACGATTTCTATTATAACCCTTGAATTAAGAATAGGATGTTGAAGGTGGAATGCCTTTTTAAATAAGAATTTATTCTTCCATGGTCTGTGTGGTGTTGTGATGTGTCTGGGTTCATTTTTACTAATGTTGTGGGAGGTTTGTGGACTTTGTTGTTGTGTGATGTGGGGTGGTACATGAAGAGTAAAGTAATCTCATGTTGAGAGAGTGTTTGATTATGGGTGGTATGGGATGTTTTTTTCCAGCGGGTATGTGATCATGATGTTCTATGTTTATATTGATGGATGTGATGGGTGTGTTGTGGTTATAAACCACGGATATCAAGAATAGTTGTAGTGACATGTGTTACTGGGTGCGGCTATGAGTTGGGGGTTTGATGTGGTTGAGATAATGGTTTGGGTAGAATTAATTTGGATAATAATTATACTATTGGTTGGTATGGGTATTTCATCACGAGTTTCTCCCTGAGTAGCATGTATAAAGATTCACCCATGTCTCAGGGTCAGTTTTGTTATGACTTTAATGAGTGTTAAACGGTGCCAAAATATGAAGTTGGTTAGCATACCATGGTTCTTCTTTCTCATTGTGACTCTTGTGGTGTGTCTTGTTATGTGTCGTGCTTGGTAGTTTCCCTGGTAGTGATGGAATGAACACGTTAATTGTTAATAGAGAATGGGATTTTGGTTGACCTTAATAATTATGTGAATTGGTGTTATGTGAATGATATTTGGGAATCTTCTTTAATTTATCAATTTCTTAAGTCACTGTTGATGAAAATAATAAATTGATTTAGTAGTAGTAGAAGAATTGGTATTGGGAGTTAGTTGTTGGTTTAAAACCCATATGTGTAGCTTGAGTGTTTGGTATAATATATATATATATATATCATTTTTTATTTCTATACATACCACCTCTTTAGTTGACCACCATGTGTAGAACACCCCCATTATCATTGGGAGGGTGTATTTACTAAATATCCTAGTGGGAGGATGGATGGATGGACACCCTATCTTTTATGATCCCTCTTATAGATAGTGATAGCCTAAAATTCTTTGGGAATGTTGTGATTCATGAGGCCCTAGTGTTTGCAAGAAAGTTTTGTTTCCCAAGTGTCTTTAGTATGAGATGTGTTGTGTTTCCCACGTGTCCTAGAGTTGAGATGTGTTGTGTACCTAGGTGTCTTCGGAATGTGATGTGGTATGTGGACCATGTGTCTATGAGAGAGACATGGTTATGAGGCCCATGTGTGTGCAGGTGGGATGTAATGTGGTGTGTGTGATTGGTGTGTCCGGGGGGGGGGTATGATGTTGTATGCAGACCTGGTGTGTGCAGGCTTTATGTGATGTGGTATGTAGCCCAAGTGTATGTATTTGGGTTGTGATGTGGTTCCTACAAAATAGGTGGGAGTGCAATGAATTTTTTTGTTAGGATTTGATAATAGTTTATTAGTGAAAAAATTGTGCAGGGGACCCTATTATCAATGAAATTAATATATTACATTAGTTGACTTGCATTACTTGTTGATCATTCTTTGATGAGGTGGGGATGTCTAGAATACCTTTTTTAGGTGCATTTGGTTCTTCTATTTTCTCACAGAAGAATTAATATGCTTCTCCCACTTGTGTATGAGATACTTTTTTTCCAACAGAGTATACTTGTATTCTCACCCGATGTTATAAAATAGATTTCAGTTTTCCAAGAGGACTATAAGGACCTTGATGGGAATTTCTAGATTAGAAATTGGTGCAGGTGTTCTGTCGTTTCTTATCTTTACTTTTGGTAATTTCTTTTTAGTTTATTTTTATTTTTAGTAGTTCTATTTTAAACATTCATGTGGGATGATTTTTGATTTCTTATATATATATATATATATATATGTCATGGAGTTTCCTTAAAGATGATACATATTTTCTCTTGGTCCTATTTACTATAAAAGGGCAATTCCTCCCATTTTGTGAGATTTGAATACCCTTGGTGTTGGTCACCACAAAGATTCCTACTAGAGGCAGGACTTGGGGGGTCATTATCGTTCTTCATTAGAAGTCCAGGAAGGGAATCTTTGGAGGGATGGGTCATGAAAGAATGGTATTAGAGGTGATGGTTGAGAGACAAGATAATGTTTTGAGTTATTCACAGTGAGGATTTTATCAGTTGGTAGGGAGAAATAGTTAGGTGATCTTGGTTAATCAAATAGACTAGGGAGGACCAACTATGAAATAGTATTTTAGGGTCCCTAGTGATCCAATGTGAGGACTCTGATTGAGTACATGGTTCCTTTTGCATTGAGCTAGATGTGGGGAGATGCGTGTTAGTGTTAGATGAAACAACGGGGGCAGAGGAAGGAGGTTGAAATTATGTGGGTCAATTTTGAGAAGGAGTTCAGAGAAAGATTTCTTTCATCAACCATGAAGGCTGAGAAGATGCAGGAGTTACTCTCCCTCTAGAAAGGGAATATGTTAGTACGGGTGATGGGTATCAAATTCAAGGATATCCTATGTTTTTTTCTAGATCTATTTCTGGATGAGGAGTCCTGTGTGAGGAACCTAGAGGAGGCACTTCTTCCTTCTATCTAGTATTTGATTACCCATTTTATATTGAAAACATACTCAGAGGTCCAAAAGACGACATTGTTGATTGATCATATGAACTCGGGTGGAGTTATACCACATGAGGGGATCCAATAGGGTTCTTTGAGAGGCAGGGTTACCAGCATCATGTCTCAAGAACCAGGGCCTTCAATGTTTAGACTAGTTGAGAGTCGACTTCATTCGTTTCCATTTCAAACATCTGGTCCTTGTGCCTTTCTTATGGGATTAAGCCTGATGTGTTTCTTCTATGGAGTCCATGTGAATCGTCAGAAGCAGTGTGTAGTGGATGTTCAAGTTCAGTATGGTGGTGGTGGATATGTTCCATTCCATCCTCAATAGTACTTTCTAGCTAGTCCATTTTAGCAGTAGTAATAATAGGCTCATGCTCTACTGAGAGGAGATGGATTAGGTAGAGGAAACCCTTAGGGTATTCATCCGAGAACATGATCGATGTGATGTTGTTGAGGCGGTCATGATCAAAAGGGAAGAAAAGTTGTGAGGTTAATTTCACACATTTGAAGAAGCAGTTCCAGCAGTTCTAGAGATCATTCGTGGTACAATCCTCTTCTTTAGTATCATTTCTTGTGATTTGTTTGATTTAAGATATTTTCAATCCTTTGTTTCACCCAGTCTATCCAATTATCTGGGATTAAATTTGGAGAGGCTTAACAATTTCCTAGTATTGATTACGCTAGTAAGAGGCTAATCTAGCTTGTTTTATGTGGGTTGGGGATGTAGATGTATGATGGGACAAAATCAGTCCCATGGGTATCTTTTCTTGCTATAGACGCTGTCATACAATGTCATTATTTTCATCGACTAGTTGAATTTCATGAATGCTGTTATAGAATTCATATGAAAAAGAGTCATGTTTTCATATATGGATGGTCAATTTTTGGATTCCATCTATGAGTGGAGCTTTCCAGTGGGACACCATGGTGTAGAGACTCTTCTCTCCTTGTTGGATGAGATATCAGAGGATGTAGTGGTCACTAAAGTCCATAGGGTTTTTGGGGAGTTCATGGATGTTTTTATGAGGAGGTTATGACTCTACCCCCTTGACGTGACGTTGAGTTTAGGATAGACCTATAGGAGGATTCTTCTTTTATTTTAATGGATCCATATCATATATAAAATTATGAGTAATGGGATTTGAGAATATAGATAGATTACCTAATGAATAAAGGGTTTTATCCATCCTAGTGTGTGGCCATGGGGTTCTCCAATCTTGTTTTTGAAGAAGGTGGATGGTGGTCTGAGGCTGTTCATAGACTACCAATGTTTGAATTAGGCGAAAATCAATAACTTTTACCCCCTCCAGAGGATAGAAATATTTTCGACCAACTATGATATGAAAGATAGTTTTCTATGATCGATATGCATTCTGTATATCATCAGTTTAGGGTGATGGAAGACGATGTTTTGAAGACTACTTTCAGATGCTCGTATTGACACTTTAATTTCAATGTCATGCCATTCAGTGTTATGAACGCACCGGTCATGTTCATGGGGCTTATGAACTGCATATTCTATGAGTTCCTGGACTTTTTGATCATTGTATACATCAATGGAATCTTGATATATAGAATGTCAGAGTAGGAGTATACTGAATATCTTAGGACTATATTATTGGTCCTTCAATACCACCATCTCTAAGAAAATATTTACAATTTCATGTTCTGGACACGAGAGGTGCATTTACTTGGAATTGTGGTGTCACAGTAGGGTGTTGCAGCGGACCCGTCAAAGGAATATGTAGTTGTTTATTGCGAATCACCCAAAAAAATATCATTTTTTCATACCTTTCTCAGTCTGGTACGCTATTACCAGATATTTTTTCCTGATTTATGTCAATTTGTAGCTACATTGAAATCTATGAGTAGAAAAAACCTATATTTCATGTGGAGGGAGCAATTCCAGGAAATGTTCGACTATTTAAAGGGGAAGTAGGTCAATGTTTCAATGATCTGGTTGCTTGAAGAATGGGTTATGATTAAGTTGTGTTGCGATTCTTCCCATCTTGGCTTGGGATGCATGCTGATGTGGAAGTTTGGTGTTATCTTTTATGGTTCTGGATAGTTATGTCTCCAGGAAAATGATTATTCCACCCATGATCTAGAGATAGGAGTGATCATGTTTTCATTAATGTTTTCGTGACATTACCTTATTGTGGAGTGCCTTTTGGCCTTCAAGAATCATAAGAGTTTGAGGTATATATTTACTCTATGAGATATGAACTTGTGACAGTGGAGTTAGATGTAGTTCCTTCAGTAATATGATTTTGAGATATCCCACACCTCTGGAAAAGGGAATGTCATGGTCAATGCCTTGAGAGGAAGTTGTAGAAGGTGGTAGTTCAAGATTTTGCAGACCCTTGGTCGTTGATAGAGGAGTTGGAAGTCATACACTTGTATACACGAGTTGATGGTGGTAGATGCAGTTTATTCCAGATGAGAGTGGAGAATTATTTAATTATAATAGTGGAGGAGTCTCAATGTATATAATTTGAGGTAGAGGTGATGTGAGATTGTGTTGACCACGGTGATACACCATAGGGATGGTCAGAGGGTAGTCAAAATCATATTTTGTTCCATGGAATGTTTTTGGTTTTTGAAGCGGTGCATGGGGTGTCCAATGTGAGTTTCACAGTCCCCCTATAGCGGTGGACCTGGGAGTTCCAAGATGTACCATGGCTTGAGGGGGTAGTTTTGGTGGCTTGGTATGAAATGAGAAGTATTCGAGTTTGTGGATAATTGTTTAGTGTTATAGTATGTAAAGCATGTGAACCGTATTCCTGTTTCTTTTTGAAGCCATTTGATGCCCCTAAGTGTATGTGGGATGACATGTCAATGAATTTCCTCACAATGTTACCTTGGGATATGGGAGTCTATAATGAAAATATGGTGTTAGTTGATTGACTGATGAAATCATCTCACTTCATAGTGATGAAGGAGTTAGGAGTAGTGGATACCTTGGCCAAGAGGTATGCAGATGAGGTGGTGTGGCTGCATAGAGTTCAGAGATCCATTTTCTTGAATCAAGATACATGTTTTACCTCACAATTCTAGATGGTATTTTAGTATGATTTTGGCAATACTTTGTCCCCCAATATATTATTCCGCCATATTCTTAATAAATAGACTGAGAGGACTATCAGAAAATTGGATGATATGTTTCGAGATACCATCATTGGATTTGGTGGATCTTGGAGGAAACCCTTTCCCTTTGTAATGATTTCTTATAATAATATTTATCACCCTTCCATTGTAATGGCTCCATTCGATGCCTTGTATGAATGGTCATGTCATTCAACTTAGTTATGGATAGTGTTTGGGGAGACAAATTTTCTTGGTCTCAAAGTAGTACAGAGCACAACATTGAAGTTTCAAATTTTTTGTGACAGGATGAAAGCAACACAGAACTAGAAGAATTTGTCTCCCAATCATAGGAGGAGGTCCTTGGAGTTTGATGTTGGGGACCACATGTTGTTGATGTTTTCCCCTCGACATGTGAGGTAGACATTTGGCAGGGGAGAAATCTTTCTCCCTTGTTTGTAGGACCTTTCAACGTGTTGGGGAATGTTGGCGATGTGGAATACCAGTTGGTGTTCCCTCCATAGTGGGAGAGTATCCACGATGTCTTTTACATCACTCAACATAATCGGTATCTTCACGATGGCTCCCATTTCATTTAATGGGGAGAGTTTGATATCAAAGATGACGTGACATTTGTAAAGTGTTTAGTTGAGATCTATGATCATTAGAAGAAGGTTCTACATGGGAAGATGATTCCTTTGGTTTACAGGATGTGAAGGTTTTGTGTCCTAGAGGAGAGTACTTGGGATTTAGATGCATTGATAAATTCCTAGTAATCGGTGTTGTTTTGAGTTTTTTCCTATTCTATTTTTCTTGATTTGTAATGTTTTAACATTATTTTTTATGAGATGAGTTGTTTTATTGTTCCGCGATATGTGATAATATACTGACATGTGAAAAAGGTAGGACCAAATTCCAAATTGAGATGTGTTAATTGTGACATTATTTAACCAAATAAGGTGAGTTAATTCCACAAAGAGAAGATAATATCAAGACATGGGGGAATAAATTCCCCGATTTTCATGTTCAGACAGTGTGGTTGTTGTGCTTGTATAGTTCACCTGGTGGTTGTTTCGGTTAGTAGATTTCTAAGGAGGTGTTCTAAGATGTAGAGTATTTTCAATCCATCCCTCAAACAACATAAGGCGATTTATTATTTAAATTTAATGCGTTTAGTTGGTAGTGGAATTTTATGTCTATTGATATCCTTGTGAGGTATCTTGTGGGGTGTTTGTTCGGGTCCTTCTTTCTTATGGTTTTGGTTTTGAATACTCGAGTGTGAGAAATGTTTGAGAGGTATTTAATGTTTTGGCATATAACACTTTGGCGGATTACATTGTGAAAATTTGGTGTTTGTGTTATTCTAGGAGTTCAATGTGACTTAATCAAACACATTAAAGTTTTTCCAGTTTTTCCAACAGTAGGTGGAAATAGTGACTCAAACCAGTTAATCTCTATGGTGAGTCAAGATTGGTGAGTCGGGACTGGTGAGTCATGACCGATGAGTCAGGACTGGTGAGACATGACTGGTGAGTCAGAACGGTGACTTTCACCGGCGACTCACAACAACGTGTCAGTACTAGTAGGTTGTGATGGTAGGTCGCGGTGGTAGGTCATCAGTGGTGAGTTTCATAATAGTGACTCACCCAATAGTGATTTTACTAATGGTTACATGTCCAATGGTGACTCGTCTAATAGTGAGTCACCCAATAGTGACTCATCCAGTGATGTCTTGGCCAATAGTGACCCATCCACCGATATCTCGTCTGATGGAAATTCACACCAGTGACTCGCATCAGTGATATCTATCAATGACTCACCTAACGGTGATTCATCTGCAATAGTTTTTCCAAACTCCAATTTTACTCTAGGTTTTCTAGTTTTTCCCCTATGGACATTTCTTATTACATGAAATCAGTTTATTTCCATATTTAATGGGTTTTAGAGTTGTTTCAATCATGTCTATCTTCTAAAAACATGATTCATTATTTGACACCCAAACCACATGGTCTTAGTCACGATCCACCTTTAATGGATTTTAAAACCTCTTTATCTTATTGATATTGTATATGGCCTTTTTAAATATGATATCTTCTTTCCTTGTGTGTTTTCCCTTTCTCTTGGTGCACCCCAAACCCTTATTTCCCATGAAGTCGTGTGTTTGTTCTGTAGACTTTGGATCACATTTTCCATATATTCCATTCTTTATTCTTGTGCACCCCTTTTTTGGTGAAATAAACAGGATTCAATCATTTTTTCTCTAAGGTTGGGATCACTTTATTTCTATTTTACTTATGTATCTTGTGGGTTGGGTATATGAATGCCTCCCATGTGAAGATAATATAAGTCCAAATAAATAATTACATTTGAATTTATTTAAGATCAATATGAGAGTATGGGAAAAAGTTACTTATGATCTACTTTGTCTGTTAATTTTTTGATTATATGGGATTTATGCCTACTAAAAATCATGGTCATTGGTGGAATTTTATTACACACCTAAGATGAATTGTAAATTTATATTGTTGATCTTCTGATTAATGACTATTTATATGAAATTGATTAACCACATACACTCGGTTAGTAAATGGATTCCATAGGATCAAACCTATTCTATGATAATCCTAGAATTTAAAAGAAATATTGTATGAGTAATGCCTTGTTAAATCTGAATACTTTCTACCATGGTCTATGAGGTGGTTTAATTTTTGTGGCTTCATTTAGAATTATGATGTAGAAGGGTTGTGGGAATGGCTATGTGATGTGGGGTGGTACGAGAAGTTTAATGTAATCTCCGGTTGAGCTATTGCATGATTTTGGGATGAATGGGTAGTGTTGTGTAGAGAGGATGTGATTAGGTTGTGCTATTTTTATTTTGTTTGATGTGACAGGTGTGGTGTGGTTATGTAGTATGGCTGCAAAGAATGGTTGTGGTGAAATGTGTTTCTAGGTGCAGCTATGAGTTAGGGGTTTTTTGTGATTGGGATAATGGATTGTGTGGAATAAATTGGAATAATTATGATAGAAGTGGTAGGTAAGGTTATTTTTCCCAGAGTTTCTCTATGAGTATAAAGTGGAATTCTTCACCTCTATCTTAGGGTCGGTTTTATTATGACTTTACTGGGTGTTAAATAAAGCGTAAATATGAAGTGGGATAACTTACTATGGTTCTTCTTCCTCTCCATAACTATTGTTGTGTGTCTTGTTATCTGTTGCACTTAGTAGTTTGTTGGGTAATGATGGAATGATCCAATTAATTGTTAAAAGAAAATGGGATTTTGGTGGAGCTAAATAATGATGTTAATGGATGTTAAGTGAATGATATTTGTGAAGCCTCTTTAATTTATCAACTTAAAAAGTGACGGTTTCTTATACTAGTAAATGCATTTAAAAGTAGAAAAAGAGGTGGTATTGTGATTTTTTGTTGGTTGAATGCACATAGGTGGGTTCTATGTGTTTGTTATTATATATATATACTTTTATTTCCATTGTGACTTCTATATGCACCCCAACCTAGTTGAGCACAAAGTTCCAAACACCCCCATTGTCTTGGGGGAGAGTTTCTTTACTAATCATCCTAGTGTGGGGATGGATGGATGGACACCCTCTATTCCCTAATCTCTCTTCCTAGCGGTGAAAGACCAAGATTCATTGGTAAGGTTGTGATTCATGGGGCCCAGGGGTGTACGTGCGAGTTGTGTTTCCTAGGTCTCTCTAGGATGAGATGTGGTGTGTTTCGCAGGTGTCATCAGGATGAGAAGTTTTTTGTTCATAGATGTCCTTGTTATGTAATGTGGTATTTGGCCTAGGTTCCTATGGGTGAGATGTATTTTTTAGGTTTAGGTGTGTGTGGGTGGGATGCGACGTGGTATGCGGCCTAGGTGTATGTGGGAAGAATGTGATGTGGTATGTGGCCTAGGTGTGTTCTGGTAGGATGTGATGTGGTATGTGGCCTAGGTGTGTGCGACCGGGTTGTGATGTTGTTATTTCGAAAGGGTTTGGGGTTCCATGTTGTTTCCCATTTGGGTGTGAGAGTGACTAATCAATGTTAAAATGGTGTGGGGGTACCCTAGTATCGATGTTCTTAATATATTACTTTTCATGACTTGCATTACTTGGTGAACATGCCTTGGTGATGTGGGTATGGCTTGAATACCTTGTTAGGTGTTGTTGGTTCTTCTATTTTCTCATAGGATCATTAATATGCTTCTCTCACTTGTGCAAGAGAGACTTTTTTTCCCTACTGTGTATAAATTTATGCTCACCATACATTATAAAACATCTTCTTGGTTTCTTGGAAGACTATGAAGACCATGCTAAGCAGTACAAGCATGGACATTAGTGAAGTAGGTGTTTCATAATGTATCATTACTTTTGGTAATTATTTTGGCGTTTATTTTTATTTTTAGTAGTTATATATTAAACATATATATGGGATGGTTTTGGATTTCTTTTATATATATATATATGTCTTGGATTTTTTTAGGATGATACATCTTATCTACCGATTCTATTTACTATAAAAGGGAATGCCTCCTATTTTTTTTAGATTTATACACCCATGGTGCAGGTCAACATCCCTGGGCCTACTGGAGGCAACACTTGGGGGTAATTATCTCTCTATTTTCATTACCAGTCCAGGAGGGGGATCATTAGAGGGAGTGTTTCGTGACAGTAGATAAACCAAATATGGTGAAAACCATATATCCAAGGTGGGGTTGATGATCTAGATGTTTTTTACAATTGAATTTTATTTCACCTTGGGGGATTCAATTATTTTGTGATGTTATGGTTTCATAAGTTTTATTTTTTGACCAACAAGGCATGAATTTTGTATATTCAGTCATCATTTGAGGCACAGATGGTTTAGGTGATATACATCATTATCGTCATGCCCATGGAAGATCATATGGATTGTGAGGGATAAGAATATTTTTAGTTTACCTAAAATTTTAATGAAATCATTCCTTAAAATGATGATGTAATCAGATAAATTTTTGAATTGATTCTAATCATTAAAATAGAACCTAATAATGATTCATAAATAGTTTAAAATTTTGATGTGTTGAATTCGAATGAAAGGTTCCCAAATGAGAATGATTTATATTGTTGAAAGTGAAATGGTGGAAAATGGGTTTCTAATAAAATTTTGGTGTTTATATATATTGATTTAACCCATGTTGACTATGGACCGATATAAGGATGGTTGAGGGTTGTGATAGTAATGTTATGATATCTTCTATGATAGTGGATATAGGGTAGGTTTTTATGGCTAATAGTGAGCCCTATTTTATTATAACTATTTAAGATTTTTGTTATGTGTTTTGAGATGTGAATATCGAATTATAGAAATATACCACCATGATAATATATGTCGGTTGGGAGACAAGAATAAATTTACACAAAAAATACTCTAGTAGTGGAATAGGAAAACCAATTGGTTCTATGTAATATAGGGGAATATAAGTTCATTTATAACTTCACTCATTTTACACATATGATGTGGCAAGACCCATGGAAAGTTTAGATGAGTATGTTTGATTTGACTAGAGAGTTTGAGTTGAATCACCATATAATGATTTTTTGGAGAGGGTGGATCTGAAAAAGTATATATTTAGATAGAATCAATCCAAATGATTCTGGACCACTTATAGACTCCTACTAAGATGATATTCAAGTTGGCAGGTTATATGTTACGATGACCGATGAAGAACTACTATGATATCATGGCTCAGATTGAGCATCAAGATGGTAAATTTTGGAAGGATTTATTGAAAATGATTCGAGACCATTTCTATTTCACAAAATATATAATATGAGGGAGCTATAGAATTTATGAAGCTGGCATAGCGGACTATGTTAGTGATTTATTATGATGGAAGATTCAATAGCTTGAAACACATTAATCCAACATTGTAAGGGGATGAGGCATCTAAGGTGATATGTTTTTTGAACAAAATTAGAAATGAGATCAAGTCCAATGTAAATACATTATATTTAAATAGGATTATATAGGTGGTACATTAGAACCTAATTTCCAAAGGTGGCCTGAATGAGGATTTAGGTACTGGACATGTGGTTTTAGTTGGTTGGTCTATTGGTACAACTTCTGATAGTAGGAATCAATGCTTTAAGAGTTTTCGTCATTATGGTGGTAGATAAAGAATTTAGAGAAGAGAATTGATTTATCAGGGTGGTCATGAGGTGTTCTGTTATCAAATAAGAAGGCTATAAAACATGCATGTTTATTGTCCCTAACCTCCAATTGAGTGTCAATCATAAAAAAATATTCTACAAGAATATAAGTTATATAGGAACCCTCAAAAGGTGGATAGTGATGGAGGGTTAGGACTGATACATAGTGTGGGAAGTTGGGATATTACCCCATACCTGGCACGGAATTGTAGTTATACTTTACATACTATTTTGGGTGGAATATTATATACTTTAGGAAAAGAGAATACTTATCATTATGGAAGTGAAACCTAGAGGACTCATGCTAGAGCGCATGGTAGAGGGGAAGGTTAGCTTCATGCAGTTTGGCCCACACATACTATTGTGAGGCTTGATGATAAATAGTTCGAGGTATGATTCAAGTATCTTCCATTCATGATGGTTTTTTATCCAACACATGGGCCCCACATTCTTTCGTATCTACTCAGTTTGTGAATGTGTTGTGTTTAGAGGTGGAATATATGTGTGCAATTATTTTAATTGACACACCATTATGAGTGAGAGTAGAAAATATATGGCAATGTAAGAAGAGTGATCTTGAGGTTGGTGGGTATTGTTTCCTATGGAAAATGTTTCTTCATGAGATATTATGTTTTTAACTAATATTGGTGATGGATTGGATGATGTTTTATCTATCCCATATTGATTGTTATTGTTGAAGTGTAATGTTAAAAATTCTTGAGGTTGACACTTATGTTCACCAGGTTGGATATGATATCTAGGAATTCCATGAGGATCATATCTATTAGCAGTTGGGTGAGATAATATCCCATGGGGAATGATTTGTTCTTGATGATGGGGGAGTAGAGAAGTATGTGTTTCCTTTTGTGGTATATTGATTATAAGACATGTTTCCTGATGAATTATTAGGGACTCTTCCTGAGAGATATGTTGAGTTCTCGATTGAGTTGCTACATGGAGATGATCCTATATCTATTCTACCAAAAAATATGGTACCATAATAGATTCATGGACTCAAGAAATCATTAGAATAGTTGGACAGTAATGGTTTTCCCATCCTAGTACGTCACCTTGGGGTTATCTAGTATTTTTTTCTAAAAAGGCTCACAAGATATTGAGGTTGTATGCTGATTACATGAAATTGAATCATATTACTGTTAGGAACCTGTATAACATTTCACATATGTAGGACCTTTTTAAACAATTGAAAGGTACTTCTATATTCTCCCATATATATTTAAGGTCAATGTATCATATTTTTTTTCAGACCATTTGATATATCGTGCATTGATTTTAGAATAGGGCATGGTTTGTATGAGTTTATCATAATGCCATTCAGGTTGATGGATTCAAATTTCATGTTTGTCACACTGATGAACTAAATATTTTTCTCATACCATGATTAGTTCTGGTTGTTCTTTTGAATGAGATCCTGCTTTTTTCCAAGACTCATCACAATCATGACAAACTTCTTGACTTCTTCCTAAGTACAATAAGAGATCACAGGCTATATGCCAAGATAACTACGTATCAGTTATGGATTGATATGTTTAATTTATTGCATCACATCATCTACGAAGAAGGTACATCAATGGTCCTAGAGAATGTTTAGGAAGTTGTTTCGTGGGAGAACCCCAATAATGTTTTTCATAATTGAAGTTATCTCTGTTATCGGGATATTATCAATGGTCCATTAAATAATTTTCTCATTTGGAAATATCGCTTTCAGGATTGAATAAGAAGGGTTTCATGTTTGAATTGTCTGAATCATGTGAGGATTTATTCTAAGAGTTTAAAAATCATTTTTATTCCATGAAAATTTTGATCATACCCAAGATAGGTAGGGAGTATAGCTTGTTTTTTTATGTATTTGAGATTGGACTTTGAGTAGTGTTGATGAAAGTAGGTTGATTCATGTATTATAGTTCAGGATAGTTGAGGCCACATGGATGAAATTACCCTATTCATGATCTTGAGTTATCTTTATTAATTTATGCTTTAAATTTTTAGTGACATTACCTAATTTACAAAAGTTTTATTATTTGTACTAATCAAAAAATATTCAATTACACATTCTCCAAGTGTTATTTGAGTCTTCATAAGAATATATTGGTTGACTATATATATTATTTCTATTTTGTGCTAGATTAAATTTCAGGAAAGTGAATCTGTGTTCCTGATGCATTATGTTGTAAAACAGAAACTCTGGCGGTTTAGGAATCTTATTCTTAGTAAAGATGATTGATTTTTGGTTAAAATGAACATAATCATTTATGAGGTCAAATGATAGATAAAATACCCCCATATAGTTTTCATTCGATCTCACTATTATGATTCAGGACAAAGAGGGAAAATATAAGATTCATAGTGTTTTTCCTTGAGGGAAATCTTGGAAGGTGGGGAGTCACATTTTGATTGGACTATATATGTTAATGAGATTTTTAATGTTTGTGGCCATGCTGTTTTGAATAAATCTATGTGTGTGGAGAAATATTGTAAGTTCAATACCTAGAAGTGGGATGTGAATCCTATTTTGACCAAAATATATCATGATCATCACAGACAGTATTGGTGTCCTGGGATGAAGATAGAGGTTACAGGTTTTGTGACGCAATGCTACAGCTATAAGAAGGTGAAAAAAAATCATCACTGATGAGGTGCTTTGTTACAACCATTGTCCATTACCGAATGGAATTGGGATGATATGACCATGGATTATATTATTGAACATTTAATGGTACCTCATAATAATGATGAGTTATGATTAGTTTTGGATCAATTGACCATGGTAACGCTTTTTTTTTGATGTGATGGACCTTTATCGTGGACCAGTTTGGTGATTTATATGTTTGGGAGATAGTGGTGATGCACAGGGTGCCACAAACTATAGTTTCAGATCATGATATGCATTTCACTTCATTCTTTTGGAAAGCGTTATATGTGGTGACTGGTACCCAATTATTTTTGAGTATGGATTTCCACCCATATACATATGGGCTATCATGGTATACTATTGAGGTGATAGAGGACATGTTAAGGGAATATTTGCTAGTAATTGGTGTATTTTGGGAGAATAAATTAGATATTTTTGATTTGTCCTATAACAATAGACACCATGAGACTATTTAGATGGAACTATATGAGAGAATATATAGATTTCCATATAGATTTCTATTATGGATTAAAGATGAGGAATGTGAATTTTTCTGATCGAGACTTGTTTATAAGATATTTGAGTAGGTTCAATTGATTAAGAAACATATAGCAACAGTTTAGAGTAGGCAGTAGTCATATGATGATCCAAGATGTTAACCTCATGTGTTTGGGGTGGGTGATCATGAATTCATTCAGGTGTCAGAATGTTTGGGTCACCATAGGACTCAGAAATAGGGTATGTTGGAACCTAGGTACATGGGGACATTTTTAATTGTGAAGAGGATCAGACCAATAGAATACCAATTGACACTTACATAGTGTTATAGTATCATGCTAGAAGTTTTTCATTAGTAATGGATTTAGAAGTATCACCTTGACCCTTCTCATATTTTCGATGTTGATGATGTTGATATTGAGGATGATGCATCCTTTGTGGAGAATCTGGTTCATTTTGTGGATCATTGAGAGAAATTCTTGTGGGTTAAGACCGTGTCATTGGTCTATATTTTGTGGAAGTAGGCTAATGATCAAGACTAAACATGGGAGAGGTACACTAGTGTATGGGACCAGTGGACCGATCTCTTTACTTTATAAGCATAATAATTATTGGGAGTGTGGATCGAGGATGATCCATTAAAAAATGAGGAGGTTGTAAGATGATATATATCCAATGTGGTACATTATTGTTGATATTTTGGTTTCAGTCCCTTTGAAATGGTTAAAGAAGTGTTTCCTCATAGTATGAGGGGACTTGAGGGATTCTTGGGGGGTTTATGTTGTGAATGAGAGGGTGAAAGTGGCCATCTAGTGCAGGTTTCATGGTTGGTGTTTAGTTATTGATAACCATGTTATAGATTTGTGAACCTAAGAGAGGGATGATGGATGTTTGGTAAGACTATGCATAGTGAAGGGAGAAACCATGCTTGTATGGAAAAATCCATCCTTCATGGATACAGTATGGATTTTCAAATCATGGGGGCTTAGTAGGGTACCTTTTGACAATGCCCCATCTTGGATAGAGGCTGGTTCATGGTTGGCACACAATTCAGACGACCATGTGGCCAAAATATGTACACCATTTAAAAGGGGGGTACTAACATTTTTCATCCCTATCCATGATGATATCTAACATTAAGTTCTCACCATTTCTTCCTAGAGTTTCTGATGGTGATGAAATCCTCATCCCATAATTCCCATGTATCGATCTACCTCATTTCAAGGTCATTTAGAGTGTCGTTGGGTGTGGATTGAAGCACTATGTGAGTCTAAAACTTTTTATGACTCTATTTTCATAAAGTTGAAATGTATAAGAATTATTCTCTTTTTAAAGACCTAATCCTTTATTTTTCAAACATATTTTATATTGGGTCATTAAAGGTTTATATGTTTGAATCATGGGATATTTTTGAGTAGTCATTTCATACAGACTTGGAGTAGGTGGTCTATAGTTTATATACCATAGTAGTTTTGTCAGTTATGTGTATGTGGATGTTTTTTTAGTGTCATTATAATGTATATTTGGTTTCCTTGGTATGAAATAGAAAATTGGTTAATTAAATAATGAATTAAACCCCATGAGATCCCCATGGGATTCAATGAGGATGATTAAATTAGATCTTAAGGCTACACATTGGTTTTTCCAATACTTGAACATGTAAATTGAATTCTAAAATGTAAAATTACATGTTGTATGGGATATAACCAATTATAATTGTGTTTAGTCTGATAAAATTGCATAAATGAGAATTTTTTTTAGTTGTGAATATGTTAAATGGGTTATGGAATGTAAATAGTAAATGTTTTAAATAGTCAATGAAGCATGTGCACATGACTAGGAGTTATGTATTGGGTATTGGACAGAGGCTTTACTCCCGTGGGATAGACTGAACTAAAGATATAGGCCCACCCCAATATTTCATGGGTTAGGGTGTCGAACCGAGTCTCTACGCCCCAAACAAAATCACATGATATAATTACCCAAAAAAGGCTATTAGGTTAGTTGTTAAATTATTATATTTTTTGTGAAGTGATTTTCCTTATGAATTAGGGAACATGACCACCCTTATATGTTTTTTTGTTACATGGGATAGTCCTAAGTGAATTTGATGAATATTTCTAAAACATGGAACTAATGGTAAAATTGATTAATATTAAATTTTTTAAGGGATAGAAGTTTTGTTACATATTGTTACCCTTTTTTTCATTTTACTTCGGTATAGATGATATGTTTTAGACGGTATATTTTATAGACACCATTGGTGGTGTGTAAAGGAGTTGTACCCACACCTTACTCGGGCAAACATTGGGTACCTGAGAAAACTTCATGGATACAATTTAGTAATAGAGAAATATTCATATTCTAGATAGTTAATTTGGTCTTAATATGTGAGAAGATTACGAAACTAGACATTGTTTTAGGATTTTCATAGGGTATAATTCAAGGTGTATTTATTTTCGGTTTCACATTACACATGGAATTGTTTGACTTTACATGGTATATTTACTATTGGTTGTGATGATGTACCCTATTTTGGGGAATTTTTATTAAATTGATATTATTGTTTATATAGTTTCCTTTATTTATTATCTTTTTTATTTTGGATTACCTTGATAAAGAGGTTATAGTCACATAATATATCACATTTTACCATCTTTTTTATTTATAAGACTCTAGTGTATGGTGAGGTGTGAATGAGGACAAGTTGTGAACTGGCTTGGGGTGGCACCTAGGTCAAGCCATTACAAAACCACTTTAATAATCATAATCATAAATTAATTATGGAATTTTCTTTCTTGGATAGGTCTAAAAACCTACTTGACTAATATAATAAAGTTTTAATATAAATGATTATGAGAAATTAATTGTTGATGATTTATGATACAAATAAAAAAATGATTGTTTTATTTTTATTTTGGAGTGGTAACATTATCATTAAGATATGCCATTAATATACAATAGCTCTTTTGTCAAATATCATTAGAACAAGGTTATCACCAATTTCTTTAACAATAACCATCAATAAAACCTCAAAATAATTGAAATATAACCTTATAAATATTTAAAAAGAACTAATTATAGTGAATTTTATTATCATCAAATGATGAAATTCTAGATAATTAGTTATAACAACATCATGGTTACTAAACTGGTTCAAAACAATCAATATTACTCTCACCCAATATTTAAAATAGAAAATTACTAACTAATATACATGTATATAATAATTATAGATAATGTTTGTAAGAGTTCATATATTCGAATAATGATAACAAATAGATGATTAAGATAGATATATTTTTTATAAGATTTTCAATCTCTTTAATGAATGTTAGGAATTAAGGTAAGAGTGTATTTGTCTCACTTTAAAATCCATGAGACATGTTTGATATTACACACCATAATAAAACTTATATGGTGTATTCACTTCACCATTCCCTTCAATAATAATTGATGTATTTAATTTCATGAAATTTTCATTTTCGTTTCATGGTATCCATCTTATGTTCTTTGGTTATTATGTTACCATTACCATATGGGTTTTTGTTAACTAAACTACCTTTCTTGAGTTATAATGTGTCTTCTTAATATGTATCCATCCATAATTACTTAGTTCAACCAAAAAATTTTAATTCATGTTATTTTATCTTTATCTTAAGGTAATATGATACTTTTGATTCAAATCCTTCACCTCAATTAATTTCTTCCTAATAAAAGTATGACATTGTTAAGGGTAATTATCATTCTCTTAAATAATTATTTTTTCCTTGTATATATTTTCCATCCCCACCAATGTTGTCATTAAAAATTGGAAACATAATTATCTCTTATCTCTTTTGAACTTCCTAATTAAATTCTCCTATTTTCAAAATTAATTTTTTTTCTCTTTGTTTGATGTAGGTTCTCAATGAAGGTATTTCAAAATAATAAATATTTTTCCATAATTTCTAATTTTTTTTTGTTATATTCCACACCAAAAATATTTTTATGACATTTATTTCATTTTAAGGACCTATTATTGAAGTCTCATTTTTAAAAATAAGTGTTTTAAAACTCATTCACTTCACATTTTGACGCCTTTATGTCATATGAGAGGCTCATTTTTTAGATATTATTTTTAATATTAAATATTTTCAATCTTCGTTTTCTAAGCACTTTTAAAAAATGTATTTATTTTTCATTGATCCATTATTGAATGCTATTTTTAAAGTTAAATTATTTAAAAAAAACACTTCACCATTTAAAAAAAAAATTAAAGGTGACATTAACTTTTATCTTACACCACAGATAAAAGAATTTTCTAGAAACTCATTTATGATTTCACAACCATATTCCTCTATATCAAATGGATTTATTTTAATTAAGATTATATTTTATAATTCACCTCATAAAAGTTCATATGATATAATATTTTTGTGTGAATGAATATTTGGTTTAAACCATTTACATTATTAAGGTCATTTTTTACACCATCTATAAATGTTTTGAAATCAATTTTTCATTCCATGGGTTTTTTATGATTTATTTAACGATTGATTTTGAGTGGAACACATTTTTATTGATGATTTATTGGTGGGGTCCTATATCTCCCTCCAATTCATTGGTTAACGAGTTATATTAAATTATATAAATATGGGATAGAGTATTGATGATCACTCAACTATAGTAATTAGGAAGAGGTATAGGATCTAATATATTGTGGAAATCATGAAGTGATGTATGCTCCACAATGTTTATGGGAATCAACTAGTTATTCATGATCCACTATGAGAATCTAGTAGTGAATCCATCTCCACCATGTCATGTGAAATGAGTAATGATTCCAACTCCATTATTTTATCATTTATACACATATAATAGTGAAATTGTTTATTTCTATGATTCACTTCCAAGAAATTAAATATCTTCATGCCTATTATTAATCTATATAGATCATTTTTATTATCACATGATTCAATACAATTATTCCATTGTATATTTTTTCTCTTTTGTGATTCCATGCCTCGTAATAATGGATTAAGGATATCTCTCATTGATTTGTGTTCTTTTTTATAATATATTTTTCCATGGTCATTTTTTCTCATATTATTATGTTCTAATCATTGATGCAATTTTGATCAGTTTTCCCTTATTGAGGATTTGAGCTCAACACAATCTTATGTTTTCATTACTTATGTTATGAAGATGTGTTTAACCTATAAAAAATCATATATGGGATTATAGTACGGTGTTATAATGGAGAAATGCCCAATTTGTTTTTTAAAATGATTTTATATGTAGCTAATGTTCAATGACGCTAAACCATTTATTTTCTTGTTTCAGTTACTATTTGTGAATTGAATGATTATTCTTATAAAATAAAGAAATATGTTTGTTTATTTATCACAGTTTTCCTTGATAACTATGTATATGATTTGTTTTAATAAATATTACCACCATCATTAAAGGGTATAATTAGAAAATTATTATTCATTATAAACATAATAATGATATTGTATTATTATTTAAGTTATGTAATGGGAAGATAATCATAAAATTAAAAAAACAAATTATTTTTAAAATTGATGGTAAAACTGCCAAAATTAACACCCCATTATATGATAACACTTAAACTAATTGAACTACAATTACATTGTAATACATTTTTCATATTTTTAGCCATTTTAAATATGGGAAATAAATTCACCTAACATCCTTACACATATAGTTATGGACTCTTTGAAAATGAACATTGTCCATTACTAATATATCGATGAGACTATAGAATAATGAAACAATTCATAGGATAATGGACATAAACAAATATGTTTTATTAATGTTATTATAATGAACATACAACAATGATAATTAATGAAAGAAACATAAATACTATTCTAAAAAAGTATTTTATAAATTTAAAATGATTATTAAAGATGTTATATTCATGTTCTAAGCCAAGAATGGACCTGATATAAGGTGTTACGTTCACCCACCCTCTTTATTTTAGATCATGGTCAATGTTTTTCTCTTCATATTCTCAGGGTATAATGTTTTTTTATTTTTTCATTCTACATTATATATACTAGTATATAAAATACTCTTCTTTTTTCCTTCTAAATAATTCTTTATTCTCAAACAACGTAAAGAATTTATTTAGTTTACCTTTTTAATCCCCTTACATTTCGTTAAAATGTTTGATTAATTATCATCGTCTGTTATTTTCTTTATATCACAATTCATTAATATATCTGCAAAACCATTTCTATTTTTAGTTTAGTAATTCTTGGCTGAATTTTAATTTAGTATTTATAGAGATGGGGTCATTTTGAGAACATGGATTCACTATTCTATTTTGAGTGTTAGATAACATAAAGAATATTTTTTTAGTTATGGATCATGTTTTTAGAGGCGTCATAGGTGCTTGGGGGAATCTTAGGAGCTTCACATTCAATATTGGAATATTAGAAATGGTTGTTACTTTTTCACATGGTTATTTTCTAGTTAAGTGAATCCATGTGAGTGAATAATGAGTGGTAGTTTTGTCTAGGGCTTTAGCATAGGGCTTGTGAGTAGTTGGAGGAAAACAGTGAAAAAAAATCAACTAAAATTCTAAAATTAGAACCATAATTGTTGAAAATATTGGTAAAAATTGTTGTGAACACATTCATGGGTGTGTCTTGGTTTAATAGTGAGCCACATTGTTTGAAAAGTATACAGTAAAACCATTTGAGGGATTTTGGATCAATATAAATCCAATTAAACTTTTGTAACATGATTTGGAAAAATATTTGTTAATCTTGAACCAACCAATATTTATTTTAAAAATCTGAAATTTAAAATTTTGACCTCAAAATTTCTATCCCTCAATACCTCCTCCCTTTTCCCTCATGCACGATGAGCCATGGGAGTGAGAGAATTCCTTGTCTCCTTCCTTATCCATAGATTCACATTCTATTTGGTGGTGTTTTAGAGGGAAGTTGTAACAGCCCGAGATTTTATGAAAAATATTCTTTTTAATATTATTAATGTCTTGTGTTTTACGTTACACCAAAAGGAGCTTGCACAACACGCATCCTTGACTTGCCTTGCATTACACGCAATCGCAACCTTCCTCGATAGCGTGTGTGGTACGTAATACTGAGTTTCACGAAACAATGATATGCTATTAAAATATTATTAAAACTAGCCGTTATGAATAGTAATAACCATTTTTTTTAAATTTTTTTAGAAATTTTAGCTCTCAAAATGAACTTTATTCTTGGATTCGGAGTATCGAATTTAGCCTAAGGTGAAATTTTGGTACTTTTCGGATAACTTTCATATTCTGATGAATAGTGAAAATTACTAAATTATAATTAAAAACAACTTTTTTAATCGAAATAATTAATAGTGATAAATTATTAATTTGAGTGGTTTTAAAGTATATTTAGAATATATTTTTACAATTTAATACAATGTTGGTCATTGGTTGTAATTTCACATTTAAACTAGACATAAACAAGTGTCAATCTTTTGATAGATATTGTTTCTTAAAAACACGCTATTTGTTTTAACAGCGGGATTTAATTATAAAATTAATTAATGCTACTTTTATGTTATGAATTTGGTAAAATAGACTTCATTTTTGAATTCGGAATATGAAATATAGCTTGGGATGAAATTTTGGCATTGTTTTGAAAAACATCAATTTTTGATGAATAGTGAAACTACTAAGTGGTTGGTTAAAAAACTGAATTTTGCATAAAACTTAATTTTACCGCTTCTGTGAATGGAATTTAGAAAATACTAGAGACACGGTTAATATCAAGGACTAAAATGTGGTTCAATGAGATGAAAATAATTTTTTGGTGAATAGTAACTTTTTACTTTTTTTTACCGCGGTTAATAGTAAATAGGGTAACTAAGGGTAAATATGATATTACTATTACCCTAAAACATGTCCTAATTCTATTTGACAAGTGTAATTCGACCAAAAACAAATTTAGGAATAAAATATGACCATTTAGGCCCACTTGGATTAGATTAGGACATTTATTATTAATTTATTTAAAGAAGGGTTAAAATAGTTAAAATCAAAGTTTAATAAGTAAATAATTTTTAATATGGGGTTATACATAAGATAAATTCGACTATAAATATTCATTAGAAAGCTAAAAAGATTTCCTACATGATGGTATTTTATTTATAATTTTTAGACATTAAATAATATAATTTATTTATGACACAACGATGATGCAGTAATTATCTTATTAATGAAATATTGACATAATTGATGTTATAAACACCAAAATAAATGTAATTTGAGATTTTTTATGAATTCTACTAATTTTATAGGTTACTATGATATATTAATGTTGATTTAATCAACTTGGTTCGAAAATTTAATTCTGTTATGACTTTCACAAAAATCATATATCAAATAGTGTCAAAATTGACACAAAATAGTTTTTAAATCAAATATTATATTATTAATTGTTATGTTATTCCTAAAAATCTAAGGTTCGGCCAAATGACTTAGATAAGGATATATATATTAATAATAAACAATTTGGGGTTCGTTTGGCATGTTATAGTAAGTGTATTAACCATATAGTGAAAGAAAACAAAAAGACACGGTAAAAGTTAAATTATTTAACTTAGAGTTAAATCTAATTGATAAGGTTAAAATAATATCCTAAACTTGTCTAAATTCTATTGGTTGATAGGATTTCGACCCATCCCCACTTTAGCCTCGAAATAAGACCCTTTGGAACCATTATAAACCGATTTTGACTTTAATAGAAAATAATATTTTGAGATATTCCTAAGGTGCCCCTCTCCTCCCCTATAAAAGGACACCTCCTCCCCCTCCTCCTCACACCAATTTGAGCACTCAAGCTCGGCCAACCCCTGCCATTTTCTCCTCTCCACTTCCCTAGAATAATCCTAGAGGTCCTGGTCTTCTCCAAAGACCAATCTTATTTCCTTAAGTGGAGGATTCAAAGAGGCGTTCCAAAGAAGAGGTAATATCCATTACCGATCTTTTCAATTTCATTCTTCTTCAACTTCTTCTTCTTTAGTTGTTTCATGATAAAGTAATAACATCAGTATTACTTACATACTGATATGTTATTATAAATATGAAACAACCCTAATTCACCTTCTATCCATCCTACGGAAAAATGAAATCACCGCGCGTGCGTACGTACGGAATACCGTCTCCACGCCGTGGTGTAATCTATTTTCCACCACCACCTTACATGGATGGGTATAATGGTGTAAAGAATAACTATACATAGTTATTACAACATAATATTGATTCTGATATATTGTATAATCCACTCCAATTCAATTCAATATTTATAGAAATGATATCATCGCTCGTGCGTACGTACGGAATACCGTCTCCACGACGCGATGAGATTCATTCTCCATGTTAACCATTTAAGAATGATTATAATGTATATATAAGAAATAATAATGAAATATATGACATTATAAAGCTACTGGATTTATATATATATATACATATGTATGTCATCTACTTACTTCCATTTCAAGACAATAAGGAAAGGAAAACAGCGTTCATGCGTACGTACGGACTACCGTCTCCATGAACGGTGTTTTTCATTTTATTTATCTACCTATTATATATATATATATATACTGAATATATATGATATATAAATCATATTTTATATTCTGGAAGTAAGTAAATCATGATATAAGTAATAATGATGTCAAGAACAACAAGTCAAAACACCTACGATAAATGAAACGATTTTACCCAAAACGCTTCTTTAACATGGAGTTTACAAAAGAACGGGTAATATAATGTCATAAGTGAACCATATATGATATCATAACAATTAATATGATTCTATAATAAGTCAATAACATGATTTAAATCATTATACAGGAGGTTCGGACACTTACAAAGCAAGTCGGACCTAAGGTAAGGGAAATATCACAATCTCATTTTTATTCGAGATTGTTTATTCGTAAGTATTTACTGGGGTGTATTTTATCACCCACGTCCATGTTTCATCAATATGTAATATTAATTCCATCCTCCTACAATTGTTTAAATCCATTTTTACCCTTCGGTGAGTTTTTAGTAAAAGATACGAAAGGAATCTTTTGGCGTTTTTCGTACGAGGTACATTTTGACTTTTCCGACAAAAGTACGAAGAATGTTTTTTTAACTTATACAGCATGAATGGATTTTTAAAACATTATTTCCAAGAAGCTTCCTTTACAAGTTTTCAAGTTTATTTTTAATCAACTTCTTTTAGTTTAAATTTTTATGACATGTTAAGAAAGGAAAAATGTTTTTGAAAAAGAAAGGATATTTTCCTCAAGAATGGAGTTCAAGTGTTTTATCAAAATTATTTTCCATCTAAGATAATAAAGGGTTCTGTTTTTATCCCTATTATTACATGTATTTGATTATGTTGTGATGGAAATATTTTTATGAATTCCTTTATCTTATATGAATTGTTTTATGATGTCATGTTGTTTAAGAATCCCATTTTTATTACATGGGTTACGCTATGATGTATGGTTTATGATTATGTGGCACACATAAGAAAGGATTCATTATAAGATGGGTGGGACCTATATCTCCCTCCAATGCATTGGGTAAAGATTTTATATCTCATGAGATAGACATGGCTGGAACGGAAGGTTATTTCGGTTCAGTGATACAGGACTGAAACGAGGAGTGAACTCGGTTCAGAAAGGGACTTTGTCCACTAAGATAGTCTTGGCAATGAGTCTTGACTAACAAGAAATGATTCTCTATGATTATGTGTGTATGCCACAAAGTTCCATGTTTTATGTTATGATTATTGTGATTACATTTCACTGCCATGATTTATCCCATGTTATGAAATTATGCTCTCTTTTGCCGGTTATGATTTCCAAAATGTTATGTTCTTATGAATATGATGTGATTGATATTTCTTTTGTTTACCCTTACTAAGAATTTGAGCTCACCCTTTTATGTTTTCTTTTCCCCAGGATATAAAGAAAGGTTTTAGGTAAAAAAAAAAGGAAGATCTTTATGGGAGATGTTGAAGATCTTTCACCACGATTAGAAGATTATAGTCCGAGTTTTCAAAGACACTAAACTATTACGATCCTTGTGTGTGTGTTTTTGTTATGTACTAAGTATTCCGCAAAAGTAATGTAATGTCCATGTACGTCAGGCTTCGGGTCTCTACAGTTGGTATCAGAGGAAAGGTTTAGTCAACCTTTGGAAACTAGGATGCGAAAACGTTAGTGAGATCCCTAGAGATATTTCTAAGGTATGTCTAGGGATGTCCCTAGGGATAAGTATACATATAGGTTATAGTAATAGAATTACGCTAACGATCATAGAATTAAACCTAAGATGTTGGATATTGAAGGTACTCCCCCTTTATTATGTTGTTTTCCCTAGCATGATTTTTGCCTCTCACGCTATTCTTTTTGGGTTTTAGAAAATGGCTGGAAACAAGGTGATTCACGATAATGGAGGAAATGATGGACAATGGAATGATATTCTTTATGAGCAACCAAATGAAATGGGATTTGGAAGTCCAAACATCATTATTATGCCGAATCAGCAATCTCACAACATGATCAATAAAGTAAAATTTGGTAAGTTTCCTGACTCGGCTAATAAGAGAAAGATGGAGTTTCATGATGATCATAGAGGAAAGAAAGTTCAATTTCCCCTATGTAAATCATGTGGGAAGAGGCATCAAGGAGAATGTTTCAAAGGAACTGGAAGATGCTTTGGGTGTGGAAAAGAAGGACACAAAGCCAGTAAGTGCAAAGGAAAAGGTTCAGTTAATACCAGGGATGAGGATAATGGTATTGCTACGACATCAAAAATGGTTAAGTGTTTTAAATGTGGAATGTATGGGCATTATGCAAAAAAATTCCCTAAGGGAAAGACTCATGAAGAGAATCAGTATGGTCATATGGGAAGTATTTATGTGGATGATGATGAAGAGACTACAAATGATATGTGAGATGAAAGAATTGTTGAAGCTCGGTTAATGGTTTAAGAATGTAGTGGAATGATTACATGTTTATCATGTGTAATGTTGTATAAGTAATCTCATGGTACTATGGAATAAAGAGACATGTAAGGATTGTTACATTGTTGTCTGATTAATGTTACCAGTAACCATGAAAGGTTATTCAGATACTTTTGGAAAGTAGATGATAAGTGCATAATGAAAGGATAAGAAGATAATGAGATGTTTGACAGTATTCATGAGCTCATGATTAATATAAGGACTAAGTGATATCATGGTTTGAGTATATAGAATTTTGAGGATTTTGGTATGTGGAAAGTGTTAACTTTTTTCACTAAGGTATTCAAGAGAATACACGATTAAGGACTTTGAATGTTTGGAATGTGACCAACAAGATATATCTTATGATATATGGGGATCAACGATGGTATTAAATCTCTGGTAATCATTTTCACTATGTTATGAGAGTGAACTGCAGTATTATGTATAAGCCTAAAGATTAGACTGGATTATGTTGGACATAAGTTACTATTGTTTAAGGATAGAAGATTTTCGATATTATTGATGGGATGTTATAGTAACGTAGTTTTAGAAAAAAGGACAACCTGCAGGACGGGCGACAGCCCATCGCTTCGGACAAGGCTGTAGGAATCGAAACCACAACCGAAGTGCGACTGGCCTTTATCGCCTAACACTGACCTACAGGAAGTCCCTGTTTAGTAGAAACTAGTTTTATCATATTAAGCAGTATGATATATGAAGTATAAGTCCATTTTAGAAACCATATGTGATTAATCTCACTATAGATCGACTTATGTATATAATTTTGCTAACCTTTTGTTTGAAACAGATGGAATGACCCGTCATTCTATCAGATAATCTGCTAACACTTCACGAATAACAAATTCAACTTCATTTATTTATGAGATGAAGTGGAAATTGTTGAAGACACGAACAACAGTGAGATTGTACCAAAATAAATTAAGTATTTATTCTAATTCAAATTTTCAACTTTAGGGAAATGATCTTGAAAACCAAAAATGTTGTCCTAGTGATCTTATACCTGATGAATCAGATGGTACCTTATATCATCACAAATCTATGGATTTGTGATTATTGGCTTTTCCATAGCCATGTTCTCTACCACTCTCCATCAGAACATGATGGTTAGATTTCTCTTCCATATCTATATTTTCACTTATGTGGAAACCCAGTGATTAGTTTATTTGGGTAATCGTTACATTTCATACTTTAGTTTTTAAACCCAAGTTTTGGTATTCTTTTTTACGATGTGGGTTTCTATTAAAGAAACTTTCTAATAGTAAACCATTTATAACCCCGACGAATTTCGAGGGCGAAATTCATTTTAAGGGGGGTAGAATGTAACAGCCCGAGATTTTATGAAAAATATTCTTTTTAATATTATTAATGTCTTGTGTTTTACGTTACACCAAAAGGAGCTTGCACAACACGCATCCTTGACTTGCCTTGCATTACACGCAATCGCAACCTTCCTCGATAGCGTGTGTGGTACGTAATACTGAGTTTCACGAAACAATGATATGCTATTAAAATATTATTAAAACTAGCCGTTATGAATAGTAATAACCATTTTTTTTAAAATTTTTTAGAAATTTTAGCTCTCAAAATGAACTTCATTCTTGGATTCGGAGTATCGAATTTAGCCTAAGGTGAAATTTTGGTACTTTTCGGATAACTTTCATATTCTGATGAATAGTGAAAATTACTAAATTATAATTAAAAACAACTTTTTTAATCGAAATAATTAATAGTGATAAATTATTAATTTGAGTGGTTTTAAAGTATATTTAGAATATATTTTTACAATTTAATACAATGTTGGTCATTGGTTGTAATTTCACATTTAAACTAGACATAAACAAGTGTCAATCTTTTGATAGATATTGTTTCTTAAAAACACGCTATTTGTTTTAACAGCGGGATTTAATTATAAAATTAATTAATGCTACTTTTATGTTATGAATTTGGTAAAATAGACTTCATTTTTGAATTCGGAATATGAAATATAGCTTGAGATGAAATTTTCGGCATTGTTTTGAAAAACATCAATTTTTGATGAATAGTGAAACTACTAAGTGGTTGGTTAAAAAACTGAATTTTGCATAAAACTTAATTTTACCGCTTCTGTGAATGGAATTTCGAAAATCCGAGAGACACGGTTAATATCAAGGACTAAAATGTGGTTCAATGAGATGAAAATAATTTTTTGGTGAATAGTAACTTTTTACTTTTTTTTTACCGCGGTTAATAGTAAATAGGGTAACTAAGGGTAAATATGATATTACTATTACCCTAAAACATGTCCTAATTCTATTGGACAAGTGTAATTCGACCAAAAACAAACTTAGGAATAAAATATGACCATTTAGGCCCACTTGGATTAGATTAGGACATTTATTATTAATTTATTTAAAGAAGGGTTAAAATAGTTAAAATCAAAGTTTAATAAGTAAATCATTTTTAATATGGGGTTATACATAAGATAAATTCGACTATAAATATTCATTAGAAAGCTAAAAAGATTTCCTACATGATGGTATTTTATTTATAATTTTTAGACATTAAATAATTTTATTTATTTATGACACAACGATGATGCAGTAATTATCTTATTAATGAAATATTGACATAATTGATGTTATAAACACCAAAATAAATGTAATTTGAGATTTTTTATGAATTCTACTAATTTTATAGGTTACTATGCTATATTAATGTTGATTTAATCAACTTGGTTCGAAAATTTAATTCTGTTATGACTTTCAAAAAAATCATATATCAAATAGTGTCAAAATTGACACAAAATAGTTTTTAAATCAAATATTATATTATTAATTGTTATTTTATTCCTAAAAATCTAAGGTTCGGCCAAATGACTTAGATAAGGATATATATATTAATAATAAACAATTTGGGGTTCGTTTGGCATGTTATAGTATGTGTATTAACCATATAGTGAAAGAAAACAAAAAGACACGGTAAAAGTTAAATTATTTAACTTAGAGTTAAATCTAATTGATAAGGTTACAATAATATCCTAAACTTGTCTAAATTCTATTGGTTGATAGGATTTCGACCCATCCCCACTTTAGCCTCGAAATAAGACCCTTTGGAACCATTATAAACCGATTTTGACTTTAATAGAAAATAATATTTTGAGATATTCCTAAGGTGCCCCTCTCCTCCCCTATAAAAGGACACCTCCTCCCCCTCCTCCTCACACCAATTTGAGCACTCAAGCTCGGCCAACCCCTGCCATTTTCTCCTCTCCACTTCCCTAGAATAATCCTAGAGGTCCTGGTCTTCTCCAAAGACCAATCTTAGTTCCTTAAGTGGAGGATTCAAAGAGGCGTTCCAAAGAAGAGGTAATATCCATTACCGATCTTTTCAATTTCTTTCTTCTTCAACTTCTTCTTCTTTAGTTGTTTCATGATAAAGTAATAACATCAGTATTACTTACATACTGATATGTTATTATAAATATGAAACAACCCTAATTCACCTTCTTTCCATCCTACGGAAAAATGAAATCACCGCGCGTGCGTACGTACGGAATACCGTCTCCACGCCGTGGTGTAATCTATTTTCCACCACCACCTTACATGGATGGGTATAATGGTGTAAAGAATAACTATACATAGTTATTACAACATCATATTGATTCTGATATATTGTATAATCCACTCCAATTCAATTCAATATTTATAGAAATGATATCATCGCTCGTGCGTACGTACGGAATACCGTCTCCACGACGCGATGAGATTCATTCTCCATGTTAACCATTTAAGAATGATTATAATGTATATATAAGAAATAATAATGAAATATATGACATTATAAAGCTACTGGATTTATATATATATATACATATGTATGTCATCTACTTACTTCCATTTCAAGACAATAAGGAAAGGAAAACAGCGTTCATGCGTACGTACGGACTACCGTCTCCATGAACGGTGTTTTTCATTTTATTTATCTACCTATTATATATATATATATATACTGAATATATATGATATATAAATCATATTTTATATTCTGGAAGTAAGTAAATCATGATATAAGTAATAATGATGTCAAGAACAACAAGTCAAAACACCTACGATAAATGAAACGATTTTACCCAAAACGCTTCTTTAACATGGAGTTTACAAAAGAACGGGTAATATAATGTCATAAGTGAACCATATATGATATCATAACAATTAATATGATTCTGTAATAAGTCAATAACATGATTTAAATCATTATACACGAGGTTCGGACACTTACAAAGCAAGTCGGACCTAAGGTAAGGGAAATATCACAATCTCATTTTTATTCGAGATTGTTTATTCGTAAGTATTTACTGGGGTGTATTTTATCATCCACGTCCATGTTTCATCAATATGTAATATTAATTCCATCCTCCTACAATTGTTTAAATCCATTTTTACCCTTCGGTGAGTTTTTAGTAAAAGATACGAAAGGAATCTTTTGGCGTTTTTCGTACGAGGTACATTTTGACTTTTCCGACAAAAGTACGAAGAATGTTTTTTTTAACTTATACAGCATGAATGGATTTTTAAAACATTATTTCCAAGAAGCTTCCTTTACAAGTTTTCAAGTTTATTTTTAATCAACTTCTTTTAGTTTAAAGTTTTATGACATGTTAAGAAAGGAAAAATGTTTTTGAAAAAGAAAGGATATTTTCCTCAAGAATGGAGTTCAAGTGTTTTATCAAAATTATTTTCCATCTAAGATAATAAAGGGTTCTGTTTTTATCCCTATTATTACATGTATTTGATTATGTTGTGATGGAAATATTTTTATGAATTCCTTTATCTTATATGAATTGTTTTATGATGTCATGTTGTTTAAGAATCCCATTTTTATTACATGGGTTACGCTATGATGTATGGTTTATGATTATGTGGCACACATAAGAAAGGATTCATTATAAGATGGGTGGGACCTATATCTCCCTCCAATGCATTGGGTAAAGATTTTATATCTCATGAGATAGACATGGCTGGAACGGAAGGTTATTTCGGTTCAGTGATACAGGACTGAAACGAGGAGTGAACTCGGTTCAGAAAGGGACTTTGTCCACTAAGATAGTCTTGGAAATGAGTCTTGACTAACAAGAAATGATTCTCTATGATTATGTGTGTATGCCACAAAGTTCCATGTTTTATGTTATGATTATTGTGATTACATTTCACTGCCATGATTTATCCCATGTTATGAAATTATGCTCTCTTTTGCCGGTTATGATTTCCAAAATGTTATGTTCTTATGAATATGATGTGATTGATATTTCTTTTGTTTACCCTTACTGAGCATTTGAGCTCACCCTTTTATGTTTTCTTTTCCCCAGGATATAAAGAAAGGTTTTAGGTAAAAAAAAAAGGAAGATCTTTATGGGAGATGTTGAAGATCTTTCACCACGATTAGAAGATTATAGTCCGAGTTTTCAAAGACACTAAACTATTACGATCCTTGTGTGTGTGTTTTTGTTATGTACTAAGTATTCCGCAAAAGTAATGTAATGTCCATGTACGTCAGGCTTCGGGTCTCTACAGAAGTTCACGTATTTTATTTTAGAAAACCTATAGTATTGGCTCTATTAAATTAATATTATAATAAATATATTTTTTATGCGTAACACAAAACTTAGACAATAACCGACTAAAATAAACCGCAAAATATTACATAAAGAAAAAATTTATAACACCTGAGATTAAATTGAAGTAATTAATGATTTTAATTTAATGAAACAATATTTCAATGAATATTTTAATATTTCCTAACAATTTTTTTATTTTTATAGTATAAATATTTATTTTAAACCTACCACATCAAAATAATCCCAAATTCAATTTTTGATATTTTTGCTTAGAAATATACTTTTATGCATAATTTACAATGTAGTATTTAAAAAATCAAAATTTTATTTATAATAATGAGTAATTATATGTATAATTAATCATTTATTGATTATAAATTTGAGTTAAATAAGGATAATATTGTTTCTAGGTAAAAGGGTTATTTTTTAGTAAAAAATTTATAAGGGAATAATATTTTTCCATTTTAATTAAATAAAATATTCTATAATACTAAATTATTTAAATTAAAATGTAATGATTTTATATCTACACATATTAATTTAAATTAATATAATTATAGTTACAAGTTAATTATTTAGTATAGGATCATCTTATTCTTAAAAGAATGCAATTTCATGAAAACTTGTTTTTATGACTGATTGAAGGATTATTTTTAAATTAATTTACACAACTTATAGGAATGAAATATGATAACATGGATAAAATATATGTAATTATAATTTCAAAAAAATTTAAGACATCACTTTCATTATTGATCATTATAAAAAGTTAAAACTATAAAAATTGGTTACCATGGTTAATGTTGAAATGGATTAATGTGGGTTAAATTATAGTGATAAATGTTCAAATGGACTCAAACCATATATAAATAATAATATATAAATTTAGGTCAACCCTATAACATCTAAAATTCCATATAGATTCAATTTTCATCCACTTATCCATTAAAGTTACTTAATAATATTTTAAATCTTTGGATAACTATAAGTGTGCCTCCCATTTAACTTATAAAAGGGAACATACTCCCCTCATTTTTTTAACTTCATGAGTGATATATCTAATCCATATCCAAGATTATTTTTCTCAAACATTCTAGACATGTAGTGGAGGTTTTTTTATTCCTAAAATAACAAACCTAGGGTATTTATTTGGAGTTATAAATTATATTTTTAAATGAACATGTAATCATAATAACTAAACACATTCATTTTTATTATTCATTTTTCATATTGAATTATGTCTTAAAAATTATCATATAATAATATAACTACCTAAAAAATATATAGTTGTTATTATTTTTATTTCATCATAATTATTCATATCCTTTTCTATCAAATTTCAAACAAAACAATCATGTGTGTCTAGAAAACAAATGCATCCTGAACCAATGTAATTGATTTTTAATAGTATCCTCACATGAGTAGTAATAATGATGAATAAAATGAATAAATGTGATAATTATAAGATAATTATGATTATATAAATTTAATATATCATATACTTCCTTACCCTTACACCAATTAAAATTAATTGTGTTGCTCATTCTAGAATGTGGACTACCACCTCCATGAAGTGATGTAATTTATTTTTCATATCTATTTTATATGGATAATTATAAATATTTATATAATATATATAAATATATGATATTTAAAGAATGAATATAATTATGTATATATTGAAACTATAACCTATTCATAAGTTTATGAAATTATGCAATAAAACATGCATGAGAAAACTAAAAAATTAACACCTAAAGTAGTGATAATAATGAATGATTATTGAAATATAGGTGATAAGATGTTAAAAGTGGATCATATATGAATTTATAGATAAGTTTATGGTTATGGTATATATTTATAATAAATATAAATTTATTATACATGATGTTAAATTATTATCCACTAAAATAGGTTGTTTTTTGTTTATATTTAAATATTAATGAGTTTCTATGTCCCTAAACATCAGTTTTAGTGTATTTTTAAAATTTTAATTCACTTCACCTCATTATAAAATTTGTGTATAATGTGTGTCAATTTGCTCCCAATTACTTATGATATTATAGAAGTAATTATTTTTTTTATTTTAATTTTATATTTTGGGATATTATTGATAACTTTTTTTGGAACATTTTTTCTTTTTGGATCATTTGATGAACCTAAGGGAAGATGGACATTTTTGGACAGGGATACAGTTATTTCTGATCAAATCATATCGGGTCTTAGACTGATAAAATAAAAGTGGACCCCACATTACAACCCTAATGATTCTAAAATATTAACTAGATATAGAGAAAATTATTTAGAATATTTAATTCAACTATTTAAGAATATAATTTATAAATTTTTTAGGAGATCCATGGGTCCCATGTTGAAGTTTAATTTCTGGGTCAACTTTGAAGGCCCATAATGTTTGTCCACCATTTCAAGCATAAAATCCCTACAGATTATACAGTTAGAATAAAATTTTGAAAACCTATTATAGGTCACCCAAAAAAATATTTCTTTTTTAAGACCCCTTATAATTTTTCCTTCTATAATGTTTATTTTTTAGGTCAACTTGGGGGAATAATATAAATCTCATTTTATGGTTAACATTTAAAAGTATACATTCCATTTATTCCCATAAACGTTTGACTATCCAAATTAGATGGAATTACATTTAATGATGGTGGATTAAACCTAGGATCCATAATGATTATTTAAGGGGGTTCTGGTGAAGCAATTGTGGGTGGAAATCTAATTCTTTCAATTGAAATTTTATGATTTCATTTTATAATACAATGTTATTATTTTTGATCTTGTATGTTTTTTATATCAACTTCAATTCTTAAGTAATGTTATTATTATTATTATTATTCATTTTTTCTATCAATTTTTTTTATCATTTTTATACTTTTGAATCAAGGTGTGAATATATTCACACCAAAAATTTTAAAATTCCCAATAGAACATTGGAGTGTTCATTATGATTTTCACTTATTCAATTCCTATTTTATAAAATTACTTTAATATTACATTAATATCCTTGTAATAACTGAAGGAAAATTTTCTTTTCACTATAGGGAGTTTATTACGAATATATTTGATGTTATTTTGTGTTCTTAAATTCATAAATTAGTATATTTTTTGATACTTAAATTCGTTTTATTATTTTCTTCCTCAGCATCGCCGACTCTAAGAAATACACATTTTTTGTGATAGTAAGATCCAATTTTTTAGAGTGATCATGGATGTTATCCTCTCTGTGAATTAGTTTTTAGAATTTTAATTGAGTCCAGAATAAATTTGTGAAAGATTTTTGGTACTTATCTCATTTATTGTATACATATGGAAAGTATAAAAAAATACTAGGAAAATAATTACATTGATTCTAGCTCTACAAACCCTTGGATTGACCCATCATCATTAATTTTTTTAGTTTAAGAAATTTTGTTATTTTATTTCTTCATTAAATTAACTCATTACTTCTTCAATTACAATAATCCCCAACAGTTGAAATCTTTATATACATTATGTTTCTATAGGTTTCATCTGAGGTCTCTATGGATTCGACCCCTACATATACAATAATGACTGCTTCTACATGTATGTTAAATTTTGGCATCACAAAATTTTGGAGCCGTTTCTCATGAGCGAACTATGTCATCTTAAAAACACATTATATTATCTCTATTTCCCTTTTCTCATTATATTTTTCTTATCTTTTCCCCTTTAATTTTCATCTCTTTTGTGGTGTATGTCTTCCTACACATTTGAAAATTGAAATAATTTTTTTTGGGTGGATAACTTAAGGGGTGTGGAGTCTAGTGAATCTAATGGAATCCTTTAATTAGACATCACTCTTCTTAATATAGTGTATTATAAAATGGAGTTTAAAATAGTGAAAAAACTTCCACAAAACCAAATCATAAAGATGGGTGGAAAAACAAATATAATCCAATATGAGAAGGAGCTAAACTTTTAAATGATATACACTAGACCACGAAAGACTTACATACACCAACCTGACCAATGCCCCGTATTGAATTAGGAATTATTATATAACATATGACAATATGTCTTCAAACAAAATGTACTGAACCACCTTCCAAACATTCTTGAGATGAATTAAGAGATTCTTTACCTTCATGCCAAAGAATTCAATAACTCTATTTTAACTATGTTCCTACCACATAATAATAAATTATATAAGATGAGACTCTTTCCTTTTTCTTTGACGGATCAAGAAAAGATTGTGATATATAATTTTTGAACATCATCCATTTAGTCTTGGGTCAAACTAAAAATATAATTCAATAAAAAAACTTCCCCCATTGAAAAAAATTACGCAGAAAAGGGGATACAAAACCTTTTTGAATAAGAGTGGGAAACATTTAACTAAACATGAGAAAGGTTTAAGAAAAATATAAACATGGTACCAAACCATGGTTTCTTAATCGCATAATGGGAAAGCGTTTTATTTTAATTGTTAGGTCTGGGTAAATTTTTTTTATTAAACAAGGTTTGTAATAGAACATTAAAAAATAAATCCCCAAATGATGTTTATGAGTATTTGGAAAATATTTCTTAATATAAGAAAAAATGGTGAAAATAAACTAACTATGAAGGGGAACACATATCTTTTGGAATGAACCATATTTTAGAGAAATAAATGATTAGAGAAAAACATGTTTCACTCACCTGGAAGGTCAAGGAGATAGATTATATGAATGTACACAAAATACAAACTGTTGATCCTATCTATTCAATTTTTGAAAATATTGACCATAATATAAAAAAAACCCAAAAGCTACTTCTATAAAGGATGTTATTTAAGGGGCCATTTTAAGTTCTCAATTCATTGATCTTTCAAAATCTATAGTACGAAATCACTTTCAATAAAAAGTATAATAACTATCCTAGATTCTATTGAAAATAAAATCAACAATAAACACAATAACAATGTCTCAACCCCTACCGTAATTTTTTTTGAAACAAAAATAAATTAAAACCATAGTGGTTAAATACCAAAATCCTACTATATAATACCATCAACCCATTAAACATACAATTTGATAACCAATGTATCCTCCCTAGATAAACCAACCAGAGAAATATCCTTCCTAATCTGTCCCCCTCAAAATCCTTGAAAAATTGTGTAAATTAATGGAGAAAAATATCTCAGATTTCTCATCACATAAACATGAGATAATAATAGGCCACACTATAAAAAACCCATGCCTAATCAGGCTATCACATCCCTAACTATAATGGTTGAATCCTGTTGCACACAAAAATCTCATGAACAACTAAAAATAGTGACTATCTTAAGAAGTGGGAGATCTATTGAAAACCCTAATAATATAGATCTAGAAGAATTTAAAGATTAAATATCACTTAAAATTTTTGATTATCGACCTCCTTATTATTAAAAATATAATAAGAATGTGAAAGAACCACAACCTCACCGAACAATAAAACAATATGTTCCCTCCCCTCAAAATATGAGGGGGAAATCTAAACATGAACTGCATATAACATTGATGATGATCTTATATTAGGTAGAGATTAAAATTACTCTAATAAATTAAATCCAAAACATTATTTTCAACTAAATTAGGTTAAGGATTTGTCAAAATTTTAAATGTAATTTCACATCAAAACCAAGTCCTTTTGGTTTCTTATGTGAGTACCACCATTAAAAAGACCATTCCTCTAAAAGTGAAAGACCCAATATGTGAACTTTATGTTAGGGGATAAAAATGTTTTCAAATACCTTTATGATCTCAGAGAAAGTGTGAACATCACTGCATATTTTGTGTATTATCAATTAGTGATTTATGATCTTGAACCAACATCTATCATACTCCAAATTTTAGATCATAGTGTTCATGTCCCCAAGGGAATCATAAATAATGTTTATGTGAAATTTGAAAATTTCATTTACCCTACAGAAATTATAATCCTGGAAAATCAATGTATATTATGTGCTAGGTTGGAAACCCCAATCATCTGTAGTCTTTTTTTCTTAACAACAATCAACTTAGACATTAGAGTTAGGAATTAGATCATGATAATAACCTTTAGAAACTAGATACTCGATCTGAATTTATAAAGATAACACTCAAATTGGGGATGATGGAGAGTTCCATGAGGTAAATTGGATAGATACTGTTGATAATAAACCATATGAACCTTAATAAATTGTTGAAGGATGTTTATGTCAATATGATATTTATTTCCTTTACTCGAATGGGGTAAATTAGTCTCATTGTCTTGAATCACTTTCAGAGGAATCCTTTGATGATATTTCAGGGTCACAAATAAATGGTAACTTAAGAGAAAAAAAGACGTTGAGTCAATATCCTTTCATTACACTAATCAGTCCAATGTGGTAGCTAAAAATTTTATTGAAAAGGAACCAATTTTGTTATAAATTTGGATAAAGAAACCATGTTTGATACAAAGTCAAATCATTATTTTAAATGTTTTTACCAAACTGAGCTCTAATTTAATGTGCTTGTTTATTTACTCAAGTATTAATTATCAGTGGATAAAAAATATTTCCCTATATTCATTTCTTCTTCTCCAAAAACCAATGAAGTGTGGATTCTTTTGGAGGTCCATGTAAAGAATAAGAATGGAATTGGATAGACCTCGTCTGATATTCCTGGGATTATCCCAATCATTGTAACTAAAAGTATTATTCTAGAATCTGACTCAAGAACATGTAATAAACATCAAAGGAGACTCAATATAAATCTTATAGATGTGGAAGTGATGTAAATTCTAATGTTTTTCAAAGTGGGTATTATCTACCACATTTCTAAGATTGAATGAGTAATCCCAATTCAATTTGTTATGAAGAATTTTTGGAATCATTTTGACTAATAATGTGAATGGTGAACTTCGATCCACAATGATCAATAATGGATATATAGTGTGAATTGACTTTTTTAAGTTAAACTCGTGCACCAAGAAATACCATTTCACTTTACCCTTCATTGATCAAGTCATTATGTGGGTGGTGGGTAATCAGTTACACTATTTCCATGATGGATACTTAGTGTACCATCAGATTTATTTATCCTTATAATATCAGTGAAATAAAACCTTCACCTATAAATTCGAAACATTTTCCTTCAAGCCTGTGCATGCTGGGACATGTAGTTGCCTTATTACCTTCTAGAGGTGAATGATGGGAATAATCTCTAACATAATGGGGGATTATATAGAGGTCTTTTAGGATGAATTATCCCACTTCAGGGATACATTTGTGGTATTCTATGTTATTGTTGAAATGGTTTTGTCTAGGAGTGAGGAAGAGAATCTCATACTAGGTCTAGGAGAAATTCCACTGCATATTAAAGGATAGACCTATTCTAGTTCATCTTGTCTCTTGTAGAGGGATTAAATGTTGATAAAGATAAAGTTGATATCATTTTCACCTTCCCTCTTCAAAAAATATCATGTTTGTTCGATCATTATTTGGACATATTGGTTTCTATAGAAGGATCATTACATGATTCACAAATCAACTCCACCTCCATTGAGAAATAGTTTTTCTTATTTTCCTTATAAAAATTCAGTTTATATCTATTAGGGTCCCCTATCATTGTCTTCACTAATAATTTGGATCTAAAATATATTTTCCATATGACTAATTATTCTCGAAACTAATGTCAGGTATTATCTATCCACCTATCATGAAATGTCTTATTTGGAACCTTCCACTCGAATTCATGTTTGATGCAAGTGACCTCACTGTTGGATCTGTCTTCAGAATACATTATGATAAAACTCATTATATCATTACATAACCAATTAAATCATTAAATTATGCATGAATCAACTACACCACTATTGAGAAATAGTTTATTTTATTCTTTTCCTTAGAGAAATTCAGGCCTTATAACTTATGATCCCCAATCATAGTCTTCACTAATCATTCCGGTCTAAAATACCTTTTGAAAATCTTGATACCAATGCCAGATTTACTAGGGGGTCCTTTTTATTCAAGATTTTGATATAACCATTGAGGATAAAAAGGTGTTAAAAATTTTATAGTTGATCACCTCTATGTGACGTAATTTAAAGACAAATCACATCACTTTTCTATGTCTAATTCATTTCTCAATTAGAACATCTATTCTATGTGTTATTTCCTATGGTATATTAACCTAGAAAACCACATGGTTGCGAGTTTAATTAAAAATCTATTTGGGACCCCATATAAAAGTAAAATTACTTTCTAATATCAAAAAATCTATGTTTTATGATCCATACCTCTTTATGTTCTGTCCTAATCAAGTCATTAAGAGTTGTGTTCACGATTCTGAGAAAGATTCCATACTTTTATTTTTCCATGGAGAGACATGTAGATTCCACTTTTCTATAAATAAAACCACTATAGATTTCGTTTAATGTGGTTTATTATATCATAAAATCACTAAGGATTCCAACACATTCTTCCAAAGTTACCCTATATATTAGTAATTAGGATACGTATGCAATAAATATAAAATGCACCTTACTCCTATTATTGTTTTCAAAATATATGATTTTTGGGAATTTATTTCATTGGACCCTTTCTAATGTCTAGGGGACATATATACATCCTATTGTTTTTTTATTACATCTACAAATGGGTTGAGTCTATTCCCACCAATTATAACGACCATCAATTTGTGATCTAATTCCTAAAAGAAAACGTCTTTTTTATAATTGGAATTCCTAGGGAAATCATTAATTATCATGGAACCTATCCTTATAACCATGAATTTTCATCACTATTGACTAATTGTGGGATTTATCACATGTTTTTTACTTTCTACAATCTTTAAACCTATGTTCAAGGTATTTTGGACATTGATAAGTTAAGAAAATTCATAAAGAACCCATCAATTCCTTAATGAATGACTGGTCTGTAAAAATCTTGGATTCCATTTGGGCATATCATACTAAATTCAAAAGCATCCTAGTAATATCACCAAATAGGTGGGTTTATAGGATAATTTTCAATTTTCTTGTTGTAAATGAACATAAGGCCATTTAGGTGATCAATAAAATGACCAATGGTATAACTTATTTTTTGAATGAAAGAGGAACTTTGAATATAATAAACATGAGGAACTTAAGATGGAGGCTTATAAAAATTCAAGTGCTAATAAAGCTATAGTTTATGCCTAACAATATAGGAATATGAAATTCAAACACTTTGAATGAAGAAACGGTGTTTTCTTGTATAGTTCCAAACATTATTTACAAACAGGGATGTTAAGGTTGATAGAGGTAGGGCCTTACCCATTGCATCATAGGTACTCCCTTGCAGTAGTAGAGATTAAATACCCAACCAGTGGTCAGATATTAAAATTCAGTGGTCACAAGTTATAACCATTCATTAAATCATACAATAAATAAGAAATAGAGGAGGAGATAATTGTTTCAACCTGTGAAGTAGACACAAATTGTTTGATTTAAGGTCTATGTCGAGCTAATGACATTAAATACAACACTTTTTCAGAAGGAAGAGTATGTTTTAAAATTATATTGTCATAAAGTTGGGAATTTTAAAATTAACATGCACGTTTTCATTAGGCTTTACATTTTTTATGGTAACCCCTTGTGATTTCTAATGTGGTCTAATGTTTCTTGTGTGTGAGATTTAATAGTTGAATTAGATTATTATTTTAAGTAGAACATATTCCATGCAGATCTTAAACCCGACCTGCAATCATCATCTATGAGACTACTTATGAAATGCATCCAAATTGATCAATTACTTATTGAGGGGTCGTAAACTTCAAAACATGAAATTTTGTTCCATTATTTAATTAAAAATATACTTCCCCTATTGTTTCTTAATATTTTACTCTCTCTTATATTCTATTTGAATCACTAATTAAAGTGTTATTTTATGTGGGGTAGTGTGAAAATAGACTTTTAAAAATGCTTTTTATGAAAAAAAAATCAAGTTATAATCCTTTCATTCATTGAGAAACATTGTGAAATATGAAAACTGAATGAAAACCTATTTGGAATTCCTTGAATATGTTCTTTATACAAGTTTATGTTATTAGAAATGTTTTTATAAAGTGTGGTTATTCTATATGATTTCATAATTCAAACATTTTCATCCAATTAATATAAATAAAAAAAATGAATTCCCATTGTATTTTGGGTGAACATCTGAGTTCATGGGACTCTTCCATCAATGAATAGGGTTTGTGTGAAATTTTACATTATTTTGAGTATCCAATAAAAAATTAAGACAACTCCTAATAGAGAAGTTTATTTTAAAATTATTTGGCATTTGATACTTCGGGATTGGGACTCCATACTTATATTTCCTAGAGTTTGGATTTTCATATCTATTATAAATAATGGAATTGATAAAATGTGTGGTGTTCGACACTTTGGGACCTTGAATCAATATTCTTCTTGTCTAGACATGGTCAATACTTCACTATTATGGTTAAAGATCAAAAAAACATTGAATTGTAATCTTATGATTTACTTTTATTCCAATCTAGTGCTTCCATTTGTTCGTTTGAACAAAAAAATGGCCCTTGATCTTTTTTTTTGATTCACAACAGAACCTCATGATTAAATGAAAGTGGATGAAATCTGGAGTTGAATATAAAAAAAATGAATGGGCTTGGGATTAAGATATGATTTTTAACCTATATTTTAGTATTTATTTTGATAGGTTTCATGATTTTTTGGTATGATTTATTTTTATGAAAATTTTATATTAAAATGTTTTTGAAATAGGGAATTCAAATTTCATATTTTTAGGATATGTTTTACTCAGGGAATAGAAAAAAACAAGTTGGGGTGTGATTATACACTGAATGATCCTGTTATTCATTTTATATATTTTAATACTTATTTGTTTCAATTTCAATAAAAATGGTTGAATTACATTTTTTAAATTGAACTTCTCTAGACATCATTTTTCAATTCATGTGTAATGTGTGTCTATTTGGACCAATTACTCATCATCTTGTTGATTTAATTATTATGATTATGTGAATTTGATATTTTAGGATGAAATTGATTGATTTTTTTGTAACATTATTTCTTTTAAGATAAATGGATTAATCAAAAGGAATGATCAGAATAATTATCCATGAATAGAGAAATTTCATATCAAATAATAATGGGAATTAGGCCCATCGAACCAAATGGGATCCCACAATTCAAGCCCCATAAAGCTAAAATTTTATATATATATAGAGAGAAAATTATGGGTAACAATTCATTCAACTATTTTTAGATCTAACTTTGATGTTTTCAAGGAGATCTATAGATCCCATGTAAATGTTTAAATTGTGGGCCACATATGAAGGCTGATAATGTCATCCCACAATTTGGGGAATAAAATCTGAATAGATTATTCAATTTTTATAAACTTTTTTTATCTATGAGAGGACACCTAGATGAAAATATGTCTCAGTTATGATCCTCAACATTTGGACTTCTAAAATATTTAATTTTCATGTCAACATGGGGGAAGAATCTTGATTCAATTTTTCTATTCAAAATTGAAATATCTAGTTTACATTTTTTACCACCCCCCATTGACTACCCTAATTATATAATATTACATTGAATGATGTGGGATCAACCCTAGGACCCTAAATGCCTGTTTGAAGTGGTGATGGTGAATCAATTTCGGGTGGATGTTTTGTTCTTTCTATTGTAATTTTTTGGAGTTCACTTTTCAATCACATGTTTATTTTGTTCTCATGTATATTGTCTAGATCAACATAATTTCTTAATAAATGATCTTATTCATATTCATATTAAAAGTTTCAATCATTCTTATTATCGCATTGATAGAGTTGAATAATGGTAAGAACTTATTCACACCGACAACTGGGAAAGTACTCACACAACATTGGATTATTTATTATTTACTATTAAAAAATTATTAAATTAGTTCTATTGATTGGGAGTTACTTCCTTTGATTTATTTTCTTCTTCATCATCACTTAATTTAAGGACTACACATTTTTATTGAAGGTATGATCCAATTCATTGGAGTGATGATGACTGTCATCCTATAATTGAATTAGTGATTATCCTTGCAACTCAGTATGGATTAAATTAGTGAATATTGTTGGGTATATATATCATTTATTGGATACTTCTTGAACTAGTGAACTCAAAATTTGTTGGAAAAAATTAACATATATTCTATCGCTAACAAAAATCTAGGATCAACCCATCATCATTGATTGTTTTAGTTCAAGTCCTTGTGTGTTTTTTAAATTAACTCATTAGTTATTCAATTATAATAAACCCTGATATGTGACCACTCCATAGAATGTACTTTTTTATTGGTTTCTTCATAGGTCTTTTTGTATTTGACACCGATGTGAACTATAACGACCACTTCTACCTATAGGTTAAATTCTAGCATTACCATTAATCCAAATTCAAATAAGTGGATGTAAGAGGCAACAAATTTAATCTCAATTTATACTACATTTTTGAATATTTGTTATTATCCACCTATTTTATTTCATGTGGTGTATATAATTCCCCATTCATGTATATAACAAGAATATATACATACCCAAGGTAAGTAAAGTTTCAATACAATTTAAATATTTCATGGTGTACAATTTAAATGATTTCAAATAGGTAATATTATTTTTACAATCTAATTTTTAAATGATTCCTTATATTTTCCGTGGTCAAATATTATAATTTTTCATTTATAAAATCTATATATTTTATTATCCTATGAATATTTTTTGATTTAAATATTTTCCTCCATCATTTATTCTCTTTGTAACTTTAATCGAGAAAATAAAATTTTAAAATAAATGTTGATCATATTTCTTCTCTTGAACGTGTATATTTTTCTTCCATGTCTATATTTTTAAATTTTGTTACCAAAGTTATTTTTATGAAAGAAAATTATTTATTATGTACATTTTATATTATACTTTATTTCTAAAGTGTTTGAATGAAATTTTTCTAATGATATATAATAGTTAAATCTTTAACATTATTTATAAAAGTTCAAAATGAATGTTTCTTTTTAACGTATTCGATGTTAATAGATTTTCATGACACCAAAAACATTGTATATTATTTAAATTCATCTAAATTATTCCAATAAAAATTCATCAATGAAAATTTATTTTTATTGTTTCACTTCCATTTTCAATTATTTTGAAAAATCCTAGATTTTACTACAAAATCTATATAAGTAAGAAATTGTTGAAAATATCTCATCTCTTGATTGATTTTATAGTCATTATAATTTTAATGAAAAGTTTAATTTATTGTAATTATATTTAATTAGATAATACTTATCTCTTGCATATCCATATTATTTGTATCATGTATATTCTTATTTCCTTAACTATATACCATTTCTACATATGGTGTTTTGCAATGAATTTTATTTGATTTATAGGGGGAATAATGATATTTCATATTCATAAATCAATATTTTTTTTTGACATGGAATGTTGTTTAAGAATTAAATTTATCAATAAGTATATGAGGAAGGCATTGGGCATGCTGTTATAGGTGGGGCCTAGTAATTGATATCCCTTCGATTCATCAATATGAATGCTGATGCAAACCAATTGGCTAACCTTACTAAATAGGGTTTTCATTCATTGAGAATTCAGTAATTATTATCCATAGTATTATTACACTGAAATTATCAATGAATGCATTTCATGATCAATTTATTGATTAAATGTAATTATTTTATAGTGATTTACCTTTTCGTATTGATTATTCCATATTTACTCATGAAATATACCACAAAATGACACCCTTACTAACTAATAATGTTCTCCATTATTTTTTCCCATTACCTATGATGTGGAGATGAAATATTTTGATGAGTTTTAAGGACAAAAAATTTTCACTATTACTATGTTTTAAATTTAATTTCCAATATTAAATTGGAATCATCTTTTTATATGGTTCTTCAAGACTACTAAATTGATCGATCTTTAAAGATAAGTTATCTTTCATCATATGAAAATATAATAAAATATACATTGAAGTTAGGTTACTAGAGTTCGGGTTATTATAGTTAGTTCAAATAAAGGTTAGTACAAACCATTGTAAATATATTTATGAAAACATGGATTATATAATATGACCTTATAATAGATTATGAGGATATGTATAAGTATAGTAAAATGTTAAAATGTTTTTGTGTATAATATATATATTTTTTCAACAAAATAAATCCATGTATATATAGTAGAAAGTCAATATAGTTGTGGAATATATTCACCTAGGGGTAATAACTCTGAATGTAGGATATCAAGTATTAACTCGATCATCATCAGTGCATGATGAGTCGGAAAAAAACTACACACATAGATACAACTTCTCATGGGATATGATTTGGCTGATTCACACAACCTTTTTGAACCATTATAAACTATTTGAAAATATATATTTTTTTATTTCAGGATACTCCCAAAGAAAACATGTTTATGATTTATATATTAACTATTCTTAAATTTTCTATTTATGTTACATTTTATATCAGATTTAGAATGTTATACTCTAATTTAAAAATCAAACTGTTTCAAGCTAATACAGTATATTCTATTTTTTATAAACAGATCCTGGTGGAGGGAATGGTATCAATACTCATGGCCAACTTAGAGATTTCCCTACTAAGAAATATAGTACAACTGGTGTTAGAGTCGAGGAGATAATGGCTATATTGGGGAACCTAACCCAGGCTATGACTTATAATATTTAAAATATGTATTAACATGATGTTCCATGACATAATACAAATACATTGGATCATTTCATGCAATATAATCCTCGATCATTTAGTGAAACTACTAATCCCTGTGTAGTTGTGCAATGAATTATAATGCTAGAAAATATTTTTCTATCCTTAGAATAAAATGAAATAGAAATTTTTATAGTGAAAGAGTATTGAATTTAAGTTGATTCTGATCAATGGTGGAAATTTATTCATAATACTAGGTAGGAATAAGAAATAGAACACATGTAATAGAGATCCTTCAATGTAACATTCTTTGATAAATATTTATATCATGAACAATGATATAAATTGAAGAGAGTATACCTCATATTTAAGAAAAAGGAGGAGGAAATTGGTTCAATTCATAGAATTACATTCCCAACACTAGAGAGATATGCTACAAATTACACATGTATTCCCAAAATTAAAATTGAAAATTTATTTTAAGAGGTTAATATAAGCCTCATAAGAGAAACAATTTTTCAAAAAAATCCATATTTGATGAAATATTATTATGAGACATCAATATCGAGAAATGATTTTCAAAATAATATATATTGAATGGAAATTTAGGGAATACGAGGTTGGATGAGCACAATGAAAAAATAAATAGGTCCAAAAATAATAAGGGAATGAATTAATTTCCATCTCCTAGAAATAGTGGACAGAAACATATTGGAAATGATTAAAGGGAATGGGAGTTTGTTACAAGTGTAGAGATATGGGCCACATATCATATGGATTCAATGGAAATAAGAAATCATCTACTATAAAGTGAATCAATTATAGATAAATTAGTTTTATTCTAACCATATCCCATACGTCAAGGGAATCTACCACTGAAGATTCCAATGGGAGAACGCCATGATTATATAGTCACTATTGGAGAGGATGAAGTTATTAATGATATATTGGATGATAATTTAATAATAAAATACAATTTAGTTAACAATTTATTTGATTTTGGATCATCATGTTCTTTTATATCTTCCATGTTTTTCAAGAAAATAAGATATTTTTCAAGAACCTTAAGGAATGAGTATTCAGGAAAGACCCCTTGTGGAAATATTTCTTCAATAAGGATGGGTCAGTAAATTTCCATTATCACACATGGTCATTCCATATTTATATAATTTATTATTATAACTATGATTGAATTTTATATAATCATTTTTATGAAGTGAATTTAAAAATATAACGAATTTTTTTCCCAAAGAAGGGGATTATGATTCTTAATAAAGATGCAGTATCCATTACATTTAGATGGGATACTTAATCATATAGGTCATGTCTAGAACCACTAGAAGTAGTTCTTCTGAGTGATATTCTTAGGGAATAATTGTATATTTCATTTATGGATGGGAAATTTAACCTTCAAATTAAAGATGCCACAATTGTACAAGAATACATTTATTTATTTACAAAAAAAATTATATGAACATCCATAAGATATTGAAGTTGATATTTTCATTCATGTAATCAATGATTAAATAACAATATGAAAGACACCATATAGAATTTACATAGTAGAATTACTTGAGATAATTAAACAACTATAATATTTTTGTGGTTATGGATTTATTTGACCAACTGTTTCATCATGGGGTTCTCACATTCTTTTTTTATGACAAAAAATGGAACTTGGAAGTTATTAATTTATTATAGGAAAATAAATTCTATTATAATAAATAACAAGTATCATCTCCCTCATAATGATGACTTATTTTATCAACATCATAAAGCTCAATATTTTTCAATGATTGAACTTTATTTTGGGTATCATTAATTATGATTAAAGTGGAAATATATTACAAAGAAAAAACATATGTATGGGTTATAGAAATTATGATTTTATAGTAATACCATTTAGATTGACTAATGAATCCATATAATATGCATGAAAGATCATAATATTTTTTTTGTGACATTTATTGAGGATATTTTTTTGTAACCTAAAAGTTATGAGGACTATAAAATCACTTACAAATCATTATTGAGTCTTTCAAAGGAAAAGAGTTATATGGAAAATTTAGTAAGTGCGAATTATAGCTTTTGAGTGTTTAGTTTCGGGGATATATTTTCTCAAAGGATGAAATCTCATTTGATCATTTGAGGAAAATGGAAGTCACAGAATGGAGTACATTGATGAACATAACTAAGGTATATAGTTTCTTTATATTGAAAGGCCACAATTGAAAATTTGTCCAATTTTTTTTTAATGGATAGCCAGTTAAAAAATCTTACATGTAAAGGGGTTATTTTCACATGGATAGAGGAGTATAAATAATGTTATGATGAATTAAAGAGGTTATTTTTTAATTATTTTATATTAAATATTCCATCCGAAAGCATAGGATTAGTGATATATAGTAATATATCAAAGAAAGGACAAAAGTATGTCCTTATATTGTATAATAATGTTATTTCCTATGAATCAAGGTAGTTAAAGACTCATGAATATTATTATCCAACCCATGACCTTGAGTTGGAGTCTGTAATAATTTCATTCAATATATGGAGGAATTATGTGTATGGTTAATGATGTATGATATTAAAAGATCATATGATTTAGAAATACATATTTTTATAGAAACATATCAACAAGAGGACACGATGATGGCTCGAGCAACACAAATATTATGATTTCTCAATACACGACCACCAATGGAAGAAAAATAAGGTATCAGATGGATTGAGCATGAAAGATCATAGATTCATGCCCAAAATATGTATTGATAGTGATTTTTTGTTTAAGGACTTATTAAAAATGGATATTAGAGTTATTATGGAAGGGGAAACATCACTCCTTTTCAAATGATTGCTAAACCATTAGTATTAGAAATGATAAATTGTTCTCAACCTAATAATTATAATTTTCAAAATAAATTTCATGAATGATGGAAAATTAGATAAATTATTTTATAGAGATGGTGTTATGAAATTTATAAAGACAATATGTGTTGAATTTATAGTTGACATATGAATTAAATAATTAGATAATTCACATAGCATTAATTTATTTATACACCACATAATCCCCAAGATGTGTATGGATTGAAAAAACCATTTTTTCGGATAATATAACGTTGTAAATTGTTGATTATGTATCAAGATGATTATTTTTTCAACATGTAATGGATGGTTAAAAATAACTTAAGGTATTCATGAATCCAATATGTATTCTTATGTGCAAATGGAATAATATCACAATGGAATTTTTCATTGTATCTCCATATTCTGTTAGAAAAAATGACACTACGTGTGTTATTATTGACCACCTTACCAAATATACAAATTTATTCACTATATGTTATGATTTAACTCTTGATAATGTTATATGAATCTATATTAATGAATTTATAATACATCACGGTGTACCTCCTTCAATTATGTTTTTTCTTGATCCATACATAACATTGAAATTATAAAAAATTCTTCATAAGGCTCTTGATACCTGTTTTATTTGACCACTATCTATATCCTAAAATTATTCGAGGGTCTAAAAGGAATATTCAAACATTAGAAAAAATTTAGAGACCTTTATCAATTAACATTCGTGGTTTTTGTGATCATTATTTACATTTGGTAGAGTTTTCCAATAAAAAATTCCTTACATTAAAGTATTCAAATGGTGATGTTTAAGCATTATATTTCCTGATATTTTGTACTAAAACTTGTTAAGATGAAGCTGGTGAAAGGAATCTTATGCACCCATAAATATTTGGAGAAAAAATTGGGAAGTTAAATACTACAATGATCATAATTAATTAAGATCAAAGTGCACATAAGTTATGTGACAATAATCAAAGGAATGCTTTTTAATTTTAAGTAGGAGAACACATTTCCTCCAAAGTATCTCCATGGAAGGGTATTATAAGGCTAATTAAGATAAAAACTGAGTCATAGGTACATCAGAACATTTGAAATTATATAATGAAAGAGATTTGAGGATTTATATTTATAAATTCTACTAATCAACTATAAATTAAATGACATGTTCCATATATCATTATTAATGAAGTGTATGGTAGACCCAGTGCATTTTCATTCCTATAAAGAAATAGAATTTGAACCTGATATATATTACAATGAAGATCCTATAAATATTCATGAAAATAAAGATTATATAACACATAATTATCTGACTCAACTAGTAAAGTTACTTTTTATATATCATAAAATAGATTAAAAAATGTTGAATCATTGGTAAGTGATGAATAATAACAACCCTCATTTTTTTAGAAATTAACATCTATGAAAATTTCTAAGAAAAATATTTAGAAAGGGTAATGAATGTAATACCTACATTTAAATTATATATTGTGATTTTTTTTGTGAAATTATTGTACAATTAAAATTTAAATATTTCATTGGAATAATATTTAATTTTATATTATTTATATTGATCTTAATCATACTATTTCCAAATAATCCTCAAATGAAATTTTGAAAATTTTACATAAAAATATGATTTCATGAATAATTTAAAATATATTGTTTAAATAATACTCCATTAATTTATAATAATTAGGTATAATATATATAATTTACCATTTATTTATTATTAATTTAATATAAATAAATATAACTTTATTTGGATGTTAAATTGACTATTTTTCATAAAACTATTTTTTATGATTAATGTTTTGTAATTTTAATTAAATAATGTCATATCTAGTAATGATTTATATAATTATAATTATACATTATATATATAACTATATGAATTTAAATTCATATAATTATGTTTAATATTTTTAGAGTTAATGTATGATTATCTAATGATTGAAAAATACATTTTCATGAAAACCCATTTTCATCAATTTTGCAGGTTTATTATTAAATTAATTTGAACCAATTATAATAATTGAATTTCATAAAGTTGTGTCAATATTTTTAATCATAATTTTTAATTTTTTAATGATTTCAAATTCATTTTTTTATCATTTTGAACAATAAAACTATAACGATTGGTCACCACAGTTAAGGTCAAAATAGATTAATGAGTCATTAAACTAAATTGATAAGGGTTAAAATATTTCAAAAACTTATATAAATAAAATTTTATGAAGTTATTATAACCCTATAATATCTCAGCTTATAAATATACTCATTAAGAAGCCACTTTTCCAAGACAGTGACTTAATTATATTTTAAAACCTTGAAAATAGTAAAGTGTGAGACCGACCTTCCTTTTAAAGGGGAACCTCATCCCCTCAATTATCCACAAATATTGAGCCATTCAAAACAACAAAAACCTATATACATCACTCTTATACATGTTTATATAGTTTATTTATGCAATGGTATTCAAAAAAATACCCACCCAAGGGTCTTTAATAGGAGATCTAACTACTATTTTTCATAGAAGATATTATCATCTTAACGAAACACTTTAATTTTTATTATTATTTTACCAGCTTCAATTATATTCAAAAAATTATAAAATAATAATAATATTATCAACCATAAAATAAGATGTTATTATATTTTTGTAATAATTATTATTCATCACCTTCGCCATCAAATGGGAAACCAAACTGTCACCCTTGAGTACGAAAGACTACTACTTCATAGACCGAAGTAATTTTTCTTCCATCACTGATTCACATTATTTATCATTATTATAATAATAATTAGTATATATAATGCTTATAAATAAGTACTATTCTATGAATTTATTATTTTATTTAATTTTATACACATCCACCCATTAAAAATTGATAATGATTCTCAAGGATAGCTGTGTACTGCCACATCCATAAAGTAATGGGATTTATTTTTCATATATAGTTTTCAGGGATTATTATAAAAATTTATTATATATATATGATATTTATTACATTAATATAATTCTAGATATGATAAATCTATATACTATGGTAAGATCCAAAAATCCTACGATGAATCATTCTTGATAAAACAAAATATCCAACACTCTAAAAGAAAATTATAGTGAAATACTATTAAAAAATGGGTGTTAAGATGTTATGAGTGGATCATATATGATTTTATAGACATGTATTTTTTCTAGTTTATAATTATAAAAAATCTAAATATATAATAAATGATGTTAAAGCAACTTCAACTAAGCTCAACCATGAGGTAAGGTATTTCATATTAATTTACATACTATTGAGTCAAATTTTGTATTAAAAACCTATTTTTTATGTGTTATATATACTTTATACATTATGTATATAAATTGAATATATATTTATTCAAGGTAATTAATGTCTCAGTTCTAGTTTAATATTTCTTGGATTTATAATTTAAAAGTTACAAAAGAGGTCAGAATTTATTCTATGATGCCATTTTTTGGGATTGAATATATTTTTATTGAATAATTGTGACAATATATCGTTTAGAAACGTTATATATTTTCCCATCCTCTAGATATTTAATTATTCTTCATATTTATCTTCAAAATTTTCCTCTCCTTTTTACTTTAATAAAACAAATAATAGTTTAAAAGAAAATTTGATCTTATTTTATTTTTGATCTGGTATAGTTTTCTTCAAAGCCCATTTTTTTGAAAATTATTTTACAAAATTCATATTTATTTTGTGAAATGATTTATATTTTATTTTATACTTGAATTCCTAAAATGTTTTAATGTAATCCTTATAATATTTTCCAAATGTAGTAATTTTTAATTTATTTATAAAACATCAGAAGGAATGATTCATTTGAACATATATAGAATTAATGGTTATTCCTCAAAAAATAACCACTTTACACTATTTGTCTTCTTATTTAGGTTTATATTTGTTCTAAAAATAAAAATATTTAATGAAAATTAATTTTAAAATATTAATTTCCATTTTTATTCTATTCCTCTATAGACATGATTTTACTACAAAATCTATATTTATGATGAGTTGATAGTCACATCTTACTTTTTGATTGATTTTATAGTCATTGAAATTCTAACCAAACAATAAATTTCTTGTGATAATATTTCATTGGATGATAATTTTTTTGATATTCCAATAATTTTTCTCATAGATAAATTTATTTCCAAAACTGTATACCATTTCTATATATATATATATATATATATATTGTTTTACTATGAATGTTATTTTGTCGACTAGAAAAGATTTTATATTCTTTATTCTTTACTCAATATGAATATTTTTTGATAAGGAATATTATTTTTTAATTAAAAAGGTAATTCAATATATATAGAATTAATTTTAAATGATGTTATCAGTTGGGCCCGATTATATATAGCTCCTAAATGAATCAACATGTATCATGAGAAAAACTAGCCATCCGTCCTTATTAAATTTTATTTTTCTATAAGTATCAAATATTTGAAAATATCCTGGCATAAGGCCTTGATCAAGAAGTCCAACGTTATGAATTTTCTTCATTTATAATTTATTTATTAATATCAATGATATTATTACATTTATATTATCCATGTATGCATATCGTTTTCATGTTATTTATTAAATGGAATGTGTTTTTAATTATCTACTTTTACATGTTGATTATTCCTTAATTACTAATGGTGGATTATGTTATAAATTACTCTTACTGGTCATTTGAGATCATGACTAATTATATTTTCCTTTCCCTAGGATACAAATATTGAATATTTGAATGAATTTTTCGATTTTATAACATTTACTTCTACTATATTCTATATATTTTTTTCAATGTAAAATGGGAATCAAATGTGTATATGTTTTTTCAAGACTACTAAACTAATAAGTCCTCTAGGATGCGATCCCTTGTATCTTATGTCAAAATAATAATGTAGAATTTAGCTATCTATTATAAGAGTTGGGTTCTTATAATAATCATTATAAGATTTAATGGTAATAATCAACTAAATTAATTACAATATATTATTGATTAATATCTAAAAAATAATGTCTTTTAAAGAATAATTAATAAAATATATTGTATTTCACGTCAATAAATTAAATTTGTTAAAATTATACTTTAATATTTAATATTTATATTTTTAAATATATAAGTAAACATTAAATTATTTTTAAATTTATATAAATTAAGATTAATGACACTTGTTGTTTAATAAGGTCATTTTTAAATCACTTTTCATTACAAATTGTGTGTTCAATTACATGTAAAATTTATAATTTTTTTATTTTTAAAATGAAAACATTAAAATCATTTTTTTGTTAAATTTTTTAATATTTTCATTGGATGAATTATTGATATTTTTCTAAAATAATTGTTTTTATGTGAATTGTGAGAAAATACAGATTTTACTAATACTATCAATTATATGACTTAAAATGAATTTAATCCCTTTATCTATACTATTATATATTTTTTATTAGAAATAAATCATTTTAAAATAATTTTTTCAATTTAAAAGACTATTGTCTAATGTTTTAGGAACACCAGTAATATCTTACTAAAAAAGTATCATTATTCACTTATATTAAAAATTAATTGTCATCAGTTATAGAAATAAAATATAGAAAATAAATTTGTTATTTCAGATCAAAATTTTCATATTATACATCTAATATCATTTTTAGGAAAAAAATTACGAATTCTAAAAATAATGTCAATGACTATGATAATGGTGAAAGAGTTGTTTTTGAAATAATTTTTTATTAATGTTGTGTCATTTTTATCTAAAAAAAATAAATTGGTATATTTTATACAATATTTTTCATGATATTTTTATATATGTGTAAAAATATATTATCACTCATCCAATTGATAATCAATGCTAAATAATATTTCTAAGAGTAAATTGTAACAAAAACATTTTTCTACATAAAGGTTTTCTATATTAAATGATTTATTTTAAAAATTAATTTTAACTTATTTAGAAATTTAATTACCCTATATGGATCCTAAATTTAGTTTTATAACAGAGAAATATTATTATAAATGTTACCTTGTATATGTAATAAAATTTAATCTACTAGGGTAAAAACCAGATGCTCGGATAAAAACGAAAATTGTAAAATGTAAAATAGAAGTGTTAAAATGATTTAAAAGTATTTAAAACATATGAAATAATGTGTGGTGGAGGATTAATAGAACTTATCTCACCCTAAAATTCATTATTTTACACTTTTGGAACCATTTTCCCTTGAATAGTGGTATCCCATTATCGAAAAATAAAAGGTGTTAACAAAAGCTCCCTTTTCTTCACTTATAAAAGGGGAACAATTCCAACCCTTCATATCACACCCATTCCAATTTATTCTAGAAACTCATCCATTTAGAAACATCTAGAATCATAAGTCATGTTCATAAGCTTATGGTCTGAATAAATTATCAAAGGTACTTAATTTCAAAGGAGATATTCAACAAGAACATTCAAGGTACCAAAGTGAGTAAAACATACTCTTACCAATTATTCTTAATAGTTATCTTCCAAAAAAACTAATAACACTATGAAATATTTAGCTCAATATAATTAGTATGATTTTGTGTTATTATATTAATTATATAACCATCATTTTTTCAATTCAATCCACTTAGAAAAACAACATAATGATAACTATGAGTTGTACAGACTACCACCTCTACAAAGTAACATTTTTTCATATTGATTTTCATAATTTATCTAAAACGCATAAAATAAAATTTGATAACATTGAAAAAAAAACAATTTCATTATTATTCTGTTTTAATTATATTATAATATCTATTAACCATACTGGCCCATTGAAATATAGAGTGTTCATGTTTAGGGTAGGTTTATCCACATACTTGAACAATTCTATTAAAATATATAAAATATGACTATGGTAGAATAAATAATATATTTATTATATGTTAATAATAATTTCATCATTGTTTTATGGTTTTTCAAAGGGTATATTATATATTTAACTTATTAATAAAATATAATCTTCAATCTCTAAAATTACGAAATAAGCCGTTACAAATTCAACTTTCACACAAGCATAAGAAAAAATTATATAATAAATGAATTTAATATAATAACTAATGGACCATATTAAAATAAATTTTGATTAATAAGTTTCATAATTAGGTATATGAAAAATTAATATGTTTATTTATGAATGTAGGTGCATGAAATGAATAAACCATTAATAATAGAGGGGTTATTGTGTCAAATTTAATTTCATGATAACTATTTATTATTAATAATCATGTTTTAATTGTAAATGTATGCACACATACCTTTTAATATTTTTTTTATGATTCTATAATTCTACATGGTATTTAATGTTTCATTTGAAATAATATCCTTCACGGGTTTTCATTCAAATATTTATGTTGTTGTAAGGTTTTATTCAACTATATTTATGATACATTGGGCCGTAGTCTTTATTTCTTGAATATAATTTTCAATCCATACCATGTCCTGCAATTTCCCCAATTATATTTAGTATTTCCTATTTATATATGGTGAAATTATATCCCATCATAAATAACTACTTATGATTTTATTTTATTATCAAATCACTTTTAAGGAGCATTTGATAATCCACCAGAACCAGCAAAACAACCAAAATAAACATCATAGAAAAAATAGATAAATTACAGGTTCCACTTCTCCCCACCAGCAATATCAAGTTAAAGTCCTCCACCAAAGCATGAGCACTCAAAAAACATTCTCGTACAAATATGCACGGACATAGAACCAATGGCCAATCTATACCCTCTCATTCTTTCACTCCAACTTCCATGAAAATGTGGGAGCCTCATGCTCTGAACCCCATATGAAGTAGAACCAGGTAACAAGATAGAAATGGAAAACCCAATTTCTCCTCGAAACACATAGACTGATAATAAAATAACCCATTTAAAATTCTGTAATTAAAGGTACAATCCAAACATTATCCAGAAATGTATTAAGAAGAATCATTGAAGACAAAATTAATTTTTCCAGAAACCATATCTCTAAACAACATTCATGATATAGAAGTTACCTTGGTGTGCATATCTCCACTTAACAGGTCTTCAAAATCAAAGGACAACTTATCCTATACATGTATATGCTCCTCAATACTGATCATCCCCTTATTAAATATCCATACCAGAATCGTGCCCTATTTGAAATCCCATGAATATTGCTCCTCAATGAGATTCAATTCAGTGAATTGACCCATCATCATGGCTGCTTCCTCATTAGAGGGATTGAGAAATAATATATGCTCTGTCACATCATCATCTGAACTCAGAATCAAATCCAATAAAAAATTTAGTTTACCAGATGGTTTTAGTTGACCCATGGCCTCTTTGTCCATCTTATCCTCTTTATTATTTCTTGCTGACCGAGTCTTCAATGGAGGTGTCAAGGAGTAGTAGTCCTTCATTCCCTTTCACCTCGTGTTACTCCTATCAGTCCTCAGACTGATTTTACCTACAGAAATATTCTTACTGGTTTCAATGGTTTCCTCCACCCTGACCCCATTTTAGAATTCTTGGTCTTCATGGTCATTGTTTAGACCTTCTATACTAAGGCCTTCAAAAAATTTCTCACATGTATAGATTAATAGTTCCTTGATCGAAGCTCCCATCTACTGAAAATTGAGTTATGGTCATCCTCATCCTGTGAAGACTCATGATTTCCCTATTTTAAGACCCCACTGCCCCTGGCCACCTCCACCCAGGGAGCACCACCAAGATGCTCTTCATCACCTACCACTTGAGTCACAACTACACAACCAAAATCTTGTCTTCCATCACTCTGAGTAACCTCAAACTCAACATTCCTCCTATTATAGGAGGGTGGAACCTCACTATCATATCCAATTACCTTCCTCAATCCCTCGCTACCCGCACTGAGTACCTCAATAGAGAATTGCTCATTATTGTCTGCCTTGGGGGACATATTACCTCTACTAACTGTAACCTATGGGATCGAGTCTTCCACTGCTCTGGATGATTCGACCACATACTTTCTAGAGATACACACCTCTCCCACAATAATGTTTTTCCAAACCACCTTACCCCCATTCGAAGCACTTTCCAAGCTACCATCTATCTATTAGACCATAAAAAAAACATTCATAATGATCCTCCCCAATCCGCAGCGACAGAAAATACTATCTTCTACCTACAAAGACAACCGTTTTTATTGGTCAAGCTTTCACACGGACCTTTAGATCATTACCTTTTTTGATAACTTCCATCCTTTTTGCATATTGAGATCCCCGACCCCAAACATCCATCGAATGGGGAGGGATACCCTTATGGAAAACCTCAGCAGCATGACCCAACTGATTGCATAAAGAGCAGAAATCTGTCAATTTCTCTTAGATCACCCAATGTTTGCACCTATATTCCTCACTGATCGTAATCTATAAATAATTTAAAGGAGGCAAGGAGAATCCAATTCCACAAAAACTAGTGGATTAACTGAATGACAAATAGCCTCAGTGCAGCTATACGAGCACAAAAACCTACCAACTAGATTACCAAGCATGCTAATAACAACAGGTTTCTGAAATGGAAAATTAAGGATGAGGAAACTTACCCAAACCAAAGTTGACAGAAAATTACATTTCATATGAAATTCGAAGGACAAGTGGAAGATGATTAATCAGAACCTGTTGAAACTTTATGGAGTACTCGGCTAGGCCCTGATGAGGTATGCTTCTGATTCATATCGAATCACGATGTGGTTCCTGTCATGCAAGCCAACAATAGAACTTTCATGGAAATCCTAGGAGAAGAAGATAAACCTATCGAACTCATCCACCAAAGGCCTCATGATCTTAAAGCGAGCAACCAACGTGAGATTCAAGAGGGTAGAGGTTTCCGTTAATTAAGCAGTCTAGATCTGAAGATTTGGAATGTCGTCAAGGTGGTCCGGAACATTATGGCATAACGAGGCATCCAAGAAAGGAGGAAGGAAATTTGGATTGGTGAAGTGGTTAAAATAATACCCATCCCTCCCAATGGGAAACAAAGATACCTCCCCTAATGAGGGGAGAGGGGCCAGCGTTGGGGCCACCATCATCATTGAGGGGGGAGAAGCTGGCGCTAGGGCCGTGATCGCCTTCCTAGTAAAAATATAGAAATAACATTCTCAATAACGAGTTCTACGATAAAATTATTACAAAAATAAAATAATAAAACTAATAGTAAATAATCCAATTCTTTCCAATGAAAGTTTTCTTCCATGTATATAATTTTTCGCAAAAATGTTTTCCTCTATTTTTATGAACCAAAATATGGGTTATTTAATGTGACCCTCTTACTTATCACCACCACTTTTCAAATAGAAATGTTATTTTTCTATTTATCATTTGGGTTTCCTATAAATTTATTTGTGAGTTCTTAATGATTTTATGAATTAGGGATATATTTCTAATATACCACTCCACATTTTCTCTATAAAATGACCATTCATTTTTTAAGACTCAATTTTTAGGTATTTTTTAAAAAGTAATGTTTTAATATATCAAAAAACGTCCTTCAGTCCATTTTTTCAAATTTATGTTTGAAATTAATGTAAAACTATTTCCCTTATACTTTCTTTATAAAATAATAAAAATGATTTATTTTTAAAACCTTTTAATAAGAACATATTTCCCAATTTTTTAAAATTATTTAAATTTTTCTAGTTTATTAAAAATTAAATCATTTTACCACTATTATATGAGTTTTATATTAAAGGGTTTTCATGTAAAAGGTTAATTTTTAGTATTCTTTTAAAAGTGAAATTCTACCACTCTTCTAAAATTATTTCTCATCACCAAATTTATACATTTCATATATTTTCAAAAATAAGAAACACTAATTTCCTATAATATAAATTATCAACTTATACCTTGTTCATTCCTAATCATATTTAATTTATAGACATTATTTTTTATCCAGGGCCATTCCTCTAGGAGTACGATGTTTTTATTTCATTTTTATAAAGGGTGTTCAAAAAGGTACTATAAATTGATTGAATTTTGAAAGTAATAATATAACTATATACCCTTTATCTTTATGGTTTAAATACCACATGATTCATTATCTTTATTAAATGATATTTAGCTTGAATATTACTTAATATAATTGGGCACCAATTTATTTTCATTGGGTATATCATGATATTATTTTTAATGAAATTATAAATGATTTCTTATGTGAATCTATTTAAAAGGGTTTTGAAACCCATTATATTTTTATGGATTCTCTATATGTGATGAGTGAAACCCATTTTCTCCATATAGTTTATTTATGACATGATGAAGGGTGATTTTATATTCCATGAATATTTATGGATGAATATAGGTTGGGTACTATATCATGATTAAATTCAGTGATTTATGTTTTATATCTCATGATATAATGTAACACAAAACTTTTGTAATATAATCACAAAAATAGTGTGAATCTTCTTTGATATTCCCACAAACTAAATAGTGATCCTTCTTTGATAATCGAACAAAAAAGTGTGATATTTCTTAAAAATACTCACAAACTACATTGTGGGTCTTTTTGGATATGATCATAATGTTATGACACCATATTCTTGTGTTAGTATAATAGAATTATGCTTATTTTCATAAATATGTTATGATCTCTGGGATTATGTTTATTGACTCATGTATCCATACTCTCGTGATTAATTTATCATGATAGGAAAAACAAATTTTCTTGAATAATTATTTATGAAATACAAATTGATGGGTATTGTTTTCTTATGTAATGTAATTATACCCATATTCTCACATTAAGCTCAATTATTAAATTTTATTTTTCTTTATTATGATTACCCATACTGAGCATATGAGCTCTACCCTTTCGTATGTTTCCTTTTTTCCATGGTTATGAAGAAGAGTAATACATATTGTTTTTTAGAAGACTGTCCTGGGTATAGATTTTGTGGGAAATTTTGAAGAATTTTTTATTAGTTAAGGAGTTTTTTATATGGTGTGAACAATTTCCATTATTTGAACACATGATTTTTGTTAGTTTTTCCCTGATTATATGCAACAATAAACCTAAAAGGTCTTTATAAGATATTTTAATTCAAATTTTTATCTAAGTCATGCAATTGAGGTGGTCATGCCAATGGGTTGTTATATTTGTTTCAGACCAGGTTTAGAGAAATTTAGATGTTATAATATAAATTATAGATAATTTAATTGAGGATATGTTATGGTTGGTCATAATTTCAATAGTGTAGATAATTATTTATCATAGTTGAACTAATATCGAATATTTCAGGAATCAAGATAAGATAAAATTAGTTTAAACCCTAAGGATTGGTATAAAATAAAAGTATAAGTATAGGACATCGTCATTATGTTTAGGTAAGGTGTAGATTATGTTTTTATATAAGAAATTCCATATTTGTCTGAGTACTACGATGTGGTTCTATTTTGGGATGAAATTTACCTAGGGGTAATCAACACAAAAAGGATTGCAGAGTATTGAATCGATCTTCACTCTACTGTATGATGTGTGGGCCTAATAATACACACATATCCAGATAATATTATGGTATATTCATTAGACAACCAAATTCTCTTTACAATACATTTTAATAGATTAATTCCCAAATTACCCTATGGTGTCAGGATAATATGTATAAGATATCCATCATAAAGAAGAATATATTTAAATAAAAAAAAATTCAATGTATGAAATAATGGTTTCAATAGTTAAGAAATATTTTCATTGAGTTTTCATATTGATAGGAATATTTAATAATATTTTATTGAAAAAAAAATTGGGTTATCATATTTGGTTGAAATAAGATCAAAAAAATGACACTGACAATGGTATAAATCTTGAAACCATTATCTTTGATAATAGAATATGGTATTATACTTTAATGGTTTATAATTTTAGTATTTTATTGATAAGATAGAAAATGTGATTTTCCAAGTCATATAGAATATAGTGAGGTTGACATTTAATAGAAATTCAATATTGATACTCATATCTATTTTCATTAATGAGTGATATTTATCAATGATATTATAGTATATTATAACATTTATGTGTATAATACGACACATCAAATAATTTTTCTTCTATAATTTTATTGACATTGTTTGGAAACAAATATTTATTGTAATCAATAAGCATGAAAACCGATTTATTTAATATGGTTATATTTTTGGGGAAATCTATTGAAGAACTCATGATTGAGATATGGAAACCATTTAAATTTAATATACACATGATATTGAGATAATTAAAGTTTGATTAATTTTGAAAAACTATGTCATAAAGTATTTGTATCATTGGAATTGATAATTTATTTAATATATTTTTTTGTAAAGTTCATCACATTTTTAGGATTATGATATATATTTACTAGTGTGAAACATTATAAAATTCTGGTTAATACCATTTTAGGGTTAATGATATAATTAATTTTTGAGAATTATATATGGTTTCAATATAGTTTAATGGAATGAAGATTCATTTTTTTTGGAAATGAATGTTATGCAGAATATATGATTAGGGTAAATGCATTCTTTGGTATAAGGTTGTTTGAATGATTATTGTTATTTGAAGAAATATTAGTAACTTGATATATCCTTAGAGAGTAATATGGATATTATGTTTGTCTTTATATCCTGAATTATGAATATGTTAAGAATACTATCACCTACTTTCATGAATGATTAACAAATAAAATTGTGAGAAATCAATTTATTTAATGTGGGTAAAATGAAGAAACCTAAAATATTGGATTATTTTAATTAATATTTTTATTAATATCTTTTGACATGAAAAAAAATGAAACACCTAACGAAAAAAATGGGACATTTACAAGAATATTATAATTATGATTAGATAAAAATATAACAATCAATTAAAATAATTACATATAATTATGGATTAATATTTTAAAAAGGATTCATTCTGAAGAACCATTTTAAAAAGGTATTGGGATTTTCCATTATAAACTAAATTGATAATTATTAAAAGTCTATTTTAATATAAAAAATTTATTTCATAAACTAATATTTCACCATTAAATTATTTTAAAATTTATATGAAATAAAATTAGAGACACATGAAGATTAAAATTTTAAATTTTTAAATTGAGCTACTACTTATTATATTGCATATTCTAATAAAAGATAAATTTATAAATGTTATAATTTTAGTTATAAATAATTAACATCATTTTTTAATCCTTCCAATATTATCCATGATTTTTTTGAGATTTTACCAAAATAATTGTTATTTAGGTGAATAGTAAAAAAGAAATATTTTTCAAATACAATCACTTTTATGGATTGAAATTATTTCAAACCCTTAATGTATAAAAAATATATTTTTTAATGTAAATTGAATGAATTAAAAATTCTGTGTTCAATTTATAAAACCCATGATTAATGTTATGGGAACATAAGTAATATTTTACACAAAAAATTATTTTTATACTATTATACAAAATATTATTTTTCATCACTTATAGAAATTAAATATAAAAAATATATTTCATATTTTTCAAAAACATGTTCATATTATACTATAAATATCATTTTTAGTCATAAAAGTATAATTACCTGGTTAAATGTTAATGACCATTATAACTGTGAAAGGATTGGTTTGAAAGAGTTAGTTAGTCAATGTAGTATAATTGTTATCTAATATATTAAATGTTTATATTTTATATGATTACATTGATGTTGTTTTTAAACATATAAAACATGTTTTCACCCATAAAATTGGTAATAAAAACTAAATGAGATTACGAACATTTAATGGTAAAAAAATTCAACAATTGTTTTATATATTAAATGTTTTAATTTAAAATATAATTTTCCCAAATTTAAAATTTTTAATTATAATATATAGATAAAACATTTAAATTTATTGTAATTACCTGGACATAAACAATTCATATTCTAGTTATTTTAAAACTAGAAATCACCTTATTTTCTAAAGTATCTTTTAGGTTTAGAGTTTTAGAGATCTATGAAAACAATTAAAATATATCATATTAATTTATAAGAAGACTCTTATACTCAGTATCCACTTTTTTCATAGATGAAAACCATTTTAAAAATAAAATATTTATTCTCTTCATGTAAAATCTTCACAATTTTTCTCTTACACTCATTCTTGTCTATATTCTTAATTAAATACAATAAAAAAATTTTAAACATGGGATGAGAAAAAAATCCTAGTAAGGGACATAATAGAAGAAAAATTTTTAGTCCAACTAAAATCCATAAATAAATATCATAAAAACATACAATTCTATAACTAAAAAAGGAATAATATTTTCCAAATTATCAATAATATTCCTCTTGAAAATCAATATTTTTTTTAAAAACAATGAGAATAAATATGAAATATAAGTAGGTAACATGGGACATAATTCCTTAAATAACTCTAATAAATGTAATAATCAAATGGTCTACCAACATCTCTAGAGTACCCAATACATCAGAGAGCTATACTGGGGTTCACCCGTCATATCTTGAGCAATAATGGGGCTCAACTCAAAATATATTGAGCTATAATGGGGAAGAACTTTTATATATTGATATATAGTGAGGATAAAACATTAATATGATGGTATATAATGGAATAAACCCATAATAAACCGTTTCTAGGAATGATAATATAATCATAACTCATAAAATACCTCATTATAATAAAAATCTTGGAAGAAAATGAACTTTTCATTTTGAAATTACTAATTCTGAAAAACCACACTCATAAAAAGAAACGGATTTTCTTTGAAATTAACCATTAATATGTAAGGTAATATTAAAAATATTAATTTGACATGATGGTATGAAAATCCAATCATGCCTTATAAGTTTAAAAACATTCCATCTGTTTTTATTGAGAAAGGCATGAAAACTATTTTGTAAAACTAAAAATATAATTTAAAAAAATTTAAAATTAAAAAATGAGAATAAATGACCTAAGGAAATTATTTTATAATATTAATTAAATTTTTGGAAATAATTTTATAAAAAATTGACATGGATTAAAATGATAGTTTCAATTGTATCTTTAAAAGGACAATTTTTAAAAGAAAGTCCCTTATAAATATTATAGCTTTGAAGTAGGAACTAATAAAACGAAAAAAATATGGGTATATTATAAAAATAAAAATATAATATTTTAAATAAAATATAATATACTAAAAATTAACTTCACACATAATATAAGTATGATGTAATCAAGTAGTAAAAGATTAACCCAACGAATGAAAATTAGGTTAAGAAAATGCTTACATAATGTTTGAATTTCTTGAAAAGTGTTAAAACCTATTGTATAATGGTTTAACGAATTTTATTAACACATTAAAGAATAATATTAATATTTATAATGTCTTATTTCATGTGTTTATAACATATTAGAAAAAATTAATTAATAATATTCCATTAATTTCACTGTTTCGTGTGTTTTTGATCCATGGTATAATGATCGATTCATTTGTGTAAAATTTTGGATGCTCTTGTAAAATTGGATTAATACTTATGATGTTTAATTTTATAGTCTTAATGATATAATATATGTATTAATGGTCTCATATATCATATTTATTTCTTCTATTTGGACAATTAATTAGATTAATTGACTTGGATAAATGGTTTGTTTATTTTGGTGGTTTTCATGAACAACATTAATTAGTTTCATTTTATATAAAATTAGAAGTATATATTAGTTATAGAACATTAAATAGGATATAATATACTTATTAAAATAATATTTAACCAAAATAATAATTTTATGACCATATAAGAAGGCATAAATGTAAAATAAAAAATATTATTCATATAAGAGATTATGAGGTTTAAATTGAACAATAGTTTAATTTATTTGAATAAGAGGAGGTAATAAATGTTATGAATATAAAATATTTCATTATAAACATTAAATTACATTATTTAACTAATTTTGGAATTATTATACCCTTATAGATGAAATAGATGAAGTGAAAGTTGAATAAGAAAAGAAATTAAGAGAGGTTCTTTGAGATAATTACCTTATCAATATAACCTCCTTCAGAGACATTTGGGGACCTTCAATTTTTATTTTTGTGTGACCAGAAGCACCTGTACATGGGTAGAGTCATGAGGGAGTATTGGGAGTATGTTGGAGGAGCTTCATGAATTATTAGGTCGAAATTGGGTGGTGAGGAGTGGTATTAATACTTGATGGGAGGTGGGATTAAGTTATTCAAATAATGAATATTTTATATTTAAAGTCAACCACATTGTGGTGACATTAAATTACTTAAATTTGGAATAAAATTAAAATTTTATATTCTTTTGAGGGTATATAAACAACTAATAAAACCATTAAATTTTGAAAATTTTTCGTGTGTTATCATTTTATCTTTTAACTATAACCCTTGAAACTATTTTATTTATACTAGGATAAATAATTTTTTCCCATGGAAAATTGTTTATCCAAAAAAAATGAAATTTACCTTAAAACATGATTTAGATGTTAGGATTAAAAATAATGAATAAATTTTACATTATTAAATTCAAAAAATTGGAATAATTAGATTAGGAAATAATCCCATAGAAAAATAAAAAAGGAAACTTTTTAAGTGGAACATTCAAATGTTTGAAATGTTTTTATATCCAATTTCAATTTGAGATAGATTAAAATCACCTAAATTAATTTTATTGAGTTAAAATTGATTTAATTTTAATTTAAAACCTATTTATAATATAATTTAACTATATAACTAATTTAAATAAAAACAAATTCAATTAAAATTCAATATTTTTCATTATTCATCCAAAAAAATAAAACATCTGCACAAATTAAAAAAATTAAAATCGAAAATAATTTTGATATTACTGTTTCAAAACAGTTATTTAATTTTTCAAAATAAAATTATAAAAATTTCAAAAATTATTTTTAAAATGGTGCTCCATCAAAAGGAAGAAAAATTTACTTTTAAAAAAAATGTCGTCTTTCTCTCTAAAATAGGTTTTATTATTATATTAAGACTAGAAAACAAATTAAATGATTTTTAAAAAAATATATTTAATATATAACATATAAATATCATTATTTTATTTATTAATAGTGATTAATTTAATTTTTTAAGATAAAATTTCATTATGGGCATACAAATATGATTTTTTATTAAAAAAATTAATTTATATTCACTTATTTTTTATTTTTATTTATAATTAAATGGTAAAAAATGAATTAATTTTATAAACATGATTATCTGATATTTTAATAACATAATTAATCTCATTCATTCCTGAATTTCCACTTTGTAGGTTATAACTATCACATTTAAATAATATTTTTTGTCGTTTACTTATGCTTTATGTGGCATATCTTGATTGATATTAAGCATAGTGTTTCCTGTTAAAATTTCATGTTGTTATATTCCGCTAGAATTTAATAAATTTTTCCTCTAAATTGGAAACTGAGATAAAAAATTTGTGGTTTGAATTTTCAAAACAATTTTGGTTGAAATTTCACATTGAAATATGGGTCAATAAAACCTCAACATAAAAACAGAGAAAAGAATGTATGTAGGTCACCTTATATAAAAATTATATGATTTCATGTTAGAAAATATGTACATGGAAAAAATATATAATTCTCATTGAATGATAGAGAGTGATAGAGAAAATGGTTGTTTGAAAGTTAAAAATCACAAAATCAATCATCCGTGAGAGATTGAAAGGTCATTGATTTCATGATATTCAAAGTAATCAGATAATTTTTTTTCATGAAATAATTAATCTATAGTTGATTAATTGTTTTATGACTTAGAATAAAAACATAATGAAATATAGATACTTGACATGAATATTTTCATCCTTGTTGTCTCTCTACATAATGAGTTCTCAAGTTGTTTTTTCAAACCTTAAGCATCATAATTTACTTCTACGGATAGAAAAATCCCTAAAATTAGAACTACATTTTCCTACCATCTTTATACAATAACCAAATAAAAAATGGATAATATAATATAATACAATTTCCCAAAAATAATAAAAAACCATATGATTAATAACTACATTAATCTCTAAAATTCAATAGTAGTACCCGAAGTTCAACATAGACCATTAAAAAAATCACTAACCTTAAAACTACTCACAAAATTACAGATGAAACTGAAGCCCAAAAATTGTAAGTATTTGATTTCATATACATCCAAGAGAAATTTAATATTTATATTCCTATAATATGATTGGATTTTCACATCTCATACCAAAAAGTATATTCCCTAATAATATTAAAGATATACTGAATGTTTCAATAAATAAAATAAATCATCATAAATCATATATGTTTCTAAAAGATAAATCATCCTTTAATTTCCCAAAAAAAATACCATTGTATTATGGCTACATTTATCATATAACGATCCCAAAATAGTGAACGTCCGCCAAAATAACATTAATAAATTAATCACCAAATAATTTTCTAATAGCATGGAAATATATTAGATAAAATATCTGTTTCCAAAATCAACTTTATTCTTCACACATATAATAGTTTAACTAAAAAAAATTCATGCAAATTAGGACTTCATGTAGCTAGTGGTAGGCGATACACCCTTCTCATCCTTCGGTTTTGGGTTCGATTCCCGCTACCCTATGAGATGCAATGGCACCTATATTAGGGGTTGAAAATTTTAAAAAACAATATTTATACAATACATATAAAATTATTTAAATGTGAAAACCACCTCAAAATGATCTCTATATATTTTAACCTCAATAGTTAGGTTATTACTTTCATTTTTCGGGACAAAAAGTAAGAACCCATAATTTTCGCAAATTCATAGATAATTTAAACTAAAAGGAATTCCAACACCTTTAAACTTATGTCCACTAAAATTAATGGATTTTCTCCTCAAATAAATATTTTAATATTATAAAATTATAGTTTACCTGTACCTTAAAAATTATCACCTATTGAAAATATTTAAACGGTATTTATTTCATCTAAAATATGATTACAAATTTATTAAAACACAAACTACTATAGAAAAATCCATAGGTGTTCCATGATTTCCATAATATATTTAAAGTAACATTATTTCAAAAATATGAAAACTGTATACATAAACACATCCTTTATTTAGCTCCATTCTCAAACCATTAACCATACTTCGCTATCTTATTCCTTAATAAATCATTCCAATAATAAAATATATAAATTATATCATTATGATTCATCAATATCAACCCAAATATGTTTAATACCTAAAACATAAGAAAATAATTCTTAACTTAAATCTGAACATTATGATTTCTTTGATATCCCCTTTATCTTACAACCTGATGGGAAACTTCAAAAAAGTAAATTGTCATGTCCTTTATAAAATTTTACTGTTCGATAGAGATTGAAACATTGAGGCTTTTAAATAAAAGTAAAATTATTCCATGAACCATAAAACATTTGGGCAATAGAAATGGTTTTAGACTAGTCAAAAAGGTTCTTCTAGGTGATTTGAATAATCAAAATGCTATCAAAATCTTTTGGACACGATTTTGAAATAATAGTGATTATACAATAATGCGAAAGGTATTAGATGGTTGCAAAGGACATATTTTCTTATAAATTGGTAAATTATACTTAATAATTAGAAAATAACACCATTAATACAAGAACTATTAATATTACATTTTCTTTTTAATGATAATTCACAAAAAAACTTTGTAATACTTTAACAATTTATTACTTTATACATAAATAAACTAACTCAATGTATCTAATATTGAAAAATACCATTAATCTCTTAGAAATTCACAATTTTAAACCACCTAAGGTGAATATATGACATTGAAATTACAACCATCCTTAATGTTTTAAACCCATGAAAATTTATGTAACACTTAATAAATTTTGTTTAGGGAACATCCTTATCTATAAAGTTTTCTAAACCCATATCTATTACCTACTATAAAAACCCAACCATAGAAAATTTATATTCTAGTTATTCTAATATTAGGAATCACTTTATTTTCTCAAAGATGTTTTAGGTTTAGATTCATGAAGAATTATGAAAACCCTTATAAAGTAAATGTATAAATTAAATTTGTAATCTTACAATCAATATTAACTTTTTTCACCAAAGGAAACCCTTTTAAAAATACAATTTGGTTTATCTTCATGTAAAATATTTAATGTTTTTTCTTTATTATCATCCTTTTCTCTATTCTCCATTAAATCCTTTGAAAAAACTTTTGAAACTGCTGATGAGAACAAAAGATATACGTAAGGGGAAATGTTAGTCCTATGAAAATCCATAAAAACATTTTCATAATAACATACCATTTTATTGGAAAAAATAAATAGTATTTTTAAATTGATAAATAACTTACCTTTTGAAAATCAATATATTTTCTTGAAAAATCATTATAAACCATATCAAATATAAGTTGGTAACTTGTTACATCATTATCTAAATCACTCGTACAAATTTAGTAAACAAACATTCAACTTCTATCATCAGAGTACCCAATGAATTTGAGAGTAATAATGGGGCTCACCTGTCATATCATGAACTATAATAGGGCCCAGATCGTCATATCTTGAACTTTAAAAGTGCTCAACCCTTCATATCATGAGAAATTATAGGTCTTAACCCATTCATTTCATTAAATATAATAGGCTCAACCCATAATAACCAATTTAAAATAACCATAACACAAGCATAACTCATGAAATGTTGCATCATAAAAACAATCTTGATGAAAATGAACTTTTCATTTTGGAATCACTCATTCTAAAAACATATTCTTGTAAAACTAAAGATATAATCTTTTTAATTAACCTGTTAACCATATATTTTAATCCTTAAAATATTAAAGTGACATAATGGAATAAAAATCCACTCATTCCGTATAAGTTAAAAATATTCCTTCCGTTTTTTTGTCAGAAAAGTAAAAAATATATTTTTGAAAATGAATAAATAAATACATTAAAAAATTGTTCAAAATAAAAGATGTGAGTAAATAACATTAAAAATAATTTTAAAATATTAAAAATAATTTTGGAAATAATTTTATTAAACATGTACATGATTGAAAAATAGATTTTCAAGGGTACATATAAATATATAAATTTTAAAAGAAAGTTCCATATACATATCATATCAATGAAGTGGGAATTAATCAAATGAATAAAATATTTAATCTTTAGTAAATCCATATAAAACATGTTTAATTATAATATGATATATTAAAAATTCATTTCACAGATAATATTATCATTAAAAAATCAAGTAGTAGATGTTTAACCCAATGAATGGAAAGTGGGCTAAGAAATCCCTTACCTCACGTTCTACTTTATTAAAATGTGTTAAAACCACCTCTATGATAGTTTAAAAAATTTTATTAACTCATTAAATAAAAATATTGATATTTATAATGCCTTGTTTGAGAATTTTGGAACATCTTATGACCCATTCCTTGTAATATTTCATTAATTTCGTAGTTTGGGGGTGTTTTTTCCTTGGTTTAATGATCGGTTCATTTGTGTAAAATTATGGCTATTCTTGAAAAATTGGATTTAAACACTGAAAGTGGAATGTAATAGTATTAAGGGAATTAAAAAAGTGTTAATGGTCCCATATATCATGTCTATTATACTGCTGTAGGTTTTGACCAGTAAGTCTTTGGAATATTTCAGAAAATATGTCCAATGCTAGACACTGAGTTGGTTCAAGATTCCGAGTCACATGGAGCCTTAGAGGGGAGAATTTAAAAATATAAAAAATATTTTTCCACTCACATGTAGATTCTATTGAAACATGGAAAAAAATCAAAAGTATAGTATTAGATCAGATTTTTGAGTCAACGATTGAGTCCATAACTTTGTGTTTACCCTTGGCGTGACATAAAGTTATCTGTGGGAGTTTTGGTTAGAGGTGAGTTAGAAGGGCGTTAAGTGGTGGATTAATAAAATAAATGATTAATTAATTAATTAACATAAAATATATAACCCTCCCTCTTAATTTATATTTGAATCATGACACAACTAATAGGATTTAACCCCCCATCTTCTCCTCCACACCCTTTTGGAGATGAATAGAAACGAAACCATATCGAAGAAGAGAGGTGCTATTGAGCCCCATTTCCGACACAGATCATTGTCATATTGAGAACCAGCATGATCTATCCATTTTTCTTTACTCAACGCTTCTTCATTTCTCCATCAAGGTAGAATTTTTGGGTTTTGTTCTTGATCCCTATTAGTTATGCATTGTTATACAGTTCTAGATCCCTTTTACAATTTCTATTGATACCTTCTAGGTAGATCTGTGGGTTTTGGGTTAAACCTTGGTGAATCAAGAATTTTTTTAGGTTATTCTTGACACGTGTTACCATATACACAGTGTGTAGTCTATAGAGACATGTCTTGTAGCACTTCCTACTTAAGGAAGATGATAATAGGGGACTACACACCATGTACCATGGTTACACGCCATGTAGTGACCCAAAATGTGTTACCATGGGACATGGATTGAGATAGATGTGTAAGGTTACATGGTCATGTACTAACACAAAACCAATATACAAACTCATGAGTTCTGGCACCTAAAAATGGAAAAACTACATAGTCATGATGCAATTAATCCTAAACATACCATGTAATATGGGATACACTACCTGTAAGGTAAACGGTTTGTCAGTTCATGGAGAAGAGGAACATGACTAGGGCCTCGGTGAAGTGGGAAATTTCAAGTACCATTTCTATATGTTGTGTACCCATACATGGTTTACTAAACTATGTAGATAGGATAAAAATCCAGGTTCTCTAGCGAGCACACACACCATGTGTACCCCACTGCATGTCGTGTATTCCTTGAAGATCTTCTTGTGATCTTCTACCTTATGTATCTCCTTATATAGAATGTGGATTCATGACTTTTAGTATTATATCCTTAGGGGTTTTTCATTTATAGCATGGTGGTGGAACTTGTATATTTTAGTGATATATGAGGGGTGAGAATAGATTATGATGTTTTTGATGCGATGCTTCACTGATACAGTTTTTCAGTGTGGTTCATTCAGAGAGACACTGGGGTCGATATTGTCATATCGCATCAAGGCATGGGTTTACCTTAGCTATTAGCCTTAGTAAAGACATGACTCCCACATTGTGGTAATGTGTTCTTGTACCTTTGGGTATTTGTTTGAGGTTAGTATTACCCTAATGGTTTAGAGGGAGGGTTCCCCTTGATGTTTATTTAGTTGGACAGAGCTCCCCTTCCATGTGAGGGAGTGGTCCATTAATACTTATTTTCTATATATAGTAGGAACTCATGTACTAGACTATGGTGAGGTTATTCTATACATGGATTGAGTACTCCCCTACCATGTGAGGATGTAGGTACTTCAGACGTGACATAATAATTGAGTTTGTAACCCCCTGTCATGTTAGGGGGAAGGTCCTATATCATCAGATTTAGAATTCCCCTGTCATTTCATTGAGTGGGTCCTCCATATATTTTTCCAGAATATTTTGTTCTCCCCTATCATACCAGAGAGTGGGTCCTCTAGTATAAGGTCAGTACTCCATTATCAAATTAGGGTGTAGGTCCCCCATAATAATCAAGATATTAGAGTAGTAATTCCTTACTGAACCAAGGTGTGGGTCCTCTATCCTCTAAGTTACACTCCCATTTAATTCTTTGGTGTGGGTCCTCATATATGGAGTATTACTCCCCTATATCTGATGATGACTGAGGAGTGGGTCCTCAATTGGAGTTATACTCTCTTGTCCTTTGTGTATAGTACAAGGAGCATTCCTCTCTATTAGTTATCTGTGATTCATGGGTAGGAGTTAGTGATCCATCAATAGACTGAGGTGTAGGCCACTCGACTCACGAGATAAAGAGGATTCATAAGTTAGTTTAGGATCTAGTAATCCCTCAACTATAGGGTGGTGGTGAGTTGTGGTTCTGTCCATTCTATCTTGTTAGAGAAGGTGCATGTTGTGCATAGTTTAGAGTAGAGTTCCCTCAACTGTGTGCAGTGGTGATAAGCATTCATCTCAATGTGGGTTCTATTTACCTTGAATTGGGCACACGTTAGGGATGGACAAAACTATAGTCCTAGGAACAAGAGCTAGACTTATTAGGTAATTCTTGAATTAGAATTTTTCTAATATGGGTTTCATCATAGATGGATAAGCTCATGGATTTAGTTCTCCTGGTTTTATGGTACATTAATTTCCTCGATTAATATCATTGGTTGTGGTTATGAGGACGGAACCTCATGAGACATATATTCTGAGAGAAGTATATCTAGTTGTTTTTGGGAGTCTATGTGGTGTTTTTTAATGTAGGGTTTGACACCCCTTGTAGATTGAGATGACTTTTCATGTATTTACGAGGATCTTTAAAGTTTTATTTTGTCTCTAGATTGATTTCCCTATATCTAGGTCTAGTGGACTATTTACTTTTCATTTCCCCTCCTATTTTGGGGTTTTAGGGAACATACTAAGTATTATTACAATCCCACCATTAGAGTATTTTCATGCACATGTTGTGTCTTCTGACGACCAAATTCCTTTTGAAATTTTCCCTGGAAGACTTGAGGTAGGTGGATCATTGATATTTTAACTGAATGAGGTGTTAACTAGAGCTGGGATGAGGGGCGTACCTATAATTTTATTTTACAATGAACCCCACTTTTTCAGTATGTTGGAAGCTTTTACAGTTTTCTTCGGTGGGTGGGGGTTTTAACCTTTATGATTTCAGTACATCTATTATACTCTAGTTGGGGATAGGTGTATGCGTTAAATTTGGTTTCCTTTTTATATCTCTAAAAAGTTTCATCAATGTGTTTGTTGGTGCCTGCATATAGGTACATTGGGAAAATGACTCCCATCTAGGTGATATGCCTACTTAGCACTAGTCACCAGCATATGGTCTATTGGATGTGGGATTGCCGAGTTGAGGCTCAGACCCTGTTGGATCATATCCTGATAGATTGCTATCAGATATTGGTTTCCAATTTGGGGCCACAGTGTAATGATATTGGTTTGGGTTGCATATAAACAATGTTAGGGTGTATCATTTTTGTATCTCCTCCCAGTGGTTACAGTGTTGTTGGAGCAACAAAAATATCCATTCACCAGAACTCTGAAAACATACATTTAGGCTTAGTATGTTAGGGAACTGGTTGGAGGGAAATAAATAGTACATTTATCATATAAGACTGGGTTTTTGTTTGTTTTTCATGTCATTCTTGAGTCAGATCCTCAAACATACTCTCTTTAGTGGTCTGTCTTCATTATTTTTCAAGATAGTTCTATAAAGGCAACCAAATAGATTTCTACATAGTGATTGTGACGAAAATACACCCCATGATGACACTTCATTGTAGGGTACTTGTTTTGAGGGATTACCTCTGTGTGGTCTTCCAGTTTTGCAACCACCCATTGAGTAGCAGGTTGTATATAAAATTTATGCTTGGAATTTACATAGGATTATATCAAGACATGTGTTCCTTTAGAAGTGATTTTTTAGGAAATGGGATGATCTAGACCCCTAGGTAGCTAATGACTGTCTCGAGGTGATCACATATATTTTCTACTTATTTAGGACACCTCTTGATCTAATGGTTGTACTAGTAGTGAGCCTGCTGCATGGTTCTAAAGAGATATGGTAGTGTATGGTGATGAATTCTCATGATGAAGTGACACTAGAATGGGTAGAGTTTAAAACATTCGTCAGGGAAGAGATCTACCCATCCACGTTATGTTCAGTGTGTATCTAAAATCTTTGGCATCTTCGACATGGTAGAATAATTTCGGCTGAGTTTTTGGTCATGTTCGTTGAACTGTCCCATTACTCCATGTACATAGTACAGAATACTCATTTCACATCTTGGACCTAGGATCAAGGAATTCAGATATAAATCAGAAGATTTTTGGTTTCCTTATTCCCTCCCACTTAATTGAGAGTGCTGTAGTGGGCCTTGGGGTTATAAATATTCCTGGTGGAGGGACATGTGTATGTGTCCCGAAGTGGTGGTTTTGGGGATGTGGCATCTGTTGGAGTTGGTAGATGAAAAATGGTAGGATATTAGTTCAAGAGGCATACCCATTCCCTAATTCAGTCACATAGTCCTGTAGCATAGGAGCATCACTAAGGATCTGGTCAATCGTAGGAGAGATAGTGTTACCATTGTGATGGATGGGGACATTTTTTGATATATATTCCAATATAATATGCTACTAAGAGGTATCTAGCAGGTGAGACACCATATATTTAGATGATGTTGGAGCATGGAGTTTATTAAGAAGGCATATGAGGTAGAGGAGATGGTAGAGAATCAGGATGTGGCAGTCAATTTGAGATATTTCCACCACCACCCCCAGAGGGTCCACACCAGGCTCAAGGACCCGGAGGATGTTGATAGGGACATTTGAATTCCATAGATAACATTGACCCTGATTATTTGAGGTTAAATAGAGGTATCACTTATATCTTTTATTCTCTCTACATTAGAATTTGTTAGACATTGTTAGAGGTACTACTTTCTTTCTGCTTCGTGCTTGAGGATTAACCAGGGTGAAACGTGGCATCGATAGAACCCCATGATTGTTTTTACAGATAGAGTACCTAGTAAGACCAAGTGTGTGTTTGTTAATCCCTTTTATTTTCATTACTACCCTCATGTGTTTTTCATCATCTTTTTTCTTGACATTCTTGAGAAGGAACATGGCACAGTTTGGCATATATTTGGACATAGGAGGAAGTGGAACTTTCCACACCGAGATGCATTTTTGTGATGTGACCATGACTAGGTGATAAAATCATTGCTGACCAAAGTTGATAGTATCGAGGATTTGTGTATGATTTTCATAGACCTGTGAATTCAAATGAGGCGGTGAAATAGAGCATCAGATTAGATCATAGACCTACTATTGGATCTTTCCTACTTTACCCATCTACATGGTAGTACATGTGATGGAAGATCCTTTCATAGAACCCCTATAAAGTGGTATAGTTATATGATATAATGTTTCCATATATTGTTTTGGTTTACTATCATCCATAGGCAGTTTGGATGCCACTTATGAGAGTGGCCGTGTTTCTGTTTTTGGGAAGTAGTGTTAAAGGTGGAGTTTCAAAAATAATGGGGGCTAGTAAGAACCAATTCATACACTTGGACATACCTATTTTGTTCAAAGTTACCCTCACGTGCTTAGAATGAATAATGAAATATTATTGAGAAGGTTGAAAAATATTTCATCTAGGAGAGGATGTTCACTATTGGGTTATGAGGAAAAATACATTAGGTTTGTGAGGTGGTGTACCAATGGATCCTAGAAATACATATGGACTTTGGTGCTTGATGTTTTTCACCAGTCACAAATGAAGAGACTTGTGCCACATTTTTGTATGATGTCTCCTATTTGGTGTTATATTCAACAATGATTTTTTCATTGGTGTTTTCCATGTTCATATTTGGATGCAGTAAGGAAATCCTTGGTGAGATCACATGTATGAGAGTCCTTGCTGAGAGCTCAGTTGCATTACTCATACATAGTTTTTAGATATTTGGAAAATAAAATACTTAAGTTGGGAGAATTTAACAAATTAGGTTTTTACCTATTATCGTTTGAAGTAATTTTTAAAATATGTGCAAACCTAAGAACTAGGTCTGTGCGGGATTCCAATGCTCCGAGAGCCTCAGAGCATTAATTTTAAAAATATTAAAAATATTTTTTCATGAATGTGTAGATTCACATGATTGGTGGAATAAATCATAATTGTATTCTAGGATCATATTTATGAGACTTTGGATGAGTCCAGAACATCGTGTTTACCCTAGGTGTGACATAATGTTTTCCACACTATGAGTTTTGGGAAGAGGCAAGTTTTTGGGGCATTAACTAGAGGGTTAATTATTTAAATGACAATTTAATAAATTAAATAACCTAAACCTAATAATTATCCACCCCCCTTTTTCATTTTTTCATGAAACATATAATAGGATTGAAACCCCCCTCTTCTCCTCCTCTCCCTTTGGAAACAAATGGAAATGAATCCAAATTGATGAAACAAGGTGTTGTCGATCCTAGTTTCTGATTCAGATCATCATTTGATCAAGAAGCAACAATATCTATGCTTATTTACTTACTAGATGCTTATAAGTTTCTCCCTCAAGAATGGTGGTGTGATTTTTGGTCTTGAACCCCATTTTTTCATTTTTATTAGGTCCTAAATCCCTTTAACAATTTCTATTGATATTTTCATGGTAGATATATGGGGTTTTAGTTAAACATGATAGAATCACACATTAATTAAGGTAATTTGAAAATTAAATTACTATCAAAATAGTGTCTCATCTAGAGAGACATGTGGTGTAGCCCTTACTATTCTAGGAAGATTATATTTGGGGACTACATGTCGTATACAAGGGTTACACACTGTATAGTGAACCAAACTGTGTGACCATGGGACATGGATTAGGATAACCATGTAAGAACACAAGGTCATGTGATAAAACACTAACAAAGGTCAAGGAAATAGGTTCCAGTACATAGACATGAAAAAAATACATGGTCATGTGGTCATTTAGCTAGAACACTGCATATTATGGGATACTTGGTATGTTAGGGACACAATTGGTCATTTTCTATAGAAGATGAACATGACAATGTGTTAGGTGAATTAGGAAATGGAATGTACCATATCTACATATTTTGTACCCCTGCATTGGCTGGAAGACCACATAGATAGGATATATAACCAGGTTCCCGGTGGGATCACACGTTGTATGTACCCCAATGCATGTCGTGTACTCCTTGAGGATCTCCATGATATCTTACACCTTCTATATATCCATTTCTGGAACTCATAATATGGCTTATGAGTTTACTGTACTAAGTGTTTTTTGATGTATAATGTGAAAAAAGACCTTGTAATGATTTACAGGATATGAGTTTGTAAAAATTGAGAACAATGTTTGTAAAGAATTGGATAACTGATGTGGTACTTCATTGTGTTTCATTTAAGAAGATGCTGGGACTAGTACTCAATTGTAGCATCAGGGTGAGGGTTTCAGTTACCTCACTTCTTTGGTAGATATGAAACTCCTCACATACTGGGTGTGGGTTCTTTTATATTTGGGTAATTGTTTTAGTGATGGTACACCTCTAATGGATTGGGGAACAAGTTCCCTGTGATGTTCGTTTAGTTGGATAGTTCCCCTACCTTTCCAGGGCATGGGCCTCCATACTCATTGGCCAGATAAAGTAGGTATTCTCTTATTTAATGAGGGTGTTGTTCCTCTATCTATGGATTTTATACTCCACTAAATATTTAGTGCGTGGTTCATCTTGCTGTGATGTAATGATGGAGTTGGTACTCCCCTATCATGTAAGGGCGAAAGTCCTCTATCATGGGAGTTAGAACTCACATATCATTCTTGAGAATGGGTCATCTGTATTCATTGTTTCAGCAGAGTCGGTAAAACACTATCATAATAAGGGATGGTTTCCCTAGCCCAGGATCAGTACTCTCCTATAGAGCGAGGGAACTAGTCCCCCATAGTAATCAACTAGGTTGAGTAATACTATACTATATTAATAGGGTTCCGGTCCTCTATCCTCTGAGTTCTACTCACCAATTGTTCCAAGGTGTGGGTCCTCATATATAGAATATTACTCCCCAATATTTGAGTATCAGTGTAGAGTGGGTACTCCATTGGAGTTATGACTCATCATCCTTTGAGTACAGTATGAGGAGCATGACTCTCTATTAGATTTGTATGATACCTTCATAGGAATTTGTGCTCCCTCGACAGACTGAGTTGTAGGACACTCAATTCAAGAGCGATAGAGGTTTCATGAGTTTGATTTTGAGATAGTACTCCCTCGACTAAAGGGCAGTGTAAAGGTCCAAGTCCATCAATTTTCTATTATTAGAGAGAATACATGTGGTTCATTTTTTTGAGTAGTGTTCCCTCAACTGTGTGAAGTTGTGAAGAGCGAGACTCCCCATGTGGCGTTCTTTGACCTTGTGAAGGGTAAAAGTTAGTGACGAAAAGACCTCTGGTGTTGGGATATAGATAAGGACCTAGTAGTTCATTACGAATTGAGTATATCTATTGGACGAGTTCCATATGTGTGGATGATATTCTTGAGTGTGTTCTTCTAGATTTATGCCACCATTAGAGGACTGATTAATATCTTTATTGTTGTTTATGAGGTCGGAACCTCATCATATTGGAGTCTTAGATGAGTATATTTGGGTTTTTCTAGGAGTCCAAATGGTGGTGTCACGTGTTGGTGTTAACACCCCTTGTGGACAGAGATTACATGTCATGTATAGACGATGATGGTTTTTAGGTGGAGTTTCTTTCTCAAATGGGTTCCCTCTGACTAGTTCAAGCGTACTGTTGCCTTTCAGTTGCTTAGTTTTCTTTAATGTTTTTGGGGCTCTTAATTAGTATTATTATACTCACCCTCCACATAATATTTTTAGAAATTTTTTTTATTGTGTATTACTAATTTCATCTAATTTAATCCTTATAGGACCCGAGGTAGGTGAAGCTAAGCCACTTTTCCCAACTAGAGTTTTTATAAGAGATGGGCCTATGAGCTTTCCAACAGTAGCATTTGATAGTGATCACATCCTTCTGAGCAGGTTTGACTCTTTTTTAGATTTTATTTGGTATGAGTGTTTTTTCCATTTCATTAATTCTATTATAAAATGGTTTTTGATAGTTTTATGCATTGATTTTAGTTTCCAACTTTTTATTTGCCTATACTATTCCATTGATGTGTTTGTGGGTGTGGCAATAGAGGTACATTATGAAAATACCTCCCATTTGTGAGATATTCCTAGTTTATGCTATTCACTAGACCCTGTCCTATTGGATTAGGGAATTGGGAGTTCTTTTCCTAGACCTCTTCTTGTTGGTTCATGAAATATATTTCTTACATGCGGTTGATTCAATAGATAAAATATTAATGGTAAATTATTAATTTATTTTGGTAGTTTTCCAAACAAAAAAAATTATTTTCTTTTTCTTTATAAATTTTAGTGTATATTAGTTATATAACATGAAATAGGATATAATATTCATATTAAGATAATATTTAATTCGAATAATAGTTTTATGTATAACCATGAAGGTGATAATGGAAAATGAAAAAAACATTCTTCATTGAGGATATTAACCGGTATAACGTGAAAAATGGTTTCCTTTCATTTAATAAGAGGAGGTAATAAATTGTATAGATTTATGATATTTATTTATAAAAATAAAATTCTTGTATTTACCTGATTATAAAATTGTTATGTCAAGATGGATGAAATAAATGTGGAGAATGTTGATGAAGAAAATAAAAAGGGAAATGTGTTTTGAGAAAATTACAACTTTATTATAACATCCTTGAAAGACCCTTAAGGTCCTTGGATTTGATATTTTGATAAGACCAGTAGCACATGGAAATGGGTATAGTGATGAAGAGAGGATTGGAAAGAGATTTGGGGAGATTTAAGTCTTCATGGGTTGAAATGGGGTGGTGAGAGGTGTTATTTATACCTGAAGAGACATGTATTTATGTGATTAAAATAGTGAATTATTTATATTTATAGACTACCACATTGAGGTGGTATTAAATTCGAAGAATTTTTATGGATGTTAATATTTTATATTCCATTTAGGGTCTATCCAAGCCACTACAAACCATTAAATTTTATTATTTTTTGGTGTGTCAACATTTTAACTTTTATGTTTAAATATTTTCACTATTTTACTTATAACGTGGTAAATAATTTTTTTAACCACAATGAATTTTTTTAATATGAAAATAAAATTAACCATAAAAACTAATTTGGAACTTATTATTTCAAATATTGAATCCATTTTACCTAATTAAATTCATATATTTTGAAATTTTAGATTAAAAAATAATCATGTGGACAAAATGAAAAAGTAGATTTTTAAAGTGAAATGATCATTAGTTTGAAATGTTTCTTTATAAAATTTCAATGTAAAATTTATTCTAATAACATAAATTGGTTTTATTGATGTATAATTTATCTAATTTAAATTTTTTTAAAAAAATTATTTATTTTCTAACTCTATAAATAAACTAGAGGAAATGGAAATTTCTAATTAAGATTCAAAAAATTTCATTATTCATCAAAATGGTGAAAATTCTCTGAAAAATAACAAAAATTTAACCTAAACAAAATTTCATATCCCTTTTTAAAAAATAAGTTTATTTTTTGAAAGTAAATTTATTAAAGGTTCATAATTTAAATTTAAAATAGGACTACCATCAACATGAAGCAAAATTATCTTTTAGAAAAAAATATAGTTTTATGCTTAAAATATGATTTTTTATTAACATAATATAAAAAAATTTTGGATGAATTTAAAAAACTTTCATTGTATATATAAAATATATATCATTAATATATTTAAAAATATTGATTAATTTAATTCGTTAATATAAAATTTCATTACGGTCATAAATATAGTTTTTTTATAAAAAACACATCATTTAATTTCAATTTCTTTTTTTATAATCAAATTGTAACAAATTAACTCATTTTATAAAAATGATTTAATAATGTTTTCATAAAATAATTAATCTCAGTAATTCCTATATTTCCAATGATTGAGTGATAACTATCACATTAACATAATAATGTTCAGTAATTTAGATAATCTGGATGAGGAATATCTTAAATAATATTTAGCATAGTGTTTCCTTTTAAAATAGTCGGCTATTACATTTATAAAAAAGAAATTTTATTATAATTGTAACACTATATTTTTAATAGAATATAAACTACTAGTGTAGAAATCAATTTTCAAGGTAAAAAAAGGTAAAATGTAAATGGAATGTGTCAAAAGGATTGAAACACGTTGGGAAATGGGTGGTGGTATAAAAATTGTATATATTTTTTAATGATCACTATATTAAATAGTGTACATGATACACAACCCCAAGCATAAACAAACCTCATAATATTATTTTCTAAATATGACTGTTAAAACATAGTTATTGAATTGTTTGGTATATATAGGATTGAAAACATTATTATATATATATCATACTAAATAAAAATATATTGATTAATTATTTTGAAATAAGCACTCAATTTTTTAGCCATTTTATTATTGAAAAACAATTTCTCTCTAAAAATAAGTTCTATTGATTTTTGTAATAGAACATTATAATTAATTTATGGATGTTTTAGAAATAATATTTGATTAATGTTATATAGTTTTTTAACTAATTATATAAAAAATTAGTGTCGAAAAAATTTTCATGATTATTTTTAAAATGTTGGATTTTTCAAGGAATATTGAAATATATTTATTTTTATTGAAAAATATTATTTTCTAGCATTTATAAAGTTACCTTTTCTTAAATTGTTTTAAAAAATATTATATCTCTTAAAATATTTATCATTAAATTAATTTCAATAGAGTCATTTTTTTAATTTTGTATAAATTCAATTTCAAAATTAAAAATGTATCTTTCTGAAAAACTCATTATCATTTAATTTTGAGTTTTTATCATAAATTAATTTAAGCCACTTGTATAAATTTAATATTGAAAAAATTATTCCATATTATTATTTATGTGTTCTCAAATTGTCTAATAGTTCTCTTTTATTTTTAGTTGTTATCAATAGTAACCATGTTAAATTGTTTCCACATCTTTTTGGGTAAAACAGGTAAAAACATTTAAACATTGGGATACAAATTTAAATTTTTTATAACACTATTATATTTCGTAATTGATGAGTTTATTTTGGATAGTTCCATCCAAGTATCAAATAATTTTCATTTTGGTTCCATTTTTATATGATAATGAAATTTATATTTTTTGAAGTAATGAAAATTCCAAAATGTCACTCTCTTGATTTTAATATTTCAATATTTTTTATATAAGGATCTAAAATGGTTAATTATAGTTATAAATGTTTTTAATTGGAATTAAATCTTTTTTTCATGACAATTTATCTTTAAATATAAGTGATAAAATAATTACCTTATATAATTACCCAACATCGACTCGGTATATATTCAAATGATAGAAAAACGTTATAAATGATTTTAAAAATATTTAAATCTATATAATTTTGATAATTTATTTAGTTATAAAAAGTTTTATAGATAAATATGACTTATTAGGTTTTTTTAATTTATTAGAATCAAATTACATATTTTTTTCTTACGTAAATGTGAAATTAAATAAATAGTGTCGAAAATGACACATTAGATATTTTGGGAAAATAAAAATTTATCAAACTATTTAAATTTTATAATGGTATATACATTTTACAATTTGGATAATATATGGTAAAAAATTTCAAACCATGTCCATTTATGGAAATAAATTTACTTTATAAGTAAAATTATAACCCATTATGATTAAAATAGTTGTTATCATGGTTAAGGTTAAAATTTGTTAATGAAACGAGTTAATTAAAACTATAATTCATAAAATGACCCAAAAAATATATATATTACATATACTAAATATATTTCAATCTAAAACTCTTTTAATTCAAATTCATGGTCATTTGGAATTGTTTTTCTTGATTATGAATTTATTATATTTTATTATTTTATGAAATTCCAAGAGTATCCTCCTCTCACTTATAAAAGGGAAACCCGTATCCATTTTATTAACACATTATCAAGAAATCTAGATTTAAAAATCCCTACCCGGTTAACTTTTTAAATTTATTATCCATAAATTTTAGGTTCTAGTCCTTTTATATGACTATTCCAAGGAACCTTAAGAAAAGATCTAAATGAGGGCTATAGAAGAAGAGGAAATCAACCTACCTGACCAATTTTAAAATATTTTTTCTTCTTAACTCCTCTAATTCTTGGGTATTTATCAAAAAATAATAAATTTATTATTCTTAATATAAAAAATATATATTATGATTATGTAACCACCACTATCCACCATATATGTCATCGAATGGTGTGTGAAAGTATTGCACATGCGTATGTGTGGACTACCACATCCGCATAGAGATATAAATTATTTGGCGTCACCATAATTTATTAATGGTTATTATGAGTTTTTTAATTTTTATACAAGATATATATGATTTAATTATTCTTCTAGAATTGTAATATAAAATCTTTCTTCTTTCCCCCAATCTGTCGGAAACAGGTAACATCGATTGTTCTTACGTGTGAACTACCACCTCCACAAAGCGATGTGATTTTTTAATTTATATTTAATTTTTAATGAATGAAGGATATATTTAATGAATATATATGATATAATAATTATTATATTAAGGGGAATTATTATTTACCTATATTTCATTATATCTGTTGAGAGGTAATAAATAGTGTTCATGTGTACGTAAGGCCTATCATCTCCATGAAGTTGTGTTTCATTTTTCTCTCTCTATAATTTATCGATGATTATAAATATGTGTAAAATTATTATATACTATATTTATATTATTATTATTATCATTATAGAGATGATGAAACCATTATCAAAGTACATAGACTAGAACTACCCAACAAAAATTGTCATGAAAAATAGAAATTGCTAACACCGAGAAATAATGACATTAAAAATGAATTATTAAATAACATTTGATGAAGTTTTATAAGGGGATAATATATGATATTATAATTATTTACATGAATATTGTATATAATTATAATAAAGTTGAATTTATTATAAAAGAGTGTAGAGATATTTTTGATCGATCCGAACTCGAGGTAACATTTTATTGTCTTGAATTGCCTTATTTGGGACATTTGTTATATTATTTAACTATATTCATTATTTATGTTCATATAAACACTATTTTATATTTTATATAATTAATATCATTTTACTAACGATATTTAAGTTTTAATTTGAAGTTAATATTTCTTGGGTATTACGATTCAGAAGTTACCAAAGCGGTAAGAGTATTATATTACAATCCCAATGTTTAACAGGATTGTTTATGATTATGTTTTGAGTGGTTAAATTTATGAATCTACCTATCATGAACCCCATTAGTTTTCATCACATATTATTATTTATATTGGATATTTTTTTTTCATTTCATCCCTTTAACTCCTTAAAAGACCGAAATATCGCTTTTAAGGAAAAATGAACTTTACCTTAATTTTCAGTTATAAATACTTTTTCATCAATGTCTATGTTTTTGGAATATTATTTCAAGAAAATATTTATTATAATAATATTTTTTAAATTAATTTTTATCCATGAATTAATTTTTTAAAAATGTATTAAAATGAATCTTCTTATCATTTTTTGATTGAGGTACTTTTGATTTTTAATCTATAATGTAAAAAAGAAAATTTTTAAGTATATTAAATGAATTGATTTTCCCTCCATCAAGACCACTCAATTATATGAATCATCCTTTAAAATATTTAATGGTTCTTATAAAAGTAAATATTTTAGATTTTGTATATTTGGAATAAGTTATTTTAAAATGAAAATGTCATTTTCCTTAAGAAATATTATAGATATCTTTAAAATGTATTTTCATCTATGTTGAAATCCTATGAGGTCACTTTTATTTGACAGGGAATATGATCAAATGGTACCATATAATTTCATTATTTGGAAGTGTTATTATGATCTTGATTTAAGGGTGATTCTATAAAGCTCATTTATTTCTCACATGTAAATTATGTTTGGATGAAAACTTTACGAAACCCATTTATTTTATACAGGTTATGATATAATTAAATGATGAAATGTTTATTTAACCTATTTAAGTTACATGGTTTATTCTATGATGAAGGATTATGATCTTTTGAAATAAATATATATGATTTAAATTATATGTTTTGTTAGTTTGGAATTATATATCCCTTAAATTTATTGGATAAAGATTGATATATCATGAGATGAAAAGTATTGGAATAGGGATTGTACTCAGTTCAGTAAGTGACCCTATATTAGAGATGAACCTTGACTAATTATACAATGGTTTGGGTAGTGAAATAAATACACTATTTTAGTCTTGGTAGTGATCCTTGGCTACTATAGAAATTATTTTCTATTCTTATGTTCAGTCCAAAAACATATGACTTATTCCAATGTTAGGCTCTCATGGATCATTTTCTATGATTCATTTTTCATTTATATCATATGAATAGATATGCATTATTCCATGAATAAATATTACGATATTTGATATGGATATTCTTTTTTTTTGAAAATATTAATATCATGTTATCATACCCTTATGATTTTGTTATGTTTATGTGATTATTATCGTCTCCCTTGTACACCCTTACTGAGTGTCAAATCTCACTCTTTCTTCTCTTTTATTTCCATGGGTTATGAATAATGTTGTGAAGTATGATATGTATAATAAGTGTGATAATTATGAATAACATAGTGGTATATGTTGAAAATATTTTGTGAACAAGTTGTTTATGTATCCATGTTTTCTAATACACTTGACCTGTATGATTCTGATGTCAATCATAATGTCATGTGATGAATATCCATCTACTAAAATGTTCTATTTATATATGAATGTAGGGGTTTCTATAGTTGGTATCAGGAAAGGGTTTAGTTACCTTTGGAAAGTAAGATTAGAAAACATTAGTGATAACCCTAAGGACAATATTATATATAGTATAATTTCCAATATTATTTTAAAGAAAGGAGTGGTATTTTCTATAAAAACATCCCGATATAGATACTATATGTAGAAGTTTTTTTTTGAAATAGATGTATCCATGTGTAATAACCACAAATAGAGCTAGTTGAGTATATATCTACCATCATTTTGCTATGTGGTGAGTGTTTTCTTACTGTACACCTCGTCTAACACTCTCATGGAATATTCTTTGGTTCAGTCAAATTTTTCTAATAAACCATTACAAAATATTTTAATTGATGATTACCATTAATTTACTAGGTTAAAAATAATGTATTATATATTCAAGGGAAGGTTCCATGATTTAGATACCCTATAAATGTTTTTTTCATGATTTTTTCACTAGGTATTTTGTTTATCACATATTACTTTTTGGTTTTAGTCAATCGCTAAGACTAGGAGGATTTACGCATATTCTAATTGGAAATGGAATGATTGTCCTTTTGAAAACCCAAATGAAATAGGATACTCAATGTGAAACGTGATGATTATTCCCAATCTATTATCCTGATATATAATTATGAACCATAACTTAGGTAAGTCTCTTAAAACAACTAATATTTGTAATATGGAGATTCATAAATAATGGAAAAAGTATTTAGGTTTCTACATGTTGATAATTTTTTAAGAACCAATCAATGTAATGTCTCAAAGGAATATGAAGATGTTTTCTATTTTGAAATGATGGACATAAGGAAAGTAATTTTTAATGAAAATGAAGATTTTGATGAAGGTAAATGAATTTCATCCTAATGTACCATTTATATTTCAATATATCATGAGTGTGAAATCTGGGAATTATTTGAGTCAATGTCGTAATCCAAAGGTATAATCATAGACCAAGGAAGGACCTATGTTATAGAAATTTTTGAAATAAAATTATTGACGTGTTTTTTTGGTATTTTATAAATATGTTGTAAAAGTGTTATATAGAAGATATTATGGATATAAGAATCATGAGACATCTAAGGATTTTTTTCGTGGTAGTTTTATATAATGTTCATATTTTTAATGGAACAAATAACAAAGAAAAGTGATAATGTTTTTTGGGATAAATATTTTATTGAAATTGAAAGAGTAAATGGGATAGTATTGGTGACCTTGAAGTTCGTTAGTGATTTACGTAATCTTTTATGATGTCTTAAAACAAAATCTATCTAGACCTGTCCTAGCTGGGGAATTGGAAAAAAGGTTATATCCATTCAACATAACATAAGGTTAGCTGAGAGTCGTATATAAAATTATAATATGATGATGTAGTATTCCTATGAATATCTCCTTGTAAGAAGTTTATGAAATTTTGAAATAATGGGAATATTATCCCAATATATATTTGTCCCTTGAAAATTCTGGATCACATAAATATATTTTCTTATCACATGTTTCTTCCAAAAAAATATTTCTCAAGTACATATTCTGTTCTATGTTTCTCGCTCGGGGAAGTACATAACTAATTTTCAAATGTACTAAAATCATATATCAAACCACTATATTATGATCTATTTAATGAAAAATAGCCAATGGATATTCTAGATTAAAGAAAAAAAGTAATGTGAAATAAGACAACTCACCAAGACAAAGTTTTGTGAAAAACCAATAAATTTGAGAAAATTACATGGGAAAAAAATGATGTTTTAAAGTATAAGTATCCTCTTTTTTTGTATCTAACTGACATAATTTAAATGGTGAAATTAATTTTATGTGAGGTAGAATTTAACACTATGAAATTTTATGCTTTTTTTTCTTTGAAATAAACATGAAGTTTTTGTTACCTTATTTTACACGCAACCTCAAGACCAAATGAGGCATGATATAATATAATATTATATACTAGTTATTGGAATGGTGGACATAAATAGTATTAACAAAATTATGATTATTTTTGTAAAGGTTAATGTATAATAATTAAGCTCTCAATCTTTTATAAAGTCACTTTATGCTTCCAAAATATGTTTCCCTTAAAAATGATTTTAAATACAATTTTTTCAAAAAAATCGTATAATTAATTGCAAGTATTTTTGGAAATAATATTTTTTGAAATAAGAAATTCAATATTATTTAGGGTTAATGTTTTTGATTTCTGGAACATATTTATTTTTACGTGAATAGTGAAGAATACCAATTTTTATAAAACTGACATTTTTTCATTATGTAAAGTTATTTTATAGTCTCATGAAATTTTTAAATTTATCAAAAATCAACATAAATCTACATAAATTAAAATTAATATTATAAATTAAAAAATTATTAGTATTATATTATATTTTTTACCAGTTCCATTATGGGTTTAAAAATACATTTTAAAACAATTATTTTTGATTGCCATACAAAGGTTTTTTTTAAATATAAATCATTCACTTTTTTAAAAAAAAATTATAAAATCAAATCCATAATAGTAATAATAATTTCCTTATTTTTTAATGAGGATTATTTCATTTTTGGTCATTATGAGTAGTAACCAAGGAAAAAATTTAATACTTTGATAAATGTTAAAATGTATTAAAGGGGCATTAAACTAAAAAGATAATTGATAAAATTCAATAATTACATGTATAAATAATATTTTATCTTTATATTTAGATAAAATAACTTATAAAATTATAAAACATTATAATTTTGTGCAACATGTATTTAGTAAGACATTAATATATTTTTTCTTTTTGAAAACATCCAACTATGTCCTCTCCATCCCATGTAAAAGAACACCACCAACCATATATTTCCTCAAAATTAATGAGAATTTAAGATAATCCAAAACCTTCCCAAATAACTTCTATAAATATTCCCCAAATTATCTAATGGTTCTTTGATGATCAAAATACTAACCTTATAAGGCTTCAGGTGTAAGCCAAAAGAGGTTGTCTAAAGAAGAGGTATATCTCTTAAACGAGTGTTTTCAATTTATTTGTATTTATACCTCCTTAAATTATGTTCTAAAAAATGATGATATAATATAATAAATATTTTACATATACATAGATGTTATTATGTTTATAGAAAAACATTTATTCACCTCCTTCTCCATAAAATGGGAAACAAAAGCACTGTTTGTGTGTACGTACAAACTACCGTCTCACAAAGCATTGTATTTCATTTTTAAACACCACCATTTATGGTTTGTTATTATGATGGGATTAATGTTTATATATGGTAATTAATAAAAAAATTCTTATTTAATTACAATATATTTTCTACCTTCTCATCTTTTATAAAACAATAGTGTTGCTTGTGTGAACATGTGGGGTACCACCTCTATGAAGTAATGTGTTTTATTTTTTCATTACTAGGTATATAGAGGGTAATAAGGTTATATTTGATTAATATATATGAAATTTATTATATTACTATGATTATATAAATTTTAAATAAAATTTTCATTTCTTGGGGTTCATTTGTCGAAAAGTGATGATATCACTCATGTGAATGTAAAGACTACCATCTTCACGAAGTGATGTAATTAAATTTTCATCACCTATTTATATGAGTGATTATAAAAGCTAATATAATGAATAAATATGATACATATGTGATTATTTTCATTCTTTATTTAATTAAACCATGACCAATTAACAAGTATCAAAACCATTGAACTAAAACATAGATTAATTATGGACCAATTTTCACAAAAATGTTCATCCTATTGATGAAAATTTTATCAAAGGGGTAATAAGAAATTACAAGGGAATGATAGATAGTAGGATTTTTGTTAATATGGTTCAAGAATATATTTATTACGAATATATATTTATTATATTGGTGTTTTTAACACATAAAAAGTAGTACAATACTTAAGGTATGAGACCGATGTTACAATATCATTTTTTTGGGATTGTCTTTGATAAATTTATATTGAGGGAAATTACATAATAATTATCTTTTATAACCCATATATTTTCTTATTCTATTATTATTCATGTGGTTTTTAAATAATTATAATATTTTATTCTTTTTCCTTATTAAAATGGCTGAAATTACGATATAAAAAACAGAATTTATTTCCCATTTGGATGATGAAATTTTCTTGAATATACATATGATCATTAAATTGGTTTATATTATAAAATGATTGATTAATGTTATTTTTACCCATTTTTTAATTTTTATTAAATTTTTACACATAATATTATTTTATTTTTTAGAATGATGTACCTTTTTCCAAAAGGTGTGAACATAATCATTATTTTAACTTATACCTCACAAATGGATATTTATGTAGTAATAAATAATATTGGATTTAATGAATACATTATAGGTTCTCATGGTAAATTTTAATGTTTTTTTTCATAATATTTTGGTATTTTTATATTTTTCTTAGTTTATTTCAAAATTAAAAGAGTATTTTCTCCAAAAATTGTTTTAGTGACCTTTTAAATATATTTTAATCTATGAAAAAAATACACTGATATTAATTATTATAAAAAGGGGATATGATCCAATGATACTAAAATTACTCATTTTTAAGACGAATTAATTTTTGATGATGATATATAGATGAAACTAACTTTATTTTCCACTTATGAAGCTATGATGAAATGATAAATGTTTTAATGATCTTATGACAAACATATGAATGGATTATGTGATGGTTGGATCAATTATAGTCATCCAATGAATTGGGTAATGATGTATAACTCATGAGATTACTATGTTATATATGAAATTTATTCCATGTCCAAAACATTATTTTTGGACCCGGTTTCCTGTCCATTAGTTTATATGGGGAAAAAATTTCATGTCCTTAACTTAATGGGTGAACGTATTACTATTTATACATGTTCATCGTGTTATTATATATTTTTTGTTCCATATTTATATATTTATGATATGATATCATGGATCGTAATTGATTACTATTTATTCAATAATTTTATGTCTTGTGAATTTTTTTATGTAGAAACATTATTTAATGGCTAATTATAACAAATAACTAATTTTTTAGAAATGAATTTCTTATGTTTTAATGAAGTTCTCACACCCGTATGACAATGTGTGATCATTGATTGATATCTCTTATGTTTACCCTTACTAATCATATGTGATCACCTTTTATTATATTTAAAACTTACCTAAGTCATGAAGAATGTATTAAAATAGGGTATGTATATGTAAATTACTATGATATAAGAAATTTATGGGAGATATAAAGGTCCTTTATGAAATTAAGTGTTTTTATATCTTCTCTCTAAAGACACCAAACCCCTATAGTATTTGGGGAATTAATAATTTTTTTTATATTCTGGATATAAATCAAGAATGATGTAATATTTACATATGTTATGATCAGGTCACCTCACATATTAAATGAAATTTAGATAAATTAGATTCCAAATAAAGTATCTAATGAACTTAATTTGATTATTCACGATGTTAAGCACCTGCACGAAGGAATAGTATTACGGAAATTGTTTCTTTATCAAATTAAAATTTTGTCATATATTTCATATTATACACATGTTTACTTTGGAATTCTGTATTAACTACCAATTTAATATTTTATATCATGAACCTATCATCATTCATTATATCTAATGTATCACTTAAATTCATATCTTTCAAGGGGTTTTTGTCTGAATGTTTCTTCGGTCGTAAGGTTTTCATCGAATAAAATTATGATACATTGGTTTATAGTCTTTCTTTCTTGAATATAGTTCTCAATTTTTAAGTGATTATATCATTTACCATATTTTATATTATATTTCATCTTATTATTTTTCAAAAATTACATATCATAATTCATAACCACTTCATTGATAAATCAATTTCCAAAATGAATGTATAATGCTTGTATGAATAACTCCCACTCTTACCAATGTATATTTTCTTCCACATCCATATTTTATTTTAATACATTGATTTACCTTTTTTTTTCACTAAAATATTGACTAAATCATGTGATACACTTAATTGTTATCTCCAATTATTAAATATAAATTTTATATCCATATCTACATTTTTGGTTATTAGTAATGGTTTTCAATTTATTTAATGGTTTTATATAACATGGATATATTTATTATCTAACACAACATGTTTTATCAAAAAAACCATTATGTATTTTTCAATACTCCACCATTGGATATTTCATTAAAAGTAATTTTATCATATAGATTAAATGTTTTTATACAATATTTTTAGAAATTTCCTTTTAAAAGTAAGTGGGGCATTGTCAAATAGTTTTTTTATAAAAATATAAAAAGATATTTATTTTTAAGTTTTTTTAAAAATAATATATTCCCCATAATTTTTAATATTCTTCCAGATGTTTTAGGGGTTCAGAATATAAATTATTTTACTATTACTCAATTAGTTTTATTTAAAAAAATTTCATGGAAAAAGAAAATGTTTATCATGATTTTTCAATATAAAACTATAACCTTATTTTTAAAGTATTAATTCTATACCGAGCATTTCTTTACTTATTTTTTTTAAATGTTATATCTTAATTTTATATAAGATAAATGATTAATCACTGTATTTTTTCCATACTATCTTCGGTTTATAACTATAAATTTTTTCTAATTATTTTTTCTCTATGAAAACTCAATTTTTTGTTCCATTGATTGGATGGTGGTAATGTAGATTTCATAAAACGATTGAATATGAGTTTTTTTAATTAAAAAATATAACCTTTTTCTATATGGTGAAAATAATATATTCTTTATTTTCTTGATTAAGTGATATTTACCTTTAAAATTACAGTATATCAATAGAAACCCATTTATTATCCATGGGGTTATCATGTTATAATTATTGATGGAATTATATATGATTTTATTAAGTGAATAAATTTAAAATTGATATTAATCCCATTTTATTTCTATGGGTTCTCAATGATGAGATAAATAAAGATCATTTTATTCTCATGGGTTCTTTATGACATTAGGATGATTAATTTTATGTGTCACACATATGTATGAATTAAAATTGGTGGGGTATTATATCACCCTCTATTAAATTGGTTAATGTTTTATATATATTGAGGAAATGTATCATGTGCCTTAATGAATATTCTAATAGACAAAAGGGTGATACTTCTTGAATATTCTCATAAACTAAATGAAATGTCTTTTTGGATATTCTAAAAAAATAGTTTAGGCTTCTTGGATATTCTCGTAAAATAAAATGTGTGTATTCTTGAATATAACCACAATATGATGATACCCTATTATTATGTTCATGAAAAATTGTATACATATTCTTCTCACTATGTTATGCTCCAATGGATCTTTTTCATAGTGTTAGGTGTCAACACTCCCCTTATTCATTTGGTTTGTTATTCCACTTCATTTCCATGACTCATGTTTTATGGTCTATGCTTTATTAGGTATGATTTTCTTATGTGACATTATTATACCCATATTCTCATATTATCATCACTTATGATCTTTGATATTTTTTTATGATATTAACATTACTAAGAATCATATCTCAACCCTTTAATATTTTTTCATTACCCCAAGTTATGAAGAAAATTAATATGTATGATGTGTCTAGAAGAGGTTATTATGTGGTGATTTTTTTAGAAATGTTTTATAATTAATATGGATTATGAATTTACTTATATATTCGGTAAAATATCCTTTAGTTTAAAAAAATATGATTTTTGTTATCTATTTTCATTACATAATTCTCTAAAACTCTATTCCAAAATTTTCTCAAGAATGTTCTATAATGCAATATTTTCACTAAGTCATATTATTTATATGATCACATCTATATTCTTTTATAGTTTCTATAAGAGTAGGGCTTAGATAACATTATAGGTTTGTATGTTATTTAAGGATAATTTATGGTTTGATATGTTAATATTGAGCATAATTTCAAAGGTATAGATAACCCATTAGGTTATTTGATATAATATTGGATTCTTCAAGGGTCGGTATGAGATGAATTCACTAAAAACCATTGTGGTGATTATAAGGGACAAGTGTATGTATAGGAAAATATCATTATGTTTTGGAATATATTATATTGTGTGGTTCAACAAGAAATTTAATCAACATTTCAATACTAGAAATTGGGTGTGTTTGTGAAATAGATTCACCTATGATGGTTTACCATTATCGTGATCAACACTATTGTGTAACATGAATGGACCTAAGACTGTAAACCTAGATCGAAACTCTTAGGGGATATGATTTTTTTATTCAAATTCCATTTACAAACAATTTTGAAATGTTTATTTTCAAATAAATTTAAGTGGTTGGGGTAACATTTAATATAGGAAAAAATAATTTAATGTATATTTAATTGAAAGTAACAAAAGATAAAATGTTGATTTCATTATGTAAGACATATTAATATTGTATTTTTATATCAATATGATATTTTACTCTAATTTTATTGATAACTGTTTTGAGTTTTAGTATTTTATTGAAACAGGATCACAAAAATGATGTTGATAAAGGTTCTTATGTAGAAAAAAAATATGTCTTTAAAAGAATAAGGGAGCATAAATAAATATTCGAAAATATAAATACTTGTCTATTATTAAGGAAAAGTCATGTTACCTAGTATTTCTTAAGGTAGTTAGGTTGATATATTAATAAAAATTAAATATATATACACTAGGATATTTTTATTAATGAGTGATATTTTTCATGATATACTGGTATATTCTAAAAGTTATGTAGATTATCGGAAACATATAAGGATTTTCATCTAGTAGTTTTTCTTTAATGGTTTTAAAATATATATTAAATAGAATTGATAATGCTGAAAAGATAATTTATAACAAGGTTATATTTTTTGGGGATAACTATTGAAGAAAACATGAGTAAGGTATGAAAAAATGATAAGATTAATATACACATTATTTTGAGATAATAAAGGGTTGATCAGATTTGAAAAAAGACACAACGATAGTATTTGTAACATTGCAATTGATAATAGATTCATGATATTTTTTTTTAATTTCACAAAATTTTTGGTATTATGATATATATTGAAAAGTGCATAAACATATAAAATACTGTATAATATCATTTTAGAGAAAAGTTTAGTGATAATTTTTGTAAGAATATACAGTCTCATTATAGTTTAATCTTGTGGAGATTCAAATTGGTTTGGGATTGATATGTTAGGAAGAATATATGATTAATGTATATAAATAATTGGGCATATGATTTTATAAATAAATAAATTTTTTAAATGATGTTAACATAATATAACCTAAGAGGGAAATGTAGATATAATATTAGAGGTTATATCTCAAATGATGAATATGTTAATAATAATCTTGCATACTATTTTTTTGAGTAATAATTAAAGTTTTAAGGATGTGATTTATTTAAGAGGTAGAATATAACGACCCAAGATTTTGGATCCTTAAAATTAATATGATAATAAGTAACTTGTGACATCAAAAACATTTAGATAGCACAATAACCAATTAAAATGAACTGTGACATGTCACATGAATAATATAATTATTTTTTTTGATAAAAAGATAATAATCAATGAAAATAATTGCATATTATTATTCATTGATATATTAAAAATAATTCCTTTTGAATAACCATTAAGTTTTTTATTTTACCTTAATTAATTGAATTGATCTCATTTAAAATATTATTATAATATTTTATATTTAAATTTATAAACTAGTAGATCAATACTAAAATATTTTGAAATTTATATTAATTAATATTAAAGACACTTGTCATTTAGAAATTCATTTTTCTAAATTCATTTTTTATTTAATTTTTTTATTTTAATTTAATATCTACATTTATTAATTTTATAATTTTAATTTTGAGAAAATAAACTATACATTATTAAACATTCCAATATTATATTTGGTTTATTTTTTGAGGTTAAAACAAATTATTTTTAGGTGAATACTGAATAATTATGGATTTTTCTAATATGAACACTTTTATGAATAAAAAGTATTTAAAACCCATATTATATATAATTATATTATTTAAAAAAAATAATTCATTTAAAAAAACTATATTCACTTTATAAAACCTATATTTAATTTTTTTGAAAATTAAGTAATATTTTACAGTAAAAACTAGTTACTCACTTATAGTAAACTTTTGTTCCCATAACATATAAATATTAAATCAAAAAAATTATTTCATATTTTATATCATAATATTTATATTAAAAGTTTCATATAATCTTTCAGTATTAAATGATGATTACTAATATGAAAATTAAATTTCATGATTCCGATGAACGAGTTATTTTTTAGAAAATGTTTTATTAATGTTGTGTAATTTCTATCTAATAAATTAAAATAAAAAACATTATATAATTTTTTTAATGTGATGTTTACCCTTATAAAATGTATATTATCGCTTCTTATTGGAAACCCAATACTGAATAATATTAATAACACTCAATGTCAAAAACAACACTTTTTATAAAATAAAATTTCTACATTTATTGATTTACATTAGAACATAATTTTATATTATTTAGAAATTGAATTAGACTATATGGATCCAATATTTAGGTTTTTAAAATTATTTTTTTTGTTTTACCAATTATTTTCAATTAAATGAAACTACTAGGGAAAACTAGTTATCATGGTAAAAATGAAAATTTAAGAATGTAAAAAAGAAAGTTGTAAAAGGATTGAAACATTTTTTAAAAGGTGTGAAAATCTGTGGTGGTGCCTTTATAGAACATAAATAATCCCAAACTCTATTATTTCTATAATTTTTATCCATTTACCCATGAATAGGTTCATTCTGTCATTTAAACATAATGGGAGTTCACAAAATTTACAGTCGCTTTAAAATTAAAAGAGGGACACGCCCAATCATACATTCCACACCCATTCCAAAGAATTTATTTCTAAAAATATTTCTTTTTTATCCTCATAGAAAATTATCTCCACTTGATAATCTTCTAGTCTCAAAAACTTGTCCTAATACCATCATTTCCATTTAAACTTTCTAGATAATTTTTAATATATGAAAGTGAGTATTACATACCCCTTAAATTTTCTTCTTAATCATTATCTTCTAAAACTTCCCAAAAATAGTAATTTAGTTACCAATATATAAACATTTTATTGAAGAGTTATTATATTATTGAAATTAACTATTTATATCTTTCCATATTTTTATAAAAACAAAAGAATTTTATCCATGAACTGAAAAGAAGAACACCTCTATGAACTAATGTTTTTCGTTTTTCATATATATATTATTTAGTTATATGAATAACATAAAATATGATTCAAAAAATAAATTAATTATACATAATATTATAATTATTTCATTATAATGATATCATAGATTCATAACCATAATCACCCATCAAGATATAGCTTGTTCATGTTTTAGGATGGTTTGGCACACTTCATAAACAATGCAATAAAACTATATCATGGATGATAATACAAATATAAATAATATTGTTATTATATTTTTTTGAGAAAATAATTATTTTTTTATGATTATGTAATTTCTATATCAAGTATTTAAATTTTTATTAAATTATCATTTTTGACCTCTAAAATTACCAAAATTAGCCGACACCGAATAAATCCTCAGAAAAAAATATACCAAAACTATATAATGAGTAAATATAACATGATAATATAAGTTCAATATTAAATTATTTATATATGATTATGGTTCATCTAATGGTATATAATTAATAAATTTTTTATTTATGATTTTGGGTACATATATAGAATGAATCATGAACAATGTAAGAGGTTCTTGTCTCAAATTTAATTTATTGAGACATATTTATTATTATACACCAGATTTTTTTAAAGTAGTTTCTACTAAAACGTTAATATTTTTATCATGATACTCTAATTATAGATGTTATTTAATGATTCAATTGAAATAATATCCTACAAGGTGTTTTCATTTGCAAATTTTTAAGGTTGTAATGGTTTCATCGAATCAATTTCTAATACATTTGATCATAGTCTATTTTTTGTGAATATAATTTTCAAGATTTTTTTCTTACCATTTCCCTTAATTTATATAGAATTTGTTACCCTTATCTAGGGAAATTACTTCTCCTTACTAATCACTAATTTTCTAAATACAATATTATCAAATAAATGTATTGTGTTGGTAAGAATTACTCACATTCTTACCAATGAATATTTTGTTTCATGTATATAGTTTTCTTCCCACCATTGTTTTCCTATCATTTTAGGAACTCAAAATTTGATTAATTCATGTGATCATATTAATTATCATCACCAATTTTCAAATGAATTTTTTTCCAGTTAATGATGTTGGATTTCAGTAAAGGTGTTTCAAAAGATTTAAATTTATTTATATCATCGATGTATTTCTTATTGACCACTCCATGTTTTCTCTATAAAACTATTATTGGTTTTTCAAGACTCTATTATTAGAGATTTTTTAAAATTTAATGTTTTAATATATCATTTTTTTATAATATCCTTTTTGAAATTTACTTTTCCAAAGAAATTGGTTACTCTATTATATAGACATTCAATATAAAAATTAGAAATGAAAATTATTTTTAATGATTTTTCACTGTAAATATTTCCCAACTTTTTGAAGCTTCTTTACCATGTTTCATGGTTTTAAAAAGTAAATTATTTTAACATTATGAGTTTTATTTTAATGTTATTTCATATAGAAATTCATTTTCATAATTAATTTAAAAGTAAAATTATACCATTAATTTAAAATTATTGTATATATACTGATTAATTCATTACCTATTTTTCAAAAAATGATAAACATTAAATTTTTATAAGGTAAATGATACCTCACTACCTCCTAATTTCCTAATCATATTTTTTTTATAACCATATTTTTATTCTTCCTCCCTCATCATCCCTTATTATCTATCTAGTATCTCCTATCATTTTGGATTATTTTTCTTATATTTTTATTCTGTATACCAGAAAATCATGGTGTGGTTATGCCAATATGATGGATTTGTTTCATGTCGTGGTTGAATGCATCCTAAAATGGTGAATGCAGGACTTTAATATACATTTTTATTATGGTATGTGACATAGTTAATCAATTAATGATAATTTTTTTATTAAAATCATTTTATTCACCAATACTTATTTATTAATTATGATTCTTTATTTGTATTCCCAAATCAATTAATTTTAAGAATATTGATTAAATTTTTATAATTTTTATGATAATTTATTTATTTTATTTTTTTTGGAAAAAATGAATAGCTAGATAATAATTATTATTAATATTTATATTATGAAGGAAACATATGTTTGAGGCATCCCATTGGATAATAATTGGAAATTGGATGAAATATTCATAATTATATTTTTCATTAGCTCAATAACAAACAGATTACAAAGGTTTTACCTTTCTAATAATCATACATCCACTATAATAATGATTAAAAGGTTGTGTAGGGATTATTATTAGCTGTATAATAATTAATATAGTTATACATAAGAATAAAGTTAATCACATAATCCTAATAACAATAATTCCTACGCATCATATAGTGTTATGTGAGCATGAGTTCTTATGTGCATTGGCAAAATTTAAGGATGGATAGACTGATTGTAATAATGGATTCTTGTATGAATGTTACTCAAGTTGGATTCTATGTAGTAATGTATTCATATAATAATTAATTCCCAAAATAGTAGATCCTCATAAGAATGAATGAATATCTATATGAATCATTCCAATGAACTGTAAGTATCAGCTATTGTAATGTAAGAATGAATTTTAATAATTATGGATTCTTCATAAAGATGAATAACATTGATGTAAGCATGAATTACCCTTTGGATTATTTTTCTATAAAGATGGATTACATATAAACATGGATTATTATTAGCATCAATTCACATAACCATGTAAGAACATAAGGATAAATTCCCTTGTAAGTATAACTTCATTGTGGAATTTGAGACTCTATATAGACGATCACAACAATATAAGGATTATTTCATATTCCCTAATAAGAATCTATGTAACACTATAATGATTCATTTAGAATCATTAAGATCATATTCACAATAAATTCAATCATTTTACTACCATATTATCATTCATGAACATCAATAATAAGTATATATGCATATTATAATTATAAATTTAAATAGTAATACCCAATTGATTATCCATTCAAAAAAAGTAGGAAAGTTGAGGATTTATAAAAAGGGATATATCACGAATAAAAAATAATATGAAGGAAAAATAATTATTGAGTATTTTAAAAGGATTGGGGATCTCATTTGTTTTACCATTCATAAAGAAGTAGGAAACTATGGATTTTTAAGAAGGATAAGTGGTTGTAAGAGGAAGGTAGTTTAGAGTTTATATCTCGCCACTACTAATTTTGTTTCTTCCATGATTTCATTAATTTATTATAAAAATTTGATTATATTATAATGTTTTATTATTGCTCATTCACCTATATTATCCTTTTTATGGTGGGTTAAAACTATAAGTGATTGGGTAATTGAATATATTATGATTTTAATTATCGATTCAAGCACTTTACTGAATAAAAACTATCTTAATAATATAGAATAATATTAGTGTGTTACAATAATTTACAAATTCAAGTGAGATTATATTTAATTTATTTTACTTATTGTATAGTTCCATGGTCAATGATTTATCATCTCACAACACTGATCATAGTTTATATATAATGTAATATAGTAGGTTGAGTGGTAAAGTTCATGGTGATTATAGACATCTGTGAAAGGAGAAATGGACACTCCTAGATTTCTTTAGAAGCACAAGATGCAATTTTGTATTTCCTGAGAGAAAGAGGAGTGGTTTATTATAAAAATTTCACATGTATAATGTTTCTAATACCAAATAGATATTTCATAATGTTCAACCTCACTGTATCTATTCAAATAATTGTGAGAGGTTCAATGATTATGGAACCTCTAATTCATCAATTAAGAAGAAGAAGATACAACATTTTAAAGTCTCAGATATCATTATAATTGGATAACCAACCATCACATAATAATTTACATTTATCTTTATTTCAACCATTTGTCTTGTTTATCTTTTAAATTGTTATTAAAATAATTAAAAAACACCCCATTAATTAATCCAAACTTTCCACTTGTTTTATGTACCCCTCTCTGGAGACAACACTGGGTTTTTACTACACTACATTAATTATTGGGAAAATATTTCTTTTCCAAACCTCTTGATAATGTATATGTCAAAGAACAGTTTCATTATCATCGAGGTAGTTTAAAAAATAATACTTTAATATAGCATGAATAAGTGTAATCTTAACCAATTTATTATTCTTGATCCTAATATATATATTAACATATTAAGAAGGAATTATAATCTACACCTACAACATGAATTTGAGGAAGTCTCCTTGACATAACCTAATGAAATGTCATGTTTTCATCATGAATGTATACCCATTGAAGGCAGAACTAATTTGACCATCATTGAACTATGTTCACCATAACTCCTAAACCAAAACAATCAAATATCCATTTCTATTTGAAAAATGATTTTGAATTAAAAATGGGCTTGATTCTATTGCAACCAATGTTTAATATTCCTTCAAGGGAACACCCAAATAAGCACATCAAGTAGTTTATGCTAGTTCTATTCACTATTAAACTATGATAATTGGAACAATATCTAGTCAAGTGGAGGTAATTATAATGTTCATTTGAAGAAAATGATAATGAGTTGTTATACAGCCTCTAATGAGGATTAGTGAATCACTAGTATGACCTTTAATTAAGACTACATAGGAAATATTTCCCTAACATAAGAACCACTACAATCAATAAGGATATCTATTCCATCAAACAAGGTTCCAAATAAACCCATCCTGAGTATTGAGAGAGTTTTATGAATATGTGTACCAATTTTCAACATCATCTAATAAACAAACACCATTTATTGTCTTATTTTACCATGTATTACTTTAACTTTATTGAAATATATTAGATGCAACATCTACAAGATCAATAATTGAAAAATCAGCAACCAATGATAAGGGACACATCGAAATAATATCCTATAACTCTTATTATCATGAAAAAATGGAACATGTGCCAAAGGTTTTCAAGATGTATGATCTTCTAAATTATATCGCCTGTTAGAATAAAAAAATAATCAATCATCAGTGTCCAACAAATGGAATTAATCATATATAGTGGTAATTGTTTCCAATTTCATTATTTAGTTTGTATTAATCCTCCAAAAATTATATTTATTTGTGGTTTGAGGTGAAGAGAAGTGAGAAATATTTGGAATCCTATCTATAAAGGAAATATTCACACAAACATATATTCTAGAGAGATAAATCCCAATTCCAAGATTGGTCTACTAAATAAGTTCAACCAAATTAGACCACCCTATCCAAACCACCACTAGAAACTACCCCATTCCGATAGTCAAATAAATCATTCTAGCACCCACCACCATTAAAATTATCATATATATAACCCATTAGTGATCCATATTACCACCCCACCTCATCTAGTAAAATAGACCATTTGAACTACCTTCAACATATCCGCCTACCCCTATGTAGTAGCATAGAGGACATGAATTTTAGGAAGTAAGGAGTAAAGTGGGGAGCTAATATATCAACCCAATAGTCTTGTAGAAATCTTATACAAAAATATAATAATATTATTATCAAAACTGGTCCATAACACAAATTAAATGACAATCACGGTAAAAAAATACATTTCAACGAAATTAAAACCTTGGATGCACTTGAACATATGTAAAATCAACTATAAACTCAGTTAGGTGAGCTAAACAATATGGACAGGTTCCTGATAACCTATCCAGGGAAGAATTAATGAAAGGATAAAAAGAATAAGTTGGACTAAGATGAAAGAGGGATTAGACAACCGCATAAGTGAATATGAGTTAAAAGAAAAATCTCCAACTTCTATTCTCCTCAATGATGATTTAATAATTGGAAATAATAGAAGAATATCTCGACACATAATTTATAGAAACATTCCAAAATTTTAAGATCAATACCACTATTCATTAAGATTTATATAAAATCTTAAAATATGCTAAGTTCCTCAATGTAATATTCACCAAAAATATTATAATTTAAGTGAATGAGAAGATAAATGTGTGATAAAGTGTCTCTCCATTGATTAAACAATAATTATCCAAAAATTTTCAAGATCGTGATAAGTTTTATCTCACTTATTCTATTGGTTCCATGATTTTTTATGTTTCATTATGTTATTTGGGTGATGAAATTAATGTTATACCTCACATTATTTTTAATTCGTTGTTTATTATAGAATTAAGTCCAGTAATTATACAACTTGGAAAAAATTTACAAATATATTAGTAGGATACATAGAAGAAATTATAGTTTATATTTAAAATTTATTCATCCCTTTAGACATTTTTATAACAAACATGGATGATGATAGAATAACAACACACTCACAAATTTTTTTTCGTTAACCTCTCTTGAAAACAAACATGATTATCATAAATGTGCATAAAACAAACATTTCCATGGATTTTAGAGACAATGCAACCAACTTCAACATTTTTCACTTGATGAGGCACACTTTAGAAAATCATTCCTTTCTTACACTTTCACACATATGGGAGGTTGAACTCAGTGATGATTTAGGTATGTTATATGAAATTTTCTCTTTAAGGAATAAATTATTTAATTATACTTTTTTATAGAAATAATCTATTAAAAAATATAAAAATTTATTTTTATATTTGATAAAAAGATAAAATTATATTTTTAATGTAATTTATTGTTTATTACATGAATATAAACCTTATTTTTTATTATGTATAAATGAAACATTGGGTGAGGAAGTAAGCAAACCTAATTTTTTTTCATTTTTTAGCAACACCCAAATATAGAAATATTTAATTTTCCCACTAAAATAATGTATGTATACGTAATTGAAGTAGAAAATTGATAGTAATCAATAATAATTATCTGCATTCAAACCATGAAGAATAAATAATTGAACATTTATAAGAAAATGCACAACAAATAGGTTGGATATTTGGAGATATTCCTAGCATCAATCCCAAATTTTTCTAAGGAAAATTTGTCTTGATGGAAATTACATTACTTTCAGGTAGCCCAAAATAAGGATGAATCCAATAATGATAAAGGTTGTTGAAAAATTGATAGAGAAGTTGTTATAAAGTTGAATCATTTACCCCGTCACTAAGTCACAATGGGTCATCCACATTCATGTAGTTTGAAAAATAACTGGAATGACCATTTTGAGAAATAAAAAAAACTAAATGTAACATCCCTATATTTTTTTAATTATTTCTCAAGTTAATTTATTCTTTTTGATATTTTTCATTTCACACTTCACGGAAAATAGTTTATTTTATATTAAAGATCATCAAATGGCTTGAATTATTCACAACACCAATTAAATCATGTACCAGATGAAAACTAAATTTTATCTTACTCTACATGGAAATTTGTGTTTAATTGAATTATATATAACAATGACCTTCCTCGAGGAATTTCATAACACACATGACTGAGATTTACCGAATAATAATATATTATTAAAATATTATAATTTAATATTATAAGATATAAGAAAGGTGTTAAATTAGGGTTTATGAATAGTTTTAAATAATTTATGAAAATATATTTTTTACATAGATATAATATGAATTCATAGGTTTCCAATTAATTAGAGATCAATATGAAAACTGATTGAATATAATGTGAAATATTATTATTTTTATAACCACAAAACTATTTTATCCTAATAAGTTAAAATTATTATAATTAGTTTGTGATATTAATTTAATATATATTTTATATATTCAACAAAATATTTTATATATTAATACAATATATTTTATATACAAAAGATAAAAACAACCCTAATTTTATGCTTAAAATATATATTTTTATAATCATAGTTTTACCTCTTTTTATTGGAGAATCCATTTGGAATATAAATTTTGGAACATTTATAGACATAAGATTTAAATATAAACTTTATATTTGAAATAGAAACATAAAAATTTGGTTAGGATAATTTTTTTTATTTTTCTGTAAGGTTTCATTTTTTGTGAATAGTTAAAAATATGGAATTTTAATTTAAAACTGCTTAACATTTAATTAATCTATAAGGTTAAATTATATTATAAATTTATTTCAATGTATAATTAGATCATATTTTTAACAATTATTCCAATTTAGGTCATTTTAATAAATTCCACATTAAAATTGGGTATAAAAACTTTACGATCTTTTCCACATTTATTAAAAACCTGCACTGTCATCCCGTATACCAGATTAATTATAAATTAATTTATGAAATATATTGTTTTTGGAATTTAAAAAAATTGATTCCATATTTGGAATCATAATAATTTAAAATTTCTAATATGTTCAACTTAATTTTTGATAGAAAATTTCAGAGAATGCAGTTAAAAATAATTACAAGGATTAAGAGAAAACGTAGGTTTACAGAGTGCTAAATCTTAAATTTAAGACCCAAAATGACCTAGAGACATGTACACGGGCCATATTATATCCATATTTTGACCATAAAATACCTTGGATATAGTTTTTTCTATTATTAGATCCACTTTACATGTGAAAAATGTTTATGAAATTCTATTTTAAAAATATTACAATAGTGGGACTCCTCCACTATAAAAGGCCTCCTCTCGGCCCACTTCCTCACAACCCTAAAGCCAATTTGGATCGAATATGATCTGAGAAAATATCTAACAAAAATCTATACCCTCATCGTAGAATTCCCCCCTTGGTAATAAATCATTTTATGGAAAGCCTTTGGTGCAAACCAAACGGAGTTACCTGAATAAGAGGTAACATTTTTTCTCATATTCTTTTATGTTATTTCCATTCTCCATCCCCTCAACACATCTTATTAAATTCATGTATAAAAAAATATTATCATATATATATTATTATTTTATTATTCTATATTTATGACCAACACTTACACACACTTCCATATAGTGGGTAATGAATATAGTGTTTATGTGTACGATAAACTATCGCCTCACTAAACAATTACTATTCATTATTCCTTTACCACCTCTCATGGGAGACATTATGATAGAAACTATGTTTACATATTTTATATAATATATTAATTACATATTTAATATTATTGAATCCATTTACCACACATGTCTTCATACTTTACCTTTGTTAGAAATACGGTAATTTCGTTTGAGGAAGTGTAGACTACTACCCCCATAAAGTGATGTGATTTGTTCAAACACTACATAGAATGTATTTATAAAATAATTTTCTGAAATTATATGTTATATATGATATAATAATTATATTGTAATAATATATATATATATATATATATATATATATATCTAATTTCCCTTATTTTATTCAATACAACAATTAAACAGAAATAACATTCATTATGACATACATCTTACCATCTCTATAAATAGTGTATTCCATTTCATACATATATAATCTATAAATTATTATACTTAACATATAAAAATATAATTATTTATATCATGTTTTACATTCTGTAAGTCATAATACATTTATAGGGACCAAATACATAACAAGTCAAGACACATGTATAAAACAATGTGAATATTACCTGAAATGTAATGTTAACATGGAATTGATAACAAATATATAATATAAAGTCTAAATAAAACCATATATTATATTATATATAATAATTTTTTTTCTGTGATATATTTATCCTAAATTTATATTTATTATAAAGGATTTTTGAAGGAGTGCAGTGATTTTCAAGACATAAGGCAAGGGAATTTCATCTCACTTTTTATTTCTATGAGAAAATACTTTATTCACCACACATTACTTCTATGTGTTTTGTATAATATCCATGGATTTATTAGATGATTATTATACATAAAATTATAGTTATTTACATATCAACTTTATGATCATTCTATCATGGAATTTATATTTAAAAAGTTACCAAATCGGTAAAATAATTTTATCTCAGTTTTTCTTTTTTGAGACACATTCCATGTTATGAACCAATATTTTTTTGTGAGGTATATATAATACCTTTTAAATGATATATCCTTAATATACATATATAAATGATATTTTAAGATTCATTTAATTTCATTTTCGTACACGAGGAGTATGGTTTGAAGTTACTATGTTGTAAACATTTGTTGATATAATCTCATCACCTTTAGAGATTGTTTTTGTTTATGATTCCTTTGATGAAATATTATAAACCATGTCTAAAGGAAATTAATTAATTTTCTTATCATATGTTTATTCATAATTTATTCATGTATTGGTATCAATTTTTTACTCTTTAGTACATAATATAGTTAAGAAAGTGTTTTTAAGAAATCTCGAAATTACTCTCTATTCTATTAGAAATATATGTCACTTAAAACCCATGATTTCTAAAAAGGTTTTCAAAATGTTTTAAATAATTATTTTCAAATTTTCATATTATTATCAATGAAATTGTTTTCAGAAATGTTTTAAATATTTAATTATATGTTTCAATGTATTTTCAATGAAATGGATTTCATAAAAATCAAACTTTCTTTATATGTTTTAATTGTTTGTTCAAAGAAAAATGTTTTTAAAATGTTTTCATGCTTATATTATAAATTTCCATGGAAAGAGGTTTTAAAAAAATTTAAATATTTTTTTTCATAATTTTTTAAGGGATTAGGTTTTAAAAATGATTTCCAAGCATCTCTCTCTGTTATCAAATGATTTTTTTTTAAAAAAATGGATTTCAAATGGTTTTAGGATTTAAAATTAATTTTTCATAGAAGAAAAGATATTTTCCTCAATAATTGTTTCTAAAAGTTATTTCAAAATTATTCATCATCTAAGATGGAATTTGCTTGTATTACTTATTCCTTTCTAGGAAAATTATTCAATGTATCCATTCATATTATTTCACTGAATAGTTTTTTAAGGGCATGATATTTAAGAAACCTATTACTCTTCCATGGGTTATATGTTTATGAAACCCGTTTCTCATCTTGGGGTTATATGTTTATGAAATGTGTTTAAATTTCAAGGGTAATATTATTATGAAACCCACTTCCTTTCATGGGTCATTATTTGATGAAATATTTATGAATCATTACTTTTTCACTGGTTAAGATATGACTAGATGATTATAGAACCCATTTCATTTCATGGGTTATGGTATGATTGTTTATGATTTTGTGGAACATACATATATCATTTAATTATTTTATGTATGTCACCTATATATCCCTCAAAATAATTGGTAATGATTTATATCTTATTATTGATACATGTTTGTAATGATAAATGAACTCGGTTCAGTATTATAGGACTTGAACTAGGAGTTATCTCAGGTAAATAATACATGGACGAATGGGTTGTGAGCCCAATTGAGTAAAGGAATTTGTCCACTAATATGTCATGGTAAATGATTAATTTACTATTATTGAAATCATTATATATGCTTATGTGTGTTCCACAATTACATGTATTATTCCAATGTTATGCCCTCTTGGTTTATGTTATTTATTTCCTTATGATTAATTTTATATGAACGGATAAGATTTATAACAGGATTCATGTATATGATATTGGATATGAAGGGTAGGATCAACTATTTTCATGATCATGTTATAATACCCCTTATAATCATGATTATTATTATTTGTCTCCCTTATTTACCCTTACTGAGAATAGGATCTCAAAACATTATATGTTTCTTTCCACATGTTGTGAATATGTATTTCTTGTATGATATTTGAAAGAGGGGTGTAATTCTTGGATAACATAGTGGGATATAATATAGCTCACTGATATACCAGTTTTTATGTTTCCATGTTTCTAAAGACACTAAACTAATATGGTATTTGGGCATCCATTTGAAAAATGTTTTAAGTATTCCCCAAAACTAATGTAATGTTAATGTTTGAAAATAGAGGTTCTCTATAGTTATTATCAGAGTAACGGTTTATTCAACATTTTGAAAAAATGATAGGAAATAATTAGTGACATATTTAGGTATATTTCTGAGGATATGTCTAGGAATGTCTCTAAGGATAAGTATAAGAATGGGTCAACCTTTAGGAAAATGTCATGGAATTTTGGTAAAGGATAGAGTGAGTGGTTTCCTAAAAATAAATCCATATCTAGATAATACAAGTATATGTGGATGTAGAATAGATTTACCATTGAATAAATACTCTAAAAATATGTTTCAGGCCTAGCTCGTGGTATTCTGATACAAGACAACAAGCCTTTTTGCACACCTGGTTTGGCACTCCTAGGGGATATGATTTATAAATTCAAAAACTCTTCCTAAACCATCTTGAAATATTTGACTATAAGTGGGATATTAATAACCTAGGATAAACCTATGGTTTAATAGATAAAGGAAGGTTTTTAAATTTAGACATCATATAAGTGGTTTCTATGTTTATGAGAATCTTCATTATGATGATAAGTTCATACTCAATTCATACATGATTAATCCAATGGAGGGAATAAGAAGGAAATTGATTAATGATGAATATGATGGAAAATCTATTGATGAGAAGTCAAATGGGACGATCACTAGGGTAAATAATTTTTTGATCATTAATAATCAGTTATCAATGAACATGATAAAAAATGTGTACTTTTACCAACTCTTGGACTCACCAAGGAAGTTAAGGAAAGAGTTTATTGAGAGTTAGTGTAATGCAGACCATGGAGGAAAGAATTGTTTTTCTTAGTTTCAAGAATGTGAAAATAATCACCAATACGAATATCCTAGAGAAATAAAAAGGTGTTTTAATAGTGTAAAATAAGGATATATATTAAGTAATAAGAAAATAATAATGAATGGTTCAGTTAATGAAATAGATGATAATATTGGCCTCCCTGAGACATCAATAAATGTACAATGTTTTAAGTGGGAAATGAATTGTCATTCAGAAAATTGATGTTATAAGGGGAAATCTCTAGAGTAGAATCAGTATGGTGGTGTGAGTAATTATTACACAATTTATGATAAAGAGAATACAATAAAATTTTGAAGTAATTTGGTATTATGTAATAGGATGAGGTACCCTTATTAATGTATTATTAATGAAGTGGAATAATCAATTTTTTATGTTATTTATAGTCATAAATTATGTTATATGAATGATGAAATATAAAAGTCTTGTTCTTTTTATGTTTTTTTTCTTATTATTAACATGTTTATGTTAAATTTTCCTGATGTACTAGTAAATTCATCTAATGACATGGAGATATTATAACGAAGGGGAGGTAACCCTTAATCTGTTCTTAATGTTATGATATTGTTTTTTGGATAATGACACGTGGGTTGTGAATAAGTATATTTGATGGTACTAATTACCTTGGAACTAAGTAAGGACTTGTGGAAAGGTGGATTATGTTATTATTGATAATGTTTAGATCATTTTTTTTTATTTATGGAATATATATGCAATATACATTGTAATAAGGAAAAATGGATGTTTTCAATAAAAATTTATGGTAATTTGGGACATTACCATGTTTGATGAGAAAATAAGATGAGTGTATTCACATGTTTGAAATGTGACAACCATGTGGTACTTTATGATATATGTGGGATCAATGTCAATCCAATTTCTGAATTTATTTCATGAAAATTTTATTTTCAACTTTTATAAGGGTTATATGGTAAACCATTCATGAAGATGTTCGATTAAACATCAGAGGATGTATTTCTGTTCTATGTCGGTATTGGTAACCGTGGTTAAAAGTCTATTTAGTGATTACCCATATTTAAAGGATGTCCAACTTATTTTTTTGGAAATTATAATAGTGTTTTTTTAGAAAAAATCAAGTCTTGAATGGTTACGAGTTTTGAACCCATGATAGAAGGACGATAAGGGTTTGTCACAAACCATTGGCCATTGTAATGTCTAAGTCAATGATTAATTATTATTTTTCAATGATTATTAATGAAGAACCAATAGATTTAATTTTTATGTTTATAGATTAAATTATTTATCATAGTAATTTGGAATAACTGTTATAGACAAATAATAGTACTTTTCATTATTTTATGGTCTTAAATATATGCCAAAAGTGTATTTTATCACTTAAGGCATCAAATTTAATTTCTGTGCATTCATTTCTCGATGTAATGTATGAGTAACAAATACATAATATAAACACTTTAGAAGGAATGTTTTTTCATATAAATATATAAATTAATTACATTTCCTTATATTTTTGGTCAATAAAAGATTTAATAAATGTTTGGAAAATGATTAAAAACGTTTGGTCCTAATAACTTCTTTTTTTAAATAGTATCTTTTTAAATCATCACTGGCTTATGAATTAGAGGCCCACAAAATTTATTTATAATTCACTTTTTTTGTGATTGATAACCTCAATCATTTTCTATAAATATTTACACTTTTCTTCCATGTCCAATCTTCACTCCCAACCAATGATCTTCTATGTACAAACCTAGTTATTTGTTACTTTGGTTTTCCATTTTGGATCTAATATTCACTTTTTATGGGATGTATTAGTATTCAATTTTATGATTTGGGTATCCATAAATGAATCATTCAATTATTAAACCTTTGATTATCCAGATTAATTTTAAGGGTGAAATTCAGTTTAAGGGGGGTAGAATGTAACACCCTGATATTTTGTAATTTTTTTTTGAATAAATTTATCATTTTTGTTATTTTTCATTACAAAGAACACTAAAAATAGTTTATTTTATATTAAAGTGCTATGTTTTGGTTGTATTATATGAAAAACCAAGCTAACCAGTTACTACATGCAACATACCTTTCATATTTCTCTACAAGGAACCCTGTGGTTAGATCGCATTACAAGGAACAAAGACTTTCCTCGATGGATTTCATAACATGTATGCCCATGTTATACTAAATAATAATATATTATTAAAATATTTTTATTTAATATAATAATATATAATATATATTAAATTAGAAGTTATGAATAATATTAACAATTTTTTAAAAATATATGGTTTACATAGGTAAAAGATAAATTCAAATGTTTCAAATTAATTATAAATGAATATGAAAACTAATTGAATTTAATGGGATATCTTATTATTTCTATGGTCACAAAATAGGTTCACCCTAAAAATTTAATTAATTATAATTATTGAGGGATGTTAATATAATACATATTTTATATATTCAATAAAATATTTGTATATTCATTCAATATATTTTATAGAAATAAGAACATAACAAACCCAATTTTATGTTGGAAAACTATATTTTTATAATGTTAGTTTTAACACCTTTTAATGGTAAAAACATTTTAAATCCAAATTTTTGACCCTTTTATATTTAATATGTCAAAATAAACTTCATATTTTAAATAGAAACATAAAAATTATCCTAGGATAAATTTTTGGTATTTTTCTTTAAATTTTTATTTTTATAGAACAGTTAAAAAACTGAATTTTAATTCAAAACATATTATTACTTATAATTAATTTATAAGGATAAATTATATTTTAAATAGGTTTTTAAATTTTAGTATATCATATTTTTATAAATTATTTTATTTTTGTCATTGTAATAAATTTTTCTTTTAAATTGGGTATACAACATACCAAATATTTAGACGTTTTTTAAAAACCTGCATTGTCATCCCATAGGCAGGATTAATTTTAAATTAATTTCTACCAATTATGTGGTGGTAATTTGAAAAAATTTATTCTAGATTTGGAATAATAATAATTTTTAATTTCTTATAAGGAAAAATTAAATTTTTACCAAAAATATTAGTGAATTCAGTTACACTTAATTACAATGATTAAGAGAAAACTTATGTTAACAGTGTACTAAATCTTAAATTTATAGTCCAAAATGACCTAGAATCTTATCCAAGATCCATTATCTTGCCATATTTTGACCCTATACCACCTTGTATCGAATTTGGTCCATTAATGGTTTCAATGGAAAAGTGAAAAACATGTATGTAATTCCATTGTCAAAATATTACAAGAGTCCCACTCCCCTACTATAAAAGACCTCTTCTCCTCCTACTTTTTAAAAAATATCTTCTCAATTTGGATTGAAAAAGATATTTGAAAATAGATTATAACAATCCCTCCTCTTATTCTATAAACCTCTACTTGTGTATAAAGAAATCCAAGGATTCTATTTGGTGTAAAATAAAAGGAGTTACTCGAATAAGTGGTAACATACTTCCAAATGTTCTTTTTTTCAACTTGGATTCATTTCCCCTCAACTATTCCTATTACAATCCAATATAAAAACACCAGTATCCCAAATATTCTAGGATTTATTTATTCTAATGGTGCGACCTAAAATTATAGACACTTCCATCTAATGGGTAATTAACATACTATTTACGTGTACGAAAAACTACCACCTCACTAAATGATGGTTGTTCATTTTTTCTTTACCGTCTCTAATGGTGGAAATTTTTATGGAAACAATTTATATATATGTTATATATTTTATTTTTTAATTATTTATTCTTTTTAATCCTTTTACAACACATATATTTTTACACTATATTTTGTGTAAATACCGTAATTTCCTTTGAGGAAGTGTGGACTACAAACACCTCAAAGTGATATGATTTGTTGACATACTACATTGAATGTATCAAGGATGGGTTTAGGGAAATTATATTATATATATGATATAATAATGATAATAAATATTATATATGTATAATTTTTTTAATATAATTCATTTACCTTATTTCTTTCAATATGATAATTAAAAAAAACAACGTTCATCCGTACGTACGACCTACTATCTCCATGAACGATGTATTCCATTTCGTACTTATATATTCTGTTGATAATTATAATAAAATTTAAAGAATATAAATGATTTTTGGATCATGTATTACCTTATAGAAATCATAGTACAAGTATAAAGACAATATACATGAAAAATTGAGACACATGTGAAAAACCAAGCAAATATTACCTGAAGCGTAACCTTAACATGGAATTGTTAACTACATGGTTATATAAAGTAATAATCTAACCATATGTGATATTATATATAACAATATGGTTTTTAAATATCTTTAAAATAAATAAATATTTATTATACATGAGGTTTTAATTTTACAACGAGATTCAAGACACAAGGTCGGGGAACTTTATCTCACTTTTTTTTCATGAGAAACCAGCATTATTCAACATCCATTTCTTTTATGTGGTGTGTATATTTACCATGGGTTTATTCTATTTTTATTATAAATAAAATTAGGAGTAGTTAAATATCTATTTTATAATCATTATGAAATGAGTGTTATGTTTCAAAAGTTACCAAATCAGTAATGTAATTTTGTCTCAAAATTCCTTCTTTGAGTCACATACCAGGTTTTGCACCTATATTTTCACATGTAAGGTATATACTACCTTTTAAATGTAACAACATGAATCTATTTCTTTTAATTATATTTTATTCTCTATGAAATTTTATTATCTTACATGGAGATTATGGTTCAAATTTAATATGTTTTAAGAGTTTATTGAAACAATCCCATCGTCTTTTGAGATTATTTATGTTTAAATTTATTTGAAACAATATGATGATCAATATATCGAAATCATTCATGAATTTTTTTATTGTATAGTTAGTAATTATTTATTAATGTATTGGTACCATTTTTTACTATTTGGTACATAATAAAGTAAAGAATGTGTTTTTAAGTAATCCTGAATTTACTCTCCCTTTGATTGAAAATCTATGTTCTTTCATAACAATGTTTTTTAAATAGGTTTTCAAAATGTTTCGAGGAATTTGTTAAATGATTTCAAATTATTTTAAATTAATTTTTTTTCACTGAATTTTCAGTATTTTCTTACACATTTTCAAATTATTTTCAATGATATGCATTTAAAAATGTTTCTAAATTTTCGTTATAAGTTTTAATGGTTTCTTTAGATAAAAAGGTTTTCAAAATGATTTGAATCTTATTTTATATGATTTAAAAAAAATAAATATTTGTTTTATACTTTTTCTAGGGAAAATGTTTTCAAAATGGTTTTAATAATCCATTATATTTTTTAAAGAATATTTAAAGAAAATGGTTTTCAGATGGTTTTATGTTTTAAAAAGAATTTTTCAAAGAATAAAATATATTTTCCTCAAGAATATTTTCTAAGTGATATTTAAAAATTATTTTCCATAAAAATGAAATTTTTTGGTGTCATTCATATATTTCTAGGGAAATTATTATATTTATCGTTTAATGTTATTTCTTTGATTGGTTTTCATTTTAATGGCATGATGTTTATGAAACCTATTTCTCTTCCATGGGGTATATGTTAATGAAACCCATTTATATTCCATTGGTTAAATGTTAATTAAACCCATTTATCTTTCATGGGTTATATGATTATTAAACTTTCTTCTTTTCACAAGTTATTCTTTGATGAAATGATTGTGAAACATTTCATTTACCATTAGTTAAGATATGATTACATTTTTATGACAACCATTTCATATCAGGGGCTATTATATGATTGTTTATGATTTTGAGGCACATTTATGTATGATTTCATTTTGATATAGGTGGGGTCTATATCTCACTCATATTTATTGGGTAAAGGTTTATATCTTATGATATAGAAATGGATGGAATGATAAATAAACTCATTTCAGTATTATAGGGCTAGAATGAGAAGCAAAATCAGTGTAGTAATACACGGTTAGAATGAGGTGTGAAAATAGTTAAATAAATGACTTTTTCCACTAAAATGGACTTGGTAGTATTTCCTTGACTACTATGGAGATAATTATATATTCTTATGTGTCTACCATAATTCCATTTATTATTCATATCTTATGATTTCATTGATTATGATGTTTATTTTCTTATAATTAATGTCTTATGAACTTCCATTCTTTATTACACGATTCAGGTATATGATATTTTATATAGAGGGTATGATATTCTATTTTCATTATCATTTTCTCATACCCCTATTCTCATGTTAATGCTTACATGTTTCCATTGTATACCCCTATTGAGCATCTATGCTCACCCATTTTTATGTTTATTTCCCCATGTTAGAAAGATATATTTTTATAATGATATGTATTATAGGGGTTTTAGTCTTGGAGAACCTAGGGGGAGATATTGTAGCTTAGTAATGTACCATTGTTTAAGTTACCATGTTTCCAAAGGCACAAAACTAATATTACCTTTGGGCATCTATTTTTATAATGATTTAGGTTTTCCACAAACATGATGTAATATTAATGTATTAAAAGATATGGTTTTTATACTACTCTAATTTAGATTTCGAAATAGCTGGATATTCTATATAGATTATAGGAATAAGAATTAGGTCACTAGGAATGATCATTAACATTTTCATTTTATTTTCCAAATATTAGAAATATTGGTCGGAAGAGATGACTATATCTTCATAGATGGATTTTAGATTACATATAAGGGCTCATTTCACATAACTATTAGGAGAAAAAACATTAAATATCCCTTTAGAACCATTTAAAATAAAAGGATTTCATTCGTACAATATAGTTCACTAATTAAATTACAATCGTTTATGTTATGTATATTTTTAGATCACATTGAAGACTACATGAATGTTTGTTTGAAGAATTACTAATTTAGGAGGTTCTTGTGATCATTTATTTTAAAATTACAGGAAATGTATTAAAAATACGCATTGAAAATAACATGGATTTGAACTTTTAAAATATTAATTTGATTGTGGAAATGTGAATAGTCCTTGAGAATATAATGTTACAAAAACGGAATTGAGGTTGATATGTCAAACATTGAAATTATAAATTAATTTCTTTATGATAATTATATAAAATATTTTAGATATTATATATTACATGAATGATTTTATAGTTTGTTAATCAAAGACATTAATAAGATAATTCTTCCAATTTTTAAGTTATTTTTCAAAATTTATTATTTTATTTTTGATAATAATTTTTTTCTGATTCTTTTGATGAATTAAATAGAATACTTGTCACACAACTAGTGATATATCCCGTAAACTATGAACACACATTTTTCAATATAATGTATCCAATAATGATGTCAGGGTGGTTCTTTCTCATATAATTATAAGAATATCTCAATCTATTTATTTTTCTTTGAAGGAATTATTATTTTTCCAAGATAACTACATGACCACTGTGAAAGAGTTATAATAATCTTTTTTTGAAAAAATTATTATCATAGTTTTTAGGAACTAATGTCACAATTTTTAATCACGATACACTAGGGTATTTAATGAATAATGAAGTACTTAAACCAATTATGTTCATATAAATGTTGATACATCAAGTGCTCAACCTACGGATCAATGAAAATAATAGATCTATGAACTAAGTAGTTGACCATTTGAGTAGACTTACCAAAAATCTTAAAGTTTAGAACATATCTAAAGATCAACTAAATGATAATATTTATAGAAAATCATTATACTCGATTATATGAAAAGTGATCTGGTATGATGAAATGGTCAATTATTGGGTAAATCCTCATTTACCAAACCATCTCAACTGCCAACAATTTTTAAAACTCAAATCTAACTCAATATTTTACATTTGTAAAAATCTATATCTTTCTAGAATTATAAATGATCAAATGATAAAGTTATTTTTTCTTACAGGTGTTATTCAATCAATTATTGGGGTTTTCACAACCACTTCCTTGGATGAAACATTATACCTAAAAGTAATGTATGATAATTTCATGAATCATTGATATATTTCCCAACATTTTTCAATGATTCTAATAAATGTTTTAAATTCAGAAAAAATGTTAGTTCATTGGTATCATATATAAAATACTATAAATTCTCCAAAACAAAATGGTTTTGTGAATTTTTTGATGTTTGGGGAACATAATTCATGGAACCATTTTTCATGAATTATGGTAAATCTTAAATCTTGATATAATGTGATTATGTATAAAAATATGTGGAATCTATTGACACAAAAATTGATGATGCTAATTGTGTGTGCACTTTTTTTATGACTATTTTTATAGTATTTGAGTTTAAGGATACATATTTGGTGATCAAGGGACACATATATGTAACAATATCTTGAGGTAAATAACGTGGAAGTAAGGATTATATCATAATATACCAACACCCTTCTATACACAAAAAAATGGATAAGATGAATTTTCAAATAGGGAAATCAAATGAGTTCTAAAAAAACTATTATACCAGACCAATTTTTTTTGATCCAAATGGTTTAATAAACCATTCGTGTATATACAATATCTTAAACAACAACTTTAGTAATTAGTCTATATAGGTTTATTTATGGAAATATTTTAAACTTATCTATGAAACATGATGACAATGAATAATTAGTAGAGAGACAAGTAAATCATGATAGAAATAGAGCTAGAAAAGGGATAAAACCATAACTATACGAGTTGGAAAAAATTAAAAGAAAATATTTTTAAAAAACATGAATTTAGAAATTAAAAAAAAAGTGGAAATAGATGGATCATTAGGAAAAAAATATTTCATCTTGGGGACTAAGTATTGTTTTATAACAGATGACTCAATTGGGTGACATGTAAACTTAATTCCATGTTGGTGGTTTAATTTATAGTAACTCAAGTTTATCCATTGATTGTTTAATAGGTATTGAAATAAGTATATAAAAACTAATATATTGTTACTGAAAATAGGATGACAAAATTTTATGGAAATATGTCAGAGGAACTCATCAAGAAGATCAATCTCCTCCAACCAATCTATCAATGTCAATACTCAAGTTATACCTTTATTCAACACATGATTGAATGTTGTTATTAAATTTAAAAACTATTTAAATGATAAATATATTATAATTAAATTATTACAGGACATCATTTATGTGTTAGAGTGGAAAAAATATTCATTATTATTTCTAGTTATGGATTTTTTAAATTTAGGTTTTTTTCTTGAATTTTTGTGTGTGTTTTATTTAGTGTGTTTTAAAACCATATGAACTCAATTTAAAATCCATTAAAAATTTTGATCCTAGGATAAGGTTTTTGAACAGATTTTAACAATTTATTATTTTAATATAAATGATTAAATGAACTTGTTTTTAAATTCTATGAGAGATATATTCCTGAAATTACCAATAATTTTTGTATCTAATGTCATGATATACTATATTAAATTTGAACACCTAATTAAGAGGCTCCTTAACCTATTTTGACATATTTTTTAGTTCCCTTTTTTATAAGAGAACAATAGAATTATTGAATATGTATTTCTTAAATAATGTTGGGAAAACCATGGTGAATTTAATAACATGGGTTATACATTATAGAAGTATTTTTTTATTTGAAATGATATAGTTACAATAAACATTATTTTTAGCCTACCATAAAATTTTACTATTTTATCCATTACTATGAATGAATGATAATTTTAAAGAGACAAATATAAATCCAAAATCCATATTTACTATCTTATATTATCTGCTAAATAATATTGGTCTAATTTATGTATAGGGGAGGGAAACGGTGAGTGGTTGAAAATTCTTTGAGAAATATTCTTGAGATGAATTAGGGAAGTGGTATATCATTTATGCTACTGGGATTTGAGGAACATAATTCTAGGTAGGATAGAAAGATATCATAGACATCATTCAAAGCTATAAATGAAAGTATACCAATGTTTTAAAGTGATGTATGCCTCTATTATTTCAATAATTTAAATTGTAACTCAATTATAGATATAAAAAACTAGATAAAACTATTACAAATGAGGGAATTAGAAGTAAATTGTTTAAAATCTTGAAGTTCTCTATGGTGTACTATCCCAGAAACTGAATAGGTGTTTTGAGAAAAATTATATTTGAATGTGATCTAAACTCTAATATATAATTAATAAATTCTATTATGATAACTAGTAGTTGCTATTTCTAAGAATTTTTAAATAAATTAAAACAATGGACTTGAAAATAAAAAAAAGTAGAATGGGATAAATGAATTCATATCTCCAAACTAGGAATAATAATTTCATATTCCTACATAAGAATAAAAATTCACTCTCTACCATCATGATAAGACCAAAAAATATAGATGGAAACTAAATTACTCTAGGGGAAATAGATAAGGGGAATGCTAATTCCTACTAAAATGTAAATCTTGTGGTATGTTCATTCAAAATTAAAATAAGCATATATGTTTTAAGGAAAAGGGATATATTAAGGATTCCATTATTTAATAATGATGATAATTATTAATTATGTTTCATTTTTTTCTAAACCCCTAATATTCCCCATATGTTCCAAATAAAACCCACCAACCCATATTATATATAAAAGAATAAAAAATTCATTATGATATGAACAAATATCAAACTTATTGGATAGAGATGAATAAATTCATCAATCATGTGGTGAAATTTTCCTGATATCTGAATGAGAAAACCATTTCTATGAAGTCAATGACGAGTGTTTAGTGAAATAATTCCAAAAAGGTAGATATAAGTATGCATGAGATGATAAAATAAGTGAAAATTAATTGAAAGTATATAATGAAGAAAATGGAACCAAGAACATTAATGAGGCTTGGTAATATTGAAAAAAATTATTTTTAAAAAGGGAACTCAATATTGGTTTGAATTTTAATTTCACATAATAACATTTTTAATCCCACTTAAGAATGAATTCCAAGATTATGTGTGGTGGAATTGAAAACATCTATATATTTATGAAATTTTTTTATATTTAACTCATTTTATTCCCCCATGTGTATTTATTCAAATATTATATTAAATTTTCTAATTAAAGCATCCAATCAATTAATTACTTGGATATTTATTACATAGAAAAAATTGTTTTGATAATTGATTTATTTAACTTTTTGAGAAAAAATTGATTGGATAGAAAATAATTATTCATTATATTTATATTGTGAAGTAAAATATTGTTAGATGTATTTCAATTAAAAATAAATAGAATAGATAAGAAATCATTGTAATCATGATCAAGAGTAGCTCGGGAATGATGATATAACACTAAAATTAGTTGTGTAATCATCATACAAACACCATAATAATTATTACAGGGCCACATATGGAAGATTATTATCTATATAAACATGAATATTGTGTTTTAATTTCTTAAAGGTTTTTATAGAAGAATAATTTGAAGACTCTGTAAGCATCATCCAATGTCATTTTAAGGTGATTTCCTATAAGTATAACCTATATTTAAGGATTAATGTCATGTTAGTGTGCATGAATTATCATTTGTATGATATGATCATAAATATGGATTCCAATGAAATTGTTAATTCCATTATCAAAAATTTCATATAAACATGGACTCCCAAAAGGATGAAGTCGAATCTGTAGGAATCATACCAATTCTTTATAATCATCATATTGTGTCATGGGAACATAATTTTTTGTAATTATGTTGTTATCATAAGGATGAATAACCTAGATGTATACATGAATGAGGGGGACCAAAACTACACTCTCAAATCTATTTCAAACAAAAAAAATTAAACACTATATTTCATACCATGTGAGATGAATATACCATTAGTTTACATCATTTACGTAATTAAAATATTATATCTCAAAAATAAGCATCCAATCCAAAGAAATTATATTTTAGTACCTTTGAGGGTTAGTTATATAAGCATAAAAATTTATGATAATCATGAAATTTTTTAATTAATAAAACCACACTAGTCCTCATTTTGGACTCCTCATAGGTTTTACCCGTCTTAATAACCTTGGTAATTTAAATATAAGAAAGGGTTGATCTCAAATTCTATGTAAGGTAAAAAATCATAATCATGTTATCAGGGGTAAGATCAAAATATTAATACAAAACATGACAAGTGGAGAATTATATTATTAAAATGATCTGGGAACGATAATGGTTGTCCATAAGTCATGATATAATGAGACATAATATAAAATGAACAAACATATTCCATGTAATAAGAGTGGGAAACCATTATACAATGATTATGAGTCTGGAATCATTATATATTTATATAAAAAATGTATGTTTCATAGGCATATGAATATGAAATGGTAAAAATATGAACATAGAATAACTATATTTTTTTAATTTAGAATATTCTGAGAATAACATAATAATAATTACACCCACACACATGATTTTGAGCATATACTAACTTAAATTATAACCACTCAAAATCTTATAAACACATATTAACCAAAATCACTCTTAAAAATAATATTTTTTTGCATATATTAATCTTAATTATACCCATAGAAAATCTTGTAAGCGTAGCTTAACCACAATTACACTCACACACAATATTTTGAGAATTTATTAACCACATTTTAAATAACACACTAATAAATAGTATCATTAGATACCAAAAATTACTCAGTTTATTAGAGGGTCACACAAGACCCATCTATCACTTAATAATCATTCATACATATATGGGCCATTATAATTTGAAAACATTTATACCACTAAATAACTCATGGAAAGGAAATTTGTTTCATGAACAGATTCATTTTAAATTCGATAAGTCATCAAGATAATAAAGCCAGATAGAGGATTAAAAGTATCCATATAGTAATATATGAATCATTAATGATATTCACACAGATATGGTAATTATTTTTTATGATCATTCGATAATTCACTAGTAAAATAAGAGGAATTACCCTACTAAAGGATTGAAAACACCTTTAATTTTTTTTCAATAAAATAAAATACATTGAGATTGATAAATATTTTTTTAAATTATCCTTTCAAACCAAAATATAGTTCTTCTAAAAAAACTTATAAGAGAAATAATTATTCAAAAAAATTATAAGACATAAAAATACATGAAGACTTATCACTTAAAAAATCTTTTAAAATACCATTTAAAACCAGGAATTCATTTTTTCAAATCAATAATTTAAATTCAATTTTTTTAAAAATTTCCAATTATTTTAAAAATATTCAAGAGTTAATATTATTTGGAATACCGTTTTGAAACATGTAGATGAATATTTTTAAATAATAAGGATCCAATTGAAATATAAACCATAAAAGTGTTTTTTTAATATATTTTTATCCTATTAATAAAAAATGTTATTATAGGCCACATTAAAAAGACTATTTTGAAAATGTTATGTGAGACATATGAAAAAAAATTTATTTTATAAATTATATTCAATAATGGAACCCTTAAAAGCTTTAAAATTCTTTCTATAAAATTTGGAGTGGAAGATAAAACATATGATCGTGAAAGGGAAAAAAATTAATACTGTAAAACACATTTTTTGAAAACCCACATCATAAAAATGAATAATAATACATCCTTTTGAAAATTGGAAATTAAAATATAAAGATCACATTAGATAAAACATAACTAGGTTTCAAAACATAATGGACACCACTGTTGGGAATGAAAAATATAGACACATAGTGGAAATTGTTGTTTAATAGGATGAGATTATTCTCATCAATGATATATGTTGTTATGAAGAAATTAGTCTAGGAAAAATATAAAAACATAAAATTAATTCTTCCTAGAGAGAAACATAAAGTAATTTGAAATTAAATTTTATATTATAAGAAATGAATCTTATAGTATGGTGTTCATAAATAATCATTATAACTCAATGAATTAATTTAAGTAAAAAAGGTGCATTACTACGTCTGCATCACTTGAGTCGAAAGCCCTTGAAAGATACAATATGAAATAGATTATTAAATCTATTAAATAGAATTAAATATTATAAAAAAAATAAAAAAATATATATACAATTTATAATGAAATATTCTGTGAATATGAATAATGTCTCAATGAGGTAAATTAGGATGTGAAAACCTTTACCTTAAATCCCGCTTAGTCGAAACACAATTTAACTTCGCAATAATAGATATATAAATTGGAATAGAATTTTTTATAAACATATCCATACCTATAAAATTTTATAAAATTAATTTATAATGATTAATTTTAAATATATTAGTTAGTTATATTTTATATTCTTAATATGATGTTATAAGTTTCAATTGTTTGATTAGTACTACTTTTGTAATGAATGTGATGATTCATACTTATATATTCAAATTTTATCATCCCAATATAATTATATAAACTAAAAAAGATGTTTTATAATTATTTTTTTTATAATGTTATAATTTCATTCTATAAGTATTTCAATCATGACTGGTGATGACAAATTTGGTGACGAGCTTGTTTTAGTAATTTATAATGAACAAAAATATCGTAGAATAATAATAAGTTTAATATTTTTATAACCACTCTAGAACCATGAGTAAAACCTTATTTTATAATTAATTTATAATATCAATAGTAGTTAATTTTCCATATTCATACCTGATATGAAATTTATTCCATTCTTTTTGTATGTCTTTAAAATGACTCAAATAAGAACATGCTATAACTTAAGAGTGGGTATGGTTAACAGATGATTCTTTTGACATAATATCTTTATTAATTAATTAAAATATTATTATTTATGTTTTTTAATGTGTTTAATTATTTCATAAAATAGTTTTATAAATAATTAAATAATATAGTGTAAAATTAAATACGAGATTTTCTTGGATGGGGTAGTCCACACATATACATGAGAGACTCATTTGTTTTCCATGGATATAAGGGAATATAAATAATGGTTTAAAATTAAATAAAAATAACATTTTAATAAAACTTTTATTAATAAAATAAATATAATTTTATAACCATTAATGTATGGATTTTAGGAAAGATAAATCATGTCAGTTATTAAAGAGATAGTCTTCACTTATGTGTGAAAACATTAATATTTTCTTATTGGTTTTCGAGAAAGGTTGAAAAGATATATTCCAATAGTATAAAAAAATTTATGAAAATTTTTATTACTTATGTTATAATAATTTTAAGGATATAATAGTTTTGAGATGGTATAAGAAGAAAATAATTAAAAGGCCTCCATTGACAACATTACATCTCTATTTGGTAAAACAATAAAAATCATTAACTTGGAATTTTTTCAAGAATATGGCTTATACAAACTAGGTAGAGGGTTTAAGAGAGACTAAGGAATATTTTTCGTTGATCTAGGTTTTTTAAATGGGTGTAGAAATGGTATGGAAGTAATCTCCTTTTATAAGTGAATAAAATAGCATTTTTTTTAAATACACATTAATTTTTTAAAGATGGTATGACACTATTAAAGGTTTTATGGCACCAAAAGTTGGATATAATGATTTTTGTGGTGAGATAATTTTGATAAATTCTCTTCTATATATTATTTTTTTTAAAGATGTTTCATATAGAGACCCAGGATTAACATGAATGGATATTAAATCATTTTAAATAAAGATTTAGTAGCACATTTACCTGATCCTAGTTGGTGAGGATTGGGAAAGTGAATCCAAGAGACCTGAGATAAAATCCGGGTGAAGACATATTTCTGGGGTACTGTAGAATCACTATTGTAGAAAATATTCAGATTATTTTGTAGAAACTGTAGCAGGTATAGTTTGGTATTGTAGCTACCAGAACTTTTCACCTATCTAGGACTCTGGGACACCGGTTTGGTCCTCTGGTACGGAAAGCCTTTCAGGCCACCCAGGGCCTTCGTGCTAGTTGCCTCCCAAGGACTTTAGTCCACCTCAAGGCCTTTGGGCCACCCCAAGGCCTTCAGGACAAATGAATATGTAAATGTACTAGTCACAATGCAAGGGACATGGATTCATATGAGGATTCAGAGAAGGCAATTCACTAGAGAAGAGCTAATCATAATTGGAAGAGTGAGAGGGTATGAGATTTCCATAATTACCGGGTATGTGAATCTCTGCATTGGATAGCTAGCTTACCAGCCCTGTGAAGGTGGAGTGTTGATATCATGACATGTGTTGGGGGGGAGGAGTTATATGTTGTCTTGTATGGGTTATTCTCTCTAGGAACTATGGGTCATGTAATTATCACTAAGCTTTCAGGCCTTATAAGGGCTCCACCTCACCTGTTTAATGGTTTATTATCAAAATAAAAAAATGATGGATATCAGACCATTCAGGTATGCATAAATATTCAGTACATTAAAAAAATTCATGCTCAAGGACTATAATAGTTTACTTACATTTGAAAGTGGGAAACATAATCTTCTAACTCAGTGAATGATCATCAACATATCCCATAAGTATCACACACTTTTTGTACACCTACATTAAACCATTATTTATATTCTAGGAAAATGGAACATAAGAATGGTGTGATCTCGGATTCTTAATAAGGGTTAACAAGAGAGATATGTAAGCATGAAATGAAAATAAGGGTATGAGAACATGATAATTACATTATATGATCACACCATGAATATCAAATATCATAATCAAGATTCATTGAATAATGATTAGTAGTTCATAATACATGAATTGTAATGGAATCTTGAGAATAATCCATGAGAGAATAACATAGGAATAAGACATTGAATTTTGAAATACACGTAAGCTATGAAAATCACATGTCAATGCTACCTACCAATACCTTCATAACATTTTAGGCAAGGGACAATCACTCATGTACCAGCTTTGGGCTTTGGATAACCTCATGTGTAACCTCTTGTTTTGGTATTGGGATGTCCTATCTTGTACCATCTTGTTTCAGGTATGAGATGAACTCTTGTGTACCCTCTTGTTTTGGGATCGGGATTCCCTCCTATGTAACCTCGTATTTCATGATTGGTAAGACCTCCCATGTACCTTTTTTAGGCTTGGGATTCTCTCCCTTTTACCCACTTATTTTCAGCTTGGGATACATTCGAGTGTGCCCTCTTGGTTTGGGATTGTGATACCATCCCATATACCCTATTTTAAGGCTTTGTATTCCCTCCCATGTACCCTATGAGATCATAATTCATTTATTTTTAATGAATTTTTATGTCTTGGTATCCCCTATAATGTAACCTCTTGTTTTAGGATTGGGATTACCTCTCTCTTGTTAAAGTGACCTTTTTTATTAAAATAATTATGATGAATATTTTCATTATTAAAAATTTATCATTATTGATGATAATTCACTTCCTCTTTAACAATGGTTTCCCAAAATTGTCCATAATTTACCTTAATACCATTGTTCTCCTTTATAATTTGGAACTAAATTCTGTTTTTATCTTGGGTGACCTTAAAATTTACCTTCTCTACTTTTAAAGAGGAAATTTTTATTACAGATTTTTTGATATCGATTTTCAATCAAGATACATTAAAATATTCAAATGTATTATCCTCCTTTCAAAATAAAATGTTTTATCTTCCACTATACAATCCAGTTTCATTGCTACAATGTAATTTAAAATCCTTATTGTCGATGATTGCATTAAAAATTAATAGTTTTCATGGTTTTTTTCATCACCATTTTGAAACCATTGATCCATTTTAAAGGATCTATTATTGACAATTATTTTTAAAAGTTAATGATTTCAAAGTGATTTCACATTGCCTTTAAGAAACCATAATATATTTCTCAAGGATATTCTATTTAATGTCTCATTTTAAAAAATTAAATCATTTTCAAAATAATTACATCCCTTTTTATAAAGGTAATTCTTAAAATGACTTCAACTTCTTTTTTACACATTTTTTTTCTAAAAACAATTACAATTTCCCCAATAAATTCATCATTATAACTAAAGGAATTATTTATTTGGAAGATATTCTTAATTAATAAAATTTAAATTTTTTTATGAAATTATATTTTGGGGCTATTTGATTTTTGATATCAACCATTCAAATGCTTGAGTTCAATTTTGATGATAATATCCTGAAGTGTTGTGAAGTCTATTTTTAATTCCCATGGGTTTTCAGGACATGTTGAATGATTGTTTTATTATGGAACAAAAATTTATCGATTATTATGATTAGGTTCCTATATCACCCTCCATTGTATTTCATAAGGACTTTTATCTCATGTGTTAATTATGGGAATCATTAGGTGATTTCCACTCTATTATGGGAATCATGACGTGATAAATTCTCCACTATGCTATGGGAATTAATAATTAATTCCTAATTTACTATGTTTATAGAAATCTGGTAGTAAATCCGAATATAATATGGTAATTTGGTAGTTACTCCAGATCCACCATATTATAGTAAATAGTTAGTAATTCCCACTCCACTATTATATTTTTCTATGCCTATATTAGTGTTGTTGTTTATTTTTATGCTTCATTTCCTTGGAATTCCATATATTTTTTCCTATGATTATGCTACATGGATCATATTTTTTATCTAATGCTTCCATACCATTTTTCTATGGTATATGTTACTCCTTTTAGATTACATGTCTTGTTATCATGACTTACGGAAAACTATTATTATTTTATGTTATTTTAATGTGATTTTTATCCATGGTCAATATTTATCATATGATTATAATATAACCCATGATGGTATATTGCCAATTTTTTACCTTATTGATCATTTGATCTGACACTTTTATTATGTTTTATTTTTCCAATGTTATGATGATAATGATAACATGTGGGAAGTATATAAGGGAGTATAATGGAGTTTTATTGTAAAGAAAGGTCCACATGTTTTGTAAATATTACTAGTACTCAAAGTCACAAAACCCAAGGGTTGGGTGATATTTTCATGAGATATATTATTTAAATAAGAAAATTAATAATTTATTTAATCTATGTTTATCTTATGTCACTGTGTTTTTCATTAGATCACGTTTTAGATATTTTTGGTAATTAGATTTTGTATTTTGTGTTTAAGATAATATAATTTTAGTGAAAATCCTAGGGATGTGTCCCTTTATAAGATAGCATCTTGATGTTTTTGTAAAGTATATAATGTTTGGTTATAATGGAAATTAAATTCATTTATGGGTACTACAAAGTGGATGAGGATGTGGAAAAGATAAACCATGGGGTACTCGCCTTGAAAAGGGATAGTTGAGCATTGACTATATCTTTATTATAGTGCATTATGAATTTTCCTATGACTACAAACCTATCTAGAAAACCATCTTGGATATAATTTTATTAATAATATTCTATTTATAGACATCACGAAAGATTTATTATTTTAACGAATAAATTTAAACAATATTAGAGAACCAAAAATAAAAAATTATATATTAAACCAAGAGTGATTTAGGTAGAATTGAATGCTAATATAATAATTTCAAAGAGTTTCATATTCTAAATATTAATTTATCATGTAATTAACTTAAAATAATTATCTTATTGGGTTAATTTTTCATCACAAAAAATTAACTCTTTTTGGGTTTAAATATAGTTGCAGCCAGTAGGAAACAAATTAATAAAGGACCTGATGGACAATGAAATAATTTTCCTAATGAGAAAACTATTGGGATAAAATATGGTTTTGAAATTCTTATATTTATTATCACCCAAAAATTTTAGTTTATGATTAATAACTTGAGTCTTTAAAAAAAATAACACAACAAAGTATATAGGGATAATGTTTTATAACAGATGATTTTATTAATATGATAAAGGAAATAAGATTCAACTTTCTGTGTTTCAGAGATGTGGGAAGAAGCACCCATGACAATGTATCAAATAAATAAGAAAATGTTTCAGGAATGGATGGATTTTCAATCCAGGTCAATATTTAAAAAGAGATATAAATTTGACATTTAATACAATAGAAGGTATTGGAGACCCAACTAATTCACTGTCTACACATCGACAATTCAAATACAATGATTATGGACATTATTCAAATTGATGTTGTAATAAAAGGTATAACATGGATTATAGGTATGAACAACCACCTAAAGAAATTAAACAAGGGAAGGAATCTATAATAAAAACTACTAATGTAATTCATGATCATTAAATTTAACTTATCCTCCAGAGTATATTTACCGAAATCATATTAGATTATAGACTATCTTATATAGGAAGTCATTTAAAAAAATTAAATCACCACACAAATAATTATATTATCAAATAATCCTTAATTTGGTATTTTATACGAAGTTTATGTTCATGGGAACCAAACTTGTGAAAATATATTTATCCTTCATTTAATTGAATTGAAAAATAGATTGGTTCTCTCTTCAAAGGTGAATGAATTATTTGAAATATAGAAATCATGTTTTGTATCAACCTTTTGTAGGGTATCAATATAATAATATGTATTAACACCCTTTAGAATAAATTTATATAATACGGGTCTTGATATTTAATAATGATAGACTCTTGGTTTAAATGTTTGGAGAAGAACAAAAATGTTATAAATAGTCCTATTATAATGAAGAGGAGTTTTTCCTAGGTTTTAGAGGTTTATATCTATTTATAAATTGTATCCTGAATCATGTTTTTATTTTAAATACCCTTAGATATTTTTATTATTGGGTGATAATTAAAATTTTGAGGATGCAATTTCTTTACGAGAACAATATAACAATTTAAGATTTTGGAATATTTTTTCAAAATTAATAATTTTTCAATATATTTCACAATAAAAAACACAAATAATATATCATTTATATCATACGAGATAATAATATCATAATAAGAATAAAACTTATAAAATATATAATATAATAATAAAATATAAATTCATACTAAATTGGATTACAAAAATCTAATGTATTAAAATGGATTTTTTCAATAAAAAAAATATTCATTATATATTTTAATTTAATATAAAATATAAATATAATAATTTTATTATTATAATTTTTTAAAATTAATTTTATTTCTGAATTCAAAAAATCTTGATTATCTTAATTTGATTTTTTTTATTTTTCCAAATTAGTTGATATTAAGTGAATAATGAAAATTACCGTATTTACCAAAGTTGTAAATTTTATGACTTTATAAATATATTAGAAAGAAATAAAAGTATATAAAACTTCTAATTTATTAAATATTAATTTTATGAGTGACACTATTCATTTTAAAATATAATTTGAACTTAGAAAACCCATTATCATCATTTTAGAACATAAGTAACATTTTAATCTAATTTAAAACATGCATTCATAATTTTCTTCAAATGAAACATTTTATTGGTAATATAAAAATTTTTATCAATTTTTAAACTAAATAAATGTTATTTTTTTAATATTAACCTAACTTATATCATGAAATTTAGTGAAATTGATAAATTCATACTCACACATAGATTATATCATACTCTTATAGAGTTAGTTTAAACACTAACATGAAAAATGATATAAATATCTATCATGCATGGAACTGGATACTTAATAATGGATATTAATAAGTAATTAATTTTTTCATATTTTAGTAATATAAAAATTAAATTCATTAATTAATGTACCACAAGTCATTTGTTAAAAATCATTAAAACATGCTTATCACCAATTTCATATACAAGAACTATAACTAAAAATCCCCAAAAATTAAACTATAAAATTATAAAATTTCATAAAACATTATTTCTATTACTTTTTATTATTTATTAATGATTACCTTTGGGAGAATAATGAATAAAAATACCATTATTACGAATCTAGGTCAAACAATCAAGATTTCTGATGCCCGATATTGAAAATAGATAAACAATTGCTATTATAAATATAGAGAGTAATCATAAAATAAGTTTATATAATTTTATTTATTGGAATAGTTTTATATAATAGGTGATTAAGACAATTATTTATTAATACATGAGGTTAGAGTGGGATCAACTATGAAAGAATTCAAGGTATGAGTATCTTATCCCAATTTTAACTCATTGAGAAATATTTCATACTACACACCATGATATAATAAGAATTGTTTATATAATACACTCTAATATTTTTCAGTAATTATTCTTTTTATATTTTATGATACTAAGTTTTCTATTCAGTGTTCCTTCTCACATTTTGTTTTGACTCAAAAAATTTATAAGATATAAAGTATTTTCTTCACTCATCTTGTTTTTTGAGTCCTAATGATAATTTTTTACTATGTATTTACATGAAGGAACTATACTATTATAAGAAGTTATTAAAATTCCTCTCTCTAGTGAATTTTCCATTTTTCATCTAAATCATTAAATTGATTAGCTTATTTCTCAAATATTATATTATTGTTGAGGAAAATTCACATGTCCTTTAACAATGGTTTCCACTCCTTTCTATAATTTTCTGTCACACAAATTATCCCCATTATAATTGGAAACCTAATTGTGTGTGTATTTCATGTTACCTTCATATTCCCCCTCTTCTGTTTTCATATTTATTTTTTGGTTACAACTTTTATGATGTGGGTTTTTAAAAATTATATTTCAAAATTTTTAATAGTATTTACCATCCACTCTATACTCCGTTTTTATAACCATTATTTCTTTTCAATTCTCTTTTATTGATTATTATTTTTAAAATTAACAATTTTCAATGTCTTTTCCCATCAACATTTTAAAACATTTTATTTATTTTCAAGGCACCATTATTAAATATTTATTTTAAATTTAAATTTTTTAAACATGTTTTCACTTATCCGTTTTTTAACCTTGATGTATTTTTCATGGAAACACTATTTGGTTTCCCCATTTTAAAATTTAATTATTTCTCAAATTTTTTCACATCACCAATTAGTGAATGTTAATTTTCAACGTGATTGTAAATCATTTTATGCCAAAGATAAAATAATTTTCCAAATATTATTTTATGATTTCACCACCATTTTTTTCTTAATATCTAAGGAATAATTTTTTGGAAAATAATTTTTATGAATCAAAATTAAAATTATCATATGAAATAGTATTTTGCAGGTATTGAATTTTCTTATAAATTGTTTACATAATCGAGTTTAATTTTGATGAAACTATATTAATGTGTCATGAAACCCATTTCTCATTCCCATGGGTGTTCATGATATGTTGAATGATTTCTTTTTTATAGAAAAAATATTAATAATTAATGATTAGTGGGGTCCTATATCACCCTGCGACACACTGTTTATTGATTTACATCTCCTGAGATAATTATTGGAATTGTATATGATGTCTACTCCATTTTGGGAATTAAGAAAATAATATGATATCTACTATGTTGGTGGAATCGGGATGTGATTCTTACTACACTCTATTTATGGGAATCAAGTAGTGTTGAATGCACCACTATGTTTATGGGAATCAGATAGTGAATCTTTCTCGATAATAAAAATTAGGTTGTGATTCTTGGTCAAAAATATTATGAGAAATGGGTATTAATTCTCGTTGAACTATTTTATGATTTGTAAACCTCTTTTAGTGTCATCATATTATTTTATGCTTCATTTCCATGAAATTTGAAATCATTATTCCTATGGTTATGCTCCTTGTATCATGTTTTTTGTCTAATGTTTCCACACCTTTATTAAGTGTTATATGATTCTATTTTGAGACTATATATCTTGTTATCATGGATTATGGAAAACTATAATTTTTTCATGTTCTTTTAATATGATATTTTTTCTAGCTCATGATTTTTCATATTGTTATTATATAACCCTTGATTACATGTTGATGATTTTTTCCTCGATTAAGCATTCTATTTCACCCCTTCCATATATTTTCCTTTATATGGGTTATTAAGGTAAGTACAACTTGTGGTAGCTCTTGAATAAAGTTTCATTATGTTTCCAAATCAGCATTTTATTTTATTTTATTTATTTTAAAATAGTACATGAAAAAATAGGGACAAGGATGTAAGAAAATAGCGGCCATAAAAAATTAGAGGGTCTAATTTAGTGAATCCTAATAGAATATTCACTAACTAGGTTTACTCCATTAGGAGGAATGGAACCTAAGATATAGAAACATATGTTCTGGACTCCTTGGGTAGTTTTCAAATCATGGAAACTAGACACTTTTTTCCCATTTACATGAGGCGTAAAGTACACTTATGTAGTTATTGATAACGAAACAAAAACTAAATATGCTATAAGATAGGGACTCAGGGGGTGGGACCACATCCATGTAGTGAGTCATGGATAATGGTAGATTCCATCTTGGCTACTCAAATATAATTATTCATAAGAATACACAATATAAGGAATGTTAAATTTGAATTAGATTTATCCTAGAGAGAATTTCTACTTCCATTGAACAACATTAAATCTCAGGTAATTGAACTCCTGGGATCACAAATTGTGTTGCCACCTCTCATGGAACAGATTTTTCATGAGCCATCTATGTTGATCTAGAGACAAAAAATGATAGGATACCAAAAAAACCGTCAGACCTATGTCAATCTAGAAACTAAGTGGTGGGAGATCTATGTTCCAAAGGATGTCTAAGGAATTGTTATTCTTCCCAGTTACTGAGAATCCATATCAGATCAATAAAATGGTTCTTGGTTCTAAATTAAATGTTTATCCTAGAACATATAGTACCGTCAAGGTAAAATTTATTTCTCACCTTCCATATACACTAATATACCACTAAGAGGATCATGGAACTTGAATTCTTCTTAGTACCGATGTTTCCACTCCTCAGAACCAGAGATTTAGGAAATATTTGGTCGATATCTCTTGATAATGAAGGCAAGTAAAGGCACCAAAAGAGTTCCATATAGAGCACACTCGGTCACCATCACGGAACAAGTGAGGTTTCGTTCCTTGGGTTGGTTTTTGATTTTTTATTAAATTATTTATATTTACGCATGAGAACCAATATGTGTGTTTTGGCATGTGAGTTATTGATTTATAGTTGGTATGATAGAAGAGATGTTGTGTGTGAGTAGTAAGTTATATGCAACATGAGTTATGGTCTATATGGTAGAGCTGAGTTCAATTAAGATAAAATTTATTATATTGGTTTGTCATGTGTCATAACTAAATAAAAAATATTTTTTCCTACTTTTGTTAGGTTGATTTTGATGTACAATGGTAAATTGAGAGAGGGGTTAACCCAGACTTGTAAATATCTTATATAAGGTAGGAATGGGTTGAAGCCTTTCATTATAGAATGATATATGGTAATTTCTATCAAATAAATGGTATAGGAATAGGGATTCCATATTCCTTATAGATTTAGAAGACTTGTATTTCTTGCGTATAATGTTTGGATTTTTTGGGTAATATTGGTGGGATGTTTTGCACTGTGTATTTTGGATGGTCTTTAGATGGTACGGTGAGAGCATGGGTTGGATATTTTATTTATGTGATGTTAAATGAGTGGTAGGTATTGTTTTATTGGCCTTAGAATGAGTGATATATTGATCATGATGGAAATTAAGCATCAAGGTACTTCTAGATAGATTATATTGACATGTTATGCTGCATGATCAGCTTTAAGGCATGTGTTCCTAGGTTCTATGAAGTCAGAGTCAAGGGATCGTGAGTTGGGTGGTGTGACCGAATTGTACATGATTTTATTCCCATTGAATTTTAAACATATTGATAGCATACATGTGGGTTATTCAAGCTGTAATTAGTTCATATATTAGACAAGTATCTATGGATTTCACGAAACACTTGTGTGAATATTTTCCCAATGCCTTAGTGAGATTTAGAGTGTCTCATTATAATGATGATAACATTGTGTTTGGATGGTGTTAAGGTTTTATAGGATAGTTGAGATTGGATTGATATAAGTTAAATTCATATGATGATGGAATTTTTTTAGGTTACACCTAAAAAGTGTTGTAGGGTAGGTTTTATGGTGAGGAGTTCATGAAAGTTAATTAGAGGGCATGCCCTTATTAAATATGGATTTCAATAGATGTCAAGGATGATGTTTCCTGTGGTCTAGGAATGCTTAATGGTTTATGTTTCTTGTTGTATCTTAGGTAAGAGTATTAATTAATAATCTAGTAATTACATATAGTATTTTAGACATTTTTTTCATGGAGGTATAACCCTTAGGTGGGTAGGGTCATTGGTGTGACAAAATCAATCATTGGATTGTTGTTATGGAACTAGGGTTTTGATGTGTATATAAATATTATTTTTTACTTATTCTATAGTTAATACCATACTTTATATCTTAGTGTGGTGTTTTATGAAGTCTAAGAATTGGTATCAGTCTATATATTGAACAAGGTGTGTTCTAAGGTTTAGTCAGATCAAGGATGTATTGGTACACATGAGTGGAGTAAGGAAATGGAATTGATTTTTAAGGCTCCATCCAAGGAATTACATTGATTGTTGGGTTTCTAATTTTTTTTTATTGATTTAAGGATATCATAATTCCTTTTATGATTTCAAAATCATGATATGGTGATAAGATAGTGAGTGGATGGATGCAGTCAAGTGTTTTTATAATGGCCTATTTTATGAGGGAAAGTGGTTGTTTTTGGTAGGAAATTAAGAATACTGAGATTCAAAACACTTTAATAATTATATATTAATATTTATAATTCCTTTTTATTAAGTGATTTTTCTTGTGAGTAGAACCATATCTTGAAATTAACCTTTTGTTTTGAGTCTTATGGTGGGAGAACTATAATCTTAGACATAAACCAATTGACTACCCCATAATTTATCAAGATAGAAGGACATGGGTAAGAAACCTCTTGGTGAATTAGTGATGGTGATGGGTGGTAACCAAAACATTGATTAATTGTGAATATTATTTATACATTTTCAGAGTAGAATATTGTTTTGTATTTTGGAAGAAAATAGGATGAATTAATCCTGAATTGATTTCTATATAGGTAGGGATTAATGGTTGAAAGATTGTTGAGACTTATTAGGGATGAGGAATTTCTTTTGAGGAGTTTGTGATAGATGATGTATTTTGTGGTTGGGAATTCTTGGAGGAATTTGAATTTTTTATTTTCAAGGATGGGGTTCCTTGAGAACCGAGGTTCTGATTGGAATTTTGAGATTTTTGGGATTTCAAGGAGGTATATTAGGACTTGGTGTCCTAATAGAAATTTTTGGTGTTCTGGTGAATCTATGGAGCCTCAAGTAAATTTAATGAATTTTGGAAATGGTTTCTACCTTTTTTTTGTTTTCCATATGGTTTGGGGAAGCAGTTAGAGTGAATTTTGTTTGGTGTGTTTTCATTAGAATTTTTTACATGATTTATGTATTGTTCTAGAAATACTATGAAAAACCTACAATATGAGTTTTATAGGTAATTTCATAGATGGTGTGTGATTTTTTAATGTATTCATCCAAAACATGTGTGGGTGTGTCTTAGGTTCAGAGTGAGTTTCATGGTCCTCACACGGTATCGAAAATTGTGTTGATAAACTTTGTGAGGGGGTGTGGACAAAGATAGTGCGAATTTCATGGTTTGAAAATGGTTTTGAAGACTATTTTATAATAGTGACACTACCCATATTTCGTTAAATATTATAAATTAAAAAATTTACCCTCCCAATTTTTAACCCTTACCTCTACCGTCTCCCCCCTTGTATGATGGGCCATGATAGTTGGGGTGTCCCCTTCTACTTCCTCTTCCTTTGATTCCTACTCAGTTTTTTGGTTTTATGGTTGTAATTATTGTTATGATATTACTCCTCATTAATATATCCCTATCAATCCATCACCACCCCTAATTTTGGAAGATATGGATTAAGGTTTTATTTTGGATTCCACTAGAGCATTGGTAAAATCGTCTTGATATGATGGGGTATTTGCATGTAGTGGATAGAGGACATTCTCAGATGATAAAAGATGGAATTGATAACTATTTAAATGAAGGTACGGATTATGATAATTTTTATAGTGTGTTTCCTATGTTAGGGGATGTTGGATTTTAATCAATCATTTAAATTGGGGAATTTTTGTATAATCGTTGTTGGTGTATGCTAGGAGTTGACTACAAAATTTTTTCCATTCTTTCAGAAGGCAGATGTCGCTGGTTGAGTTTTACAGAAGATATTAATATTTAAATTTAATTGAATAATTAATTATAATTTTTTATATTAAATTGTATTTAATTTTTTTTCTTGAAATATGATCTTTGGAGATGATACTAGTGTGTTCCAGGATTGGACAAGCTTGGGTGAGATTCATTAGGAATGATTTTAAAGAAATAATTTCATATGAGGTAGGTATTCCCTGTGAATTTTTATATGATTTATGTATTTTATTGATTTAGATTGTGATATGTGGTCTCTACACTAATGGTATATTTACCCTAAATATAAAAAGAATTATTTTATTGAAATCCCAAGGAAATAAACAATTTTTAAATGGCTATGATGTACCCTATAATACTAGCTTGATACCTCGGGTGTAAATGGTCCAGGGAAAGATAAAAATTATGTGTGATAAGATATGTGGACCTAAAAGGTGTGATAAATATATGTACGAACATAGAGGACCATGGAATAGGTTCCATTAAATATATTATATTAGGATGAGTGAATAATTGAGGGTGATTGATCAAGTTGGTCATAAGGGAACTTATATATAACTTATATCCTTTAGGCTAGTTGATTAGAGAGTGGAGTGTGTGTTCCCCCCTTATATAATGTGATTAATTGGCAGTGTATATCATGGGGAGATTTATGTTATATTAAGTGAGTGTACTCATCTTGGACAACTCGAGAAGTGAAATGGTCAATTCCCCTATCACTTTTGTGATGTCAATAAGACTATTCTTATGAGGCTAATGATCCAATGATACGATTATTCTAGTTATTAGGGATGTTATACACTAGGGATTATGAGAATAGTCTTGATCAATGATATGAGATACAACATCATATATTGGGTGTCTGGATTATGATGAGACCAGGGGACTTAAGTGGGTTCCCCATGTGATATGTTGACCCTAAAGAGGGTTAGTTTATGTAAAGGGTATTGTCTATTTTTTGTGTCAGCTTAGAACCTTAGATCAATGATTTGAGCATAATATGATCATAATGATATATTTTCCCCTAGGTTCTAGATAACCTATTAAATGTTTCTTTCCATTAAGTGGTTATGTCCTCAACATTTAAATTAAGGTTCCATAATTTTCTTGGAAGTCAAACTCTGTTTCCCTTGGTTTCATATGATGGTTTTAATTCTCATGGATACAACATCACTGAATTAAGTTTGTATGATCAATCACAAGTGTCATTTAATAACTTTATGATTTATTTTGATTATTTTATCATTGTTTTGTATTTATTTTACTATTTTTATTATATTACATACTAATACATTAAATATCCATGTTATTTTAGATACTTTATTTGTGGAGACCTACTGAGTTGTACTCCCACCATGCTCGAGATACCATATCCATTTGGTACCAAAACATATGACATTTATTTTAGGTTCATTTATGGTGGGTTTATAATGTTTCAACGTTGATGTGTATAGATTGGACAGATATTGGGAACGTGTGAGCCTTAAGGATTGTAGAATATCCACATATGTATTTTTATTCATTGTTTATCTTATATATGTTGTCTGTCAGGGTGAATTATTGTTATTTATTATTGTATTATTAAATATTACATTTTTTATATCATTTTACTGTTTTATTTCTATTGTGAACTTTGATTTTTTAGGTATATTTATTGGTTATTTCAAATGTTGTTTATATTTATAGGAGATTAATATATGCATGTTAACACTCTAGTCACTCGCTACTAGTCGGTAGCCTCTAGAACACGAAAAGGTGTTCCTGAGGTCATGTATTGATCATATATATAATTTCCATGAATACTTCTTAACACATGATCTTAGTAAACAAATTTATATGAAGCTATCTTTTAATCTCTACACATGACATTATTTCACTCTTATGGATTGGTCATGTGATCTTTTTTATATGAATTATATTATCCATTAAATTTTACTCTAGAATTAAGAATTCTAAATTATTAATTCACGTTATTTATTAACTTATTATGATATAATTTATTCCGTATTCATTGATTATATAACCCATTAAATCTCTTGGTGTTTTTAGGATTATGATGTGTATATTATTACTACACTATCTGAAACTTGTATAGATGATAAAATATTATATGATGTTTGGGACATGAATTATATATGACTTAATAAATTGGGAAATACATAAATCTATTTAGAAATTATATATGATTCATGGGAAGTGATCCTCAAATATTTTGATATGGTGTGTTGGTATTGATCCACAACTTATGTTATGAAGAAAGGTTTTATGTTTATTCCAAATTCTCATGTCATGACTCATGATAATCTTATAATAATAATCTTATACACATGTTCCTCTATTTATGATATTTTACATTACTATATCATATTATCAAAAAATGACTCCCATACCTTGAGATATAGTCTTATGATAGGATTTCCCTATCTCACTGTATTTATATTGTTCATGATTATTCATGATTCCTTTTTTACCCCTTACTAGTTATTTTAGCTCCTATTTTCTATTATGAATGTTCCTAGTAAAATCTATGTACTGATATATGTAAAATGGTATTTACGATCATGTCATAAAGAATATAATAAATGATGTCATTCATTCATTTTAAGATGATTTATTGTTAAGATAATCTTCTAAAGATATTATACCTATATATTTATGGGGTTATCATATAGAAATTAATTTTAAAAATGGTGTAATATTATATGTTTGAGTTATGGACCATTGTAAAAATAATATTAAAATTTCAGTTATTTTAAATAGTATACTACTAATTTATTTTCATTTTTCTTCTTTAAAGAGTCACGTTATTATTCTAATATTTTTTGTAACAGTTTTTTCGACTTATTGTTGATCAAATGTATGGTAATTATTAGGGACCATGACAAACCAAAAGTTGAAATTTGAGTTATTATAATATTATTCATTTATCACTCTATTTTTTATTTTTAAATATATATAGAATAATTAGCATTCATATGTACTTTTTTATGATGAAGTAATAAAATGATGTCTATTTTTATTTACTCATTTCATAACCCAACCCAAGACGAGGATCAAGCTGCAACTACCCCAATACTTCTTCTATATGCTAGGGGTGGTGGCTAACATTGAAGGAATAACTTACTCAGTGAGACATTTTCCGAAAAACATATACACTGACACATCCATCTTAATGAAAACATGTATAGGGAAAGAAGAAAAGATGTAACACTACTAAAAAGTAAACCAAACACTCATGAACCTCTAGATAGTATAGAATTATGGTAGTGTATACTAAAAAGTAAGGGAGAAAATTACACTACCATCAAGAAATATGTCCCAACTTGAAAAATCTAGAAAATAGTAAACAGTTGAGAGTTCCCCTGTCATGTATCCCAAGAAACGATCACCATAAATATTCCAAGAACCCAATATCTCTATGCTCTTATGAAATCAAGGTTGAGATTTCCATCATCTGTAAAAGTCAGGAGACGTGTGGGTGAAGTCCACAAAATGTTGATTATTTACATACCTAGTAGAACACCCTAAATGGGTGAAGGGGGAGTAGTAAGAGATATAACTGAAGAGGAAAATAGTAGTTAAAAATTGTTACAATGAATGAGTACAGCTCAACCCAACAAGTGAGTGAAAGTATGAACATCCAAGAAGAAGGGGATAAACACGTTGATTAGTTAAACTACATGTCTATCCTTCACCACCTACAGAAGGAGAGTACACTCATCTAACCCTAAGAATCTAAACATGGAAATCATGTTGCATACCCCGTGAATCTTCAACTCTCCAATCCTGAGAATATCCAAATCCAAGGTGTGACTCTTAATGGAAAAAACATTCTTAGTCAAAGAATACTAAATGGGAGAGTAATAGAATCTCCTTATCACAAATAAACCCATGAAGAAGAGTTTCTAATTGTTCCAATGTCTATCAAAAAATCCCATAATTCCATGCATCCACCACAAACACACAATTCTAAGGAACACAACCACCACAACTTATTACTATCCACTTTGGATGGAACTAACTCGCCCATATAGTTTTACAATGCCTCAATAGAACACATCTAGGTGGATAAAGTGTTACTCTTCTTCATGAGTTAAATTCTATGTCAAGACACATCTTATCACTATTACACACAGTCAAGGGGACACAATATCTAGGTATGTATCCCATGACCTACTATGATAGGAGGGTCCTACTATACTATTCACTTAGGTGCTCCACTTTCCTGCCCCATTGGAGGGTAATGATTGGAACAAACCATTGGGGAACTCTACTACCGAACTGTACTGGATGGTAATGTTACGAAGATGTCATTGAGGAACTCCACTGCCCAACCCTGTTAGAGGGTAACACTCAGAAGATCCATTGGGGAACTCCACTACCTATAAATACTGGAGGGTAACACTTGGAAGAGTATTTGAGGAACTACACTTCCCATACCTGTAGGAGGGTACTACCTAGAAGAGCTATTTGATAACTACACTACCCATCACTGTTGGAGGGTAATGCCCAAATGAATCTACATCTGGTGATCCAACCTGACCAGTGTCGTCATCAGGAATGACTAAGAAGCTGATGTTTTCATATTATTTCACATCACATATCTAAATCTATATTTTAGGGACCATCATGTTTTACATGAAAAAATTATCATTATAGGCTACTCGTGGGAATGAATTTGAGTTCAAATGAAGAAGATACATACATTCAAAGGCACCTGAAAGAAGATCAAGGGGAACATAGTGTGTGAGGGGACCCTCAAGGCATGTGGTCCCCCTTCAACATCTACCCTTCCCATGGTTGGTACATGGCTCCCTTTTTGTGTGTACGTGAATTCTATATAGGTGGAACACACAACACGTCCATGTAACATGGAACTAGGCCATGTCTCAATGGTTGTATCCATGCACTGGATCTCATGTCTGTGTACCGAACATTTTTTCCATGTGGTTGGCCACATGACATGGCTAGATGTGGAGAGAATACACAATGTGTGAGGAAACATTACTTGTTGTGTCATCCTTATCTTCCCTAAAACCGTAGAACCTCTACTGAGGGAGGCTAAATGACATGTGTTCATCCTAGAACACGACATGTAGTTGGTCTTTCTATAGAAATTCCAAATATAAAAATCAGGTCTTCACATTTCAAATCAAGCCCCACCGCCATAGATCCCACCTCTATTCCTCCCATCTCTCACAGATCTGGCCATGATTCATGCTTGTTTTCCATCATTCATGAGAAAATATTTCATTGTTCACAATGGGGGTTCTTTCATCCATTTTTCAGGATGACAACTATCCTCTTTTCAATATCATGATGTTTAAACACTCAATCGGTAATCCTCACCTCACAATGATACAATATCAACATTTATCTCACTAAAACGTTGTTGTTTTAAATATCTACCATGAATATGAGGGACCAATCAAGCTCAGTTCAACCTAGAAATCATCAAACAAGGAACCATAGGGATTTTACTTTTGAAAAATGTGAAGGTGTGAGGGAGAAAATTATTAAAAATGAGTTTTAAACATCATTAGAGAAGAATTCTTGGACGATGATCAAGAAAAGGCACCAGGGATCAATAAATAATGGAATAAAAATTAAAATCTAGTATATGGGATCAAGAAAAGTCCAATACAGGGCACAGATCAATGAAACAAGAGTGATATACTAAATCATATTAATATTATGGTATAAAACCACATATAATGAGTCCTACATCAGATTGGATTTATCATTGATGAAGAACACATGGTCCAATGTAGAAGAGAGATCCATTACAATTTTATGCTTCATTTTACATTTATCCATGTATTTTTCATCAATTGATCTCAATTCATCAGAGGAAAGAGGAAGGGAGAGATCTATCAGCATTTGTATGATGGTGAGGGAAACATGAAAAATCACTGTAATAATATATTTATAAATGTCTAAGTTTAGTTTAAATTATTTAATTAATTAATTAATTAATTAATTAAATCAACTTAACGTACCACCTAAAGTAGAAGGGACTGAACGTCCCATGCTGACCCATTTTATGTGGAACCCATGGTAGACACCACATTTTTTATCCAACCGTAGTTTCAATTTCCTGATATGATCAACTCTTTATGAGTCATAATTGTTTCTTTATGAAGTTATATGAATATTTTTTCATAAAATTATTTCTAGTAATATCAAGCCTCAGAATCACATTTTGTATCAACTCCTAGATATGGAAATATATAAAGACATATTTCAAAGTCTAACAAGGAAAAAACTGGGTCTTCACATCATTCCCCTCTTTAATGGTTTCATCCTTGGAAAGAAAACCTATGAAAAAACTCAGTTAATTGAGCCTTCACATGGCCCTCTTCCTCCCTAGAACACTCCTTAACGTTTATACACTTCCCCAACATGCGAAATAATAGGATGGTCTATTCACATAGGGTCTTCTTCGGTAAATCCTTGATCGCCATAGGTGCTCCGCAAATTTGGCTCCAACCTCGACGCCACAATCTACTTGGTCGATAACATATACAGTTTCAGGATCTTATCTCCTCTTTTAATATAGTTGGAATATGTAATTCACTCGATTTAGCTACAGTAGTAGGGTGAGGCAGTAATAACCCTCACGAACCCTTTGAATGATCTCAAACAACCTAATGAACCTCGGGGGTAGCTTGCATCCCTGTGTAAACCTATACAATTATCAACATGGGTAGACATTAAAGAAGACTCGATATCCTTATTAAAACAAAAAGGCCAATGATGGTGGTCTATATAGTATTTTTTCTGCTCCATTCCATCCTTATCCACTCATAGAAGGCTTATTATTTCTCTGTTGTCACCTGCAGCAACTGTCGGCCCACAAGATATGAATTTATGGTCTCTTTCTAGCACAAGGGTGACCTATACTTTCTCTTATAAAAGTAATCAAAAATATCTAGGATTATGGTAGTGTGGTAGTTGTTGTTGTATGAAAACACTACCAAGAGGAAATGATCCTCCCAACTCTACCTGAAGTCAAACATACGTGACCTTATAAAATCCTCTAAAACCTAGATAGTGTTCTTGGTATTCCTGTGGTTCTTAGGGTGATAGGTTGTAATCATTAGTAAATGCTACTAAAATACTTCTATAGGACACTCCACATTCATGATGTAAACCACACATCACGATCAGACACACATGAAAAAGATGATCGGCTACATGAAGAACCTAATGTGCTAAAATTTCAATTGGGATCTCTAGTTATCAAACATGGCATCGAGAAACAAAAGAATGAATGACACCGATATAAATTAAAACTAATTCAATTGTATAATAAGTAGATATAATTCCTCAAATAATCTCATGTGATGTAGGGTCATTGATATGCAGACCCTCCAATTGTCCATATCCCTGACCTATAGCACCCAGAGCATGATATGGGCTACCTAGTGGTGGGGGTGGAAGGATCCCATGATTGTGTCTTCCAACCAAAACTTATCTTTATACTATTCTAGATCAACCTCTCTACGTAACACACATTACATGCCTAAGATATTATTGATAATGATACTACCTCTATTGTGATAGTTCTTTAATTATCTTCATTGGATACACATCACGTCTAGTTAGGCAGTCCTATTCCATGTGACCTCTCCCATAAAAAGAGAAGCATGACCCCTCTCTATGATTATTTTGTCCTCTGGGTTTCCTTGGCCCCATATGATTACATTCCTAATCCTACTCATGAAAGGGTTTCCTGCTCTGAGATCCCATCGACTAAAACCTACTAGCTTATGTAGATTACTCAACTCTAGGATGCCAACTGCATCCTAAAAATTCTTGGAATACCTCTTAATTAATAATCTCCTTCACCAATTCCTACTCCAACATCCTAAAATAGGTGAGGATAAAAAACGGAACAACTATTCCATGTACATCTCTATGAGTACCCTTCTAAAACTTCCATGCTCAGATGTAGCCATCCCAGATCATGCTGGGAGAGTAAATCACAAAATCTATGAACATATCTTCATAATAAGCCTCTATCATCCCTCCCAAATGAAGCTCTAGAATCTCTTGGAACTCAAATTAGTGTATAATTAAGGGGTAGTACTCTTCATGAAACAGTTTCTAGAAGACATCACACAAGTGTGTCGACTCATTGTGCATCTATGTATCAAGGATCCAACAACACCCAACTACTCAGTAGAAAAGGATGGCTGCCAGTTCCACCACCCCATCCATCATGTTCGGAACATGTTTTCAGATATAGACCATTAACTCTAGATAATCCTCTACATCTTAAGGATCTAGCTCGCCACAAAACTGTAGAGGTCACTGAATCTAGAACATGTGGAGCACACTAATATTGTGCTCATACTCATCCTATTCTACTAGGATAACCAAATTTTCAATGGATGGTATCTTCCCACCTAGACGAAGGGGGTTAAATGATTGAACCTAAACTAAGGCCTCATTACTCATAGGGTCATAGTAAAGAACTAGAGAAGATATCCTAAATAGCTGTCATCGTAGAGGCATCCAGAAGGTTATCAAGGAGTAAAATAGTTAGATGATAATATATATATGTTTCAACCACAATGGGGATATTACACAAGAATGAAATTCAAAGATTCAATCCTATATGATTCATGTGTATTTTGAATCCAAAAAAAATATCTTGGAATTCTGATTTGTGAAGAAGGAGGTCATGGTCATGGTTAATGGATATGTTGGCCACTCATACCATCACTAGACACCTTGGGAAAAAAGCCAAACTCATGAATCTTTGAAATTATTTCCCTAAACCCTACCAAACCATCTAGATGGTTGACGACCGAGAAATGTACAATGCAATGAATTTGCTCAGATACCAATCTATCATGACCTGACCCAAGCAAGGGATAAAGCTGTGACTAACCTTAGCTGAAATCTATAAGACAAGTGGTGGATACTAATGTCAAAGGAAAAACTAAAATAGGGAGGCCCTTTCCTAAAAACCTATACACACGCACAACGCAAAATCATTGTAAAGGTGGAAAGGGAAAGAAGGAAATATGAAACATTACTATAAAGAGAATTAAGCATGCATGGACCTCAATATAGTACAAAAATATGATAGTTTATGTTGAAAAGTTGAACAAAATACACACCCAACCTAAAATATGTCCCATCATGACAAAACTAGAAAAGAGTAAATAGCTGAGAGAGTCTAGCTAGTATATCCCAAGCTACGACCACTGTACATGGTCCAAGCACCCAATATCTCTAAGCTCCTCTGATGTCATGGTTGACCTATGTTCTATATTCAAATGACATGATTCATGTGGGAGAATCCCATATCGGGTTCACTATATACATACCAAATAGAATGACCAAAAAAGGTTACTGGGAGTAGTAAGACATACAAAAGAAGAGGGAAATAGTATATAGAACAATGTACAGAAAAAGTGTATAGCTCAACCCAAAAAGAGAGTAAAATTATTCTTATCCAATAACATGGGGATAAACACAGTGATTAGATGAACTACCTATCATTCCTTCAACACCTATTATAGGATAGTAGACACATCTAACCATGAGAAGCTAAACCCGGGAAGAATGTGGCATACCCCACACTTCTTTATAGCTCATAGACTAAATGTATTAGAATCCATGGTTTGAATCTTGAATGAAGAATATATATATATATATATATATATATATTCTTAGTCAACAAATCTAAAATGAGAGAGTAAGGGGATCTCCATATCAAAACTCAACCCAAGAATAAGAGTCACCAACAGTTCCCACAGTCCACCAACAATGGCCAACATCCAACATGTCAACCCTGAACAGAAAATTCTATGGAACTCAATCATGACACCTCAATACTATATTTTTTGGGAGACACTAACTCACCCATGTGGTTTTTGGTCACATCATGAGAACAAATATTATTGGGTAAAGTCTTCCTTATCCTCGTGAGTCCAAGGTTACATCAAGACACATATTTTCACTGTGTTGTACAATTTAGGGGAAAGAATGTATTGGTAATGATCCCATGACAAGCTGTGACAGAAGAGTCTTACTCTGTTAGTCACTAATGAAACCCACTGCCGAGCCCTGCTGGAGTTTAATGCATGGGAATATCATCAGTGAACTACACTTCCATCCCTGCTGGAGGTTAATTCTTGGAAACGTCAGATGGTAACTCCCATGTCCAACCCTGGAAGAGGGTAACACCTAAAAGAAGTCATCATGGAACTCCACTTCCCAAACCTTATAGAGGTTAACAGTATGAATAGATCATCGTGGACCTCCACTACCTATCCCTATAGAAGGGTAATGCTCTAAAGTGCCATTTGAGAACTCTACTGCCCTACCCTACTGGATGGTAACACCAAGAAGAGAATTCGAGGAACTCCACTGCCCATCCCTACAAAAGGGTAACACCTAGAAGTGGTATCATGGAACAAAACTTCCTAGCCCTACAAGAGGGTAACACACAAAATAATTTTCATCTGGTGATCCAACATGATCAGTATTGTCATCAGAGTCACCATACAAGGTGTCATTCTTGGAATATTTCACATCGCATCTCAAAATCCATGACCAAGGGATCCATCATGTTTTATGTGAAAAAAATAGGATAGGATACTCCTGGGTCAAAATCTATATTAAAACGAAGGAGATACAGATGTTCAATGTATTCTAAAGGAGCTCAAGGGGAACAAAGTGTGTGAGGGGATCCATAGGGAATGTGTTCCCACATCACCACTTACTCATGTCCCTAGCTGGTACACGAATCCCTATAAATGTTTTATTACATGTCATGCAAGTGGAATATATGGCGTGCCCACATAGTACGAGATTAGGTCATGTATAAGTGGTCGTGTATATATATAGGATCCCATGTTCATGTATTGGACACCATTTCCATGTGTTTGACCACACATTCTAGGAATCGCTAAGACAATACATGGTCTTTGAGGAAATCATACATGTCGTGTCTTCATTATAATACCCGAAACTCAAGTGGAATCACTAAGGGAGACTACACACTGTGTGTTCATCTGGGAACATGGAGTGTAGTGGTGTTTTCCACAGAAACTATAGATCATAAAATATGGTCTTTACACATCAAATGAGGCCCTACCATCATAAATTTTCCTTGATTTATCCCAAATTTTCTGTATTGTAAGGAACCAACCTAAAACATTACTTAATATTGAGATAAGTGAATGATACAAATTGAAAATATTTTCAAGTTTATAGTTTTTGAGAATTATTCCATAACTCATACATAACAAAACCATATAAATACAAGGTGGAACCTTCCAACAGTATCCATTTCATCTATAAAAAATAATTTTAAATTTAAATGTGGCTTCTTTTCATGTTAAATCATACATTTTCTTGATCCCATCCTTGAATATATTATTCTTTAAATCCTATAAAAAATTTCAAAACATTGATGAGAATAAAAACCTCAATAAAGGGTTACATAAATAAATAAAACTATTATTCATGAGAAAACATGAAAACCATGAATACATTATGATAAATTAATAATTTTCACCTTCAAGAAGTATTGAAATTCACCTAACTCAATGATGAATATCATATTTTCATATATTTTAGACTGTAAATCATTCTTTATAATACCAACATAGTGTTATTGAATGGGTAATTGTCATGTTTTTAGGTTTTAGTGTTATTTTGAACCCAAATGGGAAAAACGACTAATTCTGGATTTTTTACAGAATTTTAGGTCAGGGGTATTTTGGTCATTTCCGGATAAATAAAATTCCAAATCTTCTGATTCAAATTTCATTAAGAATCCTTGTTTTATTTACTTCATTTTTGTCTTCTGGACCAGGAGCAGACTCGGTCATATAAAGGGTCTACAAATTCATTGAAGATGGGAAGTTTTCCGGGTGGACAGTGTGGACCCACCCAACGTAATGGATATCAAACACTGCCTACACCAATCTAAATGATGTGTTTCCACCTGGGATATGACGAGGACATATAGTTAAGACTCTACAAGAAATTGGGGGAAGTTTGGAAGTCATTAAAGAGTCCATTAAAGGACATACATTTGGAGGAACCATTCTGGAAGCTTCGTCCAGAAACAGAAACTGATAATGAAAAATTCATAACTCCTTCATCCGGTTTTCAAATTAGCTGAAATTTTGAGGAGAGACGTAGAAGATAATTATGAACAACATTAATGAATATTTGAATGCGTGAAGAAGTAATTAATTGGGGATAGAATGGGTCGACCTTTGGGGGTCGAATTCTGCCTATAAAAGGAGGCCATCACCTCCTCCTCAAAGCATCCCATTCTCCATCCATTCCTTCAAGGCACCAAGTAGGAGATCTCCACCGAGGGAGGATGGCCAAAAATCTTCCCCATTTCATATATTTTCTTTATTTTAGTTTTAGTTTTTATTTGTAATTTAGATTTCTAATAAAATTCAAGCATTGTTTTTATTTTTGTGTCCACCCATCCTCCCTATTTTCTTCTTCATCTTTTCTCCTTTTCTTATTTTATTATTCTCATATTATCCACCGTGAAATATTACCCTAAAATATGAGGGGTTAACCCGAGACTTGGCCCGAGGGAGGTATGTGGAAATTTTAATTATTTTTTTCTTAAATTCCTATGTTTTATTAAGTTTGTGATGAGTAAGAGTGATGTGCACGGGTGTGGTGATCGTCCACCACGACACTGATCTCAAACTCATTTATATTCTTTTATTAAAAAATTTCTATTCCTTCTACTGGATACAAGATCTTCATACGATGGAGTGGAGCCATTTAGTGGTTTAAATGGCATACGATGGAGCCAGGTCTTGGAAGATGACACACTCTCGGTCGAGGTGTGCCATCAACCTTGATTATAGGAGGAGGTGAAGTTAAGATTGTAAAATGCATTAATGATTTCACACCAATAAATAAAATAATAGTAATTCATGACTGAGATCTCATAATTGAATTATCAAACTTAATTTAAATACCAACAAGGAGAATGATGAAACCCACAAACCAACCCATAATGTCCATGTTCATTCTCAATTAATTGCATTTTTTCCTTGCTTGTAAGTTTTGTCATTTATTTTAATTTAATTTTTTTACATTACTAGAAAATATAAAAACTCCAAAAATAAGTATTTTAGTTAAATTATATTAAGTAAGTAAATGATTGAGAAAGCTCCTCAAGTGAGATGACCCTTGTCAGCCTCTATGCTGCACTAGGAAAAATTAAATTGCTTTTGCCACGCCCTACGACAGGCGTGCGTCAAAACCGGCACCATTGCCAGGGAGCTAATTGGCTGTTTACTTTAATTTTTCTATTTTTAAATTTTAGATAGTTTCATTATTATTATTTTTTAAAAAAAAAATTAAAAAAACTTTTTTTCATGATCCATTCAAATTCAAATTATTCCGCATGGAACAATTACTCACAAGTGCAGGAGGAAGAAATAGACTATACTGAGGAGGCCCTCCAACGAAGAGCCGATGCACAGATGATAACAGTCAGGCAAGTGGAAAGAGGCATAGCAACATGGATCTCATTGGAAGATTTGATGGCCATGGTCGATGAACTCCAAGATGACTTAAAAAGATTCAAGTCCTTGAAGGAAGTGCCACTAGTCCTTCCTGATTTCAGTGAAGACATCCATGAAGTTGAATCCAAACCTGAGGTGGAGGAGCCTGACTACCTACCTCCATCCAGTGAAGATAGACTCCAATAGGCACATTCAATTGAAGATTATATTAAACTCGAACCGAATTAGGGAGATGATACAATATTAAACTCAAACTCTTTTAATTTTATTGAAAATGATTTGAGTATCACCCCTAATAGTTTTGAATTTTCAGATTCGGCCATCTCACATTATGCATTGGAGGATGATGAAGGAAAAGAAATTTCACGTGTTGAGGAACATTTAAAGCTCCATGAACACACTGAATATTTACTAGGCGGAGCACAAAAAGGGAAAGGGAATGTTTCACAAGTAGCAAAAAATGAAGAGGAGGTTCCCTACTTCATCCAACCCCCGCTATGCAAGCTGTACTAAATTGCGAAGGGGGAGGATCTGGTATACTTTGTCTATGGAGTCCTCCTAAACAAGAACAACGATGAAGAATAAGCTAGGAAGAGCCACATGTGGTGGTTCAAATCAAAGAAGCTTCATCCACCGACAGATTATGGATAAAAGCTGGTATTTATCTCTAGAGGCAGTAAAAGATGCCAAGGCCCACTTGGGGGATCATACCAAGATTTATCTTTACATGCTTTCTAGAATTTCAAATTTAGTATTATGAATTAGTCTATCATGTGGCCCCTCCCTCTTTTCATTTTGATCTTAAATTAAATGATCCTTGTGATTAATTGAGTAATTTTTCTTCTATAGGATCATGAATGAAAAAGGAATCCCCGAGAATTAGAGGAAGATGACTGAATCATTATTTTAAATAGGAGTTAACTTTTTACGATTATCATTTAAAATCCTTTCATTTTTTTGGTCCAAAACATATTTTGAGCTTTAATGAATATTCTTATCACTTTTCACACATCAATTGATTTGGAAAGAGTTGAAATGATTTTTGAAATAATGGATTTTAAATGATTGTTGATATGAATTATTTTCACTTGAAATGGATTTTCAAGCATTTTAACGAGTTTGACTAATTTTTGAAACCCATGCCCATGAAACACTGACTCAAAAAAAAATTTCCAATCCTATGAGGTATTCTAAACAAATTTTTCATATTCTTTCTAATACCCACACGTTCTTGAGAGAAACTTGAATTTTGTATGAAAACCAGAATTTGTAAATATTCTCTTTCAAAGATTTGGATTTCATGAAATGTATTTGAAATTATTGAGGTATCTTTTTGGATAGCCACATTTTATCTTGAGACCCACCTTTAAATTTATCATTCGTAAGCCCTTAGATTCCATGAATTGCCTTATAGGTTTAAGCCACATTACAGGCCACTTTTTCCTTACCTACCCACACTTTTAGTATTTTTGCATGGTTATTTCAAGTTTGTGTGTGGGTGAAGGGCCTTTCAAGTGCGTTCCTTGGGATGTGTATCATTTTTGGGTAGTGTGAAGTGTGTGTTAATATTTTGGGTTGTGGATAACAAGAGAATTGGGCATGTGTCGTCATTTCATTGTGCTTTATTTGTTTCATCCATTTCTCCTAAAAAAATTAAAACAAAATAAATGGAGATGAGCTTAAATTCTTAATTATACATTCTTTTAAGACTCATGTCCCTCCCAAAAAAATCAAGGGCATGAATTTTCATTCATTCATTGTATTCAATTTTCATCTCATCCTCCATAAAAAAAGAAAAAAAAGAAAATAAAGTTGTGCCTTTCTCGAGCTTTAAAAAAAATGAGGAGAACATAGATGATATCATTAATTATAATCACTTATTGGCTCATGTACCATGTCATAAAGATGGGTGGAGTTTTTTTTCACATTTACAAGAAGTATTGAGTGAGTAATTTTCTGTTTTTTCACTTGAATTAATTATGCATTGTACTTAAAAGTCAAACCTCCTCTTTCTAGCCTAGAACATTTTTTTAATAATTTTACCACCAACCCTAAGAAACAAAATAATTCGAACAGTTAATTAAATCCCTCATGATTAAATTCATTTTCATGTTTCACGCTGTGTTGAAATGAGAATTTTCACAAACCTATGGCGATACATGCGATTTTCAAGTATGAGTATAACTCTAGATTCAATTTCTCTTGAGTGAAGAGTGACAAAAAAATTCAATGTGAGGTAGGTTGTGATTGGGCCATGGATTGATTTATGAGGTTGAACAGATTTTAGTGATTTAAATGAAAGTAATAGAGAATTATTATTCATATATGAGACATGATGGAATTCTATTTTGGATAAAATCATTGACATTTTCTCATTTTTTATTGTTTTGTGGAATTTGATTTGGATATAAGATGATTGCCCAGGAGTGCAATTTTTAAGTGTGGGAGAGTGATGAATCTCATATTTTCATATATTTTATACTGTAAATCATTGTTTATAATCCCACCATAGTGTTATTGAATTGGTAATTGTCATTTTTTAGGTTTTAGTGTTATTTTGAACCCAAATGTGAAAAACGACTAATTCTGGATTTTGACAGAATTTTACATCAGGGGAATTTTGGTCATTTCAGGAAAACTAAAATTCCAAATCTTCTGATTCAAATTTTTTTAGAATACTTATTTTATTTCCTTCATTTTTGTCTTCTGGACCAGGAGCCTATTCGGTCATCTAAAGGGTCTACAAATTCATTGAAGATGGGAAGTTTTCCGGGCGGACAACGTGGACCCACCCAACGTAACAGATATCAAACACTTCCTAAACATATCTAAATGATGTTTTTCCACCTGGTATATGACTATGAAATATAGTTAGGACTCTAATAGAAATTTGGGGATGTTTGGAAGTCATTAAAGAGTCCATTAAATGACATACATTTGGAGGAATCATCCTGGAAGCTTCATCCAGAAACAGAAAACCGAGAATGAAAAATTCATAACTCATTAATCCGGTTTTAAAATTAGCTGAAATTTTGAGGAGAGACGTCCAAGATAATTAGGAACAACATTCATGAAGGATGGAACACGTCAAGAAGTCATTAATGGGGGATAAAACGTGTCGACTTCCGGGGGTCGAATTCTGCCTATAAAAGGAGGCCATCACCTCCTCCTCAAAGCATCCCATTCTCCATCCATTACTTCAAGGCACCAAGTATGAGATCTCCACCGAGGGAGGCCGGCCACAAATATTCCCCATTTCATTTATTTTCTTTATTTTAGTTTTAGTTTTCATTTGTAATTTATATTTCTAATAAAATTCATGCATTGTTTTTATTTTTGTGTCCACCCATCCTCCCTATTTTCTTCTTCATCTTTTCTCCTTTTCTTATATTATTATTCTCATATTATCCACCATGACCTATTACCCTCAAATATGAGGGGTTAACCCGAGACTTGGCCCGAGGGAGGTATGTGGAAATTTTAATTATTTTTTTCTTAAATTCCTATGTTTTATTAAGTTTGTGATGAGTAAGAGTGATGTGCACGGGTGTGGTGATCGTCCACCACGACACTGATCTCAGACTCATTTCTATTCTTTTATTAAATATTTTCCATCCCTTATACTAGATACAAGCTCTTAATACAATGGAGTTGAGCCATTCAGTGGTTGAAATGGCATATGATGGAGCCATGTCTTGGAAGACGACACACTCTCGATCGAGGTGTGCCATCAACCTTGATTATAGGAGGAAGTGAAGTTAAGATTGCAAAATGAATTCAAGATTTCACACCAATAAATAAAAGAATAGTAATTCATGAATGAGATCTCATAATTGAATTATCAAACTTAATTTAAATACCAACAAGGAGAATGATGAAACTCACAAACCAACCCATAAAGGCCATGTTCTTTCTCAATTAATTTCATTTTGTCCTTGCATGTAAGTTTTATCAATTATTTTAACTTAATTTCTTTTTCCATTACTAGATAATATAAAAACTCCAAAAATAAGTAGTTTAGTTAAATTATATTATGTAAGTAAACGATTGAAAAAGCTCCTCAAGTGAGACGACCCTTGTCAGCCTCAATGCTGTACTAGGAAAAATTAAATTTCTTTTGCCACGCCCTACGACAGGCATGCGTCACTCAATATAAGTTCATTTATTTAAATTTTTTTGTAATCAAAATATTATTGTAAAACCCAAAGAACATAACATATGAAATATAAAATGTACCATGGTACATAATCATATATAAAAGGAATAACCATATGTTTGACTACGAAACATATCATTCTTAAAAATGGAATATCCAAAGGGACGTCTTCCATACCCAATGCATTAGAGGTTATAACGTAACCATAAATCCTTGGTTTATCACAGAACCACCCATCTTTGGATTATCATGTAACCACCGATCAAATATACAAGTACCATTATAGATTCCCTATTCATAAAAGAATGTAATTTCAAATATTTCACACACAAAAATCATTTTCAATCACAATAAATCATTTCATTATATTGAAATAGTCAATCCACTTTTAAAACCATTTAAAACAGTTATTTAATATGCTTTTGGATCAAAGTGGCCCATTCCAATTTAAAACTTTTGAAATAAATTTTCATTTTTAACATTAATTTATTTATAATTAAATTCACAGAAACCATTTTGAAAACATGGACATGAAATATAAGGTTTTAAAAGAATAAATCATTAAAAAATTATGAACCATGTTTTAGTTAAAGAGTCACTTATCCCTTGAGAAACACTTGAATGAAAATAATTAATGAGTAACACTAAATAAAACATTATATATCATAAAAAATTACTAATTTTTTATTTAACGTGTCAAAAGGGTTTAAAATATTTTTTATAGGATAAAAAGGTGTATAATATCAAGATATGACTCAATGAAAGCAGATTGAGATGAATCCCCTTTCAAAGATCATATAATTCTATTTAGGATAAATTCATGACATAAGTATGTGTGAAAAAAATAAATCCACTAAATATATGTGAATATTCAGTCTAAGATAATTAGTATTCATTAACACAATTTCAAATAATAACATAACCAATTACATAGATATTTAAATCAATGAATGAAAATTGAGTTGAGGTTTCCCTTACCTTGAGTCTGACTCGTCATTTACAATAATTATATTCCCAAATAATACACTTAGATTAATTTATACTTTATTCAGAATCTTTTTGAATTTTTATTTCGATTATATCACTTATTACTATGTTATATAAATTATTTAATTCTTTGAGTTCATGTTGGACGTTTTATCGATATTCGGTATCAGAGTTGAAAATGAACTTGGTATAACATAATTTGTCATTGTGGTCATAATTCCATCATCTACAGAATTTTATTCCCAAAATAGTCATCACTTTAATAAATTAATAATACATTTTAAATCAAAATATTAATTATGGTTATGAAAAATGAACAACATTATAATCCTAGAGATGGTAGGCCATACATACGCATGAGTAACATCTCCATTTTTCATTGACCATTATGGAAATATGTTAATTATAATTTTTTATTTTCAGAATGATCCTGAAATTATTATCATCATAATAAAAATTTACCTATACTTATATATAACATACATGTTATATATTGAATAAAAATGACTCACACTGCTTCATGGAGGTCATAGTTCACACGTAAGCTCAAATGATGTTATCATTTTAATGAACATGGAAGTAAAGAAGTTAATTCATATTTTATTCTTTTATAATGATTAATATTTTATGAATATCACATATGAACATTGTTTCTATTATTATAACCATTCATGAGAGACAATTACAGAAATCTAATTAGATCGGTTCGTGGAGTTCGCAGTTCACACATACATGTTAACGATTAATTATTTTCCCATTTAATGGAAGAGGCGATAGATTTAGGTGATGATATAATAACATCTCATTGTATTAAAGATATTGGAGTAATTGTATCACCATCATTTAAGGATATTTGAAGGATGTGGAAGAAGAAATAAAATAGAAACTTCTAAAGAATATGATACCTCTTCTTCGGTTGATCTCATTTGAAGAAAACCTTAACACCTCTAAGGAGAGTGTTATGCCAAAAATAATGATCTAATAATCTGTTGAGGGATTCTAGAAAGAGTTTCAGATATATCATGTTCAAACCAAAAGGATTTAGAAGTGTTAATAAAAGATAAGTAGAAGTTATCTTTTATAGGAGAGATGGGGGCACTTTAGGGAAGCCATGAAATATTAATTTATTATAAATTGTTTTTCTATTTATAATAGTCCCAAAATAACTTATTGCAAAGATATTTTGGGTTATATCCCCATTATTCAATTTAAAGTAGACTTGTTTTGATTATTTTTAATCCTTATCTTATTTCTTTAACCCCAAATTTACCTTTTTTAATTAAACCATGATAACATATTATTTACACTTTGTTAATTTAATTATAATAAAATGTCAAAAAAAAGTGTCATTTATGACATATTAGGACTTATCCTAACCATTTGGTTGAATATTATACTTTCAACAAATTTATAACATTTTATAAACAATTTTATATTTTATGTTATGAATTATGTCAATTTTGACAATATTCATACTTGAATTTTTAAAAAATTCATAGATTTATTCCTTATAAAATATACATTAACTCAATAATAAAATTTCATTCTCATCCATAATATTTAGGTATAGAATCAAATATTTCAAATAATATTTAATTTGACATTTATAATATCATTTAATTGTATATTTGGTCAATGAAGTAATCACTGCATCACCATTGTGTCATAATTAATATTATTTATTTAAAGAATAAAAATTATAATTAAAATAACATGATATAGGAATTTTATTTAGATTTTTAATTATTATTTATAGAAAAATATATATTTTATATTAACCCATATTAAAATAGATTTAGTAATAAGATTCATGTTTATAATATATTTTCATTTACTTTAAATTAAACATTATAAGCGTCACAATCACACCCAAGTGGATTCCAAAGGAAAAACATTTGTCCCAAGGGTGGTCTTGTTGTCCATATGTCATCTAATAGGATTATGACACATGTTATGGTTGTTATATATTATTATAATATTATTTTTACACTTATTTACCAGATTTACTCTTTAACCGTGGTAAATAAGAATAATTACTACTGTTACTATTCATATCATCCGAAAATAAAAGGGACCTATTTAAAAAATTAGGACCATTTGATTCAAAATATAGAATCCATTTTTTCCAATTCAAAACATATAACAAGTAGTAATTAATTTGACTATAATTCTCGTTGTCAAAACTAAAAAATGAGTTTTTTTAAAAGAAAAATCCATCCAAATATTTCCATGTGTTTATATTAAATTTCAAGGTCAAATTACGTTAAATGACCAAAATTTTATAAAATGTTAAAAAAATAATCCAATTACAACTTAAAACCAATGAAAAGGACTATCTCACTATATAATAAAATTAGATGAAATGGAATTTTTGAATTACAATGCAGTATTTTTTAACTATTCATTAAAATATGAATTTTATCAAAAAAATACAAAAATTTCAATATAAGTAAATTTTGATGTCCGTATTGAAAATAATATGTTTATTTTTTTCAAATATAACTTATAAAAGTTTTAAAAACTATATATAAAATTAGATCTCCATCAAAAGGTGGTAAAACTTCCTTTCTTGAAAAATACTTCTTTTATGCTTAAAGTTGAATTTGTTCTTATATCTAGTCTAGAAAACATATAATATCAACTCTAAACATAAAATTGAGTTTATATTTCATTAATATAATAAAAAAGTGATATGATTTTATAAATACAATTATTCTCATTAAAATGTTTTTTCATAAAAACACATTCTTTATATTCAATTGGTTATTATTTTTATTTCTAAAAAATTTGGTAACTAATGAATCATTATATAAACATTTTTAAACCATATTTTTATAATTAATTTAATACTATTGATTATATCCATTCCAATGGCTAAGTTATAATGGAAACATTTAAATAATATGGTTTTAGGTGTTTTTTATACTTGATGTAACATATCATGTATGTTATTGAACATATAATTTAATTCTTAAAACTCAGAATATTACATACTCCCCCCCTAATAAATTGTGTCCTCATAATTTTAATATGCTGTCAGTAACTAGGGTATGAATTTTAAAAAAACCATTATTTCAAACCCACATCAAAAAGGGTTAAAAAACTAAAACATTAAAAGAAAGAAAGAAAAGTACAAAGGTCATCCGAGATAACACATTATAGGATTCCATGTAGGAAATATGGATATGTATGAATAACTAGCCATATTATTCAGCTGTAGAGTGATAAAAAAACATGAACAGGAGAAAGTTAACAATCAGAAAACTACTAACATGTGATGGATTAAATGATCATTGATTTCTCTCTATGAAAAGTAAACAGAAAGTGTTTCTTTTAATATCTGTTTCATATAGTTCCAGAATTTATTTTTGAGATTCACTATGAACATAATAAGAAATACATAGTCATCAATTATTGTTTCATTATTTAATAAATTTCTACTTCAAAATCATATTTTCTCAAAATGATGAGTATTCAAGATGGCTTGGTCACACCTAAAGCACTAGAATCAACTTCTAGAGAAACACATAATTCACAAATGATTAACTATCTATTCTCCCGTCATGAAATATTAACCCAAACAAAAAAGTATCAGATAAAATTATATAATTACCCCAAAATAATAAACCATTTTATGACGAAAAACTACTTTAAAATATCCAAAATTCAACAGTACTATCCAAAAATAAACAAAGACCATTTAATAAATACATTTCATTACAATTCCCCAAAATAATAAAAACTAAGATTGAAACCAAAAAATTAGAAGGATTTGATAGCATATTATACCAACATAAGTTGTAACATTTTCCTACAAATAACATCAAACACTCATAATATCTTATAACAAAAATTTATTATACTAATCACATTTTCTCCAAGATAGGTTAATCACTTCCATAAATAACCCAAATCGCCCTATGTACAAAATTAAATCAATGATTTCCCCAAAAATAATACACCCTTTATTCCTTAAATAAAATCCCATAGTATTCTATTTATATTAATCCTATAATGATCCGAAAATATTAAACATATTCTAAAATTACATTTATAACCTAATACAAAAATCATTTTCCATTCCCATGTTTATCTATTTGATAAAATAAATTTCTCAAAAATCAACATATTATTAGTCTATAAAGTCATTTAACTAAAAATAATAAGTCCTACTAACCATGGACTTCATATAGGCTAGTGTTTTACGATACACCATTGTCACCCTTTAAGTGTGGGTTCGATCACTACGGCCTTGCCGGATGCGACGTGTTGTCACCCATACTACGGGTTGTCATTTTTCTAAAACAATATGATTCTTATAATATTCCAAAAATATTATAAATAACTCAAAAATAACCAAAACATGTTTCAAAACTCAAAGTTCATCTCATACCTCTCATTTTTAATCCCAAAAACTAATAAACCCTAATTTCCTAAATTGTGAATGTATCCAAAAATACCATTAGTCACGACAATATTTCATATCATAGATACTTAAAAGGGGTTTATAATATGTTGAAATTATGATCATCCTTAAAATTATAACCCCATTTTGACATCCCTAACTCTTAAGAAAACATCATAATCTCAAATTTGTCTAAACCATCCTTTAATACCCACTATAAGGACCCAACCTTAAACATTAAATAATCATGAGATAATCAATAATTCACAATGAGGATAATTTCAAGTTTATATTTTTATAGAATTAGGCCCTTAATAATACCTAAAAAACCATATAAATACAATGTGGACACTTCCAACAGTATCCATTTCTTCCATAAGACAAAAACATTTAAAAAGAAACATGGTTTCTTTTCATGATAAATCATAAATTTTACATGATTTCATCCTTGAATTTATTTTTTATTAAAACCTATAAAAATTTTCCATACATGGGATGAGTATCAAAATCTGAATAAGGTATTCATAAAGAAAGAAAATAGTTAGTCTTGAGAAAACATGTTAATCATGAATACATTATCATAAATTAATACTTTTCACAATTAAGAAGTAGTAAAATACACTTAACTGAATAAAATTTAATTACTTACATTTTTTTGTAATCAAAATATTACCAAAAAACACATAGAACATAACCTATAACATAAAAAAAAGAAAATAGAGAGATAATAATACTTAAATGGAATAACTATATAGTCGATATCTGCACGTATAATTCTTACAAATGGAAAATCCATACATTCGACTTTCATACCCAATGCATTGGTGGTTATAACATAACCACCCGTCCGTGATTTATCATAGAACCACCCATATTTGGTTTATCACATAACCACTCATCTTCAGTTTATCACATTACCACCCTCCGAATGTACAAGTACCATTATATAATCATAACACATAAAATATTTCAATTATCAACATTTCTTATATAAAATTTCATTTTTAATCACAAGAATTCACTTCAAGGTATTAAAATAGTCAATATAGTTTCAAAACAATTTAAAATATTTAAAAAATAAATTTTGAGTCAAAGTATCTCATAACAAATTGAACCCATTAAAGAAAATTTACATTTTATAACATTTATGTATATATAAATAAATTTATAAAAACCATTTTGAAATCCTGAACATGAAATAGAAGGATTCGGAATTTAATCATTTACAATGATTTTTAGTTAAAAAGTCTCTTACCAAATGAGAAACACTTGTATAAAAATCATTAAGGAATAAAATAAAAAAAAACTAAATATCATTATAATATACTAATTCATGATATAAATTTTTAAAATGGTCTTATATAAACTATACAAGATAATAAAGGTGCATAACATCATGATACACCTAAATGAAAGGATATTTAGATGAAGCCCTTTAAGAAGATCGTATCATTAGATTTTGGATAAATACAGGACATAATTATGTGTGAAAAATATAAATCATCCAAATATATGTGGATATTGTTTATAAAAAAAATCAGGGGTCATTCACACATATTCATAGAATAACACCTAGATAATTTACTCAATGAACGGAGATTGAGTTAACCTTTCTGTTTCCTTGAGTCTGAATCATCACGTATAATCATTATATTCCTAAGTAATACACATAGTTTAATTTATACATTATTTATAAATTATTAAATTTATTTATATTTACTTTATGTCACTTATTATATAAATTAATTAATTTATTGAGTTCATGTCAGACCTTTTTTTGATATTCTGTACTTGAGTCAAAAATGACCAAGGTATGATGTAATCTGTTGATGTGGTCATAATTACATCATCTCCAATATAGATATCATGAAATACTCATCAATTTTATAAATTAGAAATACTTTTAAATCAAACAATTAATTATAGATACGAAAAATGAACAATGTTATAACCAGGGATATGGTAGGCCGAACGTACGCATGAGTAATGTTTCCATTTTTTATTGATCGTTATGGAAATACAATAATTATAATTTTATATTTCTAGAATAATCATGATAATATTAAAATCATAATAATAATTCACATATACTTATATATATATTACAATTTATATAATGAATCAAAATGAGTAACACTGCTTTGTGGAGGTGATATTTCACACGTATGCCTGAACGTTGTTATCATTTTTATGAACATAAAAGTAAGAATTTAATTGATATATTATTATTTTATAATGATTTATATGTCATTAATTTAAAAATAGAACATAAATTACATTATTATAAGCAGTCATGGGAGACGGTTATGGAAAACGTATTAGATTGGTTTTTGGAGGTGATAGTTCACAAGTACGCACGGACGATTAAATCCTTAACCATTTAATGGATTTGGAGATGGATTTAGGTGATGATATAATAACATCTAAATATATTATGGATCATTTATTTATCATCTCATCATAGATGTAGGATATTTTAAGGAATTTGAAGAAGAAATAAAATAAAAACACTTAAAGAAAGTGATACCTCTTTTTTAGTTGATCGCCTTTGAAGAACATCTTCACACCTTTAAGAAGGGTGTTCTGCCTAAAATATGGCATTAATAAAGTCAGGAGTGATTATAGGAAATTTTTTGGATGTATCATCGCTAATCCAAATAGATTTTGAAGTGTGAATAAAAGAGAAGGATAAGTTCCCTTTTATAGGAGAGATGAGGGGAACTTTAGGAATGTCTTGAAATATAAATTTATTAGAAATTGATTTTCGGTTTATAATGTTCCCAAAATCATTTATTTAAAATATAATATGATATGTGGCAATATCATCTTTATTCAAAAAAAAAATTGGACATGTTTTGAATATATTTTAGTCCTTATATTTTTGGTTTAATACCCAATTTACATTTTTTAAATCTTACCATGACAACTTGTTATTTACACATTGTGTGTTAATTTAATTACCATAACATGTCACAGGGATATCAAAAGGTTCATTTATGAAATATTAGGACTTTTATTCAACATTTTTTCAAATATTATATTTTTCGTTATTTTTTATCATTTAATAAACTATTTTATATTTTAAGTTAAAAATTATGTCAATTATGAAACAATTAATATTTTACTTTTTCATAAATTCATAATACTTGATTCCTCCATAAACAAATTAAATAATTAATAACATGTCATATTCATCCAAGAATTCACATATGGCATCAAATATTTCAAATATTATATAGCATAACATTTTTCATATCATTTATTTGATTCTTTTATTAATGATGTAATCATTGCATCACCATTGTGTAATAATTAAATTTATTTATTTAATGTCAAAAAATTATAAATAAAATACCATGATAAATGATATATTTTTATATTTTTAATTACTATTTTTTGTTTAATATATAATTTATATAAAACCATATTAAAATTGTTTTAGTAATAATATTCATCTTTATAACATATTTACCTATACATTATATTAATAGTTATATGTGTTATTAATCACTCCCAAGTAGATAAAAATCCCAAATTATTATCCCAAGGGTTTTTTTGGTTTTCCATATTTAATATAATATGACAATGAAACGTGTTAGTTTGGTTTTATATTATTATAATATAATTTTTACACATATTTACTTGATTTACCCATTAACCATGGTAAATAAAAATAATTAAAAAACGATTATTCATAATTTCCAAAAATAAAAGGGACCATTTTAAAAATTGAGATCATATGATTCTAATTATGGAATCCATTTTTTCCAAATTCAAAACATTTAACATTTGTAATTAATTTAAAATTAATTCTCATTGTCAAAAAAACTGGGTTTCTTAATGTTAAACACATCAAAATATTGAAATGTGTTTATATAAACTTTCAATATGAAATTAAGTCAAATGACCAAAATCGGATTAAATGATAAAAAATTAATCCAATATAGTTTAAAAAAAATTAAAAGGGTAATTTAACTATTTAAAAAATTAGATGAAAGGGTAATTTTTAATTAAAATCCATTATTTTTCATTATCCATTATAATATGATTTTTTATTAAAAAAATGACAAAATTTGAACCAATGTAAATTTTTATGTTCCTATTCCAAATAAAAATATATTTTTTTTTCAAATAAAACTTATAAAATTATCAAAAAAATGATTTAAAATGTTTTCTCCATCAAAAGGTTGTAATAATGCATTTTTTGAAAAGTACTTTTTTTATGAAAATTGGTTTTGTTCTTATATATTGTTTATAAAACATATAATATAAATTTTAAAAATCACATTTTGTATTTATTTATTTAATGTAATCCAAAAATTATCATATGATTTTATAAACACAATTATAGTCATTTAAATAGGTTTTCATAACCACACTTCTTTTATGTTAAATTGCTGTTTATTTTAAATTATAATAATTTTGGTAGCAAATGAATCATTATATAAACTTGATAAAACCATATTTTTATAATTTAGTTAATATTATTCATTCTCTCCAGTCCAATATCTTTGTTATAATGGTAACATTTAAATAATACAATTTAGTTTTTTGTTTAAGCTTGATGTAACATATCATATATGCTATTGAACATAGTGTCTCTTTATTAGTACTTGGGAAGTTACATACTACCCCGTTTAAAAAACTGCATCCTTCTAATTTCAATTTGGGGTTGGTAATTAGCGTATGACTTTTGAAAATACCATTATTGTAAACCCACACCCGAAAAAGGGTCAATAAAACTACAACATTAAAAAATTACGAAGATCACCTGAGATAACACATACTATGATTCTAAATAGGAAACATGGATTTGAAAAAATCAAACCTTTTATATGGAGAGTGATAGAAAACCTAATCAGGAGGAATTTAACAAGTAGAAAACCACAAAATTGTGATGGTTTAAATGATATTTGATTTTACTGTAGGAAAATTAAACGAAATAAATTTTATAATATAAGTTTAATAGTGCCGAGGAATTTGATTATGAGCATGAATATGCACATAAGTAAAACAACAAACATGTTCAGTATAGTTTCATCCTTTAATAAATCTCTACCAGAAACTCATCTTTTCACCAAATAAATATTATTAAAGATGACTTGGTCACACATGAATCAATAGAATCAACTTCTTGGGAATCACATAATCTAAAAAAGATTAACTATATATTAATATTATCTTTAACTATTATCCAAAACAAAATACATTAAGATAAAATCTGATAATTACCTAAAAATAATAAACCATTATATGAAGAAAAAAAACTTTTAAATCTCCAAAATTCAATAGTAATATCCAATGTTCAACAAATACCATTTGATAAATAATTGTCCTTAAAATTTCTCAATATAATAAAAACTATGATTTAAATAAAAAACATGAAGGATTGGATATCATAGTATTCCAATATAAATGGTATCATTTACCTCCAAATAAAATCAAATGCTCTTAATTTCTCATACCGAAAAGTAAATAACCTTACCAAAATTTCTCCAAGATAGGTTAACCGCTTCCATAAATAACCCCAATTGCCATAAGCCCATAATTAATTAAAATATATCTCCAAAAATATTTAAACATTTATTCCTCCAATAAAATCCCTTAGTATTTAATTTACCTTAATCATGTAAAGGTCACAAAATAGTAAACGTCTTCCAAAATTTCATTTATCAATTAATCCCGAAATCATTATCCACTCCAATTTTTATCTATTCAATGAAATACATGTCTCTCAAATCAACTTATTATTAATACATAAAGTCATTTAACTAAAATTAATAATTCATACTAACCATGTACTTCATGTATTCGAGTGGTAGGTGATACACCCTCTTCGCCCTTCAGTTGTGGGTTTTATCTCTATGGTCTTTTTATATGCGACAGGTTGTCACTCATCCAACAGGTTGTCCTTTTTCCAAAAAAATAAAATTCTTATAATATTCAATAAATATTATAAAGAACTAAAAAATAACCATAACATGTTTCAATCTTCAATGCTTATTTCATGCCATTCATTTTTCATCCCAAAAACTAGTAGTCCATAATTTCCTCAAAGGTAGATATCTACAAAAATACCATTTTTAACCTAAATATTTCTGATAATATAGCCTTAAAAGGGGTTTCTAAGACATTTAACTTTTTATCATTCTTAAAATTAAAAACCCATGGTAGTACCTATAACTCTTAATAAAACCTTTTAATCTAGAAAGTTGTCTAAACCATCATCTGATACCAACTATAAGGACACATCCTTAAACATTACTTAATCTTGACATAAGTTAATAATTCACATTGAGGATACATTCACGTTTTGAGTTTTAGAGAATTATGCCATAAATAATACATAAAAACCCCAAATAAATATAAAGTTAAACCTTATAAGAGTAACTATTTCGTCCATAAAACATAAATTTTTAAAAAGAAACGTGGTTTCTTTTCATGTACAATTATAACTTTTCCATGATCCCATCCTTGACTATATTCTTCATTAAAACCCATGAAAAACATTTCAAAACATTTGATGAGCATAAAAAGAACATAAATGGATAAATAATGAAGTTAAATAGTTAGTCTTCTAAAAATAAGTAATCTATGAATACTTTTTCATAAATTAAAACTTTTAACCCTTAAAAAGTAGAAAAATACAATTCGCTGAATATAGGTTCATTGAATACATTTTTTTTGTAATCAAATGATGACAATAAAACCCATATAATGTAACATATAACATATAAAATGTAACATGGGACATAATTATACGTATATGGAATAACTATACAATTAAATCCAAGGCATATCATTCTTACAAATTGAATAGCTATAAAACAATCTTTCATAACCAACACATTGGAGCTTATAATGTAACCACCAATCCTTGGTTATTAACAGAACCACCTATCTTTGGTTTATCCCGTAACCACCCATCATTGGTATATCATGTAACCACCCATAAAATGTCTAAGTACCATTATATAATCATAACACATAAAATATTGATATTGTAAACATTTCACTCACAAAATTTAATTTTCAATCACAAGAAATTATTTCAAAATATTGAAATAGTTGATCCACTTTCAAAACTATTTAAAACATTTAATAAAGATATTTATGAATCAAAGTGTCCCATACCACTTTAAAATTTCTGAATGAAATTTAATTTTTAAATCATTAATCTTCATATAAATAATTTTATAAAAAAATTAAACATGGACATCAAATAGAAGGTTTTAGAAGAATAATTCTTAAAAACATTTAGAACAATGTTTTAGTTAAATAGTATCTTACCATATGAAAAATACATGAATAAAGATCATTAAGGAATAAAATTAAAAAATCTTTAAATATTATGAGAATATATTAATTCATGATATAACATGTCAAATGGTTTTTATATACACCATATAAGATAATAATGATTAAAAACATCAAGATATGCCTCAATGAATGGAGACTGAGACTAGACCCCTTATAAAGATAATACCCATAGATTTTGGATAAATCCATGGAATGATATGTGTGAAAAATATAAATCCATCCAATGTATGTGGATATGAAGTATAAAATAATAAGGGGTAATTCACACATATTCATAGAATTACAAAACCAATGACATAGATATTTAACACAATGAATGAAGATTGAGTTATGATTTCCCTTACATTGAGTCCGACTCGTCACATACAATAATTATATTCCTGAGTAATAAACATGGGATAATTTATAAATTCTTAAGAACAATTTTCATGTTTTGTATTTCCCTTTATATAACTTATTACCATGTTATATAAATTATTTAATTATTTGAGTTCCTCACAGACATTTTTCTAATATTCGGTACTTGAGTCAAAAATTATCATGGTATGATGTAATTTTTCCATGTGGTCATAAGTAAATAATATATAATATAGTATTCATGTAATAGGCATAAATTTTATAAATTAATCATACTTTTTAAATCAAACCATTAATTATGGTCATGAAAAATGAACAATGTTACAATCATGGAGACGGTAGGTCATACGTATGCATGAGTAACATTTCCATGTTTTATTGACAATTATAGAAATAAATAAATTATAATATCATATTTAACAAATGATGATGATATTATAAAAATTACAATAATAATTTACAAATACATATATATATCATACAAGTTATATAATTAATCAAAATGAGTCACATTGTTTCAGGGAGGTGTTAGTTCACACATACGCACAAATGACATTATAATTTTTATGCACATGGAAGTAAGAACTTAATTGATATATTATTATTTTAAAACGACTAATATTTCCAAAATGTCCTATATGAATATTAATCCCATTTTTATAACTATTCATGAGATACGATTATGGAAAAATAATTTGATCAGTTCGTGGGAGTGATATTTCACACGTACCCACGAATGATTAATTCCTTTCCATTTAATTGAAGTATAGATGTATTTATGTGATTATATAATAAAATGTCATTATATTAAGTATTATTTAGATATTATAACAACTTGTATGGAGGACATTTGAAGGTAGTGGAAGAAGAAATAAAATAGAAACACTTAAAGAAAATGATACCTCTTATTCAGTTGATTGCCTTTTAAAAACACCTTACAACCTCTAAAAAGCTTTTTCTGCCTAAGATAATAATTTAAGAATATGAGAATGGATTATATGAAGAGTTTTGGAATGATAATTTTTGAAAAAAGTATTTTTTAAGTGTGAATAAAAGAGAAGGAGAATTTCATTGTTTATATAAGAGAAGAGGGTAACTTTAAGAAAGCCTTGAAATATTAATTTATTATTAATTAATTTTCAGTTTCCAATGGTCCCAAACTAATTTATTTCATATATAAGATGATTTTAGGTAGAAAACCCTTTATAAAATTAAAATTATACAAGTTTTTATTTTTTCTAATCCTTACTTTTTCGGTTTAACCCCCATTTTACCTTTTTAGTCTCACCATTATAACTTGTTATTTACAGTTTCTGTTCTAATGTAATTACCATAACATATCCGAAGGATAATAATATTTAAATTAAAACATATTAGTAATTATCCTAGAAATTTTCTCAAATAATATATTTTTAATAATTTGATAACATTTAATAAACTATTTCATATTTATGTTATTAATAATTTCAATTTTAACACTATTTAGACATGACATTTTAAAAAATTCATAAAAACTTTATTACCTATAAAAAATACATAAAATTAATTATAAAATGTCATATTCATCCCTAAAATTCATGGATGACATGAAATATATGAAATAATATTTATTTTAACATTTACAATATCATTTATTTAAATATTTATTTAATGAAGTAATCCCTATATCACCATTGTGTCATTAATAAATTTATATATTTAATGTATAAAAATTATAAATAAAATAACATCATGTATTAAATATTTTTATAGTTGTAAAGACTATTTATAGTCTAATATATCATTTATATAATCCCATATTAAAATTGCTTTAGAAATAAGGTCCATGTTTGTAAAATATTTTCCTTTAAATTAAAAGTTATAAGTGTCATAATCACAAACAAGTGGATTCTAAATGAAAAATTTTCCTCAAAAGGGCTGTTTTGGTAAGATTTATATTATCCAATAGGATTATGACAGATGTTTGGGTAGTTTAATATTATTATAATATTATGTTTACCCTTATTTACCTGATTTACCCTTTAACCGTGCGGAATTAAAATAATTACTAATGTTACTATACATAGTGTACAAAAATAAAAAGGAAATATTTACAGAATTTGGAACCTATGATTCCAAATATGGAATCCATTTTTTCTAAATTAAAAACAGAAAACATGATCTAATTAATTTAATATTAACTCCTGTTGTCAAAATTAATATATTAGTTTTTTAATGTAAAAACCATTAAAATTTTGACATGTGTTTATATCACGTTTTAATTTGAAATTACATAAAATGAAAAAATTGGATTAAATGATAAAAAGTTAATCCAATTACACTTCAAAACCAATTGAGAGTTCAATATAACTATAATGAAATTTAGAATAAAATTCAGTTTTGAATTAAATTGCAGTATTTTTCACTATTCATTTAAATATTGATTTTATCTGAAAAATACCAAAATTTAATCCAAATTAAATTTGGATATCCGTATTCCATTTAAGATGTTTATTTTTTAAAATATATATTATAAAAGTGTAAAAAACAAGTTTTAAAATGGGTTCCCCATTAAAAGGCGGTAAAAATGCCTTTATAAAAAATACTTGTTTTATGCCTAAAATTGATTTTGTTATTATATCATGTCGATAAATCCTATAATATAAATTTTTAAAATTTAATTTATTTTATATTTAGTTATTATAATCCAAAAATAGTGATTTGATTTTATAAATTCAATTTTTCTCATTTAGATATGATTTCTTAAAATTAAATCCTTTATATTCAATTGATTTTTATTTTCATTCCTAATAAATTTTTAACTAATAAATAATTATATAAAAATGTTTAAACCATATTTTCATTATTTAGTTAATACAATTCATTCCCTCCATTCTAATGGCTATGTTATAATGGTAACATTTAAATAATACTATTTAGTTTGTTTAAGCTCGATGTAGCATATGACGTACGCAATTGAACATAGTGTTTATTTCATGACACTAGGAATGTTACATAGATCATGACGTGATTAATTATTTTCAATAACCATTCACCAAAAAATAATTTATCATTCATATTAGGGGTTCCTCCATCGATACTTCACATGACCAATGATCTTCCTTTCAATTTCGTGTTTTTTAAACACTGAATTGGTTATCCTCACCCCGCAAGGATCATTGATATATTCTTCACTGTAGAAACCATTTTCTATTTGTATATCCACCATAGATCTGGGGGCCCTATCGATCTCGGTGTCACCCATCAATCATCAAAATATGAACCACTAAGATTCCACCAATGAGAAACATGACACAATGTGGGGGAAAATCATCAAAAATAGAGTTTAAACATCATTGAACAATATTTATTGGCTGATGATCATGGATAGGATCTAGGGTTAGACAAAAAATTTATAGAAATTAAAATCTAGTTCACAGGCTCATTAAAACACCAATATTGTACATAGGTCAAAAAAACAAGATTGGTCTACTAAATAATCCTTATTATAAGTATATAGAACCAAATATATTGATTCCTACCTCAGACTGGATCACTCACTTATGAATAACATGTGCATTAAAATAGAAGGGAGATCTGATGCGTTCTTCGTTCTTCAATTCGCATTGATACAATGCTTCTTTATCGATTGATCTTGATTCATTTGGAGGAAGATATAACTATACTAGTGTTCAAAATATTGTGAGTACAACCCAAAAAAATCAATATAATGATATATTTTTAAATTTTTATTTTATTTTTAATGAAATATTTAATTAGTTGAGTAATTAAATAAATCCACCATACGCACTTCCAATGGGTGAGGGGTATGAATATCCTGTGATGACCCGTTTAATGTTATGCCTATGGTAAAAATCACATTTTAGACCCAAATATGGTCTCATATTCCACATTTGATCAACCATTAATTAGTTATGCCATTTTTTTCATGAACCCTCTCGCACATTATGAAATATTATAAATATTTTTTCTAAAATCTATTTTGGGAAAATAAGACCTCTGAATCGCACTCCGTCTAAGATACTATGTCAAGAAATATATATATATAAATATTTAAAACTATTATCACGAATAAACTGGGTCTCCTCAGGATAGATATATTACATTTAAAATAAAATATACATAAATATGATATATAAATATATTTAGTGAAGACAAATTTTCATATTTATGAAGTATATGTAATTATAATTTCAAAAAACTAAACCTATATATGTGTCTGTCTTTAGTTTTATCTCAATGATTTTATCCAGTTATTTTTATAAGTATATTTTCTTCTGCATTTACATAGTAGTATAACCTTTTTCTACTCAAATATTTTATAATTCCTCCCAACATAAAAGTCAATGACATATTTTTTAAGAGTCCAATCTCTTAAAAATATTCCTAAATAAATTATTTTTTGATGCCTTTTGTCACTCCATGATATGTCTATAAAAATATCTACAAATGATTAATTTTAATTTCAAAAAAACCATCCTTAATGATATAATATATTAAATTAATTAAAACTTAAAAAAATATGTAAAAATGTTCCAAACTTGGTCTATTGATGTAATGAATTATGTGTTTTGATTGAAAGTCAAAATATTTATTAAAACATATAATTTTCATTTACAAACACCAAAAAACACTTCATTTTATAATTACTTAAAATTAATTTCAAATATTATAAATTCACTAAAATAAGCTTCAGAAAACTCAATTGTATTTTCATGATCCATTCAGAAACATAAAATTCAACTATTTAATTCTCTTTATAGCATGTTCATGAATATAGTTTTATTCCTATAAAATCACTCCCTCTAAAAAATATGAATTAAAAAATATTACGTTCCCCAAACCATGATAGATAACCCAAAACAATTCTATTGATAATGTCTTTATTCTATACCATCAATTCCCAATATTTCAGGTTTCTTTTGGCAAGTTAAAAACCAAAATACACCCCAATTTTTAGTAAAAACCATGAGATATTTAATACAGCAACAATCTATATGTTTTTTTATTTTGTAACACTTAGTTAAAATTTATAAAATAACATCAATGTGTTTTTTATATTGTGGTTTTATTTTTTAATGTTTCATATATTTGAAAATAGAAAACCTCAAAATATATTCAATCTCCTTCAAAAATTCATCTTATTCAATAATTCATCCACTAATTCAAATGTATAATAATCCTAAAAAATATTTAATATTTTCTTATGTTTCCTTATTTTAATAATATGAGTTGAAACATATAATTATGAATTATATTAAAATCATTATCCGTATCACAAAATTTTCTACATCGCATAACTATAAACATAACTCTAGAACAAACATACTTTATGGGTAAAAATATACATTATACCCATAAAAAACCATAAATATATTATATGCATTAGAAATCACTTGAATCTACTAGATATGTCTTCATATTAATATATATATATATATATATTATTTTTTACTCTATACCCAGTTCATATATCCCATACATCTTTCATTCATCCCCCAAAAGGCTAATATTAATTTTACTCAACCAATTAACCTATATAAATAACAATAGCCATTATAATTTGAAATAATGATTTTAATCAATTAAAATGAATAAAATCATCTCAGAAATAAATCAATATATCAGTTATAAAAGCCTATTACAATAAAAATAATGGTATAACCTTAGTGTTCAACATTTTTGGGACTCCTTTTTGTAGGTTAATGGGATTCAATCCATGTATATTGAATATTTTATATTCTTGTTCCAGTTTCGCATTTTTCTTTAATTACATATTTTATACACATTTTTAAGTGGGTTTTCTTATCACTGGTTCAGAATGGATTATGTTATCAAAAATGGAAAGTAAACTACTTATTTGGTTATAGACTATCATGAATGGTTATTAGGGTCATTGGTATATATCCTATTTCTTCTTGGACTCACCCCATATATGTACACTTAGAGTGTGCATACACATATTTTTATTATGATAAAGGTCATGGAAAGGATAATTTATTTGATGGAAAATAGATTCTAGATTAGTGGTAAAGTCATATGGTGTAATTATCAATATTGAGAATATATATATCCATAAAATAATGGTTTGTTCTGGGATACTATCATTCCCCTCTATCACCATGTATTGATGAATTTCATCAAGGTTGTATATCAAAACATTGGGGTAATGAATTACCCTAATATAAAAAATTCCTAACTCAAGAAATTAATAAATAATAAATAAATAAATAACTACCAAATTTATTAACTAATTCACTGAGTACCCTCAGACTCACTATGGGTCCATAAAAAATCACATGATAACATTAAATATCTCATAACCCTAAACATTTACAAGATATCCATATAATTATGAACATAGAAATAACAAAATAATAAAAGAAATGATATATAAACCCATATTGTCTTTATTCAATATTATCCATTATACCTTCAATCTTATGCCAGCAAATCCTTAACCAAAGCACCCAGGACAACCATAATTTTGGAAAAAAATGTAATGTTAGGTAGATTCGGATGAAATTATTGATATTTTTAATTTTCGGAGAGTGGTAAAAGAGCCACTGGATGTTGTTCTTGGAGTGTTTAAAAATATAAGTACATAGTGACATGTCATAGATTCCACAAAACAATTGGTGGGAGTCTATTGGGTTTTTAGTTGGTTAGGTAGTTTCATATAGGCACTACCACAATACCTCAATATTTAGTGGCTCATCAAGCATTTAGTGAGGGTAAACAATATTTTAGTGAGTTATGTGAAATGATATTATTATTATTTACTAATCAATAATATAAAAATTAATAATATTATTATTAATGTTATTTATTTAGTGATTTTTATATGGATATATGCATATATATATATTGAAATAATATAAATAATGTTAATAATTTATATATTTTAAATAGTATTTGTATTATTATTATGATTGTTAGATTAATATTGAAATAATGACGAGGAGTATGTTATAGGGATTATTTATATCAGATTTTGATAGAAACAAAAAATTTCTTCATTGGGTCTTTTGATTTATAGATTGGAAAATCAATATATAGTTTCTATATAATCATTGTAAATTGGACATTTTCTATGGATTCAAAAACCATCTTCTATAATAATTATTTGATTAGTTCAACATCCATCTCACTCTGTTCTATGTTTCTAGTTAGTATATTATCAAAATTACAAACATATGGTTCTTGATTTGAAAACTTTCATCGATATGAATTTTGAATTAGGTTCTTATAAATTAGTTTTACTGAAGCTATGACATGGACTTTCTCATATATTGTTAGGTTTCTTTACATGGATGTTTTATCATTTTTTTCAAGATTAGATATGAGTTTTTTATAATCTTTATTTTTTTGGTTTTGTTGGATCTTCTATGTAGGTTCTCATATATACCTTATTATTTCTATTTGTATCATTATTCACACCTTCTATGATTCATCACTAGCTGTAGATTATGACATTATTTTTTATATCTAATGTTCTGATTATAGAGTTGATCTATAATATGACCTTATGATTTGAACCTAATTTTTATTTGATTTAATGTGTTTTTAATGTTAGAATCATCATATTTTGTGGTATCTATATTCTTATATTTCAAATCATATTATAGAAATAAACAATAATGATGAAATATTTTTAATATCATTTAGCATGTTCCAATCTCGTTATTTTAGGTTCATGGGGTGAAATTATTGAAAAATGTATGGTAGAAGAGGATTATCTACTCTATGGACCACCTCGTGAAAATATTCAAATGAGTGTCTTATAATTTTCATTTAGGGTGGACGATTAAAAGAATAAAATCAATTAATAATAATGATAACTAAAGGATAATTCTTCTATTTCTTACCTTAATATAGGGGTTTTTGTGGGTAATATTGATTCCTTTAGCCATATTGATGATTGTATAAATGTTCTTGAAGATCAAAATTAATTATAATAGAGGTAAAAATTATATCAATTGAATTTATTATAATATTTTTTTTCTTTTAATAAAAACCAAAATTTGAATTTGGAAAATTTAAATTCTATTCTTAGCGACCTTTAGAAATTATTTGGTTAAAGATAAATATCCATTGGATAAAGCTTTATTCATGTCCCCATTAATTCCTTAATGGATAAAAATAATATTATGTAATTTATTGCTACAAATTTTAATCCATGGAGTTATAATTTAAAGGAATGGAATCCAAACATTAATCTAGAAAATTAAAATCGTCGAATGATTTATTTATGAATAATTTTTAAAATATTAAATGGATCTATTTGAATCCAGTGGTTCTTTAATATCATATTAATGTTATTAGAGTTCCATCTAAATTTGATAAAAATTCTCATAATAGTTTTTTATGCCACTTTTTGATAATTATTTTGGAAGTTTATCACTCATGAAACTCTCATAGATATTCATATTGATTATAACGACACTAAGATGTTTCTTTTAGTGATTTTTGAAAATATATCATATTTTTGTTCTATTTTAAAATATATAGGTAACAATATTTCCCCCAATAACATTATTAATAAATAAATATGATGTTAATACATAGTTGGATAAGGATTATGTAGGGAATTTTAGGAATTTTGATAATCCAAAGGTAAAAATGGTTATGGAATATACAATACCTAATTTATGATTAATTGACGTTCATGTTTCACTTGTTAATTTGAATTATAGGAATGATAAGTATAAATAATTTTCTTTTTACTCAAATGAGGCTCTAGTTAATATTCATGAGGATCCTACAGTTGATTCGATAGATAATTATTAGAAATATAATCAAATTTCTGATATTAAAGGTATTATATACTTATATTATGCATCAATGTAGGTTCCTTGAAGGCATCCATGTGAGAATAAAGTTTATGATGATGATACATTAAAAATAGTATAATAATATAAAAAGGGGATGACCATCTAAATATTATGAAATGGGGCACTGTTCTAACACCCAATCTTTTAAATACTTACCTATTTCATTCTGGTTTAATTTCTGGTTCTTTTAATGTTATTTTCTTTGTAACCTCTAATACTAATTTTTTATTATTTATAGAAAGTAATCATGAAACTTTATCTTTTAATATGATAATAATAACTATTATCATTATTGAATTTATTATTATTATCAATATAATAAATTAAATTTGAAAAAAAATATGAAAAAAAGGAAAAATAAATTAGGAAAGGTTTGTATGGAGATCAATGGCCTAATAGTGGTGATATCATCTACACTTATCTTATTATTACTTTTTAGTCATATTAGATAATCAATAAGTATATTATTGATAATATATAAGAGAAAATTAATTCATGTTAATGATATGAAGGTGGGATCTAAGAAATATTCTTTGAGAGATCAAAAAGGTAGGAATTATTTCATTTATTTTATGGGGACCAGGGAAATATATTGAAACCCAAAATCGTTGAGGTGTTGTTTTAATTATAAATTATGAAGGAAGATGGAATTATCCCATAAATTATTTTGTTCTAAACATATATAAATTTACAATGTTAATCTCTCATTATTATTTACACACATAGATGTGGAAGAGAAATAGAGTCTAATGGACATAGTCTTATAGGCTAAGACTAATGGACTTATGAAATCGTACAAAATATTTAGGCTAGATCAAATGGATAGTTTCCATGAATTGAACAATGTTTTTGATTTCACTAGATAATGAAAATAATATGAATAGATATGAAAAACATTAAAACAATTTAACATACATAGAAGTTATTATGGAACATTAGGATAAAAGGGAGTTTAAATTTCCATTAGAAAAAGTAACATTATGATATTTGAGAATATGAAACATGTATGTGTTTTTGAAATGAAAAATATTAAGCCTACTAGACTGAGGGAAATTAGAAAATGATTGTCCTTACAAGGTTACCAGACAATGTCTATTACGTGAATATGTTCCTATTACGATAAACCATATAATGTTTTAGGAACATGGTAAAGTTTTTATAATGTCATAAATTATGAAAATGTAGGGTGAGGCATTAAATCCCCCAATAATAAAAAAGGATGGATAATAACTATATTTTTGATTTTAGGGATTTTTAAGAGATTATTAATGCCTATATTTAAAGAAAGTTCCTATAACATGTGTTGAATCCAATCTTTTAGGATGTCTAAAAGAGGTTAAATTAATAGTATTTTGAGTGGTAAAATCCAATTTCATGTGGGATATAGTATTTTAACTACAAAACATCTCCCTTTTTCAATTATAAACAATGCCTCTATAAAGGGGATAAAGTTGAATTGTGTGGTGGCTATTATTATATTAGATACTATTGGGTGAATTACTAAAGGGATGAAGTACCAACTGAATAGCTTTAGAAATATTGGGTCAAAGAATCAGATATAGTGTCACAAGATAAAGTGATTCCAAACATACTTTTTTCAATATTTTGGAATTTAAAAATAGTGTTATAGGGAAAAATATGAATAGGGTATTAGAGAAATGAAATTAGATAGAGGATACCAGACCGAGTGAACCAAATACATTGTATTATACATTAAACAACCAAATATATAATTTATAAGAAGGGTATGTTCAAACATTACTATTTATAATGAATATATTTGTCCCTGTTGTTAAAAATAATGAAGAGGAGTAAAATTAAATACAGGAAAAAAAGTTTGAAGAATGTCCATGTTGAATAGTGACAACATATTGAAGCTTGTTCGTAAAGGTTATTTTTTATCCAGTTATTATTCTATAATTATATATTTTTAAAGAGAACATACATGATTGAGGGACTATTGTTCTATATTGGTGATAAATATTCCTTATTTTTTGTTACAAATAAATGATTATTTTCTATTGGATATTTAGTATTTGATTATTTTAAAAGTATTCCATGAACCTTCTATACAAATTGAGTAGTGAACCTTGTAAACACTTGTGTTTTTGTGGTTGGGAATGTTTTTTAGAAGATTAAATTCTCAATAATCATATGTGAAGGTTTTTTATTAATTAAAAACACCAAAAAAATATCTTTGATTCACCACCTCACCCTCTTAGAGATAACGTATATCCGGACTGGTCCTTCAAATTGGTATCAAAGCACACTATCCTTCATTATCTCTTAGATGAATGATGTTTGGATATATATAAGGCCCCCATGGATGTTCAAAACACTATTAGTAGTAATGGAATTCATGAATTATATAGGATGAACTATCATACCAGGAAAGATAAAATACCACCATATCTATTATCTATTGGCTATGAAATTATTGAAGTTTTTTCATATGGTTTCACTCCTCCAGCTAATGGTGTTCTATTAATAAATATAGATATTATTAATCTAGAGAATGCTGGGAATTCCAAAAATTCTATACTTACCTCACTAACTGAAATTAAATTTTTTACGGTTAAATATTTCAGAACAACTAAACGCATCTAGGACTTATTGAAGAACATTATTGTAGGAAATATAAAAGTAAAGAAGATTAATTTTTTATTTAAGATACCAAGGTAATAAGATCATAAAAGCAGAGATGTTGAATTTATTAGTAAATTATTTACATGGATTAATGATATTTTATACCATATAAGATAATTTTTTGAGAAACCAAAAGTCTCAAATATTATTGAAAATATTTTGAGAAATCTCCTTGGTAAATTTGATTCCATGTTATTATACTTAGAAGATATAGATAACAAAATTGTATCTCTCTCGAGATGATATAAATAGTATTCTCGTCATATATGAAATGAGAAGAGAATATAATGTTGAGAATAAAGAAAAAGTTGTTGATCAAGGAATGTTCAAGGGGGTTCCTAATAAATAACTCACTTACTCAAAAAATGGATATGGGAAAAGTAAAAAATTTGTATTAATTCATGTATTTATTTTCTATAAAGGTGAAAAGAGGCATAAAAATGTGTAAAGTAAACTTACCATTGAAGTTATTTAGTTTTGGTGTCGTTATGAATTTCCCGACAATATATCTAGGACTAAAGGATGATGATGACAGAAAAGTGGAAGATTAAAACTCCAGTGATTATACAATTGAATTTTTTTTCATTCATAAGTATGTAATGAGAACTTTACCAGTAATGGAAGAAGAATCTCTAATTAAGAATAAGGGGTAATTTTATGGGGTTTCTTCTTACAATTTAATTAAGATAATGTGTGTCAAATTCTATTAAAATTGATAAAAGATAATAATGGAGGACCTATCAGAAAAGTATTAAAATTAGTTTTAAAAGAAAACTTCATATTTATAAAATATAATTATCATCTGAAGATGTTACTTGATGTAGAGAAAAACCTCAAAATTAAACAAGAATAAAAGGAAAAGGTAAAGTAAAAATAATTTGACCTTGTTCCATAGAAACTCATTGAAAATTAGAATGGAAAAAAATCATTTAGAACTATGTTTTAAAATTTAGGGAAACCTTTCAGAAGTGAAAACCCCATACTAATTAATAAAGATAATCCTAAAAAGTTAATAATAATGGCAAAGATGTTTAGAAGAAAAATAATGTTAAGAATACCATGTATATATCTATAATTAGAAATGTCAATGATTCTAAAATTGATAAGGAATAAATGTTCAATGAAAAACTTTCCACAACTAGACACTCTGTTAAGGATATGAAGTAGTATAAGAGGAACAAATATGATGACTAGAAATATGATAAAAAATAGCTTTACAGTTCTGAACAACATAAAATTTACATGAGAAAGTTTGATTTATATAGATATTTCTAGTATTATAGAGGATTTGGTTATATAGAAAATAATAATTGGATTAATTTTAAACACCTCAATGAATATAAAAGATATTAGAGGTTGTTTTTTTGGGGGAATTGAGATTTCTCGTGGATTATAGTCTAAAAAATCTAGTATTAAAACTAAAAAATAATTTAAACCACTGGAAATTGTGTTTAAGAGATGTCATATAAGCAATCATATTTCAAAATATTATTTTATTATGTTATCGAATCAACCAAAAAATATATAGAAAATAAAATAATCAATATATGATTGAAGAGAAAGGAAAATAATAGGCATTAGGTTTTGAAACTACTCTCAAATCCATTAAAGGATAATGGATTTAGATATTAGATAGTGGTTTCCAATCATATATAATTTTACATTTGAAGCTATTGAAAAATGAAAAATAATAAAAAGACTATATATTGCCTTCTAGAAATGATGAGTCACTTAGAATCAAGGGAACTATATCTACTATCATTTGAAAAGAAAAAAATAAAATCAATAAGATATTTTTTATTAATGGACTGAAACATTAATTGTTCAATGTTTCACAAATTTCTAAAGAAATAAATGATTTTTATTTCAGAATAGATGGTTTCTTAGTTAAAAGTGTTGAAGATGGAAAAAAATTCCAAGAGGAAAATGAACCACGTAATTTTTTTGGGTTAGAGAGACACAAGGATCACACTATATAAGCATGATGGGTGAAAATAAGTTATGGAAAAAGAGGCTTGGACATATATTCTAGATTAATATAACAAATATGAAAAAATATAGACAATATTCATGATATTCCTATCATTATAGAAAGAATATATTGGTGTGGTTCAATATGTCAGAAAGAGAAGATTACAAATTCAGTACATAAGAAAGTTGGGAATCATTCAAACCATATTGTGGAGTTTATTCACTCTGTTATATGTTGGCCCATGATAAATCAATCAACAAATGGGGATATGTACTTGATTTCCTTTATTGATGATTTTACTCTCCTAACATGTATTATGATTTTTAAAACATAAATTAGGCACAGTCAAACTATTTAATAGTTTTAGTAGAAATGATGAAAAGGAATGTGGATATCCTATAAAGAAGATTCAAAATGATAATTTTATAGAATACACAAATGGAAACTTTCAATTTTATCTTAAAAGTAATGAAATTCATTGTGGATTTAGTGGACCACACACACCATAATAGAAATTTTTTCTCAAAAAAAAAATATTTTTTGGATTAGATTTCTTAAACTATATTGATTGAACATGATACTTATTCATTATTTTGAAGTCAAGATATCAGAGAAGCATTTAACATTTAGAATCAATGATTCTATATGAGAAACGTAGATTTGACTCCAAAAATATGTATTAAAAATAATCTCCATGTGTCAAATATTTATGGATATATGGAATCCCATGTATAATAAAATTCAAAGGTACCAATATTTGAAATTTTGTTCAAGGAGGTATTGAAGTTATATTCCTTATCTTCCCAAAAATGTTATAGGATATGGGTGTTATTACATGTAAAATAGAATGTTATTCGATTCTAAATGAGTGAATTTTCTAGAATATTCAAATATAAAAAATTTACTATTAATTATAGATATGACTGAAAGTGTTGATGCAACGATTATAGTTAAACCCAAAGAAAAATATTCTGATATAAGTAATAATATTAAAGAATTATTAAATGAAGGTTCAGACTCATCTATTTTAAGTGATGAAGGAAAATTGAATTCATCCCATCGAAGTATGATGAATTAAGTGGAGGTTCAAAATATCATTGGTAATCAAGGAAAATAGGTTCAATCCCAAATATCAGTAACAACGGTTTCCAATACATATTTGTTCTCAAAAGTTGAGCCTAAATATTTTGATGAATATTTATAGAATTTACAGATCATTGATTCTATGATTGAGAATTTACATCATTTTATGTAGGATAATTCATGGAAAATTGTGAAACAACATAAAGATAAAAAATTTATTGAGAAAAAGTGGTTTATTTGAAACATGTTGAATGAAAAAGGTGGAGTGATACCAGAAAAAAGTCAGACTAGTTTTTAAATGATACTCACTAGTTGAGGGAATTTATTTTTATGAGGGCTTTTACCTACTAGAAAGACTTGTAACCAACCAAATATTTCCTGTTATTTCTATACAATGAAGATATAATATATTCCAAATGCTTTTCAAGTCTACCTTTATTAATGGAGAGATGAAAGAATAAATATTTACTTATTATCCATGTGGCTTTATTCTTAGACAAAATGAAATTCATGAATACACATTAAAGAAGGAACTGTATGGTTTGAATTAGGAACTGTGATTTTGATATTTTATGATGGATACATTCTAAAATAAGATTAGTTTTATAAATATAAGATTTGAAATAAATTTCTATAAATTATAAAATCATGAGGGTTACAACATTATTATTATTATTTATATTGGGGATATCGTATTCACATATAATAATGATGAAATTTTTGAAAAGTTTTCTAAAGTTTTGATGAAAATATTTGAAATGTCCATGATATGAGAAATTAAGTACTTTCATGGATTACAAATCTCTCAAATAAAAAGCTACATTTTTCTATCTCTTGAAATATATGTTAATATAATCATCGAAAGGTATTTTAGGGAAGAGTAAAAGATTTTGTATATATCCATTTCAGTGGGAATATATTTTGTAAGAGATAAATAATAATATGATATAGATCAGAAATAATTTATAAATTTTATTGGAGGATTATTATATCTAACTTCATCGAGGCCAGATCTAGAATATATTTTTACACTTTGTGATAGGTATCAAAAATCTATAATGGTGTCTTAAATTATGGTTGGAAAAATAATTCTCAGATATATTAAATAAATAATTGGTTTCGAATTGAAATATGAATGGATATAAAATATTGATATATTGGGTCACATAGATATTGATTCGGCCAATTGTTTGAAAAGAAGAATATCTAAATTTGGTGGAATCTTTTTCTTTGGATAAAGATGTGTTATTTTTAATTCAATGAAACCAAGTTTAGAAACACTTATCCCTGCTAAGGAGGGGTATGTATCTACCACTCAATATAGAACATAACTAGAAATAAATAAAATACTATTGGAATATCTGTTTATTAATGTGAATTTATACAATCTCATGGGATGCGAAAATAAATGTGATATAAATCTCACTATGAATTCAATAAAATATTCTTGATCTTAGAACATTGATATTAAATATCAATTTATACAATATAATGTGGATATAAATGAACTAAATATGGAATTTTTTCCTGAAATGGATCATGTAGTTAATATCATTTCTAAACCTTTCCTCAATGAAACATTTTAGAAACTAATGTTGATAATAGAGATTCATACTAACTCTCTTCAAGTATAAGATATGTAATGAATCTACCCTATCTCATCCTACATTTATATTTTTTTCAAAGTGGTAAGAATTACGTAACATTAATTTATCCATTAATATGATATTTTCCTCTCAAGGGAGAGAATATATTTAGGGAATGGGTTTAATAGGGGTTAGCTACAATGTCATGATGGCTGAATTAATTTAATAGTTTGATAAAGTGGATGTAATAAAAATTTTCTTACCGGTTATAGTAATATTTTGTATAAAGATAATGTAATAGAAATTTTTAAGAAAAATAACTGGTTTATGAAAAACTTCGTTTTATTATTCAATGATTTTTTTGCTACATTGAGTTTGTTCACATATACTTAGAATTGGTGGATCAGTAATCCATTAATGAAGATTTAGAGTATCATTGATTTATGTTCCTTGGTTTACAAAAAAAATTAAACGGGGGATATTTTTTAACCAAGAATCATTGAGATATGATTTTAAGAAGATGTTATGATTGAAGAGATATTTCATAAATATTATATTTTATTCCAACATTAATCACATAAAAATGTTAATCATTCTATATAATGATATTTATTGATATATGGTATAGATTTTAAGTTCTATAAATTAAGTCTATAAACTTTGTCTAATGGACAGATGAAATTAGATGGAGAATGGTACAAATTGTTTTCCACTGCCATCAGAAATTGATGTTCCAACAAAAAATATCAGATTATGGTTTTTTGTTCACAAAATGACCAAAAAACATGTCTATATATATATATACATGATTGTAGATAAGGTTGAAATATGATGATATTGGTGGATATAAATTTTCTATGTGAATAATGATTTATACACTTCATCAAATAGAGGTCAATGATCAATGGAATTAGATAATGAATTCAATATTGAGTGCATCAGACAAAATATTTTAAAGGAACTCATCATATATAAGATATTGGAATGTTATAATGGAAAAATTAAATTTGAAAAATAAATTTGGTGAGTTCACTGGATTGAGAAATGGTTATGAGTCCACTAGATGAAATTTCACAATGTTATCAGAGAAACAAGTTATTATAAATTTTTTTGATGAAATTGTGTTCAAAGAGACATCATATAGGGTAACATGAAGAGAACTAAGTGGAGGAAACATGTAAGGGTTTATAAATTTAAAAATATAAATTCTAATGAATAGAGGAAGATTGGAAAAAGTTTAACCTCATTAGGTTATTAGACTATAGATACCAGAAGAAGAATTCCATAGAAAGATGGACAAGAAAAATAATGAAGATCTTTGTAAAATTTGTTTAATGTTTTATATTGTGATTATTTAAAGATGGATGTTCAATGAACCAATGATATTTATAGAAGGATTTTGATTATATATTAAATTTTAGTTTGTTTTCAAAAGATCACTGATTTTGGGATTTAAGGAAAGTTAAAATAATGTTTCTTAACTCCAATCTTTTAAAATGCTTGAAGGTAGTCAAACAAAGAATATTTTGGGTGGCACAAATAATGTTCTAGTGGGAAGTTATAATTTAATGTTGTACTTATCCCTTGTTTTTAAAAGAAAAAAATACTATATAAATGAGTTAATTCTATGTGATTAATTGGTTTTTTTCCATTAGATATTTTTAGGAGAATTTTTGCACATGTGATGTACCAACTGAATATCTTATGAAATATATTGTTAAAAACCGAATTCAGTACCACTAGAAGAAGTGATTCTTGATAATGTTCTTCGAATATTTTGGTTAAAGTAGAATACGGTGAAGGATAAAATAAACGAGAAATATATCAAAACAAAATTTTAAAACATATGATACTAGGCTTAGTGAACTCAGCAAAGTATAATGGATGGATAGCTATATGATGTATAAGACACCAGATCGACATGTTAAGATATAGTAGTTCAAAAAGAAGTGGTTTATTTTTAATGTGTAAGATAAGGAATAGGAAGAAGATAAACATTCCAAAAGGAATGTGTGATGAATGTTAATGCAATACAGTGAAATCATATCAAATCTTGTGGGTGAAGGTTCTTTTACTACTATAAATATTATTTAATCATCTTATCAATGTCAGGGGAACCTGAACTAGCAATGGAATATTGGGTAATGTAAGTGATGGAAAAGAACTAAATTTTTCCCATAGTAAATTATAGTTTTCAAGTATATTTTTGGTAATGGATTATTTAGAAACCATAACATGGACTAGATACTCTTATTATTTAGTGAACATTTCAAATACTTGTCTTCATGTGGATGTTATTATTTACTTTTCATTAGAGTCAATTCTCACTAATCATAGGAGAAGGTAGTTTATTAATCATAGAATTTAAAAAGAAAATAACACGTATTCCCCCCATTCCCCTCTCAATGATCACATATATCCAAATTGGTCCTTTCACATTCACCCATTTATTACTGATATTTTTTAGAAAATTTAGAGAGTTTTCAATATGGAATCCTATTAAATAAATAATAAAAAATTAATCTTGAATTTATATTTATATATAAAAACATTCCCGATAAATCATGGGTGATTATATATATCAAGAAAACATTCTACTAAGAGTGTAATATGATTCTGGTAGACCAAAAATGAAACCATACAAGGGATCTATAAGGTGGTTTATTGAGAAATAGATCTTGAATCGGTACATTATGTTTCTATCATATATCTAAAATATTCAAAGCATAGAGTGTGGTTGATAATATCACTATAAACAATTAGAAATATTTCTCAAATTGTGTTAACACATTTTCACCAAGGGAACTAGTAAAAAATATTCTAAATAGTGGATTCTTCAAAAAAAATATATTATTATTATTAATCAAAGAAAAATCAATGCAAACGTAATTATTTAGATAAAAATCCATTCATTGGAAAAATGTAATTATGTGTTTAGAAATTGATCATTACTATTGAGGTTCGTGACATTAGATTAATTAATTATTTATTTACATTTTATTTTTATATTTTTTATATTTTTTATTACAATTCAATATTTCATTTATTTTTAGATCATATTCTCCATAAATATTAATATGTTGATTTTTTTTGTGTTCTATTGATTCACAATGATATGAAATGTTATTAATGCATGTGAGATACAATATAAGAAACTTAAATGTTAGAGGAAAAGGAAATTATCACTTTGGTCACTTAATTATCTAGGTTTGTATATTTTTTTGAAGTTTTAATTCTTTTTATAATAAAAATTGAATTCATTTTTTTGAAAAAACATTGGACTTATTGTGATAGATTCAAATACCTTAGTGGTTATCATCATTTATGTTAGTCAGTGGTTGATGGTTATTATATGTTATGTATTATAGTTTTAGATCCTCATGAATTTCGGTGACCATAATTGGTCCATATCAATCAATTTATATTAGTGGTGGTTTTATTAGAGTCCAATAGTTTAATAATAATTTCTCTAGGTGGTGTGTGTATAAAATTTTCAAGGATCACGAGGTAGATTATGGGAATGGACTAAGGTGAATTAGATCTTTAGGTTGACCAATACTTTGATCATCCTTTTTTATTTGAGTTTTCTATTTTCCATAAAACTTAATTTAATTTTATTTACACTACCCTAAATTTGAACACTTGTAAAAAATGGTTCTTTAAAAAATTTCCAAAATGGAAACGTGAGAACAATATTTCAATAGTAAATTGGATATGTTTTTGAATGAGTCTAAATATATTATTTACTAGATGGGTCCTCTTTAATATTCTCTTTTCTAGTATGGACCAATTTTTTACTTAGTATAGTTAAAATTTTAAATACTAGTTCATTTATTAGTTATTACACTTTTTTGTTGCCCTGATAATTGAATTTTTTGAATGAGATCTTATAATGATTTCATAATTTTTCTAGGAATGATTTTTTTGTATATCATTTATATCATATCTAACATCTATGATGATTACATTAACATTATAGGTATTTCAATGAGGTAGATATAGGTTATTCACCTCATTATTTAGGATTTATGTGACTATGCTATGTAAGATGGTAAAAATATACTCATCCATTTATGTTAGTTGTTATAAGTTTAAGGTTGAAAAAATTTGTATTTTCTATATGGATTTTATTTATTTAGGGGTTCTGATTTTTTTTAGTATAGTGTTATAGTTTGATATTGTTAATCATTATCATGGTTGGAGAACTAGTAGGAGAATATTTTTGTTAACTTATATGATAAGAGAGTGTGATGAGATTATTTAGTTATGGGTCAGTGATGTTTAATCATAACACTACATACATGGTATAAATTATAATAATGAAGTGATATTATCAGGGTAACGTTCACGAGGTAGTGTGAAGTTAGGTATTTCTATTCTTAATTCTATTCCATAGTATATAATTTAACAAGTACAATGTTTGTGAAATTTTTGGGGCCTCATATGAAATGATACACAATGTCATATTTTTATACTATGTGATGATAGGTCAATTTGGTTTTTTAATGATATGTGTTATCTAATTTGAAGTTTATTAGAGATTAAATTTTTGTGGAATTATGAAATCATTTTAGTTTGGTGATATTTTTATATTAGTAAATGTGTGTATCATAAGATATTGTTTAATGTTATTTTTTTCATGGACTACAGTAACTTAATAAAACCATGTGGGACTAAGAGAGTAGTTATTATTGATTTTCCTACACTATCATAGTAAATTTAGAGTTTATTAGGTTATTTTTCATATGTGGAATCATGATATGAGAATATTTATATTCATGGATTTTAATATATTTTTAGGTCCTCTTGGTGGTTCATGCTGCTTATTTATACAAATAACATGTATATACACATTGATTCACATTCAAACCTTCAGATTACATTTTATGGATTTATAATTTCATGGGGATAAGAACTTGGTGATATAAGGGATACATGTGACCTGTTTGAAAATGGTATTATAGAATCACTACAATTATTTTCATTATTTATTTATAAAAGTATTATATTATGATCATCTTATTAAAAGTATTTATAGCCAAAAGGTTCGAGAGACAAGAAGAAACCTACTCCCAACAAACTTTTATAAAAAATAAAAAATAGTACAACATGACTAAAAAACAAGAATCCTTACAAAGACATGAATATGTAACACCCTCCCGATCATTGCAAACCAAACATTCACAATAGGCGGGAAGAACAAATGACCAACAGGAACTAACCTCCATGATCGTCCTTTTCGATAGAGCGTCAGTAACTTGATTGGCTTCTCGATACACGTGGGAGACATCAAGGCAAAAGCACTTAGCAAGACTAAGGCAGGAGATCCAAGCAGACATCATCCTCCACGGAACATTCTGAGATCGATCCTTCAAAATCTACATAGTAATAGAGGAATCCGACTCCAACCAAACTCTATGCCAACCATAACGCGCCACATACCTGACAGCCTTGATCATGGCTCAATGTTCCGCCTCAATGGAATGAGAATACCCAACATAATGAAATAAGAAACCCTTTACGAAGCCCCGGTGAGTTCTGAAAACACCACCACAACTAGCAGGACTCGGTGCACTGGAGGCCGCCCCATCAACATTCACTTTCAACCATTCAGAAATTGGTGGAATCCATCAAATGTACTTAACCATTCTATGCTTCCTTTCCCTGCCACGAACACCAAGATCTCTCAAGAGTACAAAGTCAAGAAACATCATTGTTCATAGAGTCGGTTTGAATCATTGAATCAAGTGTGATTCCTAGATGTATAACCAGAACACCATCCCAGAAAGAGGGCTTCACATTGTTAAATACAATACTGTTCTGATATTTCCAGATAAAAGAAATAACCGAGACAATGACATCTATAAACAAAGCCTTCACGTGGTCATTGAAATCAAATTTCATGGCTGAACTTAGCAGTGAATCAAATAATAAAATATCAATGCAGAAGTGGAATAAAGATTGCACATACATCTAGAGATGAGCAGAAAATGCACAATATAGAAACATATGTGAAATAGACTCATCACTGTTAATACAAAGCTGACATACTGATGCTATACTAAATCCTTTGCGTTGCAACACAGATTGTACAAGCAATCGATTTTTCCAAATTCTCCATATCAGCGGGTAGGCACTTGGTGGGATATAAGGTCGCCGAAGACTTGACATCTATGAAGGGATTCCAGAACTCATACCACATTGCAGATTATAGCAGTCGCGACTGGAAAAGGAACCATTCAGAACAGGTTTCCAGATTAACATGTCTCTATCAACATAAGTATAGTTAGCAATTTCCAGACGAAGATTACAAGGAGTGAAATCATAAGCATCGCCATTTCCATTCAGTTCATAGATTGATAATTTACTCAAAGGAAGTGGGATAATAGTAGAATACTTAATGGTGGAAGACAACTAAGGGGTACTCCAGCAATTGAGATGGGAACCAGGATAAACCAGCCATACCGAGTTAGACATGATATTTGAAAATCCAGTCCTTATTGAAGACCACACAAAGGATTTAAGATAGACACCCACACTATTTTTCAGTCTATAAATAAATCTGTCAACCAGAAATTCTAGAGAGAAATCAGGGTTGGAAAGATGATGTGTTATGTATTTTTTATACACTCCTAAAATAAAAAAATTACATGCCAATTAAAATTCCACTAATAAATATCTTTTGACTTTTAAATTACATAATGGTAGATATATAATTTATTAAAATCGATTAAATATTATCTTATTATGGATTTAGTTATATTTTCAGTAGTTATTTTATATGAATATGTTATTGATTTATAATTTCATGATTGATATGTTGCATGCGTTCTTGTTAAATTAATAACGAATATTTTCCATTTAAAAAAAATTTATTGTAAAAGTTAATGTAATTTCATGTTTTATAAGATATTTTCAATTGAAAATAATGTTTTAAAAATAAATTTCAATTTATTTTTGTGTGGAAAATTTAGAATTTTTAGTAGAAGAATGGGTTGGGTGGTGATAAATTTCTTTTTGATTATGTTTAAAATATAATTTATGTTAAATTTATTTTTGGAAGAGAAATTTGTTAAATGAAATTATGAGCATGTTATGTTATATCTGGTATATAAATTTATTTTTCTATTATTTTTATGTAAATGGTTTGATATACAACCATTTATATAAATATTATGAAATATATTGGGAAATATTTTTATGTAAATCAATATTTATCCAGTTAAAAAAAAATATGGATCACTTAATAATAAATTATATAGTGGTATATTGTTGATTCATTAGGTGAATACCTAAGAAGATTACTTTATAATGGATTATGAAGTGATTATTACTACTGATAGTTTAATTTTGTACATATATTTTAAGTGTATATTTTAATGTTAAACAAGAATATTATTTTTCAATTGCTAATGATTTCCATGATTTATGGAATACTTGGACTTCATGATGGATATAGATAATTTTATATTTTTTCAAGGATTGAATAAATAACTCATTTTAATGTAACAAAATTTCATTATATAAATTAAGAGGAATGGAAACCAAAATTTAGGGAATAAAAATATAATATAATAGTTTCAAAATATTTTATGGTTCTATTGAATTATTGTAATTGACAAATAAAAAGAATAAAAATTATTTTAATAATAAAGAAGTGATGATGTATGGGATAATGTTTGAGGGAATAAGTAATTCTTTAAGAAATTCAAGTTTTTTGTGGTAAATTATATAATAAGGAAAGTATAAAGTATAAATTAATATGATTGTTTGGTAATATGTATATATTTCTTTAGAGATCATATATTTTGAATGTGGTGATTTATGTAGATGATAAAATGTTTTAAAAAAAACTGTATTTTTAAGATTAGATCTAGTTTTTAATTGTGGAACCACATATGGAGTTATGTAAATCAATGGGTAAGAATATAGATGGAGGAGAGGAGATATAAACCATATTGTATAAAAGAAAGGTTAAAAAAGAAAGGACAAAAAAGGAAAATTATGACTTTATTGACTACTTTAAATTCTTAAGGATTTTCATTATTGTTTATTTAGTCATTAAGTGAAACTTGATAAATTTTATAAAAGTTATGAAATTTTTAGAGGTAAATTTATAGAGTCATAATAGATAATAGTGTGGGTTTTCACTATACCATGCATCTTAGTTCATTTGTTCCAATATATATGACTAAACCCATGAAAGAACAAAATTAACATAGGATTTTACTCCATTACTATGTATTTTTCGACCATTTTTAAATTTTATTTTAAATAGAGAACTCTTTTATATCAGTAAGAAGTTATTATATGCATCCAAATTAGATTTTAATGTCTAATTTAATGGTATTTTACAACCATTAAAAATTAAAGTAATGGAATATATAGAATATATAAAGATGTATAAATCATTATAAAAGGAGAAATTATCTATATATGGTAAATATTAGCTACCTTAGATGTTGAAGGACAAAAATCTTCATCATCCAATAAGTTATTCAGTGTTTCTATCTCAAAAAAATTAATTTATGAGACCAAGAATCATAGATCTATAATGTGTTTTAATTTATTCATTTAGGAATTAGTTTATATTATTTTTCATAATGAAAATATTAGAATTTTTCATCTTATTAGAATTATATTTCTAATTGAAATACATTTTTTCATTAATTCTATTAATTTTTATTACCATTTTTGATGATGTATTATTCACACATACATTAATGAAAATCAATAATGATTGGAATTCATAAAACGGATTGGGATTTATTTAAAATGGAATATATGACATGTTCTTTTTATTAATTACATTTAAATTAATTTAAATTGATTTTATAATGTTTGGATAAAATTTGTCTAATTTCTTTCATTATTAAATCATTAGGAGATGCATTTTTTAATTAATTACACCTAACACCTTATATATAATTAATTCCACAAGGTTAATTAAATTATTCTTTTTTACATTTTATTAAAAAATTATATTTAATTACATTGATTATTTTGATCATTAAGAGTTGATATATTAAATTATTATTAACGTAAGTATATATACTAATTCCAATTATACTAATAATCATAAAACGACTAATTTATTTAATTTCATGAGTGATTTTGAATTTTTTTATTCAAATAAAAACCATCTATATAAATTTATTTGTATCGTTCCATATTTTTGGTGAATAAATTGTTTTTACTATTAACATTAAGATATAGACTAATTAAATTTATTTTATAACTACATTTAAAAATATTAAAAGATTTATTATATCAGAATCTCATATATGAATAAATTAAAAGATAATCATAATTTAATTAAACATTTGTTCAGGTTGAGAGGATTAAAAAAAATAATTACCTCCACATGGAGGGTATAAAAATGAAGTATGCATCATCCCATCTCACTAGGATAATAAATAACACATAGGGGTCTATAGAAATTAAAATGGTATTTAATGCACTAATTTTCAGTTGACCCGAAGGACCCATGTGTTTGGTCTAAAATCTTAGTGGATAAAGGCCATTTTTTCAACACCACATTGGGTTGGTTTTAGTACCACACTGTACCAACATCAAAATCATATCAAGACCCCATCACCAAGCCATGGATCTTGGGATAATAATATGATATCACTAGCATTCCTCCACATTCTATAATATATGTCTCATGACCATGTTGCATCACACCTCCTGTCTCACCCATACTATGGGTTTTCATCTATTGTATGTTCCCACCTTGGCCACCCTCCGTATTATTTTCTCTCTATTGTTCACCTACTTCTTAGAGACCATATACCATGAATTTTGTGTGTGGGGGAAATTATACCATCCCTATTTAATGGGGGAAAATGTTATTCGGCTGGGGATTGAACTCTAGTTGTTCAGATGTAGGTGAAACATGCCAACTACAGGGTTTGTCCACCATTTTCATCATTTAATTAATTCTATTTATGTCAATTAATAATAATATATATGTGTGTATTATATATAAAAAATAGCATGAATAATATATATGATCACTATTTATCATAATCATTCATAATCATCAATTATACGATTACTTCAATTGAACGGGTGAATAATATTGAACATGAAATATATATTTCTCTATAGTCATCAAAATAGTGGGTTTGTTACTTCATATTATAATATTTTAAATATAACGTAAACAAAAAAATTATACATTCTTATAATAATATTATAAAAAATGAATATTTCCTAAATCCTAGAATAAAAATCATGATACAAATAATAAGAAAATAAATATATGTTAAATAATATTTGACTACTATAGTAATATGGTATAAAAGTTATATTTTGATTACATAAACATTTATTATATTTTCATGATTATTATTAGAAACCATTGGTACATGACAGATATATTTAACTATCCTTATGATTGATATGTATATTATAAATCATTAAAAATTAATAAATTGAAATTATTAGTTAAATTTTATGAATAATTATATTTATTAAAAAATTTCTATAAAATATATTCTCATTATTTTTACACATATTTCTTTTTTATAAATATAATAATCTTGTTTATAGTTTTGTTTTCATATAAATTTTTTTAGAGTAATTAATTCATTGGTTTCATAAAATTTACATAGTGTTTCAAATGTTTTAATGATGAGATATAACCATTGAAATTATTGTAATGATGCCATATAACATATTATATGAATTATATGATAAAATAAATGATCAAATAATATTTTAAACTAATATAATATTGTTTAACCATAAATATATATACTTTTACATAGTAATTTAATTTTTAAATTATTATTATCAAATTCTATATGTGTGATACGATACTCTAAATATTTTCCATTAAATAGAATTGTAATTTGTTTTACATTGAATTAAAAAAAATATTTATTATATTCATTTGAAAACTTAATTTACCATATATACACAATCTTATTGTCCAAATATATGAATTGTGTTTGGATTTGATTATAGAGACCCTTTATTTACCTTGAAAGACTTTGAAATATTTCTTGATAAATTTTTAGAGGTTGGTGCTGAGAGGATGTGAAATTCTGAGGCCTAGTGTACTTAAAATTAATTGTATGAAAACATAAAATATATTTAATATTATGAATGAATAGTTTAGTAAATAAATTGTAATAACTATTAAATGTAATCTTAGATAAGGAACCTGAGGCCTCAATTTAGTGTAGATTTTATATTTACCCATGGAGCGACCTAAAAGGGATCGACATGGGCCATTCAGATAAAATAGTCATTGTTAGTATGTTTAGTTGATTAATTAAATAATTAATTAGTTAAAACTTTTAATTGGCCTTATTGAAATAATTATTTTTATACATAGTTATGGAAAGATTGATAAGGTTCAAAGTATAACCCTGGGAAAATTTTGTAGTGACTTCTCCCTCCTCTCATTGACAAATCATATTCAGATGATTACAAACATCTTTATTTGCACTGATCAACATGTAGTTAATGCAATAACCCCTCTCATTCCGAGAATAGTTTTTTATTAAACGAAATATGATTCGATTTTAGGTAGGACTCAAAAATTCATGGTTTATAACCATATTGATTAAATTGATTAATAAGAATATAAATTATTCTTTTATTTTCATTGAATTAGAGTCCTTACAAGCACTCATGTATATATTTAATTTGGTTATATGATTTTTTTAAACCCATCACCCCAAATCTGTGGCAAAAAAAACATAGAAAACTATCTTTTTCTATATTTTTCTTATTCATTTCTCCCTTATTTATTCATGTTAGTCATTTTGGATCATGGGATCATGATTCAATATCGCCATGTAAGACTGAGCATGATTGGACCCCAAAAACACGATAGATTCTCATTTGATGAATGGAAACATGAATTAGGGATTAAATAAAATTATTATCAGGCTAAGGGTGATCAAATGTTTTGATCTGGGTTCCAAATAAACAATGGTGGCGACTGTGTTGTCATGGTACGAGGTGTACGAGGCATGAGGTTTCGTGCATAAACAGCAGGAGGTTCGATTCTTTGCCATTGGAGGGGTGGTATCACAAGATAGAGTTAAATCCAATGATTTAAATTGGTTCATATGTAGGATCTGAATAAATTTCCAATGATATAGGATCCATAAAATGGATATGAAAATCTATGAGAAACTCAACTACAGAATGTGTAGTTCATAAGATCATGTGGCATGTTCCTTTGAAATATATGGTACTAGGGTTTCTATGAGAATATAACTATCAAACGCCACATGAGATCCCTAAATTCCAAGTGAATAATGTTATTGAGGCTTGAAAGCACTCCAAGAGTAATCAGGCATGGGTAAAGTCGGGCACATGACATGTGCCGATGTACATGGACATAGGCGAGATACATGGACATGGATAAGAAGCATGGTCAGGACCTCAAGTGGATAAGGAATTCCATATAATACCCTTACGTGTTTTATAGGTATAAATGGAATGATATTATTGCACTCTAAGGGGCCTGACTAGGTGATTTAGTGTGACATCATTCTATAAGGTTCCCCTTACACGTTGTGTGCCTGAACCTTCCTTCCAAGGAAACGTTGACCTCTCGTATCTCCTTCTTTTAGACTCAAATATTTCCTCGCTAGTAGCCTATCCTACATTTGTTTTAATGTAGAAAATGATGGTGGTATCTATAGATTATTTTTGAAATATGATATAGTGCATTCTGGGTATGATGATTATTTATGCGGCCCTTGACAACAGTAATAATCAGACATGGTCATCATAGTGTGACACCCTGACTGATTAGGGTGTGGTTCCTCTATCTATCTATTGAGTGGAACCCCTGATTGATAACTTAATGGTCCCTCTTACCACTAAGTTGTACCACTATTAGATATGGCGTGGGTCCATCATACTCTATGTGGTACCCCCTATGTCATTAGGTTTAAGGTCTTCTATCAACTGAGTGGAACCCCCCCCCCCCATGAAGGACCAAGGTGCGGGTCCCCTACACATTATGCCCCCCCCCCCCCTAATCAGATTGTGATTGAGTCCTCCATACTTTTAGTAGTACCCATATCATGTTAGTGTTCAATATTCTATCTATTATGTGCCCCCACACCCCTATGGAATTATGGTTTGGGTTTTCAATCTATTAAGTGGTACCCCATAACTAAATAAGGATCCAACCCTCTACCCACTAATTTATAACTTCATTCATATAAGATGTGGGTAATATTTTAAATGCATGGTAACCCTTTGATGGATTAGGGAATCATTACCATTATTGGATATTGTGTCCCCAAGACTGTGCTGTAGAGTAGTGAGGCGCGATCCCTCCACACAGTTACTCCTATAGACATAGATATGAGATGTAAGCTACCGAGGATAGACTTATAGAAATTATGGAACTCTTTATTAGACTAGGATATGAGACATATATTATATTCCCTCTCATTTATGCTTCTTTTGTTTTTGAAAATATATATTTTTATCAATTTTGTTGGGTTTTTTTACTCTCCTATTTTGGGAGGAACAATCTACTTTATTTCTTTTCATATCATGTCTCTTAATTCTCCCCCATATCTTTCAGGTAATCCGAATAGATAATTATATACTCACCCTTCCATCGTATTTTCCGGTAGGTGTCATGTATTATACAGATGAATATAGTACATTGATTACTAGAGAGGATCAATGAGATACATAGTGCATTAGACCATGCATGGTGGTTAGAGCTTCATGATCTAGAGTTGGGATTTCTCAATATTTTCCTATTTTATTATTTTTTGGATGGGATATCATTAAGGTTGGGTGTGTATTTTTTAATTTTTTGTTTTATATTATCTTTCCATACTCTTGTACACCCAATAGGTTTTTAATTCATGGATTAAATTCTAGTTGTTGCATTATTTTCTTTTAGTCATCTTCACATTTTAATTTATAATGTCGGTTGTATTCTAACATGTACATTTGGAAAAGTCCACCCATATAGGTTATTAATTTTGTTACTTGATGCCACCCCTTATCCTATGGAGGCATGCTTGGGGTAGTTTTTTCTCTATCCCCATTATGTTGGGTCATGATAGACTAGTATCAGAGAAATTCCTTCTTTTGGATGATGTTCGATGTAGTCCCATTATAGGGATTTTGTTGGGATTTAGGGAACCCGTGTCAAAGTGTTTCGAGTGCAAAATTCCAGATGTATAATCTTGTTTTTCTTTGGTGTCCAATGTATCAATTCCCTAATACCTTGAATACCTACTTGTTGAATTTTCATTCTAAGACATTGATTTTTGGGATCATTGGTAGATGAAACATATAAGAGTGATTCATTTATTTTCCTTCTTGAGTTAGCTCCACATTTTGTGTGTGTGTGTGTGTGTGTTTGTGTGTGTGATCATCTGATTGTGGTACATCTTGAATAAATTTTATAGGATTCCTCTATAATGAAAACCACCAATGTTACCATTTCGGGATCATTATGATGATACGATGAGGGACAAGGCCTTATTTCAGGGTCTACCCCATGATATTATTATTCCAGATGGATAGGTTGTAGCACCCCTACATGTAAAGTGAAAAATCAAACAGGGTTGGATAACCATGCGCGCAGGCTTAGGACACTATGTGAGTTCTAGAACTAGAGGCCAATGAGGTTCTATTTTGAGGTAGATCTCCAGGTAGTATAGGATTCACTATACTTGGAGGTCCATCCTTTCAAAAATATGTAGACATTGAAAGTTTAAGTGGTTTTTTTGTCAGCTATCATTTTCCACGGAGTAGCTGGGCACTGGTGGAGTCTTGTTACCTAGATGCATGATGTGTCGACACTCTTATGGACTAACTTTAACCATGAATATTTTAAGATGTACTACCCCTATTTCATGCACTTGATTCATGTTTATTATTTTTTGGAGATACATAGGTAGGGATGAAATTGGATGAATACACAATGGGGTTCATAAACCATACACGGTACTCCCTCGATATGATATGGGATGGATACTTTGGAAAACATAATTTTGAGCAATGCCTCCAAAGATATATACAATCAATCACAGTACCCTTTTGAATTCCCATATATGTCGAGGCATTGGAGTTGGTGATGGTGATGGAGATATTTTTTTCATATAGATTCTATGTAGTTGGACCTGGAAGTGGGTGTTATAGGTCAGGGCCGTCTACAAATTCTAGAAATATCTAGTGGATAGGATCTTCCCATATGAGAACTGCCCCTGACCAGACTCAAACACATTTTCATGTAGTGGAGGGAAACTACCGGGGACATAGAAAGCCCAGATAGGGGTATAGTTGTGCATGTGATAGGAAAGTTCACATGGTGATTAATTTTCCAACCCGATGTGCTAAGGAGAGGAGGCTGATAGATTGCATTATGCCATGGAAGATGCAACACCATGATCATGGATCTCCCAGGCATTTGAAGGGTGTCCCTAAGGATGCAGAACCAACAGAGGAGCATGTGTAGATAACTGATGAGGATTTATGTGTGATGGAAGAATTTATGAGACCTTTCTACCCCCACCACCAATCATCCCACATTTGGCTCGAGATGCAGGTGGTCGAGCCTGTATATAGCTACAGAATATAAAATAAAATGACCCTACAACACATGAGATGAGATTAGGTATGATATGTGTTTATTTTACTCTTTGATATGTATTAGTAGACCAATTTGTGAGTCATTCCACTATCTCTTTACCCCTAGTACTAGATATGGACCTCCCTGTTGAGGTTTTATCCTAATAGCTTTCTCTTGAGGTTTCTAAAGGGAATGCATATTATGTATATTTAATCTGATGGTAGTGTGAGCTATATATTAGCGGGGAGAGGTTCACGTTGGACCTTTTGGTCGTCACTATCAAACCCTGTGATGTAATCTTGGGTATGGATTGGTTTTCCATGGTCTAAACCTAGATATATTATCACCGCATGTGATTAAGATTCATAGACACTTATGCGAAGAGATTATATATTGTGGCTGAGTGAGATATCAAGGTATGATGAGTGGGTTATACAAGAAAGAGGGTATAACCCATTACTCATTACATGGATAGTGTACCCTTTTGTGTATAAGGATATTAAGGCATTTTTATTCCTTCATTTGTGAATTATTTTTTGGATTCATTCTTTATGGAAATTCTAGGACTAGATCAGAAGTTGTAGATGGTGTTATGTATCAAATTGCATCCTAACACTACTCTGATATATTTTTTAAAATATAGGATAACCCCACTGCACTCCAGGATCTATAGTTTCAGTTAAGTTACCACCACGAGAAGGCTTTTCTTAGACCGAGTGTGTCCCCCTAGGAACCTCTAGTGTTGTTTTTAAAAAAGATAGATGGGATCTTGAGGATTTGTGTAAATTATTTTCTCCTAAACGAGTAAATTATAATGAAAATGTACCACATGTCAAGGATTATTAACCTATTTGATTTTTTTGAGGTATAATATGTTTCTCAATGGTCAATATCTATTCCAGCTACCACCAGTTTATATTTCATGAGGTTGATATTCTGAAGTTGGAATTCAAAAATCATTATGGGATCTATGAGTTTCTGATGATCCCCCAAGGTATGATAAATTCCCCCACTATGTTTATAGATTTGATAAACAATATATTTCATCCGTACATAATCTATTTTTTGTTTTCTTCATCGATTACATAGTCGTATACTCTGTATAATTTGTGGGTAATTCAAATAACACGATGACTAATATGTATTTTCTTAGGGAGCACCAAATTTATGATAATATACTGAAGTTATAGTTATGGATCCATGAGGTTCACTTCCTCAGTAATTTCATTTATGCTCAGGTATTATCTATGGACATAATAAAGATCGATGAAATTATTGATTAGAATCAACCTAAGATTATGTCATAGGTACTGAGTTTTCATAGATTGGAAGGGTACTAGATAATTTTTATTGTATAATTATCAATTATTATTTCCTTTTTGCCCGAGCTGATTTGGAAATGATATCCTTTTACCTAGATGAAGTAGTTTCAAGGGATCTTGGAGGATTTGAGGCTGAGGCTGACAAGTGCTTCAATGTTGAGAGAACCTGTAGAGGGTGTAGAGTGTGTATTGTATAGCAAGGCCTTAGGATCTGGGATCATCTGCATGTTGATAAATAAAAAAGTATTTATCGCATATGGGTAAAGTCATTTGATACCCCACTTGAAAAACTAAATGACTCGTCACCTAGAGATACTAGTGGTAGTCCACACTATGTGGATATGGTGGAACTGTCTTCTGGGAGAGAGATTTGTGGTTTACTCATACCATAAAGTCTCAGAAACAACCTCATAGAGAGAGACATGAACTTGAGATAGAGGTTCTGGTTGGAGTTTTTATAAGACTATGACCTCTAGATAGTATATACTTCTAAAAAGGGAAGCAATGTAAAATATTCCCTTATCTAAAATAACTGGCTCATTTGGGGTAGGATGCATCTAAGTGATTATCTTCCATGTAGCTAACCCTAGTTGAGTAGTATGGTCAAGCATTTCATTAGTTGGTGGGGTTGGATCATCCACTCCTTCAGTGTGTGCAGACTCCAAGTTGGTATACATTAATAGTGAGTTCTTGTCTGTCTAGATTCCCTTAAGAGATTCAACTAATGAATTTACAATGTATGAAATCATGTAACCCTTTTATAGGGATGGATGGTGGCCATAGTCTTGATGTGGGATGATGTGATGTGAAGGTTACCCAAATCTCCACTAGTGGTGTGGGAAAGATGTATATAGACCATAAATAATTTTTTTTGAAGTCCACCATGGGATAGAGCATAGTTGAGTTCATCTCACGATGCCTGACCTGTCAGTAGGTGATGGTTGAGCACCATGTTCCAGAAATTTTGTTGCATCCCCTTGATATCTTAGAGTAAAAATTGGATAGAATTTCCATAGACTTCATGATAGATCATATAAAGATAGTGAAGGGACATGATGTCAGTTGGGTGATAGTTGACTGACTCACAAATTCAACAAACTTCAGTTCAATTTGGGTGCAGAGTTTTTTGGATTGTTAGGGGAAGGTATATGTATGGTAGATTTTTCTCTTTTAGAGGGATCTCTTGAATATTGTCTCTAGTCCTGATGTATGGTCTACATGATGGTTATGAAGGGACCAATAAGAGTAATTTTGGATACATATGGGGATGACTACATCCTTTTACCACTAGATAGATAGGTAGACTGAGAATATTATCCAAATATTTGATGATGTGCAGATATCTAGAATGATATTATTTTTTCCAAAGATGAGAGGATCAATTTTACCTTGGAATATGTTTCATTCAACAATATATACAACTCTTATATCATCAGGACACCTTTTGAGATGCTTAATGAGAGATCCTTTTGGTCACCCTTGTGCTAGAAAGAGTTTGGTGATGAATCTCTTGTGGGTCCAGATAAGGTGCATGTTATGATGGAGAATGTCACGAACCATCCTCGGTACCCGAACCGTGACTACCCCAAGCCCGCCTTCCATAGGCCAGGGGCTGGCGACTAGCACCAAAGACGTAAATCCCAATAAAAGAGGAATTCATTGTCTTATAAAGTAAAAAAACACCACAAAGTAAGCCAGCAGAAGTAAACACTATGTAAACTAGGTACAATAGTAAGTGCAAAAAGTAAATGGAACAGAATAAAAACCCAGACTGAAAGTAAAGTACAACTGGAAAGAAAGTACAACAACTGAATGTAAAGCAGCAGCGTCGAGCCATCCACAAGAAGTCCCACCTGAAGGGTGGGTACAAATAGCCTCCTCAGCTCCACGGGTCCAGCCGTTCTCTCCGTGTACGTCCCGCCTAGTGGTACACCTCCAGGTACTGAATTATTCCACAAGCCTCAACCACGATCAGCTTTGTCCATCGTCTGTATCGAACACAACGTAGTGCAGGCATATCCCGTGCAGGGGTGAGTATACACTACTTAGTAGGGACCCCGAGACCCCTGCAGGTCTCCCAGAATCCACAAAGGATAATCCAAAAAGGAAAGATAAATTCACGAAGTAACATCCAACACTACTTAGGTATATGACCATACATATACCTAAGTCAACAATTCTAGTTTGGCTCCAACATCTGAGCCCATGTTCGATCACGTCCACACAGGATAGTACAACCCAATCCACACAGGAAATCAGAACCCAATCCACATAAGAAAACAAGTCATTCATATTGGAGATAATGATTGAAAGTCAAGACTCAGCTCACACAGGGATAAATAAATTGTAAAGGAAAGGAGATGATCAGATGTAGTTACTGATTCATCTAGCTGGGACCCACATCGGATACTAGACCAGCTAAGCTCTCGGACCCATGTAGGATACTAGTTCAGCTACTTTGTCGGACCCATGTAGGATACTAAAACAGAGGTCAATACTGTCGGACCCATGTAGGATACAAGTACAGTAGTCGTCACCATCGAAACCATAGAGGATTCCAGTACAGTTGTCATCGTCGTCGAACCCACGGAGAATTCCAGTACGAAAGTCTTCACCGTCGAACCCACGGAGGATTCCAGTACGGATGTCATCGTCGTCGAACCCACAAAGCATTATAGTATGAAAGTCTTCATCGTCGAACCCACAGAGGATTCCAGTACGGTTTTCATCGTCATCAAACCCATGGAGGATTCCAGTACGAAAGTCTTCATCGTCGAACCCACGGAGGATTCCACTACAGTTTTCATCGTCGTCGCAGCCAGCTCTAGGGTTCCCGCACATAGCATGCTCATTTCAGGGAGGGTCCGCTCCACGAGCCAAGGTGTTGATACATCAACTGACACGTAGTCCAGATTTGATGTATCCCAAAGTTCCACCTTGTCGATAGGAACTCAACGTGACAAACGACACGTCAATCGGACGCCCGGTCTATGAGTTAATGGCCTTTTCGTTCTAGGGGACTAATTGGTTTTTAAGTCAAAACCAACCTGACCGTACTAAAACTACGTCAAAACCTCGAATGGATTAATCCAAAAGGTCTGTCTCACTTAGAGAAATCCAACAAAGTCGACGACACATCAATCGGACGTCCGGAGCTCATGTTATAAGCGTTTCCGCTCCGAGGGCCCGGTTGGTTTCATGTTTGAACCAACACGGACCTACCCAAAGGTCTTGGAAACCTTGATTTTAGTATAAAAAAATACCTTATCGATCCAAGGATCACATCACAACTGACGGTGTGTCGATCGGAGGTTCGTAGCACAAGTTACGAGCGTTTTAACGAACCTGTCCGTTTTTAGGGGGTTTTGGGCCCGAACCGACCCGGTCCAAGATCCCCTGGGTCAGACCTAACCGGGTCAAACTAACTGAGGTATGGGTCCGGACCACTAGGGCGCGGGCGGCCCAGCCCGGTGCGGCCGGTGTGGCTTGGGCGGCTCGGCGCGGGCCGAGCGGACGCAGAAGGGGGGTGGCGCGGTCCCCCCCCGGTCGTCCAGCAAACCGGCGCGACTTTAATGCCACGCCGCTGCCGCTTTCTGCGGACCACTGGACGTGCACCAGTGGTCCGTTTCACCCATCATCTGCGCCTGGAGTCCTTACGGGACCCAAATTTCACTGCGGAGTCTTCAAATCGCCTCTGCGGCCCGATCTGTCATCCCTCGTCGATACGAACATCAATAAACAAACTGCGGAGGGTTGTCGGGTCGTGTTTGTTCGGCCCGCTCCCTCTGTGTTAGGTGTTCTCAAATGGCAGTAATTAAAACACATGCTTTTATTATCGATGAGGGTATAATTTATTCATGTGTAAATTATACTAACTCCATACAATTAAATGCTTTAGCTTGTGAGACTAAATCACTCGAAGAGTATTAAACAAAATCCCCTAACGTTTTTCTCGCAATCAAAATTTCCAAACCTGCAAACATGTTATTTCGTGAATCAACGTAATATTATGTTGATCCGAACTCTTTGATTTAGAAGGAAAATAAACATGCGTTTATTATTATTCAAAATCTAATCCCCTACCTCGAAGAAGTCGTTGAACGAGGATCGTCGTGGGAAGAAGACGTCGCGGAAGACGGCTTCACGAAACGAGGCTCCATAAGCATCGTCGGTGTTCACCCGATGAAGGATGCAGCGCGTCATCATTCTCCGATGAAGGTGTCTCTCACCAGCTGTGGAGAGGAGAGGAGACAACATGTCTATTTCCTTGCGGTGACAAAGTTCTTCATGTTCTTCAACGAGGAAGAACATTTTTCAGGACTAGAGAGTTCCCTCCTGGTTTCAACACAACAAATCAACCTCCCATAAAATAAGACATTGTATTATTTTATTAACACACACACATGCCAACAATAAATTTGAAAATCAAAATATCACATTTAATTAAATGACTTAATTGAAGAGCATTTAACAATCATATTAACTTTGAGGGTTTACTTTCCATTAAATTTGTGGTGTGGGTGAGTTACAAAATAATGGGGGTTTGCAAACATAATGGGAGGTTTTAGGAAATTGAAAAGGTGGGGCTCGTGTGGGCCCCACACCAACTTTTTCGCCTCTTCCTTTTCCACAATGCTTAACCATCGGTAAATAAATAAATAAAAATTGTAAAACAATTTTATTTTTATTCATCACATTTTTAACATCTCCTCCCGAGAAAACGCAACTCCAGGAAAAGTCTTCCTATGAAATTACCAGCGCTGCGGTTCCATTGGTGCCCTCAGATTTTTATTTCGAGCACCGGTTCAAAGGTTAGGAAGACCCGCTCTTTCGTTCACTGAATTTACCCGAGATAAACTTCAGAAATTTATTCCGGACACACCGGGCCTCGGAATCAGGCGCCGTCAGAAAATACGTACTCGTAAAATCCCAAATAAAATTGATAAAAAATATCCCATGAAATTTACAGGTCTTTACATTACTCCCACCTTAGGGGTTTACGTCCCCGTAAAGCTGTAAAATAAACAAGAGAAACAAAAGTGGTACTGAGCACCCATCTGAGCCTCCCGCTCCCCAGTGCTCCCCTGGAGGTTCCCGTGCTACCACCTAATGCGCACTAGAGGAATAGACCACCCACGTAGGACCCGCTCTTGTTGATCCTCGATCTCCACCAGGACCTCTGAAAAATTATCCATGTCATCGATGTCCTACTCCCCGTGGTTGATGATATGCGCCAGGTCGTGCACATATCTCCTCAGCTGAGTTACGTGAAAGTCTTCGTGCACCCAGTGTAGTTGAGGTTGAAGGGCCAGGCGAGAATCCTCCACGCCTATCTCGTTGAGGACCTAGAAGGGTCTGATTAAGCACAGAGATAACTTGTTGCCTTGGCCAAATCTCCATAATCCACATCGAGGTGAGACCCGTAAGAAACCGTGGTCACCATCCTCAAACTATAGTGGTCTCCGCCTCCTGTCGGTATAAGACTTATGTCAGCTCTGAGCTGTCCTCATCCACTCTTGGATGAATTGTACCTTATCTGGTCTTACAAGAGCTTCTAAGATTTCTTCTTTTCCGATAAGAAAAATCCGGTCTCATCCCCGGGATGAACTACGATCATTGCCTAATACAGTCAATCCCGACATGGATGATACTAATACATACCAAGGATGACGTCGTAAGGCCTCAACGCTACTACCAAGATATCCAACTGTTACTCTCACCACCAAGGGTTGATTCACACTTTCGGCATCAGTGTGTGGTCACTGGGTCTCCTCCAGTAGGTATCTCAAAAGTGAGGGTCAATTCAACAGTTTTAAACCAGAACCTATTAGTATCAACTACATAAAAGGGACAAGGAACAAAACGTCACACGAACAAGTGTCTTTTATTACAATAGCTCACTGTACCAAGTCACAAAATGACAACAAAGTTAGTAGAAACATGAACAAAAGTCACCATGTCAGGAACTAGTCCTGCTCTTATCCATCAGCTCCCAGAGCTCCAGGGTCGTAAGGCTTAGCTGCCTGAAGCTGAGCTCTCCCCCGCCCACCCATTCACTGCGGTCGGGGTGGTCTTCCTGGTGGTGCTGGTGGTAGGGCCTCAAAGCGTCGCCCACCACCCGCTGCTCAGCTATCTCCTCTCCCTCGTCCGCCTGCTCCCTGCGGACCGCCACGGTCAAACCTCTGCCTGGGAGGTCCCTCTACTTCCTACTGCTCATCAGTAGGACTAGTCGGGCAGTCTCGAGCCATGTGACCCTGCCCGCCGCATGAGTAGCACTGCCTGATCCTCATGTAGCTGGCTCTTCTTCGTGTGCCCCGCACAACCTAATATGCATCCTGAGATTTTCCATCTAATGATCTAGCCTGCTTGGACCTCTGCATCACCTATCTACTGCCAGCTACAGAAGAATCCGCTACAGGTCGTCCTACGGAGGGTCCCGCCACTTGTGACTGCTCGGCGAGAAAGCTATCCACTAGAAGGGATCTCTCAAACACCCCTACATGTGTCGGAATGTTTAGGGAGATCATCGAAGCCCTGATCTCATTCCTCAGTCCCTGCTCAAAGGTCTGGGCCCTGAAGAACGGGTCCCATACCATATATGTGGATTAGCGCGAGAGATCAGTAAACCTCTCCGAGTACTGGGCCACGATCATGTTTCCCTACCGTAGCTGCAGTAACTCATGAATGTGCACTGCACAGAGGGTGGATGGGACGTACTCTGAGCAGAATAGGCTCTCAAATTCCTTCCAAAGGAGTGATGCCTCATCGTGCACCTGGATCATTATGCTCTACCATCTGTTTTCTACCGCCTACAGGAGACTCACTGCAAGGATCACCATGAGGTTAGCTGGTGTCCCCACTAACCTGAAAACTCGAACAACAGCCTCCATCCAATCCTCGACTGCTTGACGGTCTGTCTCCCCGTGGAACTTGGGCGGTCTCTAATGCTGGAACTCGTGCAGTGCACTAAGGTGACTTGCACTCTCAGCGGCTGGGGCTGGTGGAATCTGTGGCTCGGCGGGTAGAGGTACCACTGGTGCCTCTGCTGAAAAAGGGCCCTACACCGAGGCCTCATCACTCGGTGGGCTGTCGTCTCGTACAAAGCTCTGAACCCTAGCTGGCGTCCATTGTGGGGCCATCCTGGAAAGAAACAGGTGCGCCATGGTCAAAACAGTATACCCGGTGAGCTGAAACAAAGTAATCACAAAGAAAACATTTGAAACACACATGCAATCAGTGTTTTCGTGCACATAGTCGGAAATTAGAATTCAGGGTCCTGGTGTACGGATATGTCGGCCACCGCACCAACACTATACTCCCTAGATAGATAACCACACTCAATACCCTTAACACTATTTCTTCACATAGAAGAAATATCAGAGTCCTGAGTTGTGCGGTAGAACCGAACTCCTCGGATACAAATTTTTCACGACCCGTCCTCGGGACCCGTGTTATGACTACCCCAAGCCCGCCTTCCATAGGCCAGGGGCTGGATACTAGCACAAAAGGCATACATCCCGATAAAAGGGGAAGGCATTGCCTTATAGAGTAAACAAACACCATAGAGTAAGCCAACAGAAGTAAACAGTAAGTAAATTGGGTACAATAGTAAGTGCGGAAAGTAAATGGGACAGAATACAAACCCAGACTCAAAGTAAAGTACAACTGGAATGAAAGTACATCAACTGAGAGTAAATCATCAATGTCGAGCCGTCCACTGTACGTCACACCTGAAGGGTGGGTACAGATAGCCTCCTCAGCTCCTCGGGTCTAGCCGTCCGCTCCGTGTACGTCCCGCCCAGTGGTCCAACTCCAGGTACCGACTTTCTCCAAAACCCTCAACCACGATTAGCATTGTCCATCGTCTATATCCAACACAATGTAGTGCGGGAATAAACCGTGGAGGGGTGAGTATACACTACTTAGTAGGGACCCCGAGACCACCGAAGGTCTCCCAGAATCCACAAAGGAAAGATACAATCACAAAATAACATCCAACACTACTTATGTATATGCCCATACATATACCTAAGTCATCAATTCCATTTCGGCTCCAACATCCGAGCCCAAGTTCAATCACATCCACATAGGATAGTACAACCCAATCCTCACCGGAAAACACAACCCAATCCACATAGGAAAGAATGTCATTCATATCGGAGATAATGATTGAAAGTCAAGACTCATCTCACACAGGTATACATCAATTGTAAAGAAAATGTGATGATCGTATGTAGTTACTGATTCATCTAGTTGGGACCCACGTTGGATACTAGACAAGCTAACCTGTCAGACCCACGTGGGATACTAGTTCAGCTACTCTGTCGGACTCACATAGGATACTACAAAATAGGTCAATACTGTCGGACCCACGTAGGATACAAGTACATTAGTCATCACCGTCGAGCCCCCAGAGGATTCTAGTACAGTTGTCATCGTCATCGAACCCACGGATAATTCCAGTACGAAAGTCTTCACCGTGGAACCCACGGAGGATTCCAGTACGGTTGTCATCGTCGTCGAACCCACGGAGGATTCGAGTGCGAAAGTCTTCATCGTCGAACCCACGGAGGATTCCAGAACAGTTTTCACCATCGTCGAACCCACAGAGGATTCCAGTACTAAAGTCTTCATCGTCCAACCCACAGAGCATTCCAATACGGTTGTTATCGTTGTCGCAACCATCTCTAGGGTTCCCGCACACAACATGATCGTTTCAGGGAGGGTTCATTCCACGAGCCAATGGTTCGATACATAAACTGACACGTAGTCCGGATTTTATATATCTCAATGTTATGCCTCGTAGATAGGAACACAACGTGATAGAGGGCGCATCAATTAGACGCCCGGTCTGTGAGTTAATGGCTTTTTCGTTCCAGGGCCTGGTTGGGTTTTAAGTCAAAACCAACCCTACTATACTCCAACTACATCCAATCCTGGAGCGGAGTAAGACAAAAGGTCTGTATTACTAAGAGGAATCCAACAAAGTCGACGGAATGTCAATCGGATGTCCAGAGCTCAAGTTATACGCGTTTCCGCTCCGAGGGCCCGGTTGGTTTCATGTTCGAACCAACCCGGCCATACCCAAAGTTCTATTAAACCTTGAGTGTAGTATACCAAAAAGACCACCTCAATCCAAGGATCTCATCGCAACTGACAGTGCATCGATCGGAGGTCTGTAGCCCATGTTACATGCGTTTTAACGAACCTGTCCGTTTTTAGGGGGTTTTGGGCCTGGACCGACCCGACCCGGGTCTAGATCCAGCCCACTAGGGCGCGGCCTAGCCCGGTTGGTGTGACCCGGCCCAACAGGCGCGACTCGGCCCAGCCGTTGCGGGATTCCCGGCCTGGCCCGGTGCGGCCGGTCCGATCTCGGCGGCTCGGCGCTGGCCGATCGGACGTGGATGGGGGGTGACACTGTCCCCCCTGGTCGTCCAGCAAACCAGTGTGGATTTAATGCCGCGCCGCTCCCCCCAAAATACGGAACTACAAAGCCGTTCTGGTCCACCGCGACTCAGAAGGGGCGGTCTTCTCCGACGGCGCGCCGCCGCCGGTCGGCGGCGGCGTCGCGCCGGGGTGGCACACAGCTGCCACTTTCCCGGGACCACCGGACGCACACCGGTGGTCCGTTTCACCCGTCGTCTGTGCCTGGAGTCCTTACAGGACCCGAACTTCACTGCAGAGTCTTCAAATCACCTCTGCGGCCCGATCTGTCATCCCCCGTCAATCCGCACATCAATAAACAAACTGCAGAGGGTTGTCGGGCCGTGTTTGTTCGTCCCGCTCCCTCCACATTAGGTGTTCTCAAATGGAATTCATTAAAACACATTATTTTAGTTTCTACAAGGGTATAATTTATTAAAGTGTAAATTATACTTACTTCATACCATTAAACTCTTTAGCATGTGATATTAAATCACTCAATGAGTATTAAACAAAATCCCCTTACGTTTTTCCCGCAATCAAAATTTCCCAACCTGGAAACATATTCTTTCATGAATCAAAATAATATTATGTTGATCTGCGCTCTTTGATTTAGAAGGAAAATAAATATGGGTTTATTATTATTCACAAACTAATCCCCTACCTTGAAGAATTCTTCGAACAAGGATCATCACGGGAATAAGACTTCACGGAAGACGACATCACGGAACGAGGCTCCGTAAGCATCGTTGGTGTTCGCCCGATGAAGGATGTGGCACGTCGTTGTTCTTCGATGAAGGCATATCTCACCGGCTGCAGAGAGGAGAGGAGACGACATGAAGATTTCCTTATGGTGATGGAGTTCTTCGCGTTCTTCAACGAGGAAGAACGTTTTTCAAGACTAGAGAGTTCTCTCATTGTTTCTGCACAATGAATCAACCCTCGATAAAATAAGACATTGTCTTATTTTATTAACACACACACATGCCAAAAATAAATTTGATAATAAAAAGATCACATTCAATTAAATGACTTAATTAAAGAGTGTTTAATAATCATATTAACTTTGATGGTTGACCTTCCATTAAATTTGGGGTGTGGGTGAGTTACAAAATAATGGGGGGTTTGCAAACTTAATGGGAGGTTTGAGGAAATTGATAAGGTGGGGCTCGTGTGGGCCCCACCCCAAATTCCTTGCATCTTCCTTTTCCACAACTCTTAACCATCAGTAAAGAAATAAAAATAAATTGTAAAGCCATTTTATATTTATTCCTCACATTTTTAACATCTCCTCCTGAGAAAACGCAACTCCAGGAAAAGTCTTCCTAAGCAATTATTAGCGCTGCGGTTCCATTGGTGCCCTCAGATTTTGATTTCGAGCACCAGTTCAAATGTTAGGAAAACCTGCTCATTCGTTCACTAAACGTACCCAAGCTAAATGTCGGAAATTGATTCCAAACACATCGGGCCTTAGAATCAGGTTCCGTCAGAAACTGCATACTCATAAAATCCCAAAGAAAATTAAGAAAAAATTTCTATAGAAATTTACGGGTCTTTATAGAGAAGGTCTATGAAATCTGTGAGAAGATGAGTAAAAATAATAACATGATGAAATATTATGTATATAAAAATCATATTCCCTCTGAGATCAAGTCTGGAGGCCACATCTTTTTGAGTGTCTCTCCATAATTAAGATTAAAGAGATTTGGTCAGGGAGACAAGATATCCCTTAGGTTCAATGGGATTCTCAAGATCTTATTGATGGTTGGTGTTGTTGAACACCACGTCAACATACAACAATAATTATATAGGGGAAATAACATTGTCCATGTGTCATAGTTGATGATATACATGCATGGCCCCACGCATGTCATTTACTATAGAAAGTTGGAAATCGAGGATAGATCAAAATTTGTAGAGAACCTAGTAGAGATCAAGGACTTGGAGGGAAAGACCCTATGTAGATAGACTATCCCCTTGGTTTATATGTTATAGCATTATAAGAGTGTGTATGAGAGATCCTAGGAGTCAAATGTCATATGTGGGATCTGTAACCCAATATTTTTGTTTAATTTTTCTTTTTTAGGGAAAAAATATTTAAGGATGGATGATATAGAGACCGTTTTTTACTTGTAAGATAATGAAATATTTCTATATATATATTTGAATCTAGAAACTGATACAGTATGAGATTTCGAGGCCTGGTATACTCGGAATTAATTTTATAAAAATATTAAATATATTTCATATTACATGAAAATAGTCTCTAAATTTTTTTATAACTCTTAAATAGAATCTCATAACCTAAATATGATAAAATAGTTGAGTCTAGAATGATATATTTACCCTAGGACTGACAAAAAATGGGTCGGCATGAGGCATTCAGATAAAATTTTCACTAATGGCATGTTTATTTAGTTAATTAAATAATTAATTAATTTAAATAATTAATTGAACTAACTAAAATATTTCTATTAAAATTCCATTGTTGAAGGATCTCTAGAGTTATGTGCATAACCGTGGTATCATTTCATAGTGTCGTCTTCCTCCTCCAAATGGAAAATTAGATTCAGATGATGACGGACCTCTTGGTCCAACCAGTTTGTTGCAAAATAAATGCAACGACTCCTCTCATTCATTGGAGAACACATTAATAGAAAATGAATTATCCAAAACTATATAGGAATCATCATTTTTTTGGTTTATTACCTTATTTATTAAAATTATTTAGTAGAATCAAACTTCTTCTTTGAAATGTGTTCAATTTGAATCATTTCAACAGACCTTCTACCGATTTAAATTATTTATTAATTTTTCTTACTATGACACCCTTGGTCTGTATTTCATTGGATAAGAACTGTTTTACAATGATTATTTGTGATATGTTTCTTATTCCATTATACCTATTTTTGGCATGTTATTTATCATTCGACCACATCGTAGCGATTCGGAATTATTTGGTGGGATCAAGTGTGATTGGACCCATGGACCTGTGACATATTTGTATTCAATGAATATAATGAGGAATTAGGGAAGAAATCAAAAGATTCAAATGTTTTGGATGATCAATGTTTTAAAATGGTTTCCAAAAAATCAATAGCAGTGATGGGTTTGGTGTTGTATGGGGTGTATAGGGTTTGAGGGTTTATGAAGGAAGGGATGGAGGTTCGAATCTTAGCCACTAGAGTGCTAGAATTGACAGTAGAAGAGAGTTACACCATTATCTACTAGATAAAAGGAAAGACCCAAATAAATGGCCACTGATTTGGGATCTACTAAATAGATTTTAGAATCTATGAAAAACAAAACTACACATCGTGTAGTTTTGAATAACACACAACGTGTCCCTCGAAATATATAGTGCTAGAGTTTCCATGGAATTATAAGTATAACATGATGTGTGGGATTCCCACCTGAAATTTGAATCATGTGTGGAAGACCTATAATTTACTCTGGGAGTAGACAAGCATGATCATGGTTAGGCACACATAGTGTTCCTAAGTAAATGGACATGAGCAGGAAACAAGGACAGGGCCAGGTAGCATGGTACTGACCTCAGGTGACTGAGGCATGATGTGTAATACAACTACATGACATGTAAGAATACATGGTAAGAGATTAATCTACCGGGGCACTATTCCAAGCTATGGAGTAGAAACACTTTCCATGTGGGTCCCCTTACACACTGTGTGACCGTACATTCTTTCTCGGGAAACATTGTCCAATCATGTATCCTTCTTCTTGACTCAAATTTCAGATTTTGGGTAATATATCCAAAGGTTTTCTCACACATAACGTGATGGTGGGGTCCTTAATAGAATTTTAGATAATATGAGATATTTTTCAGGCATAAAACTTATTTAGGTTGTGCTCGATGAAGATAATTATCAAACATACTCATTAAAGTGGTACCCCATAAAGAACTGGGTTGCAGGTCCTCTATATATCTATTGAGTGGTTCCCCCAAATGGACCATGGAAAGGGTCCTCCACCCACTATGTTTTACCCCTATAGAATAGGGTTCATGTTCTTCTATCTATGAGTGGCACCCCATATGGAATTAGTGTGCGGGTTCTCTATCTACTGTGTGGTACCCCACAAATGTATCAGGTTGAAGGCCCTATATCCACTGATTTTTACCTCCTATTGGATAGTGTATGGGTCCTCCTTAATCTGTCCCCCCCTATGGAATTAACATATGGGTCCTCGAAATAATTAGTGGTACCCCCTGATGGACCAGGGTGTGAGTCATGTACCCACCATGTTGTACACCCTCTCAAATAGGGCATGAGTCCTCCTTACACAGAGTGGTACCCCCTAAAAGACCAGAGTGTAGGTTATCATCTATAATATTATACCCCATCAATTGTTTGACAAAGTAGAGAGGTATAGGACCTCCACACAATTAATCCTATAGGCAGACACATGAGATGCTAGGTATCGAGGATGAAATTTGGGAAATGATGAAGCTCTCTTCTAAAAAAGGTCATGAGATAAAGATCCCATTCACACTCATTTCAGTTTCCTTTGTTTGACCATATATATATATCTCTGTGTGTGCATGGGTGTGTTTTTTTTCATTTGTACATGTTATTAGATTCTGTTTAATCTCTTTATTTTGCTGTAGATATCTATTGACTTTCTATTCTTAACCTGACTATTACTTCCCCCCTTAAAATTTTCGGGAATCCTAATGGTTATGTAAATACTCACCGTTATATGGTATTTTACAACAGTTGTCATTCCCTATGAAAATAATGGATAATTTAGAGTTGACTTGAAAGGATCATAGGGATATCTAGTGCATTAGACCACATACGGTTGTAAGATCTTGGAGATCATAATAAGGGTTCTCTCAAAATTTTATTATAATATTTTTTTCAATATGATCCATATATTTCATTGTGTGGGAATATTTTCCATTTTAACTTTCATTTTTCACTATCACACTCTTGTACACCCATTAGGTTTTTAATCCAAGGTTTATATTCTTGATGTTGTATCTTTTTATTTTATTCCTTTACACTTTTTCATTGATATAGTCAGGTGTATTCATATATTTACATCATAAAAAGACCTCTCAATTAGGTTATATCTTTCAACACAAGTCTCCGGCACCTCATCAATAGAGGTGGGATGGAGTGAGTTGTGGTACGAGCCCCATTGTGTTTGGTCATGATAATGATAGTCATTATAAAAATAACATGGTCATTGTCAAAGCATTGTAGACATGATATATAATGTTCATCGAACCAAAAAAAATCACAAGTATTCATTTATAAGTAATATTCCTCTTAATTAGAAGAAAAAAATAAAAAAATATATACATTTTAATTGTATTAAAAAATTATTAATTACATATTAATAAATTAATATTAATAAAAATAAATTTAATCATTTATAACAAAATAAATATTTTTTATTCAAGATAACATTATTTTCAATATATTATATGATTTTATATAAAATAAAAATTCCTAATATAAATAATTATATCTTATAAAAATAAAATTCATTTTTGGAATCATCATGTTGAAATTTTAATAGGTTTATTTTTTGGTATTTTTGCGAAAAAATTGATTTTAAGGTAAATATTAATAATCTCAATTTTTATGAATACTATAAGATTTATGAAATCATCATGAAATAATGTTACTAATAAACATAAAATTCCTGAACAAAAATTTATTAAATACATAATATAATGAATTCTAAAATAATGATCTTAATTTCCAAATATATTGATGGATTTTCAAAAGCTGAGTTATATTTTATTCAGACAAAATATTATATTATATTCATTATATTATATAATTTTTTTACACGGTTTTGATGATTTTTGGGTCAGTTTTAATGACAAGTTAAAATATATATTTTAATTAAACAATAATAAACTTCATAATAATCTATAAGATTCATACAATTGATCTTAAAAAATAAAATAACAATTATTTTATATAAATATAACACTTTTCCATTTCTATATAAGAAACCCTCCTCCACATCTTTCCCTTAAAATTCAAAACAAAATCCTTTTTGAAATTGTAATACCCCATGTTTTTATGAATTTGTTTAACGTAATTAAATTTCTCTAATATCTTTCATTACTCACAACACGGTGTTAGCTTTCATTATATGAAACACCATATTTAGATTGCATTACACATGACACTAAGTTTTAACAAACTAGGATATAATATTAATATTATTTTTTAAAGACGATCATTATATCCTGATTTCATGATCGAAATAGAATATTTAGATGCTCAATTACAAGAGGGGGTGAATTGAAGGATTAAAAACATTCCCTTTTAACTTTAAATAAATCTTTGTTTAACAAGTTTAAACAAGGTAAATTCAGAAAATATCATTAGTTATTATTTAAAGGAATAGTTGGAAGGGCCTATGTCATGTTATAATAATCCTAAACATAAACATGTTAATCTTAAGAAAACATAATCATGTTTATATTAGAAAAATATTCTACCTTAAAGTGCATAGAATCTTACATATATCAGAGCTAAAAAGAATAATAAATTATACGAAAGTTATGCATTCCTTATTTAACAAAATATAGTGTAAATAAAAACTTTTAAAAAATAGGTAAACATGTTGGAAATATTTTAACCCAAAGAGAAGGGTATATGACAACCATGGATAAAGGTCCCTTGATTTATACTTTCAAGAATTTATATCTTACCCACACCATGGTAAGACCTAGATAAGAATATCAGAGTCTGTCTTATTATCCCCACAAGCCCTCAAACTTTATGGTAGTCAGAACCTCTATTTTCCTAACCTCGGAAGTCATCAAATTTTAAGGTAGTCAACACCAATGTCTTTCAATCATCAGAAACCCTCGATTATACAGAGAAAAAGTTGGAGTGGAACAAAGAAAGCTAAGAAATATTTTCATGGTTGAACAAGATATTCATAAATTACACAAGGAAAGAGAGTCTTACTCTTGGAAGAAATCACTTCACAAAATTTAATATCTAGGATCATAGAATGATAATGTTCTCATTTAAATGAGATCTTATTTATAGAAAAAACATCAATGGTTAGATCTATCCTCCAATGGTCATATTATTTCATGAATCTTATAGGGACCTGTACATGTTTCACTCAACCAACGGTTAGTTATAAACAAATTGTAAGAAATATTTTTATTTAAAGAAAAACATAAAAAAACATTATCTATCTTAAGAAAAAATAATGTGTAAAGAAAATAAAGTGTCTTAAAAATAATTTGATAATCGTAATATAGGAAAAAAATAATTCAAAGTATAAATATATGAACAATCAAATTATATAAAATAATGGATATTTAGATTTTGTTTTACAAAGAATTCAGAGTCTGAATTCTGAGGATTTTGGAGTCTGAATTCTGTTGAATTCAGAGATGGAATTTTAGAGAAATTAGAATCTGAATTTCAGAGAATTTGGAGACTTAATTTTAGAGAATTTGGAGTTTGAAATTTAAAGAATTCAGAGTCCAAATTTCATAGAATTCAATGTCTTAAAAATAGTATGATTCAGTAGCTAAGGAACAATAATATTTCGATACTTTTATAAGGATCCAAATTTCTAGATTAAGAAAAAACATTTGGACTTGGTTTTGGGAATTCATTAAAAAATACATTGAAAACCAAAGGTAATGATAAAACTTTTCTAAGAGAAATAAAATTTTTCTTAAGATAATAATTCTTAGAGAAAGATAATATTATTTGAGAAAATGTGATTGTGATTTTAAAAAAATAGAAGAATGGAAAATTCATAATGAAACATTATTGACTCAACACTAGTGACTAAACATAGGGATATAAATGTTGGTAACAACTTTTTTAAATTTATTTATAATTTCATTATATAAATAAAACATATTCATAAACAGGTACTTAATTTATAGAATAGTGTTTATGTTTCATAAAAATAATATTTTATCAAAATATGATTGTATAGAAATTTGTGAAAAAATACTAAAACTAATTTTTATAACATTTTGAATATTGTTTTTCAAATAATTCAACTTTATTTTTTAAATAACCATTTCAAAGTTATATTAGGGAAATTTCATATGATTTGTATTCTATGAAGAGTGAAAAATACTCGTTTTGAATGAAGACTACCTTTTTTAATGAATTTATACGGGTATATTTTATTGTAAAATGTGTTGAAAGGTAAATTTATTTCAATTATATATCTATTAATCCAATTTATATCCATTGAATAATTTTCATATTGAATTTTCATGTAAAAACATTTTAAACTTTTGACCATTTTCTCTTTGAAAAAACTGATTTTTCGTCGTGCCAACAAGATTACATTTAAATTATAATTTTAAAATTATGTGAGTTGAATTTGGGAAAATTAATTATATGTTTTAAATTATTATAATTTATATAATATAAAATTTTCATCTTAATATTTGACCATAATGAATATTAAAAACCTTAAAAATTATTTACCATGGTTAAGGTAAAAATAGGTTTACTGAGTTATTAAACTAAAATATAAGTGTTACAAATGACACAAAACAAGTCCATAAACAATTATATATAATTATTTAGACCATATAATTTATAATAATCAATAATATTCCATTTTTGTGACTATTTGAATGTGAAAAATGTGTTTACATATTTTTATTTTGAAAAATTATAATTGAGCCACTCACCTCACTCATAAATGACCACCCATTCTCCTTTACTATTTACATTTAAAAAACCATTGGTTTAATCGAATAACATCCAAAATATCTTCCATTAATCCATCCCAAATCCATAAGGAATTTTTGTGAACATAAATATAATCTAGGTTTCCTTTATTTCAATCCTAAAGATGTTTTCTGATGAAAGGATACTGTTTTTAACTTTGCATTTTTTGTTTTACTTGTATGTATCAATCCTTAAAATATTATGAAATTATAATTATTTAATAAAAAATTTATATAAAATATAATCATATATTATTATATAAATGTAATAAATAAAATCCATCTCCACCTATGTCAAATGGGAATCAAAATCGTCGATCATGTGTACGACAACCTATCAAATCGCGAACTGATGTTATTTATTTTACATCACCACCCCTAATGGAAGGATATAATGATGGATTAAATTTTTAAATAATATATTTATTATATCATTATACATATTTAATTATTACATCATAAATACCTTCTTACTTAACATTTTATGGGAATATTATAACATCACTCATGTGTTGGTGGACTATCGCTTTGTGAATCGATGTGATTCATTCACACTTTACATTGAAGGTAATAAGGATCAGTTTAATAAAAATGTATTATACCTATGAAATAAAAATGAATCTGTAATGGTAATATATTATTTAACTTTATTTATTTCAATTTGTTGTGAAAATGGGTACATCGTTCATGCGTATGTACGACTAACTTTCTCCATGACTGGTGTATTTCATTTTCTATATATTAATTTTATAGATTAATATAAATAAGTATATTATAATAATATATTATAATAATATGTTTTTTAAAATTATAGAGATTATTAAATCATGATAAATTTAATAGGACGAAAAATAACAAGTTAGAATCTGCAAGAAAAAATATGTTCTTGCCTGAAACACAACATTCATGTGAAATTGATAATAAATGGCTAAAAAATGTATACGTAAATAATAATTGGTATTATATATATAATTATGGTTATAAAATATATTTTTAATAAACTTATATCTATCATACAAGAGGTTTTATCATTTAAAAAGGAAGTTGATGCTTAAAATAAGGTATTTCTATCGCAATTGGTCTTCATTGGGAGATATGTTAAGTTATGTGCATACCTTCTTCTCTGAGATGTATATACATCAACTTTTCCATGTAAAATAATGAATTTATTTCTTATATTGATATTTTTTGTCTCATTATTGGTTATTATTTCATAGGATTTATGACATATTGTTAACAAAATGGTAAGGGAATTATGATATAATTTAATTATTTATCAAAATTTTTTATGTTTATGCATCCAATTATGAAATCATATGGTCGAAATCTCAATAAAATAATTTAATTTATTATACTATGGTTATTTCATGAGAAGAAAAGTTTTCCCTTTATTTTACTATCTATATATACTTAATATTTCATAATAACTTTTCTATGAAAAATCAACTTTAATTTTCTCTTCAGTCAAAAAAACCTTCTACTCTTTGTTCATGTTTTCTAAAAATGTTATCTAAAATTATTATTATTCATATATGATTACTTATAATCATTTCTACCCTTTTTTACTTTTAAATTTTTTTAAAGGAATCTAATTTTTTTAAAAAAATTATTAATTTTATTTTACTGAAAATGTGAAGGGATTCTTAGTTTTAACATGTACAACATGAATGAGATTTCATATCATCATGAAAATTATTTTTTAAATTTTTAAGTTATATTTTTTTGTGTTTATTTTTAGAAAATTGTTTATCCAAATTTTTTAATGAAATTTTTTGTTATAATTAAATTATTTGTAATAAACGATTATTTTCATAATGAAATGTTCCATGTTTGGAATAGGGTAGTAAACCATGTTTGGTAAGGGTATTTATCCATTATGATATCCTTTGGATTGAACCTTGAAAGGTTTTATGGTTTGCGGAGTGAACCCATTCTACTATTATAGTCTTGGAAATGGTCATGAAAAACTAATCCATATATTTTCTATACTTATGTGTATTCCATAGATCTATACATTATTACATTATTATATTCCCATGGTTAATATTCATTGATTTCATTATGATTCATGCCAAATTAATATCCAATAATTATTCCATGTATCAATTTTAGGATCTATGCTATGCCGGGTATGGTTTTTAAATGTTATTATCATGTTCTCAAACCCTTATGTTAATGATATGTTGATATAGCACTTGTTTACCAATACTGAGCATCTAAGATAACCCTTTTTATGTTTACCTTCCAAATTTTATGATTAGCGGTATTGAGTATGATATATTTAATTAGGGTGTTTGTTTTGAATAACATAGTGGGAGATGACAGAACTCACTTATGAACCATTTGTATATGTGTCAATGTTTTCAAAGTCACTATACCAAAACTATGCTTGAATGGTTTGTTATGTTATGAAATGAATAATATTATATTAATGTGTAATATATATGTATGAGAAATTTTGGTCTATATAGTTAGTATTATAGTAATATATAGATAAATGCAGAGACCCGAAGCTTTATGTACATGGACATTACATTACTTTAGCGGAATACTTAATACATAACAAAAACAGACACACAAGGATCGTAATAGTTTAGTGTATTTGGAAACTCGGAATATAATATTCTAATCATGGTGAAAGATCTTCAACATCTCCCATAAGATCTTCCCCTTTTTGTTTTCTTACCTAAAAACTTTATTTAAATCCTGTGGAAAAGAAAACATATAAAGGGTGAGCTAAAATGCTCAGTAGGGGTAAGCATGGATAAAATAAAACAAATCATATACATTTGAACTTAAAAACATGAACATAATATTTAAACATCAGAATCTTGAGCAATGACATAAATCATGGAAGTACGTATGGAATAGATCATAAAGAAACATTAATCATGAAAAAATAGCATGGTAATTAAACATGTAATTGTGGAAAACCATTAATCACATGATATGATTTCCATAGTAGCCAAGGCATTGCTGCCAAGACCATCTTAGTGGACAAAGTCCCTTTCTAAATCAAGGTCACTCCTCGTTCCAGTCCTATATTACTGAACCGGTCTAACTTTCCATTCCATCCATGTCTATCTCATGAGATATAAATCTTTACCCAATGCATTGGAGGGAGATATAGGTCCCACCCTTCTCATACTGAAATCATTCTTACTTGTGCCACAAAATAAACATACATCATTTATAATAACCCAATAAATAAAATGGGTTTCATAAACATCATAACAACATTATATAATCCATATAAAAGAAATGGATATCATTTCATAATAAGGAAAGTGAAACCATGTAAATCATAGAGACATTATACTTGAAACATACACATATGAAATAATTTCATCTTAGATGAAAAATGGTTTTGATAAAACACTTGAAATGAATTCTTGAGGAAAATATCCTTTCTTTTTCAAAATCATTTTCTTTTCACAAAATGTCATGCAATTTTAAAAGAAAAGGATTTTGTTGAAAATAGTCATGAAATATTTTGGAGGAATCTTCATGAAAATAAGGCTTTATAAAACCGTAAAAATCCTTTCATGTTGTATAAGTTAAAAAAACATACTTCTCGTACTTTTGTCGGAAAAGTCAAAAAAGTACCTTGTAATGTAAAAAAAAGAAAGTTTCCTTACATACCATGTAGTAAAAGTCAAAAATGAGTAAAAAGGACTTTTAACATACATGAAAACACTTTTATAAAACATGGACATGGATGATAGAAATAACCCTAGTAAATACTTACGAATATGCAATCTCGGATAAAAAGGAGATTTGCAAAATTATCCCTTAACTTTGGTCCGATATGCTTTGTACGTATCCAAACCTCCTGTATAATGATTTAAATAATGTCATTGACTTATTAAAGAATCATATTCATTGTTATGATATCATATATGTTTCACTTATGACTTTATATTACTCGTTCTTTTGTAAATTCCATGTTAAAGCAGCGTTTTGGGTAAAATCATTTCATTTATCGTACGTGTTTTGACAAGTCGTTCTTGATATTATTACTTATATCCTGATTAAAATAATTCCAGAATGTAAAACATGATTTATATATAATATATATTCATCATATACATATATATATTATAGATCAATAAAAGGAATGAAATACACCGTTCATGGAGATGGTAGGCCGTACGTACGCATGAACGTTGTTTTCGTTTCATTATTGAATTGAATGAGACTAAATATATGACATAAATATATATATAAATAAATCCAGTAGCATTACTATTTCATATATTTCATTATTATTCATTATATAAACTTTATGATCATTCATGTATGGTTAACATGGAGAATGAATCTCATCGCGTCGTGGAGACGGTAGTCCGTACGTACACACGAGCAATGATATCGTTCCCATAATTATTTAATAGAATTGGAGTGGATGTTATAATTTATCATAATCAGTATGATGTTATAATAACCATATATAGTTATTATTTACACCATTATACCCATCCATGTAAGGTTTTGGTGGAAAAACAGATTTCACCACGGCGTGGAGACGGTATTCTGTACGTACGCACGTGTGGTGATTTCGATCTTCGTAGGATGGATAGATTGTGAAATAGGGTTGTCTCATACTTATAATAACATATAAGTATATGAGTTATACTGATGTTATTACTTCATAATGAAAAAACTAAAGAAGAAGAACTGGAAGAAGAAATATAGTTGAAAGAATCGGTAACAGACATTACCTCTTCTTTGAAGCGCATCTTTGAGACCTCCTCTTTGGGCACTGAAATTGGTATTTGAAGAAGACAAGAACCTCTAGGATGTTTCTATGGAAGTGTAGAAGAGACTTTGGAAGGGGTTGGACGATCTTGAAGGCTAAAAGTGGTGTGAGGAAGAGAGAGAGGAGGTGCCCTTTTGTAAGGGAGGAGATGGGCACCTTTGGAAAAACTAAAAATATTATTTTATTATAAAGTCATATTCGGTTTTTAATAGATCCAAATTGATTTATTTCGAAGCTAATTTGGGTATGGGTGTCAATCCTCCCATCCAATAGAATTTATACAAGTTTAGGTTTCTATTTTAACCTTATCAGTTAGATTTAACCTTAAGTTAAATAATTTTACTTTTACCGTGTCTTCTTGTTTTCTTTCACTATAAGGTTAATAAACATACTATAATAAGACAAACGAACACCAAGTTGTTTAATATTAATATATATAACCTTATATAAGTCATTTGGCCTAACTGTATATTTTTAGGAATAAAATAACAATTAATAATATAATATTTGTTTTAAAAACTATTTTTTGTCAATTTTGACACTATTTGGTAATTGATTTTTGTGAAAATCATAACAGAATTATTAGTTCAAAAAAAGGTATTTAACTCAAAACTAACATGTCATATTAACATATAAAATTAGTGAAATTTATAAAAAGTCTAAAATTACATTTATTTGGGTATTTATAACATCAATTATGTCAATATTTCATAATAAGATAATTACTGCATCATTTTTGTGTCAAAAATAAAGTAAATTTTTAATGTCTAAAAATTATAAATAAATTACCATTATGTATGAAATCGTTTTAGCTTTCTAATTAATATTTATAGTCTAATTTATCTTATGTATAACTCTTTATTAATAATGATTTACTTATTAAACTTTGATTTTAACTATTTTAACCCTTCTTTAAATAAATTAATAATAAATGTCTTAATCTAATCCAAGTGGGCATAAATGGTCATATTTTATTCCTAAGGTTGTTATTGGTCGAATTACACTTATCCAATAGAATTAGGACATGTGTTAGGGTAATAATAATATCATTTTACCCTTAATTATCCTATTTACTTTTAACCGTGGTAAATAAAAGTAAAAAGTTACTATTCACCAAAAATTATTTTCATCTCATTGAACCACATTTTAGTCCTTGATATTAACTGTGTCTCTAGGATTTTTTAAATTCAATTCACAGAAGTGGTAAAATTTAATTTAAATTTAAAAAGTCAGTTTTTTATCTACCACTATGTGGTTTCACTATTCATCGAAAATTGATGTTTTTCAGAAAAATACCAAAAATTCAGCCTAAGCATTATTTGATATTTCAAATTCAAAATTGATATCTATTTTTGAAACTTCATAACATATAAGTGGAATTAATTAATTTTAAATTTAATTCATGTTATCAAAACAAATAGCGTGTTTTTAAGAAACAAAAACAATCAAAAGATTGATACTTGTTTATATCCAATTTCAAAGTGAAATTAATTCCAATGAACAACATTGGATTAAATGGTAAAAATATATTCTAATTACACTTCAAACTCAATTAAAATGATAATCTAACCATATAAATTATTGCGATGAAAAAAGTTGTTTTTAATTAAAATATAGTGTGTTTTTACTATTCCTTATAATATGAAAGTTATCAGAATAATATGAAAAAAAATTCCAATGTAAATTTTTATATCCTGATTCCAAATAAGAATTTTATTTTGTCAAATTGAACTTATATCCATGTCAAAAATAATATTTAAAGTGGGTGTGCCATCAAAAGGTGGAAAAACTACATTTTTTAAAAATTACTTTTTTTACTCGAAAACATGATTTTGTTCTCATATCATGTTCTAGAAAATGTGTAAGATAAATAATAATGTTATAAAATTCAAAATTTAGTTGATAATATTCATAACGGGTAGTTCATATAACATATCGTTGTATAGCGAAACATAGTATTGCGTACAACACACGCTATCGTGGAAGGTCGTGATTGCGTGTAATGCAAGAAAAGTCAGGGATGCGTGTTGTGCATGCTCCTTTTGGTGTAGCGTACAACACAAGACATTAATGAAATTAAAAATAATATTTTTCATAAAATCTTGGGGTGTTACATTCTACCCCCCTTAAAATAAAATTTGCCCTCGAAATTCGTCGGGGTTATAAATGGTTTACTACTCGAAAGTTTGTTTAATAGAAACCCACATCGTAAAAAGGAATACCAAAACATGGATTTTAAAAAATAAAGTATGAAATGTAATGGTTACCCAAATTAACTCATCACTAGGTTTCCATGTAGGAGAACATAGGTGAAAATATGGATATGGAAGAAAAATCTAACCCTCAAGTTCTGATGGAGATTGGTAGAGAACATGGCAATGAAAAATCCATCAATCACAAAGCCATAGATTTGTGATGATCTATGGTACCATCTGATTCATTGGATATAAGGGCACTAGGACAACATTTTTGGTTTTCAAGATCATTTCCCTAAAGTTGATGAAATTAGAATTAGAATAAATACTATCGTGATTTTGGTACAATCTCATCGTTGGTCGTTCTTTGGGCAATTTCCAATTTGTATCTTAAAGAAATGAAGTTGAATTTTTCATTCTTGAAGTGTTAGCAGATCATGTGATAGAATGATGGGTCATTCCATCTATCTCAAACAAAAGGTTATAAAAGTTATCAAAAATACATAAGTCCATCTATAGTGAGATTAATCATATATGGTTCCTAAAATGGACTTATACTTAATATATCATACTTCTTACTATAATAAAACTAGTTTCTACTAAACAGGGACTTGCTATAGGCCAGTGGTAGGCAATAAAGGCCAGTCACACTTCGGTTGTGGGTTCGATTCCCACATCCTTGTCCGACGCGATGGGCTGTCGCCCATCCTACAGGTTGTCCTTTTTCTAAAACTACATTACTATAACATCCCATCTATAATATCAAAAAAATTTCTATCATTAAACAATATTAACTTATGTCCAACATAATCCATTCCAATCTTTCAGCTTATCTAAAATACTTCGGTCCAAGCTCATAGTATAAAGAAAACGATTACTTGAAATTTCATCAACCAAGCATGTGAATTCCATCATTTATCCCCCATATGTCTTGTTGGTCACATTCCAATCATGTGAATACCTTAATCATGTATTCTCTTGAAAAATGAATACCCATTAAACCTTAGTGAAAACATGAATGCTGTCAAAAGTTAACTCTTTCCACATACCAAAATCCAAAAATTCTATATACTCAAACCATGATATAACCTTCTCCTTATATCAGTCATGAGCTCATGAATACTATCAAAAATTTAATTTTCTCCGTATCCCTTCATTATGCACATATCATCTACTTTCCAAAAATATCAGAATACACCTTCAAATCTTAAGGAAATACAACAGTGTAACAATCCTTATATGTCTCTTTATTCTATAGTACCATGTGATTACTTATACAACATTAAACCTGATAAACATGTAATAATTCCACTACCTTCTTAAACAATTGACCGAGCTTCAACAATTCTTTCATCTCACATATCATTTGTAGTCTCTTCATCATCATCAACATAAATACTACCCATACGATCATACTGATTCTCTTCATGATACTTTCCCTTAGGGCATTGGTTTACATAATGCCCGTACATTCCACATTTAAAACATTTAACCATTGTTGATGTCATAGAAATACCATTCTCCTCATCCATGGTGTTAACTGAACCTTTTCCTTTGCACTTACTGGAATTGTGTCCTTCTTTTCCACACCCAAATCATCTTCCAGTTCCTTTAAAACAATATCCCTGATGCCTCTTCCCACATGATTAACATGAGGGAAATTGAACTTTCTTTCCTTTGTGATCATCATGAAACTCCATCTTTCTCTTATTATCTAAGTCGGGAAACTTATCAAAGTTGAGATTATTGATCAAATTATGAGATTGCTGATTAGGAATTATAATGATGTTTGGACTTCCAAATCCCGTTTCATTTGGTTTCTCATGAATAATATCATTCCATTGTACGTCATATCCTCCATTATCATGAATCATCCTGTTTCCAGCCATTTTCTAAAACCCAAAAAGAATAGTGTGTGAGGAAAAAATCATGCTAGGGAAAACAACATAGTAAATGGGGATCACCCTCAATATCTAACATCTTAGGTTAAATTCTACAATCGTTACTGTAGTTCTAGGACTATATCCTATACGTATACTTTTCCTTAAGGACATCCCTAGACATACCTTAGAAATATATCTAGGGATCTCACTAACGTTTTCGCATCCTAGTTTCCAAAGGTTGACTAAAAATTTCCTCTGATACCAACTATAACGGTCTGGAATTACATCCAGTGGAGTATAATTGATACCTATCAGGGCACTCCATGGGTGGATACACCCCCTGGGCGGGACACACCACATTCCCCAGTGGCATCCATTTCCTCATGAAGCCCTTGGGCAGAGAGCCAAGCTTCGTCCAACGCTCACATGTGAGAGTTCCCAAGGATCGGATACATTCCTACCACCTTTTCCTCTGATACCAACTGTAGAGACCCAAATCATGATATACATGGATATTACATTACTTTAGCAGAATACTTAAAACATAACAAAAATAGACACACAAGGATCGTAATAGTTTAGTGTCTTTGGAAACTCGGAATATAATCTTCTAATCGTGATGAAATATCTTCAACATCTCCCATAAGATCTTCCCCTATTTGTTTTATTACCTAAAACCTTTCTTTAAATCCCGGGGAAAAGAAAACATATAAAGGGTGAGCTCAAATGCCCAGTAAGGGTAAGCATGGATAAAATAAAACAAATCATATACATTTAAACTTCAAAACATGAACATAATATTTAAACATCAGAATCTTGAGCAATGACATAAATCATGGAAGTATGTAAGGCATAGATCATAATGAAACATTAATCATTTTAAACATGTAATTGTGGAAAACCATTAAGCACATGATATGATTTCCATAGTAGCCAAGACATTGCTTCTAAAACCATCTTAGTGGACAAAGTCCCTTTCTGAATCGAGTTCACTACTCGTTCTAGTCCTGTATTACTGAACCGGTTTAACTTGCCGTTCCAACCATGTCTATCTAATGCGATAAAAATCTTTAACCAATTAATTGGAGGGAGATATAGGTCCCTCCCATCTCATAATTAAATCATTCTTACTTGTGCCACAAAATAAACATACATCATTCATAATAACCCAATAAATAAAATGGGTTTCATAAACATCATCCCATCATTACAAAATCCATATAAAAGAAATGGATATCATTTCATAATAAAGAAAGTGAATCCATGTAAATCATAGAGACATTATACTTGAAACATACACATATGAAATAATTTCATCTTAGATGAAAAATGGTTTTGATAAAACACTTGAAATGAATTCTTGAGAAAAATATCCTTTCTTCGTCAAAATAATTTTCTTTTCACAAAATTTCATGAAATTTTAAATGAAAAGGATTTTGTTGAAAATAGTCATGAAATATTTTGGAGGAATATTCATGAAAATAAGGCTTTATAAAACCATAAAAATCCTTTCATGTCATATACGTTAAAAAAACATTCTTCTCATACTTTTGTCAGAAAAGTCAAAAAAGTACCTCGTAACATAAACAAAAGAAAGTTTCCTTACATACCATATATTAAAAGTCAAAAATGGGTAAAAAGGAATTTTAAAATATATGAAAACACTTTTATAAAACATGTACATTGATGATATAAATAACCCATGTAAATACTTACGAATAAGCGATCTCAGATAAAAATGATATTTGGAAAATTATCCCTTACCTTAGGTTTGATATGCTTCGTACGTATCTAAACCTCATGTATAATGATTTAAATAATGTCATTGACTTTTTATAGAATCATATTCATTGTTATGATATCATATATGTTTCACTTATGACATTATATTACCTGTTCTTTTGTAAATTCCATGTTAAAGCAGCCTTTAGGGTAAAATCATTTCATTTATCGTATGTGTTTTGACTTGTCGTTCTTGATATTATTACTTATATACAGATTTAAATAATTACATAATGTAAAACATGATTTATATATAATATATATTCATCATATACATATATATTTTATAGATCGATAAAAGGAATGAAATACGCCGTTCATGGAGACGGTAGGCCGTACGTACGCATGAACGTTGTTTTCGTTTCCTTATTGAATTTAATGAAACTAAATATATGAAATAAATAAATATATATATATATATATATACATAAATCCAGTAGCATTATTATTTCACATATTTCATTATTATTCATTATATAAACTTTAGGATCATTCGTGTATGGTTAACATAGAGAATGAATCTCATCACGTCGTGGAGACGGTAGTCCGTACGTACGCAGAAGCGATGATATCATTCCCATAATTATTTAACAGAATTGGAGTGGATGGTATAATATATCAGAATCAGTATGTTGTTGTAATAACCATGTATAGTCATTATTTACACCATTATAACCATCCATTTAAGGTTTTGGTGGAAAAACACATTTCACCACGACGTGGAGACGGTATTCCGTACGTACGCACGTGTGGTGATTTTGTTTTCTATAGGATGGATAGATGGTGAAATAGGGTTTTCTAATAGTTATAATAACATATCAGTATATTAGTTATACTGATGTTTTTACTTCAGAATGAAACAGCTAAAGAAGAAGCAGTGGAAGAAGAAATAAAGTTGAAAGAATCGGTAACGGACATTACCTCTTCTTTGAAGCGCCTCTTTGAGACCTCCTCTTAGGGAACTGAACTTGGTCTTTGAAGAATACCAGAACCTCTAGGATGTTTCTATGGAAGTGGAGAAGAGAATTTGGCAGGGGTTGGCTGAGATTTAATGCTAAAAGTGGTGTGACGAAGAGAGAGAGGAGGTGCCCTTTTATAAGGGAGGAGAGGGGCACCTTTGGAAAAACAAAAATTATTATTTTATTATAAAGTCATATTCTGTTTTTAATAGCTCAAAATTGATTTATTTAGAAGCTAATGTGGGGATGGGTCGAAATCCTCTCATCCAATATAATTTACACAAATTTAGGTTTTTATTTTAACGTTATCATTTAGATTTAACCTTATGTTAAATAATTTTACTTTTACCATGTCTTCTTGTTTTCTTACACTATAAGGTTAATAAACTTACTATAACAAGCCAAACGAACCCCAAGTTGTTTATTATTAAAATATATAACCTTATCTAAGTCATTTTGCCTAGCCATATATTTTTAGGAATAAAATAACAATTAATAATATAATATTTGTTTTAAAAACTATTTAATGTCAATTTTGACACTATTTGGTAATTGATTTTTGTGAAAATCATAACAGAATAATTAGTTCAAAAAAAGTTACTTAAATCAAAACTAACATGTCATATTAACCTAGAAAATTCGTGATATTCATAAAAATCCTCCAATTACATTTATTTGGGTATTTATAACATCAATTATGTCAACATTTCATTAATAAGATAATTACTGCATCATCTTTGTGTCATAAATAAATTAAATTATTTAATGTATAAAAATTATAAATAAATTACCATTATTTAGGAAATCGTTTTATATTTCTAATGAATATTTATAGTTGAATGTATCTTATGTATGACTCTTTATTAAGAATGATTTACTTATTAAACATTGATTTTAACTATTTTAACCCTTCTTTAAATAAATTAATAATAAATGTCCTAATCTAATCCAAGGGGGACTAAATGGTCATATTTTATTCCTAAGTTTGTTTTTTGTCAAATTACACTTATCAAATAGAATTAGGACATGTGTTAGGGTAATAATAATATCATTTTTACCCTTAATTATTCTATTTACTTTTAACCGTGGTAAATAAAAGTAAAAAAGTTATTATTCACCAAAAATTATTTTCATCTCATTGAACCACATTTTAGTCCTTGATATTAACCGTGTCTCTTATATTTTTGAAATTCAATTCACAGAAGTGGTAAAATTTAATATAATTTAAAAAAGTCAGCTTTTTAACTACCACTAAGTGGTTTCACTATTCATCGAAAATTGAAGTTTTTCAGAAAAATACCAAATATTCAGCATAAGAATTATTTGATATTCCAAATTAAAAATTGATGTCTATTTTTCCAAATTCATAACATATAAGTGGCATTAACTAATTTTAAATTTAATTCCTGTTATCAAAACAAATAGCGTGTTTTTATGAAACAAAAACAATCAAAAGATTGATACTTGTTTATATCCAATTTCAAAGTGAAATTACTTCCAATGAACAACATTGTATTAAATGGTAAAAATATATTCTAATTACACTTTAAACCCAATTTAAAAGATAATCTAACCATATAAATTATTGCGATGAAAAATTTTGTTTTTAATTAAAATATAGCATGTTTTTAGTATTTATTAAAATATGAATGTTATCAGAATAATGTGAAAATTTTATGAAAGTAAATTTTCATATCATGATTCCCAAGAATAATTTGATTTTGTCAAATTGAACTTATATACAAGTTAAAAACAAGATTTAAAGTGGGTGTTCTATCAAAAGGCGGCAAAACTACATTTTTTAAAAATTACTTATTTTACTCGAAAACATGATTTTGTTCTCATACCCTGTTCTATAAAATTTGTATGATGAATAATAATGTTATTAAATTCAAAATGTATTTGATACTATTCATAACGTGTAGTTCATATAACATATCGTTGTTTAGAGAAACTCAGTATCGCGTACAACACACGCTATCGTGGAAGGTCGTGATTGCGTGTATTGCAAGCCAAGTCAGGGATATGTGTTGTGCAAGCTCCTTTTGGTGTAGCATACAACACAAGACATTAATGAAATTAAAAAGAATATTTTTCATAAAATATCAGGGTGTTACAATAATCTCTACGTATTTGGATGAGAAATATTTAGTGGGATCCCTTAGGATATTTCTATGGACATGTGAAGGGATGAGACTATGGATGATTGAAAGTATATGAAAATGACTTGGAGTTTTGAAAAAGGATAGAGTAAGTGGTTTCTAATAAATAAAATAAATATCTTGATACTATAGGTGGATGTGTCTCTAGCATAGAGGCACCTAGGGGTAATAACCTTGAAAAGGTAACATTGAGCAGGAATGGATCGTTACATGGTGCATAAAAATTGGACTTGTTTCACACCTGGTTTAACACACCTATGGTATATGCTTTATAAATTCAAAAAAACATTATGAAACATCATAAATGATTCGAATAGTGACCATGAACGACATAGGTTAAGCCTAAGGAGTTATAGATAATACAGAATGTGACATGATTTAGACATCATATAGGTGATTTTTCATGATTATATGGTTTCCCATTATGATTATTGTTTATTACACTATGATTTCTAGTATTATTCAATGGTTGGAACCCGAAGGACCTAAATTAATGTTGAGTGTGATGGAAATTGCATTGATTGTCTTACTGATAAACCAAAAGTTATGGGAGATAGAATGAAAAATCTCGTTTTTATGCTCACACAACTTTTTCAGCCCATAAATCATGTTGAACATTCAAACTATAAAAATAGGGAATAAAATTATTTGGAGTCCTTCAATATGAAACATCCAAATTAATTTAGTGGTTCATAAAATTATATATTTTCTAATAAATGGATCAATACCATAGAAAATATATTTTCTGTTATTATGTGTTTAAAACATGACAAATTCATTTTGGTTGTCTATTATTTAGAAGGGGAATTATATCAATGGTGAAATTTCATTAAGAATATAATATACCATGATGAAATTGACACCATGGATATATAATATTTTTAGATCTTATTTTAAAAAATCAGTTTCCTCATATTATCTGTACAAAAATTTACAAGGAATTACTTGAGCTAAAGGTAATGAATAATTAATCTATTGGTATATATGTGGAAAATTAAATAATTTTTCTCTTACATGTATTGATGACTTATTTGATCAACTGGATGGAGATAAATAAAATTCCATGTTTGACATTAATTCTGGATATCATCAATTAACGTTAAAGAAGGATGATATACCCAAGAAATAATTTCATACATGGTATGTATACTATTAATATGTAGTGATTCCATTCAGTCTTACTAATGACTCCATTATTTGTATGGATTTAATTAAGAGTCTTTATATATTACCTTGATCAGTTTGCAGAAGTCTTATAGTAGATATTCTTATCCATAAGAATATAATTGTAGATCAGGTATATCACTCGAGAATTGTACTAAATACCATAAAGAAGGAGAAATAATAAGAATAATTTAGGATGTGTGCATTTTGACTACAAAATGATTAATTTTTGGGTAAAATAATGTCAAGAGAGGGTATATCTGTAGATCCATCAATGATGGAGGCTATTGAATGTTTTCCCAGACCATCCATGGTGACTAGTATCTATAGTTTTCTTGGTTTTTTAGATATTATCGATGTTTTATTGATAAATTATCATGAATATCTAATCCACTCACCATGTCTACTCAAAATGGATACAAGTTCCTCCAGATGAAAAAATGTGAGGATATTTTCAAGGAACTAAAAAAATTTTACTCAGCACACCTATTTTTATATTACCCTATAGTATATAAGGATTTTTAATATACAAGGACACATACAAGAACATATTGGGATGAATTCTTATATAGAATGAAAAGGTTATAAATTAGGTTCTACTACAATTGAAGTTTCATGAGGCAAATCGTCCCAGTCATGATTTAGAGTTATCTATGGCAATTGTTTCATTAAATATCTAGGGGAATTATATTTAATGAGAAAATTATGATATATATACTGATTACATAAGTATAAAGTATATATTTATACCTAATGAGGCAAATATGTGCTAATACATATACTTTTAGATGATTAATGATGATGAATGGTCAATACATTACCACCCTGGGAAAGGGGAAAAGGTGGTCATTACTTTGAGTTTAAACACTCATTCTAGATTAACCATGATGAATATCAAAAAATATTAAATATTTTTGGATTTTCAGAGGATAGGTCTATAAATCCTGAAGTATGAGGATAAATATTATCTTGATCAATTGAATAGTCAAAAATCTATCCATGTTATGATTAATGAGGCATAGGTGGAATATAAAAATTTATAAAGTAATGTTATAAATGTTTCAAATTTTATCCATGGTCATGATGAAATGATAATGTTTAGGAATCATGTATGTGTTTTTTCCATGCATGATTTGAAGGAGTTATTAGAGATATCCCATAGTTCTTCATTACCTATTCATCCTAGATGTATGAAGATGTATAGAGATATGAAAGAGTACATATGGTGGGATTACATGAAGGGATATATTGAAAATAATATATCTTGGTGCTTGGAATATCATCAAGTTATGTATAAGTGAAAAAAATACTATGGGGATGTTACATTAAATACCTATACCATATTTGTAATGAGAAAAAATTGCCATGAATTTTTTCATTGGACTCCAAAAAACATATAATGGGTATGATTCTATATTGTTTTTAGTTGATCTCCTAACATATTCCTCACACATAATAACTATCAAAGAATATTTCTATCTGGTTCATCTTGCTAGGATATAAAATAATGAACTGGTAATATTACATAAAGTACTATATTCTATTTTTGGAATAAATAAAAAAACTAATTTTCACAAATTATAGAATATATATTTTAAAAAATAAACATCATTTTTGAAATAAACATGTCCAAATTGGATTAGGGTGAATTTTTGGGATTTTTCTGAAATAATTAATTATTACAAGTATAGTGAAAATACTAGGTTTTATTGAATGACGCCTTTTAAATTAATGAATTTATCAGGTTGTGTTTCTTTTAATGTTTTTAAAGGTAGAAATAATTCAAATATATTTATATTAATCATATTTAAGCCATTTTAATCATTTTTATAATGAATTTTAATATAAAAATGCTTCAATCTTTTGAAAATACATTTTTAGAAAAGGGCATTCTCATCAAGCCTACTAGTATTAATTTAAATTAAAATTTTCCACTTTGATGAGTTGTATAGGAAAAAATTTATTGAATAATATAAATAGTATTAATTTATATTATCTAATAATTTCAACTTAATTTTTTAATATAACAAATATTAAAAACATAAAAATCATTTACCATTGTTAAGGTAAAAAAATATTATCAGGGGTGAAACAAAAATGATAAGGGTTAAATATGACCCAAAAAATGTAAATATCCCATTATATGGTTATATTTAGACCTTATAATGTCTAATAATAATTAACTATATATTTTTGTTCATTTATTCATTTAAAAAACCTGGGTACACCATTTTATTTATTAAAATTACAAGTGTTCCACATGCTTCACTTATTGAATGTCATCCTTTATCCTCTCTTATTCACACTTCCAAAAATCTTTGGTTCATTCAATACTAGAAAAATATATTAAATTCGTATATCCTGGTATCCTAGAAGCCTTTTTGATATCATAAATCCAATATAGTAATGATTTATGTTGAACTTAAAGTGGTTGTCTGAATAAGAGGTAATGTTATAAACAATGCATTTTTGTGTTACTTATTCATATAACTCCTTGAAGTATTGTTCAATTATGATAATATAATGACACTAGTATCTTAAACATACTATTGTGTTTTTATATTAATAAAAAATATATATCCACATCCACCTCCACCAAATTGGAAACAAAATCATCGATCATGCGTATGACGTACTACCGCCTCACGAACTAATGATATCCATTTTATATAACCACCTTTCACAGAATGAAATAATGATAGATTAAATGATTATATATTATATTCCAGATATATTTATAATTCTAGAATTAGTATATCCCATAAACCTTCACACATTTCTTTCTTTGAAAAAAACAATAATGTTGCTCGTGTGTATGATGGATTACATCCATGTGAAGTGATGTGATTCATTCACTCTTTAGAAGGAATATAATAAGGACTTGTTTAATTAAAATCCACGATATATATATGAATATTTTTATTATTATTTAATTTTAATTTATTATTTAAAATTATTTCTTTCAATCCCTTCAAAAAGGGGAATAATATTTATACATACGTACTGCTTACTGTCTCCCTGAATGGTGTATTTGATTTTTTGTCTCTAAATTTAATACAGTAATCTAAGTACATATATACTAAAAATTTATTATATTTATATCATTGATATAAATATAAAGATTATGTAACCTTAATAAAAATAATATGAACACTGATAAAAATAATGAAAATGCATGAAAAAATGAATTTATTGCCCGAAATGTGACTATAACATTGAATTGATAATAAATAGGTAATAAAAAATAATTATTAAATGATATATGGTTATATATATACAATTATTAGTCTTTAACATATTTATAAATAATTTATATGTATTATATAGGAGGTTTCAACATGTAAAAAGGAAGTAGAGACTTAAGGTAATGGATTTTTGACTCAATCATTCTTCTTGGTGATATACGTTATGTGATAATCCTAGATTATATTATGAGGTGTATATAAATATGATCAAAATTTATTATCATTAATTTATTTATTATCATTATATTTTACGTCATATTTAATTTTAATATTCCATGAGTCTTACCATTCAGTGTTACCAATGTGGTATGGGTTTTATATTACAATTTCATCATTTATCGAGATTGTTTATGTTTATTATTTCGATGCTGAAATATTACGATCCATATCTTAAGAAACTCATTAATTTACTTCACTTATTGTTATCTCATGTGAATAAGTATTTTCAATTGTTTCCTCTCCATATGTACTAATGTGTTCAATATAATATATTTTAAAAAAATTAACTTCATTTCTCTCTTAAGTTAAAAACTCTTTCTCTTCCGTGTCCTTGTTATCTAAAAAATTAAAAAAATATTTTTACATTCCTATATGATTATTTAAATAAATTTTTTAAAATTTATAAATGTAATTTTTAGTTTTCATTCCAAACAAGGCCCGTTTTATCTTTTACCAAAAATTTGAAATGAATATTTGTTTTAATTTAAATGACATGAATTGAATTTCTCACTATCATGAACATTATTTTCTTTGAATAGTCAATTTTATGTTTAAATTTTTATTATAATGAAATAATATTTCTAAAATATTTAATTTACTTTTAGTTTAAAAAAAATGATTTTCAAAGACATGTTATATTCCAAAAGAAATGTTCTGTGTGAGATTTCAAAATCATTTTACAATAGTGTTGACATCCATTGATTTTGATTATTATTTTCTAGTTATATAATCCAATTATACAATTATTATTCTTTATTTTGATGGATTGTGTTTATGATGAAATGGTTTTTATCAAACATGATTCTTTTTCAATATGTAATGGCATGATAAAATATTTATGAACCCAACTTATTCTTCTATGGGTTATGTTTTTATGAAATAATTACATTATTATGAAACTAATTTCATATCCATTGGTTATGTTATATTGAAATTTTATGTAACACATTTCTATTTGTAATTTATGATATGGTGAATGTTTTATGATATTTTGGTAAATATATATATTATTTTCATCATGTGATAGTTGATGCATATATCTCCCTCTAAAGAATTAGGTAATGTTTAATATATCATAATATAAAATATATTTGATTAGGATGTAAAACTACTTCATTATGGTACACTTTCCACTATGATATTCATAGTTTTTAACATTAACCACAATAATGGTTTGGTTAGTGAACTCATTCCACTATGATAGTCCTTCAAATGTAACATGAACTACTAAATAATTGATTCTCTATACATATTTGTTTGAAAAAAGTATATGACTTATTCCAGTGTTATCTTCTTATGGTTTATGTTCTTTTATTCTATTATGAATCATGTCTTATTAAATACCAAGATTTATACTATGACTAATGTTTTTGATCTATGATATAAAGTTTAGGGTTTTCAAATTTTATTCTCATATTCTGATACCATTAGGCTCATGATATAATGTATCACTATTTTTTATCCTTACTAAGAATCTAAGATCAACCATTATTATGTATCATTTCTCAAATTTATAATTAATGGTATTATGTAAGAAGATTTTATAAAGTGTTCTAACTTTTAAGAACATAGATGAATATTATTTAGCTCAATTATGGACCATGCATTTATGTGTCCATGTTTCCAATGGCACTACACCGAAATGATTTTAGTGAGGATCGTCATTTTATGTGATGATTACTCTTATATAAATATTTAATATTTATGTATGATAAGTTTCAATCCTTTTATAAATTGATATCATAGCCCCAAATTAAAAAAAATCTATTTTATTAGGGCCCTGGTCTATAAAAAGTCTCTCATCTGAAGATATTAGACTAAATTCAAAGGAGATGAATCAAAGTCAAATTCAAGGATTTCCAAAGCCATGTTTTCTCATATAAATTTTCTTGTTAGCACATATATATTATAATTAATACTTTAAAATATATTTTTTATTATACAGTATGGTTTTTTTGAGACTCAATTTTTTTTGTATTTTTTTACTTCTTTTAAACTATATTAAAAAATAATTTTCATGTGGTGGTTCTATGGTACCTATGTGAACAATAATATTTTATTTTTCAGATATCTAATTTATTGTTATTTTAAAAAAAATATAGATTAAATATAACATTAAAAATCAAATAATACTTTTTATATTATATAAAAATGATAAAATATATATGATAGTAAATATATTACAAGGAATGATTCATAGTTATTTTATAAAATCATAAACAATATTACCAAGGAAGGTTTTTTCAATTATAACTATAAACTAAATAATTAAACTCACTTAGATTTATAATGGTATGAAAAATGTTATTTTAAAATCCTATTGCTTATGGAACCATTGTATATTGGCCATCGAACATTACTATAACATTGTGGGTGTTTTGGGACATTGAATTGAATAACCTCAAATAGTCTACCTGAAAAAATATTAATTTAGTAAATGAATAAAACCTAGAAAAAAGTGTATTGTAATATATAAAATAAATTTGAATATGGTTCTAAAATAATTAATTAATAAATTAAATATTATATTTATGATTTTAGAAGAGAAACTGAAGCATGTTAGGACTCGAGGTATACATTGGGTAAGGGGGTTCTTTCTCACAATTTCTTATTTTTAATGATATGTTCATTATCACCCTTTATGTATCTATATTCAAATTTAAGTTTTTATTAATATATTGTTTTAGGTTTTAAAAAATTTCTTTTCCATCACTCTTCTATGAATATTCTTTCATTTCTTTCTCCCTTTTTAATGTTCTTTAATTAAAACCCAATGATGATTATTATAAAATGTGTTCAAGTTTCTTTCTCCTTTACCCAATTCTTGTTATGTCATTACTGAACCATTATTCATTAAATTACATACTAATACCATTTATTATATGTTTATTTTGTCTTTTTATCATCCAATATGAAATATGACAATACAATTTTGGGTATCTACCTGATTTTCAATTTTCTAAGCATTTTAACATCGTTATATAACACATTTCAATGTCATGGGTTTATTTCATTCTTATGATTAATGTACACTTATTTTTATACCTGTCATACATATAAAAGAAATATTATGGTGTGATGAGTGGAACTATAATTTTTTATCCATCCAATCAATTGAGTAATTCTTACACATTTTTGAGATACTTTTTTGTTTCAGGGTCAGTGTGCTAGGAAAATTATGTTATATGGTCTTAGCAGTGAACATAAACCTATTTATATGATACATAATCTAATTTTTCTACCAAATTATTATATATTGTACATCACATGTATTTTTTACCTTGACATTACTCATGTATGATATTATTCACTTTAAACCCCCATTTTATGATTGTTTCTCTTAGATTATATCCTCTTTAGCCAAAATAGGCCTTATATTATGAAGGTATTTCAAAAGATTTAATAACATTTAATCAAACACCCACTCACTCTCCAAGTGGGACACATGATATAAGTATTAAATTCATTTCTATCTATCCATGGGATTGATGTTATACCCTTTTACAAATCATTTATTTGGGAAATGAATATTCTCCCAACAATATTCTCGTAAGTGTAATCGAAAAGGATCTAAATATGCAACCTCACTATGATAACATATACTCCACATTTAATCTGGCATCTGATATCACTCATTCAATATATTTTCCACTTTAAAACACCAACCCATTTAGTTTATTTATCTTATGGAAAATACACATTAATCACATATGTCCTCTTACATGAAGGCTCTTTCCAAACCTTCTTATAAGGTGTACTGAAAAAACCACCCATGCCACATGTATTACTTATGATGCATGTTCTAGATGAATCCCCAAATATCCATAGAATGTAAGTTAACACCCTTTCACAAATCCATTATACGTTCATTTCATATGGTCCTAATGATATTTTTATTGTTTCCTTTCAGATATGAGTTTCAATACATATATAAACTTAGGGCTCCAATGTTAAATTTCTTTTCTAATAATTAATGTATATCTCAATGTTTCTTTATGCACTCATTTTCAAGATTACTAATTACTTATATCATTTAATTTATTTTTGCGGTATCCAGATTATTTCATTTCATTACATTGAATATATTTGGATTATTATAGGTTTTCATTAGGAGAATTACACACCAGAGTGTTTTATTCCTTCTTAGTGAAGTAAATAGCATTTAGATTATTGATGGTGCACTTGGTGTGGCACATGTTTCCAAAATGAAAATGTAGTTAGGGTCAAGGTGGGTTGGGTCATGTTAGCTAGGAAACAACATACTGTATTACAAATAGAAAAAACTGATACATATTATATCACTATATTAAAGACAAATTACTCTTAGCTATCACCATATCCACTTCCCATCTAGATGTTATTGGGATTACCTCTCATATGTGATCAAAAATTCACAAGCTTATGGGAATAGATCCATGCTTTAGCTTATACTCACAATTGATAATTCCATAGAATCATTCATTGGTTATGAATAATTCAACTTCCTTTCATTTTCATTAATACCATATGTTTTAAAATAAAGGAAAAAAGTTATAACTATTAGATCACCCAATACAAGACTAATTAAATTATGGCATGTGTAATTTAACTTTTGTGGAATATTTTGAGATCAAATCCTATAAGAAGTCCTAAATTCATGAAGCACTGTGATGAGAGCCATGCTTCACCATAAATTCTCAAGTGGGGGTTCTCAAAGACCATACATTAGGTATGACCCCTTTCAAATTCCATAATTTTCTGTGATAACACTTCGTTCAACCATAGTGTCCCAACACACCCTCATAGGGGTTGACATAGGGTGTCTTTTTTTAATGAAACTGTAAATGGATCTTATACATGATTTTTTTTGAACACTTTGAATATTTATTTTTAGTCACATATATAGAAAAGACAAACTAAATAATTTAAAATCCATGAAATAATTATTTTTCCTAGATGAATATAAAGGTATCTTCCAAAGAACATACACAGATAATGTGCCAATGTACCAAGGAAATAACTATGCCTTGTAAGTTATTAGAAATTTTGGTAAATATCACTATAAAACCATTTTACATTTCATCCTTCCTCATATAAACACACTAATTCAAATAATATAATAGAAAAATAAGTTATCATGTAGGTTTCTCACAATGGCTATTAATATAATATTCAATCACCAGCATGTAGGGGTGTTCTTGATAATTCCCAAATCTATATGGTCACATATAAATATTCATTTTCATTCATCATAGTGGTAATTTTATTATAAAATATCCAAATACACGAAATTATGTCCACACATGTTTCTATCCCCCCCCCCCTCTCTTATATATTTTTTAGATTATCTTAAATGGTCGATCTAAAAATATATCCCTCTTCTTCATCAAAATTTTAAATATTTATTTTTAATTAATTATTTTATCCTCTTTTTTGTTAATTTTATTATCATTAAAAATACTTGAATAATATTTCCATAAAATATATTATGTTTTTTCTTCATCTTAAGTGATTCAACAAAATCTAATCTTTAAACATCAGATATAGAGACAAATCATTCCCTTTTATCCCCATTAAAATCCAAAAACAATTATATTGTAATATTTATTGTTTTATATAAATAATTATAAAAAATTGGGATAGATTAATTTTTAATATTCCCATGAACTGAGAAAAAAAATTAGGATTATATAATATCTAGTTAATATTACATAGAACTTTTAAATTGATACACAACCTCAGTTTAATCTTTTGTAAGCTTTTATACTTCTTGTTTAATATTATATGAGATTATAATTTATCTTATGTGACAACCAAGAAAATACAACATAGCCATTAAAACATCATATTTAATTATACATAGAAAATTTATGAAATTGTTTACACTTTCCATTCCACTTACATGAATTGTAAATTACTCATATAATGGTATCATAAATTCTAATTTAATCTTATATGAAACCATAATTTTCCAATAATATGAATAATAAGTATATGGATGAACTTTTAGTTTTAAAATAAATCACCTTAAAAATTAATATTAATTTTATAAAGATCCATATTTTCCATAAATTAACACGTGTTTTCTAAATAACTAACAAAGTAAAATATCATCCTTTATCCTTAATTTTGATCCATTTATTGATAATAATCATAATGCATTATATAAAAAAATAAAAAACACCATAAATTCAACATACCCTTTTTCAACGGCTTATGTTAAATAATTCACCAATTTACCAAAGAATATTATAATATAAATAACCTTGGTTCGATAATATTCTTATTTTGATTTCTTCTTACAGTATACATCATAAAAATTATAACAAATTAAATTGGAAAACATTATTATACTCTATCATAAACGGAAAATTATTTTTTATTTTCCCCCTATGTATTCAAAGACATTATCATTATTCAATTATATTTAAATAAGGGTCATTATTCTAGTTTTTTAAATCCTTATTTTTCAATGTTAATAAAAAAATTTCGAATACATATTGGCACACCCTAAAAATATATTCCTGTATTTGGTTTTATAATAATGACACATTGATTTCATAATATGACTTTTTATTATGTAAAAGTGTTTCATGGAATATGAAATATCATTGCTTTGATAGCTATGTACACAATACAATATATAACATTACATTAATTTAAATATTATTCAATTAAATTATTTATCTGTTATGATCAAACCATATAAATATTGTATCATACATTGTCTCTATGGAACTGGAGAAAAAAATTGAAGTTAAAATCCAAACTTGAGTTTTCTATGAACATTATATCATGTAGTAGAATAATTAATACAAAACATCATAGAGATAATGACATATTTATAATATCTTTGTGTGTAAATAATAATCCTTACTGAAACCATGTATTAAGTAGTAGTACTTTCATTTATATATTATTGAAGTTTTTTTATATTTTTATATAAATACATACTAAAACATTATTCATATTCCTCAATATGTAAGTGAATGTGTTTAAGTTTTTTGGGGTGAGTTAAAATAGTTTTTTATAATGAATTTATTCTATAGAAGAAATCATGAAAAAAATTATACTATTCTATAATATTTTTCATACCTTTATTATGAAATTAATGATAGAAATATCATGAAACAATATATAAATATTCTTCCATGATTTTATATTATATGGGATAATGAATGTATTCATTTTCAAAACATATGAGTAATGATTCAATGTATATTTTTTTATTTTCTTGTGTTCATTATTTTTTTGGGTGAGAAGTATGAATGTAAGGGTATATAATTTATTATTCAATAAATTTCTTAATTACAATGAAAAATTTTGGTGTTTGTAATGTGAAAAAAAAATATCCTTATGCGATGAAGATTACATCAAGATTATAGGGTTAAACAGAATAGATAATGATATAATATCATAAATTAATGATCATGATGTAATGATATTAAAGTTAAAATTCATTTGAGGAGAATTTTATAAATAATTCTTGGTAATTAAATCTTTTTCTCATAATAAATATTTTTACACATTGATTTATGGTTTTTTTTTATTTTTATTTATTATGTGTTATTTATTTGAATATTCCTCTTGGGAATTTATGAAATAATTGGTGATATAATGATCCATAATGATAATAAGGGTGAGAGTGATATTATTGATGATAAACATCAATTTAAAATTCTTACATTGAATTTATAATTAAAAAAACATATGGGTGTGTTTATATCATGTGATTATCTTAATATGAAGGTGTGAGAATAATATTGAAAATAGAGGGCTCAAATAGAATGGAAAATCATATTCCTGAAGGAGGAAGAGAAATAATAATAAGAGTACACACTGTTTCTGTTTTTTTGGAAGTGATTCATCACAAAATATATGTGTGTTGAAGTTGTAAAAGGTTTCTTACTAATTAAGTAATTTTATGATTTTTGGGAGAAATGGCTCTATTTAGGGGTCATTATATTATATCATGATGTTGAAAGTGTAAATTTTAATCCTATTTTTCAAACATCATGAAGAGGATATAACAATTCATTTTTAATATTAAACTTTATACATTATGTATTATTTAATTTTTTATTCTTCTTTTTCTTATTGAAAATACAATAATTAAAGAATTCACTCTAATATAAGTTAATTATTATTTAGAATAAATCCTAAAATGAAAAATTTGGAAGATATAAAATTATTTACTCATCAGGTCTCTATATTCTCTTAGTAAATTTTTATTTATAATCTAATATTGAATCCATAAAGAATTTATATATTGTTATTGATTGTGTGTTTATGTTGATTTTATTTTTGAATTTTTATATCTATAATAGACAATATTAATTCATTTTATAGTAAGGGTAATTATAATTTTCTAGAATAAAATATAACATTTATAAGGATAATATGTTTACATTCCCCTTATCACATCGCAAGGATCTTTTTTAAGATTACACTAATTGTTATATTCCTTATTATAAATATAAAATATTAACTATTATTGATATATGGAATAAATAAAATTATGTTCATTCTAGGCAAAAAATATTTTCGTCTTTATTATAGAATTACTTAATAAAATCCATTATAATCTAGATTATAAATGGAATTTGGGATATGATTTAAAATATCTATTAAATAAATTCCAATGTAAAATATATCAAATTTTAAATATTGAGTGAACATTTTAAATTTGTTATTATTCTTGAATATGAATTTTTTATGAGTTTTTTACAACATATAGTAAATTAGTGTCTTTAGTTAAATGATTTATAGGGAATATTAAATATTCTAAAATATTAAAGATATTACATAATATTTTTTGTGATAGAATTTATTCCAAGATATAAAAATTTTAAGATCATGAACTTAAAATATTTTTTAATAATGGCTTGAAAATAATTTTAATTTGTTATAGAATAAAAAATAGGGAAAATTCTATAATATGAGGTAGTTTGGAATGAAAATTGTCTTTAAATCCTCAAATTAAGAGAAATTACATATAAAAGCAAATAATAGGGGAGAAAATTCTGAAGATGGTGATTAAGTTTTGATAAATTTAATCAAGTTGATATAATTTATCTTACAAACTATTTTCCATGAAAATTAAAAGTATAAAGATATGATTCCATTAAATTGTTCTAAAGGTTGTGTTATATGAAATTTTTCTACAAATTCTCTATAACTGACCTGACTAACCCACAAAAATGGAACCCAACTCAATCTGCCACATACCTAAAGGGAGTTCCGAATCCCCACAAGCTATAGAGAAGCACCCAGTCTTCGAACAAAAAAAATAGAGGGAATGATTTCTCACAACCTATACAAACACATGGAATATATATGCACATAAAAAATAGAGAGATAAAAAAATGCTAATAAATATATGATACAATTGTAAAAATACAGAGGAAATGAGAAAACTATAAAAGTAGATAAAACTCCAAAATACAATTCTGACCGCAATGGAACTAGAATGAAAAATCTACTTAATTTGATGAAATAGAAAAACTACCACCATCTCACCACTAGCTACCCAGCCTAGCTGACAAGAAACCTCACCGCCTTACTTTGATGCCTTTCCTTTCTTGAAAATTGAAGGCATACAATGGTCTACGCAACACTGAAGAGGTGCATAGGGTGTGAGCTAACATGATCAACCGGATCCCACCCATGTGTTCCATAATAATTCACAGTATAAAAATTCTTCTATTATCATTTTAAATAAAAAAATTCATGATAATCATTATATAAGTTTTATCGAAAACATGGTATACTTTTCCATTTTATCACGGTTATAAAAAAAGTAGGTATATCAATCTCAGAGCATATTTTTACATATCATCTTTCACAAGAATCAACATGAATATCAAGGATAAAGCAGTACACTGTCAAGAAATACAAAAAAATAGTAGCAGAATAGGATCAAAATACCCTAGAATACAACAGGTCATGTAACACACTACTCATACAAAAAATCCATGAACAATGAATTTTGGTACCTGAAAAAAATTATCTACACTCCAGGACTAGGGAGACACCCCATATAGTGAATCCTAAACATCATATATGTACCTAGATCAAAAAATATATGCTCTAGTACAAGAGGAACACCCCAAACAAGTGAACCCCCACAATAGATGATTTCCTCACGATAAATCGTCCACAAAGTATCCAAGGTATCCCATCTTCTCATTTTCACAAACATCTCAATGTTTCAAAAAATATTTGACAAATCCATTTAAATTATTTCAAAATATCCTTTTTATTTACATTTATCAATAATCATGAAATTCCTTTTTTCTTTAAAAACTATTTTCAACACACACAAATCAATCATTCCAATTCCTTGTATAAATCAGTTTAAAAATCATGAATAATAAGGTTTATCAACATAGGCTAGAGATGGAAACATCTACCTCATAACATGGGTCACACACACATGCAACAAGATCCACCAGCAATAAAAACCCAATGACATCTATGAAGTCCCAATAATAAAATGCATATCCCATGATTAATCCACTTAAGAAAAGGAGTCAATGTAAAGGGGGAAACCCCCAAACATTGAAAAAGAATGCTCGCCACACCACAACCAACAATGGAATGGCCTTCAGAACAAGATCAAAAAACTGATCTAGAAAATTCCATGATTAAATTCCAACTTAGACCAGTGGATCTGATAACACAACCCAAAGGAACTACCATTGTTAAATACAACAATGAAGCAGAAAGATCACTTACATGGAATGATACACCACAACCACAATGAAGATCGAACACCAATAGGATCATTCTATACTAAGAATAGTCTTCTGAAATCATTTGGTAATTGATTTGGGTCAATATAAAAATTTTCTAGTTAAATATCTGATAAAATATCCACACACCTACTTTAAAAACATTACACAGGCAATTATACGGTGTAACTCTATTACCCGACGTGTAACAATCAGAGTCCCACATATGCTGAAAAAATCAACACCTCTAATTAAAAAACATTAATTAAAAACATTCATGATGTGAAATATATCATCAAATCCTGTATCAATTCATATAGTGATTCCTTTCACAAATTTCATCCAAAAGATCTTACACACCATGCACCCTAGTTATATGGGGTGAAATCCTCCTACAACATGCATAGAATGATTGTTAAAGCATTGAGTCCAAAAAATATTAGACATCACCATTATAGGTATCCTTATAATTCATTATCGGAACTATAAAGACAAAAATAAAAGTAAAACAAAAAATAAGGATAAATACATACCAGATATATCAGTAACGATATATTACAAACTCCACACCTTAAAGACTTTCCATCCCTAGGAAGTCAGGTGAAAGGTGTAAGACCATGAAAAATATGTGTCCACTAATCCTTGATTAGTGACTCAAATTCCCAGGTCTCATGATAATCTGATATATGATATAATAGTACTCTGACCAATGGTATTGACATCCCATGTATTAAATTAACTTTAGAGTTGATGATATAAACTAGTTTCTCCAAAACAGAAACATCTCGCTCTAACTCAATTTCATCCCAACTAAGAACATGAGAGAGGACATGATGGTACTTCAAGATATAGGATATCTGGAAAAATCATGAATACTTATAAAATGAACTAGAAATAATAACTGATAAGAATCCTTTCATGGCAGACTAGTGACCTCTAATGGTCCAAGATATCTCAGAGCCAACATTTCATAATTTCTAAGCTGACGGAGACCCAACAGAGGAAAATCATTCAATAAAACCTAGTCACCAAAAGAAAATTCTATAGGATGACCCCACAGATCTGCATATGATTTATTTAAAATATGTGCTTTAACCAAACATCTATGTACCTCTTGAATATCCACCAATTTTTCCAACTCCAATCATGGTCCAACTAAATATACTTCTCCCAATTCCTCCCATCAAAGAGGTTATCTATGTGGGTTGTTATATAACTCCTCAAAGGAAGATATTATTATCGAAGACTAATAACTATTATTGTTAACAAACTCAACTAGTCCCATATGGATATACTATGATCCACTAAAATCCAAGACATATGCAGAAAGCATATCCTCCAGAATCTGAATAACATGATCTATATCACTGTCTATTTGTGGATGGTATACTGTCCTCAAAATGAAATGAGTTCCCATTTCCTCTTATATAATTCCTCAAAAACTCTAGGTAAATCTAGGTTTCCAATATAAAATAATAGTGGAACGACTTACATGTAACCTCACAATCTAAAACACATACATCAAAACCAAATCATTAATATTAGTTGTATCCTTGATCGAAATGAAATGAGAAGACTTGGTCAACTGATCAAAAACTGCCCAGAAATAATTTATCCCTATGGGATTTTTTTGTAATCCAACAATAATATTTTTGGATACCTCATCCCATTTCCAGACTGGCTCCCAATGATACTGAAACAATCTAGATGGATTCAATTGATATTACCTTGTTTATTTGCTGGTGTAACGGTGGGAAACATAATATGCAATGTCAAGCTTCATACCTAAACACCAAAATCATAGTATCATGTCATAATACATCATTGTAGTTACTGGATAGAAATCCCAAAAAGATATGTGACAATTAAACAAGATCAATCTCCTCATTGAGAGTGGGATGAAAACCTGCTTCCCAAAGTGGAGTATACCATATGAAGAGAGAGACCAACCAGAAATGGTATCCCAACTATAAAGGCTTTCTCAAATTTTTCTGAAATCAACATTATAATAATGACTCTGCATGATTGTCTCTAAATAGATGAAGATAATTGGACACTATTCAAAACCATACCTAAAACATCCTCCTGATCATCTTGGTGAAACCAACTGAAAAGTCCCACAAGGTTCCACTCCTCATTCAATTCTGAAATAAAATGTGATGGTACAATCCTGCTAAGAATGTCTACAATGATATTACCCTTCCCTAGGGTCTAGGCGATATCGATGTCAAATGTTTGAAGGTATTCCACCCACTAGCCCTTTTGTCAGACCTACATCGATTTATACTAGATAGTCATCTACTTAGTGAAATTTATTTTCTCAGGAGGCCAATGGATGGATCCCTATATTCTTTGAAGCATCTGACTGCACCAGAGAAGCCTTTAGATCTGATGATCCCTAACTATAATGAGTCATGGTCATAGCCTGATAGAAATTTTGTATATTACCAACATGCCCAAACCTTTTTCACATATTCATGATAATAGTGAAAAAACATTTGGTGTGTCTGACCACACCACATAGATATAAACTCAAAAGCACACTTCTAACTATAGTAGATGGTGAGGATGAGTATCGCTGCTGAGACCCACCACTAGCACTTATATGATGATCATTCTACTTCCTCTTCTTCTGACGCATGCCACTGAAGCTACCACTATATGGAAGAGAAGAGTTGGGAAAACGATCCTTTCCAAACTTATCCATATCTACATTTATATCTACATCAACCTTCTATACATAGTTAATAAGATTCAACATAAATACAAGCAATCTGATATCCAATAAAAAATAGTGCAAGTAATTTTAAGCCTTCATCTAGTCATTATACACGGGATTCAGAGAAAAAAGAAAAGATTAGAAAATCTTTTAGTGTACGCTAACACCAAATTCTCTCCTTGCTGAAAATTCAAGAACTCCCCAGACTTTTTCAAAATAAACAACACTAGATAAAGCTACTATAAAAACTGGGTTTCGAAACCCTTCCAATAAAATTCCACATTTCTATCTTCCTGGACCATAGAATCCCACCATATCTTTCCAGAACCCATGAGTATGAACATGGAATGCATCACCCTGATATTCTTAGGTGTATGAAAGATTTTGAATATTTTATCAATCTTATCCATCAGCACCTATTTATGTTCATTCCTACCTTTAATTGATGGTTTCTTCCCACATAAGAATTATAGCAAATGATCTCTCTCTTCTCTAGCTACTTCTTGTACCGCAACAACCACATTATAATCTCCTGGTGAATCTTTATCAATATAATGAACTTCCCATATGATATTCGCGATGAGATTCTGATCCATTGGTGGATTTCTTTATGGAGAATCAGTTACACCGTCATTAGGAACTCATGGAAGACGTTCTAGAAGCATACAGTTGTACAATGAAATATAAGGAATGATCAAGAATCATAGTTAATCTTAGTTTAAACCAAAAACATCATAAGCATAAACTGAGATTTAACACAAAACCCAACACTAGAGACACATACCTCATCTTCCCAAGGTATCTTGAGTCTTGTCACGATAAGAGCTGAAGAAAAACTTATTAAATCATACCTCTCTTTTCACTATAATATTATCTCTAATCTAACAGATAACCCCAGATATGGAATCTTGAGGAAAGACGTCCTCCAATACTAAGCTATGATGAACAGACCTAGGTTAACATTATAACATGCACCAGACCCAATCTGACACATACCCCGAATGGTGTTCCTAATTCCCACGGGCTGGTGACAATCACCTAATCATTGAAAAAAATAAGAGTGAACAATTTCATAAAACATGTAATGTGTCACATTCATGGCTTATTTTATATATATTTTTATTTTAATTTACATTAATGCTTTGTTTTGGGGGTTTCCAAGGGTTTTATGGAGAATATGTGAGTTTTCATCAATTGGGCCAAACTGTGAGCCCAACTGCAGATTTAAAAATAAATTTTGTCTCTTTTATAACATTTAAATTTTTAAAATTTTTCACACATTCCAACTCCAAAATTTCCTGCCCTAATATATTAACACCACAATTAATATTTGGAGCCTTTAGAAATCCATAACCAATGTTTATTTTGGTTTTTATTTAAGGGTTTGGGCCTACCCGGAAGCCCATATCATTTTTTAAAAATTAATTTTATTTATTTAATAAATTATTCAATATTATGTATTTTTCAGTGATTCAATGTCTCACACGATACCATTACACCAATTCGTGCCCCCATCCTCTTTTCCCCCTTTTTAGAGCTCTTAGGAATCACAATTTAGGGACGAAATTATTAGGGTTTCTAAAATCGGCAAGATTTGAGGAGGCAAGTTCATTCTTTCATAACTCTCTCAATTTTTACTCTATCCCCTACAGTCTAGTTCCTTAATGGCCTCCTAATTCTTGTTCAAACAACCCCTGAATTTTGTCTATTTTCAATTTTAGCTACTGGTGTTTTGGGGAGATTCAATCAAGATTTCTCAAGTAAGTTAGTCCATTTCTTTCTTCATTCATTTTTATTTGGGTTTCCTTCAATATTCTTAGGGTTTCATCCCTTATACATGAAGTCCCAAATTTCTAGAGGGTAAGGTGTCAAACCTAAGGTTTAACCATGTGTTTTCTTGGTCCAATTATCTATTTTTAGGTTTGATCTACCCTTCTTAAGGTAAGGTAGTGCGTTTGTGTTTTTGCACAAATAATTCAAGGGTTTCATTTGATTTGGTAGGTGATTCCAATGTTTATGCAATATTTTTGTATTATCATGCTGTATTTACCATATTTTCATGTTTATATCATTTTATTATTGCTGCAAAAAATGGTTCTTAATGTTGTTTCTATTGCAATTGAATTTTAAATTCCAATTTGGTGTGAAATTGGGGGTTTTCCAAATAAATGTTTTATTTGATTATTTGGGGATTACCTATAAATAATTAGTTGTTTTTATTGAAATGAAATAAGGATTAAAATACTATTTATAATGTTTATCCCCTTTGGTTATTGCTGCAAAAATGCGTTTTAATAATGTTTGTAAAGAAAGTGAAGTTTTGGTTCCACTTTTGCGTGAAAATGAAAGTTTTACAAAGTCATCACTTCTTGTTTAACATAGGGATGACAGAAAACTAATTTTTTGTTTTAATTTAATTATATTAGTCTGAATTTATTGTTTTGGAAACTTACAAGTGTGACATACTGTACTAGATGGTTTCTTAATGGGTTTTGTGTGCAAAACAACCCAGGATTTTGAGAAATTGTTTTATTCAAATTCAAAGTGTTTGTTGTGTGTTTTAATTGGTATAAAATGTGATAGCTACTGTATTTGGTGTATGTGATAAGTAGTGGTGTTTTACATTAAAATGGATATGTGTTAAATGATGAAATTGTTTGAGCACAAAGGGGGAAGCCTGGGTACCTAGGTGGGGAAAATGTGTACTAGTACGGCTAGTGGACCTAATGGGTTTTGTACTTGTTTCACCAAGAATTTGGATAACGAAAACTCTAACTAAACTATGTGGATGATGATTGGGGCCCACTAGGTTATGGGTATGTTCCCTACTAGTGGCTCGTGCATGAGAACAGAATTTACTATTGTTACATTACACTGAGGTTTGAGGTACATTGGGCCCGAGACTATCCAGTGCCTAGGGGTGTTCCCGATTTTGTTTCTCATTGGATTTGTGGTATTTTCCATTGTATTTGGGTGTCTTCAGAATTATATTGAAGTAGATAACATTCATATTTAAATGTTTTATCATTATGAAAGTTTTATCTTGAAAAATGTTTTCAATTTAAAGTCGGATTTCATGGAATTTGTCGCCGCTTTTCATTTAATATTAAAACTGCTTGATTTTTCACCTTGTATTGCATGAAACTTGGAATAATTGGGTGGTATCCTATTGGGATTATGATCAAACCCTACATAAACCCCTTGGGTGTAAGTAGACTTTATTATTTTTGACTCAGGTAAGGAAAGGACAAGGGTGATGGCGGTTCAGGGTGTTAGTCCCCATCGTCGGGGCGGAGTTGTGGAGACGACTTGCGGGTGATGACCCCCTTGTTGTGTGGATTAAATGGGGATGTATTTCTGTTGTCATTTTTTGTATCTGGATCTATTTTATTGTATTTAATCAAATTTATTCAGTGATTTTTTTTATTATGACTTGTTTGGCTGTAAATTTCAGAATTTATATTATGGATTGTTTTTAAGGTTTTATGATTTTATATTCTGGTAAATCATTCCAAAACCAAGATAATTGATACCCATAAACTTGTGCTAGCTAGTTGGGATAGGGAACGCCCTTCAGGCCTTGTCACAGGCTGGGTTTGGTGCCGTTTTTGGCGGTTACCAGATTTGGTTCTTGACAAAATGGTATCAAAGGAGGTTCAGGATAACTCTTTGTGTCATGTTATTTGGGGAAGAGTCAGGATAGTATAGAGTTATGATTGTAGAGATTTGGTATTCTAGTTATGGTTAGTGTGACTGATCACCACACCTCATGAAATGATTCATGTTTCCAGTTGAACTTAGGATTTATCTAAGTCCTTTGGTTTTCTTGGTCTGATGATGGTTATAGGAAATGAAAAGAGAGTTGGGTTAATGGTCTTAGTGAGCTAGTCGGGCCTTTCAAGCCATGTGGAGCTGAGGATCCTCCCTAGTACACTCTTTGTGACTGTAAAGTGATTGGAGTATTTTTCCCAACCATATTTCCAAGTCACCCACTGAAACTAGTTTCCTCTCGCATTGTCTTGTGTTCTTTAGTTTTGAAATCTTGGAACATTGGTTCTAAAGTTACTTGGTTTAAAGAAGCGTAAAGTTTATTTTGAAATTATTTTCAAATAATGAGGGAATGGTTTTGGAAATGAAATGGTGGAACTGAATTTTCAGAATTTTTTCAAATGGAAAATGGTGTGCTTACACCTCTTTTGAAAGCATGAACTATATTGATGTTGGTTTTGGAAAGTGTTTCCAATAGAGTTTTCTAAATAATCAAAGGGTGTTTTAATGGGATGATATGTTTTTAAATTGATGTGAATATCTTGAAATTGAGTTCTTGTATAAATGTTTGTGTCTTTCTAAAATTTTTAGTAATATTTGATTTGGGATTTGGATCTCCTGGTTAGCAGTTTTGAGAAAAAGGATGTGTTGGTTGACTGTTTTGGTTTTGAAAAGTGGAAAGAATATTTGTTTTAACCTTTGGTATTTCTATGAGTAACTACATGCATGGGGTTATATGGGATGATGGATGGATGATGGCATGATTGTATGAGTACCGAGACAGATATGAGGAGGGTGCCCGGTGTGGCACAAAAAAATGCATGTGTTAGGCCCATGGTGTACTATTGGTGGATATGCTTACTACTAAACCGTTTTTTTCAAAGAAATGGTTTTAGAGAAAAAATTATGTCTTGATAAATAGTTTGGTATAGTTTTTATTATGGGGTTTTGATAATGTTGATGTTGTGGGATGTTTTGAGTCCAAGAACCCCTCCTGTTTGAACTGTGTTTTGAGTTTGTGTTTGGTCAATAAGCTGTGTTCTAGGGACTGTTAGTGGTCTCTTTTGAAAAATATTTTGGGATTCCTTTGATGTGGTTCCCTTCATGTTTTTGGATCTGGATTGTGGTATATCTTGACCAATAGACCATCTTGCTGGGTCATTTGGTTCAATCGTTGGATAAAGTACACCCCATTAAGGGTTAGTGCATAAATGAAGTGCAACCCAGATTGTTTTCCCTTTTAATGACCCTCCAGTTGATCAATATAAGGAATGTTTTTCTTGAGATTTTTAGATTGAGTCTACACCCTTTCCTTTATTTGATATTTAGATCCTCTTGTAACGAGAGATTTCTCATGGAAGGTTGAAAGAAACTTTAGTTTCTTAAGTTTCCTGATTCATCGAAGTTGGATGTGGTCTAGGGTTGTTAGTGTGGACGAGTGTCTTGATGGTGTCTAAGAGGACCTTTGGGTTCTTCGAAGATTCTTTGAAGCATGAATTCATGTTAAACCACCGGTTTGGGAAATATGGTCACGATAGGATATTGTGGAAAATTTCTAGAATTATGTGTTTTTGGGGATGTTGTATAAGGTCCCTCTCCATGAATTGTTTATATCAGTCGGAATGGTCATGTTCGGTGATGACTTATGATGTCATGTGCTCGATTGACCGTATAGGTGAATGTCGTTAAGTCCTACGAGAGTCCCTGTCATGTTGGGCGAATGTCTCCCTTGGAAAAACTTCAAAATCTTCCATTTTAGAGGAAGGTGAGTGTAGGTGTTCTTTACTTCTATTGTTTCTCACCTGAAGAAACATGGTGTGATGTGTGTGCATCTTCTTAGCACTTGTTTCAGTGAAATATTGGGATCAGGTAAAGTGAGTTTAGAATGGGTTATGTCTGGAAAACATTTTTGGGATTGCGGTGTATTTTTTCGTGGTACCGAAAGAAGAATTCTCATATAGTGGGTTTCCAAATACTAACTGTGAGGCCGAAGATGATTCAATCATTTGAGCTCCAGCCATAGGTCTCGGAGAGAAGCTGGCTCGTAGTCATGGGAAATCACAGGGTCATTTAAACCCTACAAAGTCCTATCCTAAATATAAAAGATAGGAAGAGTTTAAACCTCTGGTATCATCATCCTTATTATTTTGTTCACATTTGGCGGAAATAGGTGGAGGGCCTTGTACCAATGTCATCTCCCAATTTCATTCCCTCCCCATTTGGTTTCCATTGAGTCATTGGAGAATGGGTGGAAGTTTGGCTAGACTGGTTGAGAACACGGTTTCAACTTGGTTAATAGTGAACATGCCCCAAAAAACCATGTGGATAGAAGGATCCACACTATTAGCGCATGGTTTCCCAAATCATTTTGACTAACCATGTGACCTTACCAACTCTTCAAATTTTGGGGTCTTTCTGTACTGGCCCATGATGGTCGGTTAACATGGTTGGTTATTATGGTGGGGAGACCCACTATGAGTCTTATATATGTTCCTTCGTAATGGTCTGGTGGAAGTATACCCATTGTACTAGGGAGTCCGTTCAGGCCTCCCCCTATTAGTGTCCTGATTCTGTCTCAGGAAAAAAATTATTGGTTGTCTCTTTTGGTGGGGAGCGTATTTGTGTCCCCCCCGTACCAGTATCATAGATTTATACATGGTGTTGGCTTGGTGTAGATAGTCTTGTTCAGATATATATATCTACCAACATTATAATGGAGTAAATGTTGGGGCTGGAGAGAGACCAATGGTTTAGTTAATGTAAGGTACGTGTAACCTTGTTCAAAGTTGTTGTTCGTTTGGGTGAATTGCTTGAGTATTGTTCAGATTGTGTTTGAGGAGTTTTCATTTGGGATAAAGCATGAATGTTCTTGATGGTTTCAGGAAAGTGGTGTAAGTTTGGTTTGTGAGAGTATTCCTTCCTTCATTGATCACTGGACATGTTTTGGCATTTGGGGGAGAAACCTGGCAAGGGAGTACTTCTTGGTTTCTCTGTTGGGGTTGGTTGTTGCTTTGGCCTTGCTGTGACTTTCTAGGGCAGAATGTTTTCATGGTGGGGATAATTTTCACATAAATAGCTTATTGTAAATATATTTTTATTTTTATTTCCATTAGTTCTTTGTTTTGGGAGTTTCCAATGGTTTTATGGATAATAGGTGAGTTTTCATGAATTGGGCCAAACCGTGAGCCCAATTCCAAATTTAAAAATAAATTTTGTTTCTTTTATAAATTTTAAATTTTTTAAAAAATTTCACTCATTCCAACTCATAAATTTCCTCCCCCAATATATTAACACCAAAATTAAAATTTGGAGCCTTTATAAATCTATAACCAATGTTTATTTTGTTTTTTATTTATGCGATTGGGCCTGCCCGAAAGACCATATCCAGTTTTAAAAATAAAATTTATTTATTTAATAAATTATTCAATATTATGTATTGTTTGGTTATTTTAAGTCTCACATGAGACCATTATAACCGTCCTCTCCCCTAGACTCTTTCCCCCTTTTTGGATCTCTTAGGAATCTCGATTTAGGGATGAACTTATTAGGGTTTCTAAAATCGGCCAGATTTGAGGAGGTATGTTCATTATTTTATAACTCTCTCAATTATTACTCTTTTCCCTCCATTATAGTTCCTAAATGAACTTATAATTATTCTTCGAAAAACCCCGGAATTTCGGCCATTTTCAATTTTAACTACTGGTGTTTTGGGGAGATTCATTCAAGATTTATCAAGTAAGTTAGTCCATTTCTTTCTTCTTTAATTTTTCTTAGGGTATCATTCAATATGCATAGGGTTTCTTCCCTTATACATGAAGTCCCAAACTTCCTTAGGGTAAGGTGTCAAACCTAATGTTTAACCTTGGGTTTTCTTGGTCCAATTATCTATTTTTAGGTTTGATCTACCCTTCTTGAGGTGCAGCGGTGGTGCGTTTCTGTTTTCGCACAAACGATTCAAGGGTTTCATCTGATTTGGTAGGTGATTCCAATGTTGATGAAATCATTGTGGATTATCATGCTGTATTTATCATATTTTCAGGTTTATATCATTTTATTATTTCTGAAAAAATTGGTTCTAATGATGTTTCTAATGCAATTGAATTTTAAATGCCAATTTGTAGTGAAATTGGGGGTTTTCCAAAGAAATGTTTTATTTGTTTATTTGGGGATTCCCTATAAATAATTAGTTGTTTAATTGATTTTTTTTAAGGATTAAAATAATTTTTATAATGTTTATCCCCTTTGGTTATTGATGAAAAAATGGGTTTTAATTGTGTTTGTAAATAAAGTGAAGTTTTGGTTCTGCTTTTGCGTGAAAATGAATGTTTTACAAAGTTATCACTTCTTGTTTAACATGGGGATACCTGAAATCTGATTTGTTGTTTTAATTGAAATTTATTAGTAGGAATTTATTGTTTTGGTAACTTAAAAGTGTGAACATAGTGTATAGGTGGGTTTCATAAGGGTTTTGTGTGCAAAACAACACGGGATTTTGAGAAATTGTTTTATTCAAATTCAAAGTGTTTGTTGTGTGTTTTAAGTGGTATAAAATGCGATAGATACTTTATTTGGTGTATGTGACCAGTAGTGGTGTTTTACATTAAAATGGATATGTTTTAAATGCTGAAATTGTTTGAGAACAAAGGGGGAAACCCGGGTACTTAGGTGGGGCGGATGTGTACTAGTACAGCTAGTGGACCAGATGGGTTTTGTCCCTATTTCACCTAGCATTTGGATAACGACAACTCTAAATAAACTGTGTGGATGAGGATTTATAACCACTAGGTTATGGGAATGTTCCCTACTAGTGGCTCGTGCACAATAAGGTATTTTACTATGGTTACATTACAACGAGGTACGAGGTACATGGGGCCCGAGACTTTGTAGTGCTTAGGGGTGTTTCCGATTTGGTTTCTCATTGGATTTGTGGTATTTGCCGTTGTATTTGGGTGTATTTGGAATTATATTGATGTATATAACATGCTTATTTAAATTTTTTATCATTATGAAAGTTTTATCTTGAAAAATGTTTTCAATTTAAAGTTTCATTTCTTGGAATTTGTCACCGGTTTTCATTGCATATTAAAACTGCTTTCTTTTTCACATTGTGTTGCATGCACCATGGAATAATTGGGTGGTATCCTATTGGGAATATGCTCACACCCAACATACACACCTTGGGTGTAAGTAAACTTTATTATTTTTGACTCCGGTAAAGGAAAGGCCAAGGGTGATGGCGGTTCCGGGTGTTAGTCCATATCGCTGGGGCAGAGTTGTGGAGACGACTTGCGGGTGATGACCCCCTTGTCGTGTGGAGTCAATGGGGATGTCTTTATGATTTAATTTTTTGTATTTGAACCTCTTTTATTGTATTTAATACAAATTATTCATTTCTGGTTTTTTTATTAAGACTTGTTTGGCTATAAATTTCAGAATTTATATTATGGATTGTTTTTAAGGTTTTATGCTTTTATATTCGGGTAAATAATTCCCAAACCAATATAAATGATACTCGGGCACTTGTGCTAGCCCGTGGGGATAGGTAAAGAACATTGGGCCTTGTCATGGGCTGGGTTTGGTGCCGTTTTTGGCAGTAACTAGATTCGATTCATGACATAAAAACACATTGCATATAATTGGAAAGAAAATGTTGATTAAACTAAAATATGATTTTTTTCAAAATTAATAGTTTTCGAAGTAAATTTTCATGACCTAAAATTTAGATAAATAGATATATATTTTGAAGAAAGAATCTCAAAAATAAAATAACAATGACTCTATTAATATTAAAATGGAATAATACTTACTGAATAATATTACAGATTTATTGGTGTTTCTTATTGAGAAAAATAAATTTTAGTAGGATATAAAAATTAAATATAAATAGAATAAAAAACATTTAAATTCAAATAAAATTTTCTTTTATGTAATTAAAGGATGAATAAATTCATTTTTAACATTGTGAAATTCATACTGGTAATTAGAGAAAATTTGATGGAGAATGTAAATATTTTTGAATCATTCAAAAATATTGATTAATAATTATATACAAATAAATATTAAAATGGATATAAAATTTCATGGAATTATGGAAATAAAATATAACATGTCGGAGAAGATAATGAAATTTACTTTTATAAAGTGTCACACAATTTTGGTTTGAAATTTTATTCCAAAAATATTTGTCAATAATGTTATTGATGATGAATTTCATAGTCTAAATAATAAGAAATTATTCTAAAAAATTATTTTTATAGATACTTTTTCTATTATGGTGGCTTGAAAAGTTAATATAATATGTTATTTTAGTAAATTGTATTCCTAAATTACTATATGATATGGATGGTAAAAATAATTTATGTAGATATACCACTCAATAAATACATGTTTAGATGAAATTAGATATATCTAATATGAAATCAAATAAAGTATTTTCGATGTTGGAAGAACATTTTGGATGATATGAAGAATTAGTTAATAGGGAATAAATGTTATTTAACTTCTTATTGTCATAGCTGAGTATGAATAGTAATACCCAAAATATTTAGGATAATTTGATAAAAGGACAATTGAACTCAGTTATGGTGGAAATTAAACCAAAATATTCTAAAAAGGAATTCCTATAGATTATGGATAGTAGATTTTCATCTCATACGATAGTTCATATGAATATTATCAAAAAAATTAGTAGTCAAATTTTTTGTAGTTACTTGTTTGGAATAATAGTTCAGACAAAATCAAATGAGTTATCTAAATGGTGATTACATATTAAAGATAAAACTTATCTATAATTTATTATAGATGTGTCACATCATTATTTAAATAGTTTTCTTTAAATTTTGATGAATTTTTTGATTTTTTTTGAAAAGATGATTTTTTTAAAGAGATTAAAGGATAACCATATCATCAGTAGAGTGAGTTTACAATATGTAACTTGTTTCATGTGGGTGAAGATGGACAATATTGTTATTTAATTTTGAAAGAAAATAATCAGTCATTGCAATCAAATCTAGGTTATCAAGGAAACAAATGCACAAAGCCATTCTAAACTAGATCATATTTATGATGTTACTATAAAAAATAGAAAAAGGGATTATATTTTATCCACATGTCAGAATAAGGAGGAATTTAATTCCATTCACAAGAAATTATACATTCCAAATTTTTATTTTTAGGACAATTAATTTGGATATTTATGGACCTATAAATAAGAAGACAAAAAATGGAGACAATAAATTTATCTCATTTATTAGTGGGTTTTTATATTACATACACTATATTTATGAAACATGAAAATTTGTCTATATGGTTTTATAACATTTTTAGGATAAGTGTATAAATTGAATGTTGATATTATTTAAAGATAATAAGAAAAAATAATTTGGTTAAGTATACAAGTGTAATTTTTTTTGTATGGAGAATAATGGTGTTTGGTGTAAGTAAATTACACTATATACCCCAAAGTGAAATTTATTTTTGTATCATAAAAAAATTATTGGATATGTCCTGATAAATGTTAGTGGAACATGGTACATTAAGTTTATTTTAGAGACAAGTTTTTAGTAAAAACATATATATATAATACCATTAGTTGTTTCATTAAATTTTATATTTATCTCTATATGGGATGTACTATAAGTATACTGTTTGTTAAATGTTCTGTTGGGTATTTTGAAGCCTATGAGATATCAAATTGAAAATTAATTATCATGACCACCTCACCCAAAGGTACCCCTCTTAGGCCAGAAATGAGAGAAGGGAGATAATGATGCCCAAGCTATGCCTCCAATAGGATATAGGTTAGTGAAAATCACCAAGGGTATATCTTGTACAAAAATGTGAGTCAATACCCTCTAAGATAACACGATGAACTAGAGATAAGATAAAAACACTAAACAAATCTTCATCAAGAAAAAATAAAATATTCCTAATACATTGATGTAATTTCAACCAAAATGAACAACTATAAGAAACTAATCGTATGAAAATAAAGCATTAGATAGTGGCCTCAAATCCCAAACCATTCTTTAATAACTAAATGTGATTTTATTGTCCATTCCAATCTCCAACTATAACTCATGGACCAAAAAACGAAATAAACATACTTAGGGTGAGCATAAAAGTTATACTTAAGAAGATCCTCCTTGGATCCTATCATAAAAAAGTAAAAGAAATCATACGAAAGCTTATTAAACAAACTAGTGAATCTAACTCATCAACAAATCAGGTAGCTAAGTTCCTAGTCTCACCATTTATCTCTCAGTAAGAAACACATACAAGTAATAATAAAATAACCAATATAATATCAGATTATGGTACCTCACTACCACATATATATTGGTATGTCACTCTACCCCAACATTGCATGTCATGTGCCTTCTCTCTCCAAAATTATTTTTTATTGAAGACAGTTTGGAATATAAAACAAATCATGACCCTCGTACATCACATCATATCATTATAACATACCATGTACCTCATTTATCATAACACATTTTCATAACAACCAAATATCTATATTGAAATCAAGTAGATTCCATGAACCTCCAAAACCCATACATCATGTATTATACCTCAATATATCACATCCCATAGACATTATATATATATATAATAATCCTTAGGAATCTATATATGAAGACAAATATGTGTAAAAATAACCACAATACATTACATCCCTCTAAAAAATATAGTATTGGTAACCACCTTGAATACTAGGTCATAATACTACTAAGAGAAGATAATGGTGAAAGAGGGGGTAGTTATTCATATGTTCATTTCCAACATAAATGTTAGGGGAAACACTCTCCTGGGTCTACTGGATGTCGATGTCCCTACTAAAATAGATGGGGTAGCTTATAATATCCTTAAATAAATAGAATATACATATACATCACAACCACACTATGTGAAACTACCTAGAATTATTCTTGACAGTAACTATCACCTCTAAGAAACTCGACCAACACTTCTATAGACAATATATCTTCTAAGAACACCAACAAAGACAAATAATTTTAATTAATTATTTCTTTTAATATTTCAATAATTACATTAATTACCAAAACTACCCCTAACCTGTATTCATAATTCAACACCTTTCAATGTTACATGATATTTATCACCAAATAGAATTATTTTTAAGAACCAATCCCATGGGATAAACCCTTTAACCTTTATTATAATTCCATAATTCTAGGTACTCTATGACACATCCAATGCTACCATAAAGTGATGTATAAACCATGCATTACCAATTGCTTAAATAGGTGAGTAAATTAATGAAAAAATAAACTAGGATATGTATCCACTAAGTAAAAATCATTATCAAGAAAAGATACTAGATTTCAACATACCCAAAAATGAGAAACCCAAATTCAACATATTCCCTTAGTCATAGTTCCATCCCTAACACCACCATGCATATCATCATGCATCCCACCGTCATAGGCTTCAACGGCTGCCAAAATCCTTGGACACCCTACCCATGTCTTGTAAAACCATCAAACATACCAGGCTCACAACACATCACAAAGAAAAGATCCACATCCAATGAAATCACGATAGGTCATAATGAAACAAAATAAAATCAATGGTCATCTATGATATAAAACTATGGAATCCATATTTCATAAAAAAATGTCACATGAACCCAAACATTTAACTTTATCAAAAAATTAGTTTGTTACCATGTTTAATTAACCAATTCATTAATCAAAATCTATAACTGTAGGCAACCTAAAGAACCATCATTCAAAATCTGTGAATTATTAAAGCACGCTTCATGAAAAAAATTCTAATTTTAGCATACAATAAAGAAGAATGATTTAAATTTAATCATTTTCTGTTATTATTTATCCAACATGAATTATCTGATTTATGTTATTTATCCAATTTTTAAGCATAAGCAACATGATAAACCAAATAATAAACATAGATAGCATATTATCTAGAAAAATAATAGGCAAACCATTATCATGTTTGACACACATGATTTGCTACAATAAAAACCAAGTTTCATTCTATAATCTTTTTTATCTTAATTAATGTTAATTAAACCATCACCGAACCTGATAAAGCATGATAACATTACAATTGGAACTAAAATAAGAGGAAATAACAATCCTCTACCTCAAGACTTTAAACATTATTTTAATGAGAATATAACAAAAAGTAAAATCTCTAATCAGATATCCCATAAGGAATCTACACCTAATTAAGAAAATCCCACCCTAACCACACTAACACACATAAAAATAAATACATTATAATTGAGGAGATAAATCACCATATCATGGAAGGGTAACTTTGGATAAAACAAAAACAAAACCTAGAATACATAACAAAAAAAAGAGGGAAATCGCACCACAAATCACTATTGATCCGACATAGGAAGATTTGTTGTCAATCCCAAAAAAAAAAATAGATTAATAAAATGGTAAAACAACTGTTATGGTCCCCTAGAATTTTGGAAGAATTAGAGGGTTTTGAGAAAAAATGAGGGTGGAATAGTTCATAAATGAATTTTTCGAGATAAACTTTTATAGTAGGAATGGTTATTTCACATCATGAATTTCTTGAGTTTATGACTTGATGAAAAAACATCTATCAAATCTTGAAAACCTATGATTAATTCATTTAATGAACTAAATTATAAATTCAAGAGTTTTTAGAGACAAATTCATGAATTGTACTCCTCATATATTCACCTCGTGAACTAATGATTCAGGTCCTAAAATTCGCCGTGTGATCCACAATTACACAAGTTGTGAATAACCATTCAGGAGAAAAACTACTCACTCACATCATGAACTACATTTTAGTAAATGAATTCCTCTGATTTATCTATTTAAAATCCCAAAATAAAGAAAAATTACTCCATGTTTCTTCATTGTATCTCATATATTAGAAATATATAATGATCTGTAAACAAGGATCTAGAACCTTATATTTGATACCTCCTAAATAATTATCATCCTTGAGAATTAAATCCAAAACAATAAAGAATGAATGATATGAAAAATTGTACCCTAAAAAAACAAAAAACCATATACTTCTTTAGAATATCATTATCATAAGAACACAATAATTTTCCATAGATAAACAAGGTTAAAACTAAGCGGCACTAACAACCATATCCCAAAACATTACTATGGTAGATACCTATCAAACGAGATAAATTATAAAATTATAGAATCAAAGAGGATAAATCCATATCATAATCCATATAAAGTATACCACCAAGAAAACATCACTACAAAAGTAGTGTTGGGAATGAAAAAACATGGGATACAAGGAATATATCTGTGACTCATGTTCCCAGGTTCACTCATTCATGTATCTATATTTCTATAATACAAGAAATAATGGAATAGATTGACCAAATAATCTTTTCTCTTGGAGGTCCTATATTTCGACATGCCCCTCATAAGGGTCTCATAAATTTCATGTTCGATCTTTCCCCAACCAATTACGTGAGAGTCATCCTATAGATTGTGGATAAGTTGCAGCACATGAATGAAATCATGAATCCAGATTATTTATAGGGTCAGTGTTATCTGATATCCAATGGTTTTAACACAATAAAATATTGTAAATGTTCCAACAATCCAATTAGAATACATACTCCCATGAATAAACTTTCACTTACCACAAAAGGGAGTCACATTATAGAACACATTATCTCCATCATCAAACTCCATAGGTCTCCTTTTATGGTCTACATAAGACTTTTGATGATGATATTCTATATTCATCCACTCACATTCCATATAAAAACATATGTAATAATTTTCACTAATTTTGGCCTATGAATTTCTGATGCATTCATCCTAATCCAGCATAATGAGAGCTGAAATGTGTGTCACACAAAGAATCAATCAGCCCACACAAAGGGGGAGTAAAAACTATTTTTTAATTTTTTTCCCAAAGTTAGGTTCCTCATCAAAAAACCTCAAAAATATAGAACATAAGTACACATCAGGCCATTAAGATTTGGGATAATATTTGTCTTTTGATCTTTTATATGTAGATAAAATATAGTGATAAGTAGAAAAAATCCAAAATCATGTTGACGAACTGTCAACACCTTGGAGGTGAAATGATGATCACGATCCGAGATGATCACCCATGGGACTTCATACAGCCTCACCACCTCTTATATAAATATTACCTCAAAAAAACCTCTACTGAGCTCGAATCCTTGATCTCTATGAAGCGAGATTGTTTTGTTGGACAACAAACTATCAGACATATATCATCATAGCCTCCCATAGAGTGATGTAAATTACTAATGAATTCCATTGAAAGGCCATACCACATCTATTTAGGTACATCTAATGGATATAAAAATCCTTTAGGAATGTATTGTTTAGCCTAAACCTTATGTTAGAATAAACATATGTACATTAACTCTAAAACTAAATACATTAAAAAAGGATTGAAAAAATGACATCTCAGATAATAGTACATATTTTTCATGCCAGGATATACTACTATATTTGAGCATTGTAACTCATATAAAACCACATCATTCATCATCAAAATAATGAAAAGACTCACATAGAATAACACCTAATATTTATCATCCACATACCAGCCATCAAGGGTATCAATGTAGATAACTTGATCTCACCAAAATTCTACCTCATAATCCCCTAGCTGGTACTCATCCATCTGTTGTACAAAAATAGACTACACTTTCAAATGAAAAATAAATCCTCTACCACCAGCATATCCTATACCCAGATAGATCATTGATATCTCTTACATAACTCTCCATGAATCCTCATAATCACACATGGTATCACTACATGAGTTCTTACTTAGTGTAATGGCTAAAACAGAACCCTTTCATATGGTATAAGAAATATATACTTTATAATCATGTAAGAATTCCATCAAAATATAATTTTCACATGGTCAAGTCACACTAGGAGATGGAATACCTCAAAATATTATGACCAGTGAGAACCATAAAATGTTTACCAGTGAGGTAGTTCCACCACATCATCAAGGAGAACAAATATTCAACCCACATGAAATCTTGGATTTTATAGTTACACAAATGGGGTTACAACCTCTAAGACCCAAAATAACCACATCGTATTATATCAAGACACTGAACAATATAAGATGTGAAGAATCATTGAAATACTCGAACTAAACTACTTCTTATAGTAAATTAAGTAATGGAGAACTAACTAATTTCGATGACATAATCAAAAGATTCAAATAATAGTTCAATACATTATAACACCAGATCATTTACAGTTAAGGTTTTTAGAGGAGTCACAATCTGAGATAAATATATTAAGAACCTCCTTTAATAACATGCAAGACCAATGATATTTTATACCTCTAAAATATTTTTGGGTATTATAAAGAAACAACCCCCTGAATTTTTAATGGATACATGAACACTCCCTGATAGGAAATGAAATTCCCTAAGAAATGAACATCAGGCCCCAAGAACTCATACTTTGAAAACTATCTAAATAACTGTTATCGATGTAGAACACCAAAAACTTTCCACATATACTCTATGTTTTATTCCTTAGACATGAATCACAAAATGACTTTATTGATGAAAACCATGCTGAAATAGTCTAGAAAATATCGAACCATTTAATTCATCAACCCCATGAATACATTTTAAGTGTTCATTACACCAAATGAAATTATAAAGAACCCATAATAACCTTTTAAACATTGAAAAGTAGTATTTTAAATATATCCATCATTCAACATCATATAATGATATCCTAATAAAAAATCAATCCTAAAGAACAAACTATATCCTTTATACTAATTGAATAAATCCTTAATCAATGTAAGAGGATATTAGTTCTCCATTTTTACCTGATTAATTTGATGATAATTAATATACATACACATGATACCATCCACCTTATCTGTGAACAAACTCAAAGTACCCCAATATGACACACTCAGCTAAACAAAACATCAATAAAAAAGATCATTTATCTATATTAAAATCTCTTAAAAATAAAAAGGTTTCATCCAATATAGATAAATAAATATCAAATATGTTCATGGATTTATCTCTATCCTAAACTTGATATCTCATCAAGGGGGTAACACCAAATAATCATCGGGAATGATAATAGTTTTCTCTTCAACAAACATAGGGTGAATCACCATCTAGACCTTGTGAAAAATCAACATAAACTCCAACATCAAGAAAGATATGGTTGAAATTTTCCTTTAACCTATATAAGGTTCTTGTTAGCTAATAAAAACGAAAGAATATATTTCATCACCATAGAAAACAATATTACACTTGAATAAATCCATGATTTAATACATAAAATATATCTATTCCATAATGAGGATGATTCCATATGGTTGTATCCCCAAGCATAGGTTATTTCTACAAGAGCATTACTCCCCTGACACTATATCATTTTCGGTACATGCTTCGTACAAGTAAGATCAACCTCCAACTATAATAGTCAATTCCAAGGGAAATATATGTCCCTCTACCTTAAGTCCCAAATCATGGACTAGGTATGATTAAATGAAGGGTTATATATCTCCAAAGAAAAAAAAAAGTCAATCACGCATGTAGAAAAAAATTTAAGGTTACCTTGAACAATGTTTGGATCACCTGGCGCTGGAAAATCTAAATCTTGAAACAAACTTAAAACTATTCCCCAACCTCTTAGACCATAATAAATACCACCTCCACTCCATGCTATACTCTATAAGGATTAGGAGCATCAAATTTTTTTCCCTCTACCTTCCCCATCTACCCACTACTGATAAAAACCTAGAGCACATTGTTGCTTCTTCCTTGGACGAAAATGCTACAACAATAGACCCTGAAGCAGAAAACCGGTTGCATATTTCCCAATGAGAATGGTCAGGAACTCTTTTCAAAGATAAACATTTGCTCTATAAAAAAAACTTCAAATTCCTTAGTAGGGATGGAGAGCCACCCGATTAATGAAAACAAGATGAATAGGGATGGGACCTACCCCCAGCTATCTAAGAAACCCTCTTCAAAAGAAGTTGGTAACCCTAGACTGTATATCTTATATGTGGAGAATCTTGAAAAATCACCTTTTATGATTATCATGTCTATTCCAACAACCTCTAAATGACCTATTATCTCATCACTACCACAATATATATCTATAGAATAAATGGGGTGTCATGGTGCTTAAAATCTGGATACAAATTCTCAACAAAATTACTCACTCTAGTCTAATCATCTTGTATTATGTCGGAAGAATATAGGAGAAGGTTCCTAAAAATGATTACAAACACCCACCAACTAGAGCTTACCTATTAAATTGTGTGATGATTCTGATCTATGTTTTTCTATTCTTTCAAAAAACTAAACTCATATCAAAACTGATCTTGAAACATATCCCATGAGACAGATGAATCCTCCTGATCTCTCAGTAAAAATAACAACCAAAACATGGATTCCCCATGTAGCATTGTTCCCTAAAAAAATACCTATTTATCATTTAGATAATTGATCAAATAAAAGGATATATAATCCTCATATAATAAATATTCTATTAATGTGAAAAAAATATCCCTCCTACGTATGTAAAATTTGGTTTTTAAACACTCTATATGTCCTCTTCAATGTGTCATCGTCGTTGAACTCAACTCTATGGTGATCTTCTGGAACATCCTAATGAAAATATTTAGTGTGAACAATATGAGGATATAGAATTGAATACAAAACATTAAAAGGATAAACTATTAAAAAACCAAAAACCAAAAATATGGAATATTTAATATTGATTATTTTATTAATTTCCAACTTAATCCCAAGGTCCAATGATTTCAAACATTGGAACAAATAAGAAAGGTGCATGACCCATTCCTAGGTATTGACCATGAAGCTAGTTTCACATAACTTTTTCGGATCAGTAAACTTAAAGCTCTTCACATTAGATCATAGGGGGCCTAAATAACTAGGCCCTAGCAAGTCTCCCTTGTATATCTCACTGACTATGTTCAACTAACACAATTTCCCTACCAATATATATAGTCCTCATAATTAACTACCTATAAATTCCATCATATCCCTTAGCCTAAACTTTTATACCACTATTTCATGACCCCGTCCCCAAAAGGTACCCCTCTTCACCCCTTAATGAGAGAAGGGATACAATGACACCAGAATTCCACCTCTAATAGGATAAGATTTAGCAAAAAAGAATTAAGGGTATATCATACAAACAAATGGTAGTAATTACCCACAATGGGAACATGAGGACTAACAGATGAGATGAAACATCCAAAAAATCCCACAAAAGATAAAATCGATAAATCTCTAATAAATGAATGTAATGTTGAAAAACTAAAAAACAATAAGTAACTAAAAGTACCAATAGAAAATCCTATGTACAATCCTCAAATCCAGGATAACTCCTGAATAACTCCATGAGCTAGAAATGACCATCCTGGTCACCAAACAGCATCTATGAGACTAACAATACATTATATATATGTATAGTGATCATAAAAGGTATACTAAGTAGGATATTCCATGGATACTCTTGTGAGGAATGATAATGAAAGCATACTAAAGAACATTCACTGAAAAAAGTGAAGAAAACTCATCACCTAATCAGGTATGCTAACTAAGTATCCACACCATAGATCTCTCACTATGTATCTCGTATAATTAATAAAATAATGGCGAACATAATACCAAATGAAGGTAAACTTATTCCACTTTCCAATTGGTTTTCCACTCTAACCCAACATCGCACATCCTAAGAATATATATAAAAAAGTAAGTCTTCTTGAAGACACCATGGAAAAAAAAATATACCATTCACCTCATTTTTCACATCATCCATTATTACACGTATTATAGGTCATGAATCACATCATATATTAATCATAACCACATCTCCAGATACTAACTACTTAGTTTCATTGACCCACCACAGCTCGCGAATCATGTATTATACCTCAATCCATCATAACTCATACACAAAATACTTATATCATTAGTATACAATATCCATAGATAAATGTTTGTGGAAATAACTGTAGGGAATGTTATCCCTATACACACATATATGTGAAAGGTATCCACCTTTCAAACTATCACATAATACCATCAATAGAAGAGAGAGGGTGAGAGGGGGTAGTTGGACATTTATTCATCTCTAACCTATATATTTGGGAAAACACCCATTATATTCTACTATAAGTTAGTATCTCTACAAACATGGGTGGGGAATAATATAAAATCATAAAACATAGAAAATATATATACCTCATGAGCACACCATATGAGACTACCTATCCTTAAGGTCGAATGCTTCAATTATCTCTTATAGACCCAGTTAACACTACTAAGGACTATATATCCTTTAATCTCACTAGGATATAAAAGAATAAATTCAATTATTTAATTTTTTAAAATTTCACAAATTATATTAATTTCCATCCAAGCTCAATTCCCTCCAATCATAATCCAACATATTCCATAGTTCATTAACATTTATAAAAAATTATAATTTTATTCAAGAACCAACCTCATGGGATAAAACAGCTAACATTTAATATAATTCATAAATTCCAAGTACTCTAGGACCCTCCCTAACATTCCATAAAGATATTCATAATCCATTCAAAAGTAGATGCATCATGAAATAGGGAATGGAATGAAAAAACAAGAAACGTAGAAAGTAGACCCTTATAGAAGATTCAATATCACGATATCTTCCCATACTTTATAAAAAATACAACATAAAATCTTGTATTCTAATTTTTATACAAATCATAATTCCATCCTCGACAACATAATGCATACCACATTGCATCTCACTATCACATGGATTTTCTACCACCACAAACTTGGGCCACCGCCCATATCTCTCCAAACCATTATCCATCATAAGCTCTCATAATTTCTTATAGAAAATCTACTCATCCAGAGAAATTACAAAAGTTATAAAGAAAACTATAAAATTCAATAGTGAATCTAGTCCCTAAAACAAGAGAATATATCCTTCATAAGAAAATGGGATCACTCGACCCCAAACAATTATCAATATAAAACAACTATTTTATTTTCATCTTAAATTGGAAAATTCATTTGTTATAGGTTTTAACCACTGAATAGCTAAGGACTCAAATATAAATAGTTATAAATCATTTAAACTATATTTAATTTAAGATTACTATTTTTGAAAACCATAAAAAATAATGATTTAAAGTTAAATATTCTTATTTATTATTTATCCAAATATTATTACAATATTTATGTTATTTATCTAATTTTAAAGCATAAATAACATTCTAAACACTGTTATAAATGTTGATAGTATACTATATTTCAAAACAATAGGAAAAATATTATCATGGTTGAAACACATGTGATTACTACAACAAAAAACCAAGGTTCATTAATTAAGACACTTTTATCTTCAGTAAAGTTAATTGTACCATCACCTGAAGGGATAATTCAAGATAAATTTATTATTTCACATTAAAGATGGATAATTAATGAACAACCAATCTTAAGGAACTCAAAATTCATTAAAAGATAATTGAAAAAAATAAAATTCTATGATATCTTTTAATGCAAGGAATCTACACCACTTTAATAATTGCACACCATAACAACACAAAAAATTAAAAATAACTCAATGATAATGAAAGTGATCACCCACCATACCATTTCAATGTGACATGAAAAGAAATAAAACCAAATAGAGCCAAAACTATAAGGAAAAGATAGAAAATTAACTCAGATCACCATAGATAAAGCATAGGATGTTGGGGATCAATCCCAAATAAAAGTTCTTAGAAACCCATTGAAATAAATCCTCATATATCCTAGTGTTTGGTATGATTCATAGGGTTTTGAGAATATTTACGGTGAAACAAGCTTCATAGTCATTATAACACGATAACTTTAACATCACAAATTGTTCATTGATGTCATGAATAGACCAAGTTTAAACCCCACCAAAAACAAATCACTTAGATCCAACATACTTGTTTTTAATTTTTATTATGAATAAAAAATTTACATCAATTTTGTTCGTAGACAAATCATTCAATCCATGAACTGGTGGTTTACGCTGTAAACTACAGCCTAAGAACCATCCTTACCCATGTCATGAAGCACCATTTGGGATATGAACTTATTACTCCCATTATAAATTATGTTTCATGGTGTGAATTCATTATACTTCCATATTGTTTCTATTGAACTCCACTGAACCTACTCTTTTCTTCCTCTTAGTACCTCATACTTTAAAAACATGCAAGGAAATGAGATATAAAGATTCTGCACCATGTGGTACTAATATTGCAATCTTAGAGAAAATAAAACATTTTAGAATATTTCTTATATTTCCAGCTAATAGAAAACGAGATCATTATTAACACAAATAATCTTATAAGATACATTATTTAAAAGATATAGAGGTGACTAAGAACTCATATAATGATTATGGAAAATAAGGCATATTTAATAATGGTAAAGAAGAATAAATATAATTAGTAATAAAAATGACATAAATTTTTAAAATATTTAATATATGAGTGATGGGAATGAACAAGATGTTAATTTTAACTTATACTGGGGTGAAGAAAAAAATAAAATTTTAGTTCACAAATTTTTTAAATATTATGTGGATATTTATAATATCATTGATGATAATGGTAGGGTATTTTAAAATAATGAGACATGTGAGAACCTCATCTTATACCGACTTGATATCAAATATTTAACTATGTAATGTTGAAGAGTAATTGAAGTAACAGGGTTTTATTTTTACCATTCATGAAAAAATAGGTCATAATATGAATTAAAAAATTTATTTAGTTTCAAATCTATCAAAAAATAATTTTATTGAAACAAACATAGTGTTTCATAAAAGATAAAATTAGGAAAGAGAACTGGTTATGAAAAAAACAAGAGATGTTTATAAAGGTTATTCCAATGTTGACGAAATTTACATCAAATATAAATTTTCACTAGTTTCTTATCTTGAAACCATAATTATATTTCCAATATATCTATTCTATGAAGATATAATATTTTTTAAATTTATGACAAGAAAATCATCCTCAATGTTGGACTCGAAGTGTAATTGTGCACTATATAATTTGAAGGAATTATTTTTAGAGATGATGATAAAAGTATGTGTGTTTTTATGAAGTCATTTTGTGGGTTCAAAAAATAACTATGTTAATGGTAATTAATGTATTATACATTCATGAAGTCATTGGAATTCAAAAATAGGATAGAAGATGAAAACAATTATATAAATGGAAATTCAATGATTTCCCTCATCACCATTTCTTAACAATATAAATAATTTTTATTATAAACAATTAATGCGCATTAAAATAGTTATCCATATAAATGAACAATATTTTTTTGTTTTTAATGATAAAAGAGATTAAATATTTCTTAGTTCATTATATTTTTTACGTAGATGGTCATAATATTTTGTCTCCAGATATGTATTCCAAAAAAAATTAAGAAATTTTAAATTAATGAAGAAAATGTATTTTTTAAAAATATACTATAAATAATAGTTTCCAATTATTATGAAAATAAAAAGGTAAGTAAAATGATCTTTAAAAAACCATTGGGACTTGATTCTATTTAACTACTATACTAAGGGATAATATTTAGGATATCAAATTGTGTTCTCAATTTCAATGTTCACTAAAGGAGTCATAGATCCTCACAGTAAATATAAATGTAAGAAATGTTAATGGAATAATTTATTTTGGGTTATAATAATATATAAAAGTAAAGTTATATATATTTTTATTTTATGATGTTGATTTAGATGGATGTATTAATGACATGAATTTTTCCTTAGATATAGTTTCTTTTTTGGAGAGATGTTTCTATATTGGAATATAAAGTTTTTAAATATCATTACATTAAGTATAGAATAAGTAAACTATACCGATAAAAATAAAAAATTAATATTATTAATGAAAATTAGATTTTAACTTGAATATCACATGATACAGGAGATGTTGTCATAGATAGTTTGATGTGATAATAAAAGTACCATAAATAATTTAGAAAATATATTTTATAATTCTAGATAAAAAATTTTGATATCAAATAACAGTTCATAATTTAATATTTTGGAAAAGTACTATTAATGTTGGAATTTTTTCCTATAAAGGAGAAGTATGATGAACTGTTTGTCAAACCAATTTTAAAGGATACTTTTTAGAATTTGCGGTTTATGATGGGAGTTCATCCTCTTATTTATCGAGGATTAGGTACCATGTTTCAACATCTTATCTCTTATAATTATATTTTTTAATCAAAAAGGTATATAACGACATAAATAAAAATTATACAACTTCCTTAAAATAGGATGACTCCTTAGGGGGGACAATGTACATTAGAGTCATGAAACAAGAAGGTAATATATGATATTTTATATGTGAGTTTAGTCTGTAAAATGTTATAATGAGATTATAGATTATGTATAAAAGAAATTTATTTTGAACATATCCAATGATTATTATGATGACAAGATATCAATAACAACAAAATGGATTTGAAACTTAATATAGATGTAGGTTTGAATGAATAATTTATATCATCGAGATTATTATTAATCATTCTTCTTTCCAAATAGGATCACCCTCATGTAGGTTTATAATTGATTAAAATTTAACCATTTTTTATGAATTAGTGTGAGTTTTATTAATTATATTTAAATTGAATAGTTTAAAATAGATTCCAATTTATATGATTATTGGGGTCGTGTTTAAAATAATTGGCGTTTTGTTGGATTATTGTTAGAGTTTGTATTGTATTTTATTGTAAATACATTATTCACATTAATTTAAATATTAAGGAAGGTGAATAATTTTTTTTAAATATATATAGAAAATTTTCAATAATGTTTTATTACTAAAAATTTAATCACACCATAATATATTATAATACACTTTAATAATTTTTTAAATTTAGGTAGAATTGTTTTAGAGAAATATCATGCCCCAATGCATAAATATTGCACCATGCTTTTCTATGGGAGATGATGATTCATGTATCAATTTTCTTAGAATATAAATCATGTTATAATATATAGTCTATAATTATCATTTTTTTGGTGTAGTTGTATTTTTTGTATAATTTCACTACCGTTTAAGAGATTGTATTGTAAATGTCAAAATTACACCACAACATGAGGGGGTAACAAAAATGTTGATGTGAAAGTCCTATAGAAAATATTGGTTCAATATTTCAATTTATAGTAATATAGTGGGGGATATTAGGCTATAATGGTTGTTAATATGGTGTAATATTACATATATGAGAATTAATTTGAGGATTAGTTTGGAAAATGTCTTGGTAGCTACATCGATTACACATTGATAAAGATGATTACATATTATTTTAGATAGGTGTGATATTTTAGTGTTTTTATAATGTTTTTGGGATGTTACACAAGGAAATATAATTTTATTACATTAAATATATTGTCTATATAAAAGATGATGTGAATATATAGAATGATCCCAAGGATGATATTGATGTAGAAGAAGATCTTTGTCAAATTAGAGGACGGTTTTTGAAATTTAGATTCAAAAACTCAAAGAAAAAGTTTAAATTACTACTTTGTAACTTTTGTAATGTAAAATAATGTGAAGAATATATAAAATTAAGAGATTAGATGGAATATGAAAGAACATACATGAAGACAAAAGAGGAAGACAATGAATGTTACACACATATCTGTGTATTTGAAGAGATAATCAACACCCAATATATATATATATATATATATATATTGGCAAAGGAGGAGGTTTCACTTGTATTATATGATTTTAAAAAGCGTGGTGTCACTAAATTTTATTTGGAGATATTCTAATATATCGTGTGTTAAAGGATAAAACCCACTCACTATATCAATGATGATTATATGAGATCATGCGGTCATATTTTTTCAAGATCACTCTGAGGATGTAGCCGTTAATTTGGAATGGTGAGTATTAATCATTACGTTTTATTTCTTTTATTGTAATTTTTAATTTTGTGTGTGAGATATTTGAAGGTGATTGATCACTTAAATAAGTAATTTTAGTTGATTAACATAAATTATACACTGAAAAAAAGGTAATAGTTATTCACTAATTTACAAACATAGTGAACCATACATCAAAGATAATCGATAGGTAATGAATGATATTTATCTATCATCAACACATCATCAATGAATTTTGAGGTCTCAAATGAATATATGGTTTTATAATGGGATATTATGATAAGAGTAGCTTTTAATTTTATGGTCCCATAATCATAAACCTGGCATATAATCTTGGAATTAGATGCATTACCCAATGCATTATGGGTTATATGATTTTGTGTCCACACATAATTTACATTTTTTTAAAGTATTATCATAACACATAAAATAAATATATTTATAAATCATTTATGACATGTAAACAAGAATAATTATTAAATCATGAGTTAAATATGTTGGTGTTAATCTATTAAATTCCCAATAATGAGGGAGTGTTCATATGAAGAGGATTATTCATCAGCAAATGAGGAATTCCAAAATAATAGAACTGTGGAGTATAAAAATATAAAAAAAGGGTACTGGTTCTAAATGATTCATGGATAACTGTTTAAAAAGGAATTATAGTGATGAAAAAATGAATTAATTATGGCTCAATGTGCCTCAAAAAAATTTAATTTGTAATATATATCCCTAATTCACATTAGGGACACATAAATCTTTAAAAAACACTTAATGATAAAAATAACATTGAAAATGTGTTCTATATAAATAGTTGATAAATACCTTGTAATCTAATTTTTAAAACAGAAAATGGAAAACACAAATACCAATTCCCATAAATGGAATAATAATATAATGGATATAAACTATTAAATGTAACACCATGAAATTAGAGAGAAAGAATGTTATATTTTATAGTGTGTATGACATGAAACCCCAAGAGTGTAAGGGAATATAATATCCTAAGAATTTATTATATATTTAATATTTGAATAAATTAAATATATTTTATATAATTCAATATATACAATAATGATTTAGTATATGTTACACACAACAATGAGTTTCTTCAATGACTTGTGTTATATGCAAGGCCCTGTTTTATTGAAAAATATTAAATTATTAAAATATATAATATAATAAGATATAAACTATTATTTATGAATATTATAATGTAACTTATGAAAATTTATGGTTTATCTAAATATAAAATGTATTCATGAGTTTCCAATTAATGTGAAACAAAAATATGAACTAATTAGATATAAAAATAAATATGTTTAGTCATATGCTTCAAATGGAATTTTACCATAATAAACAAAATTAATTATAATTATTTAATGATTTTAATGAAATATATATGTTTTGTATTTAGTAAAATATTTTTTTATATTAATCCATTCGGTTTGATAGGTGCAACATATGAAAAAACCCAACATTACACATTAATAATATATTATTATTAACAGTAGTTTTGTCACCTTTTGATAGAGAACCCATTTTAAATAAAAAAATTGACCCTATATAAATTTAATATGTCAAAATAAAAATCATATTTTGAATCAAAAAATAAAAATTATATTAGGACAAATTTTTGGTATTTTTCTATGAAGATTAATTTTTTAATGAATAGTGTATGATACAGAATTTTAGTTCAAAACATCTTTTTTATCAAATTTGTGTAAAATATTGAACTATATTTTTGATTGGTTTTAAAGATTTATTAGATAATATGTCCCAAAAAATAGAAAACATTTGGACGTTTTTACCTTTGAAACATGCATTGTTATCCCTTCTATGAGATTAAATTTAAAATAATTTCTGCCACTAATGTGTTTTTAACTTGGAAGAATTGATTCCAAATATGGAATCAACATAAATTATAATTTAAAATAAGACAAAAAAATTTTGGCCATAAATATCTATGAATGTAATTATAATTATTTACAATAATTATGGAAAAATTAGGCTTAATAAAATAATAAACATTTAACTTAAGGGCCCAAATGACCTATCCACTAGTCCAATAACCATTTTATGGCCATAATTCGTTTATTCACCTTACATTATTGAGTTTTGATGGTTTTATAAAGACTTTTTTAGGTAAAAACGTGGTTACACCTAACATATTTTCAAAAATACCAATTGATTCATTTTCCTCCCTTGTAAAAGGGCACCACCTTTCCCTATTCCTCACATCTCTCAAACTACATTGGTTCGGATGAGCTTTACCCATATAGCCTCCCAAAATCCCTCCCCTCAAACGTAAATCCTCCCTTTGGGAAACAATGTCCCAACATGTCCCTATGGGGACCATTATGATACTCTCCATGCCTGCCTCCAATAGTCTTGGAGCTTGTGACTAGCACCGAGTAGGCATATCACTAACATGGGTGGCATTCCTTATGTTCATGTATGCACACACACACCTCCAAGCCTAAAAAAATCTGAAATGAAAAAAATACCACTATAAAGTAAATACATGAATAACACGATTTCCCAACCAATAGAGTATGAAAGGAAGTAAAGTGGAGTAATGTAAAATGGTCTAGAAAATAATCACACCGAAAGAAAGAGTTTGTAAACTACAAAGTCCAAACTGTAAATAAAATAGGTACTGAGACTATTTCTCAAAGTCATAGGAACACCTCGGCCTTCGTGGACTCAGAAAGCTCTGTCTGGTCTGACTCTGTCAAAAGGTCTCTCATCTGTAGAAAACATGGAACATGTGGGAAAATCACGTTTTGGGGTGTGTATAACAATACTCAATAGGACACCCCAAAACCACAACAAAATACAAAAAATAATGATGCATTCATCTCTACATATTATATTTCTACAATACATATAACAAGAATATCTAGATATACTCAAAACATACCACAATGTCTAGGGTAATTCATAACAAATCCATAACAACACTTGGGATTCAGTCCAAATATTCCATGAAACACTCATCTAGGAGAACAAACTCATTAGTCTGTTAACACTGATAATGTCTGTTCAAGAAGTATCATTTTTCAGAAACTTTCACGAGGGAGATACACTAAAATATTTGACGAGAGATAAGATACATCAGAGGAGGATCACAACCAGGTCCATGAGGTGATAAAAAAATCTATCTGGATTGACCTCCTAAGTTTAGGATCGACGTCCGATGATGTTTTTCACTTCAATACTGAAGAATCTACATAGGTAATGAAGAAATATTAGAAGATCCTCTTTGGGACTCTCAGGGGATTCCAACAACTCGGTCATATAAGTCTTGATGAAGGGATCATGATCCTATGAGTATGAAATGACACCAACAAACATTCATGGAATTGATTAAGGGAATGACCCCAAATTAAACTCATCCAAGATACGATGGATGATGGAAATAAATTCATGTAGAAAATAGAGGGTGAATGGTGAGTAGTAGTAATACATGTTGTACCCCTTGACCCCATGTACTACCCATGTAAATGGAGTGTGTCACTGGAAATATATCTAAGTAAAAACCCAACATCGACCTCATATGTACCTTTCCATCTCAAGAGTCCCAATCCCAATGATAGAATGTCAAATGACCACTCGATTTGAAAGTTGTGATCATATTAGTAAAAAGGACTGACCTGGGTCCGGTCCAGATCAGACCTAACCCACCAACCAACTCAACCCAGTTTGCTTGACCCAAATCGACTAAGCTTACTAGGTCCAATCCAGCCCAAACACACGCGGGCCGACAAATATGTTGCACGCGGCCTACCTTGGTGGCATGCTATCCTAGTAACATAGTGCCACATCATGTCCCACACCATCTTCCTACCACATCTATGAGCCATTCGTTCTCCATATTCCCACGGCCTCACTACTACTGTGGGCTCCCACACCACCTTTCATTATACCATGTTATGCCTCCTCCAGTCGCCCCATTTGTGGCTCACCATCAGCCTCATCATTGGCCTTGACAGACCCCCTAGGACTATGTCTCTGCTCTCCATCACCAATCAGATCCACTACCCTAGCAGCCTCCACATGTCATTGTTGTGCACCCTCATCCCAGCTAAATCGTTCTACGCCTTCACTATCACACCTCCACTGCATTGTCACATGGTCAGATCTTTGATTCCAAATCATTGTTCCAAGAATCAAAGGAACAACAATGGTTCAATCATATCCCATGAACAATGAAGAACACACGACACAAAGGAAGAATAAATATTATTGAAAAAACTCTTGGAACACACCTCAATATTTATTTCTTTTGGCCTTAATTGGTGCCTGTAATAAAGATCAATAAAAACTAAAAAGTTTATAAATAATCCCCAAATAATTCCTAAAATGAAAACCGTCCAACAAGAATGATTAAACTACTAGACAACATGTTTTTGGGTTGATCCACCTTTGTAATTGATTTTATTATTTGGTAAAAAAACTAAAACCACAATTCTCAACCTTGATTTGGAACAGTCATTTATGTAGAGAAAATTTGTGTCCTCGTAATTCGTTGATCCTTGATTCACCAAATATGAGGTTGTTGATCCATATTTGTTTACCAATATTTTCTCTAGAGGCACTACTCTACATCTTATAGGAATTCCATGGTTATGGTGATAACCTTAACTTCCTAAAAGGTCTTTAATTAAATGGAAATGTTGATGTGTTGACGTGACATTCAAAATAAAATTAATTAAAAATTTATTTGATTCACTAAAAGTCTGAAACCCAATTCTCATAGCTGGTGAGAACGATATAATTTTAGGCCCCAACTATGGTAAATTTTTGGCTCTAAACGCAACGGTTCCCTTATATTTCTGATTTGGGCACCCATTGGGAAGTTATTTGACTTTTTCTGGAAAACCACTCACATGTTATATTTAATGATTAATATTTTTCAAACATTTTTTCTGATCACATATGGACTCAATTTCAAACGCCGTATTAGTTTCTAGTCTTGAAATAATTATATATAATATTTAAAATAATACACCAAAAATCAAGGACATCACATTATACCCACCTTAGAAATTAACGTCCCAAAAAACCAAAAAACAAGGCTACTAAAAAATGTGGGTAATATGCATGAATCTGAGCCTCCTGCTCCCATGTGCTCCCTTGTAGATTCTTGTTCTACCATCATACAAAAAATAAGTGAATTAATCACCCTATATGTTTCCAATCATCTATTTCCTCAATCTCCACTGGGTACTCATTAATAGTCACTCTATCCTCAATGTCCATCTCACTCTAGTAGATGACATGCTATGGGCCATGCACGTACAAACTTAGCAACGACATATAGAAGACATTGTTTACCCAATGAAACTGTGGGGGTAGATCTATGTAGTATGCCACCTCACCAACACTATGCAGTATATGAAAACAACTGATGAACCTCATAGATAACTTGTTTCCCCAACCAAATCTATGTAACTCATGTTGAGGTGAGATAGGAAATAACACATGGTCTCCCTCCATTAACTCCAAGGGTCGATATCTTCTATAGGAATATGAATTACGCCATCTCTATGCAGTCTTAATCATCTCTTAGATGACATGAAACTTCTTGGTATTATCTCACCCCATCTCTAGACCCACGAGTAATGAATCTGATGGGTAAATCCAACAAAGATGTAACCAGTAGGGTCACCCATAAATATCCTCGAATAGTTTCAAACCACCGGTGGAGTGGTAGATATTGTTATACGTAAATTCCACTAATGGGAGGTGATCCTACCAACTACGAACATTGTCCAAGATAAAGGCCCACAACATGTACTCCAGAACCTAAATGGTCCACTCTGTCTAGCCATCCGTCTTGGGATGAAATTATATACTCAAGCGTAACTAAGTCCCATATTCCTACATCAATCACATCCACAATCCGAATGTGAAACAAGCATCACAATCTAAAATGATCATCGAAGTCACATTGTGAAACCTATTTATTTCCTCCACATATAGGCACCCCACGATCTCCACTGAACATTTCTCATGGATTGGTAGGAAGTGTTCTAACTTGTTGATTTGGTAAATGATCACAAAGATTGTATTATGTCCTCTAGACATGCATGGTAAACCCATCCAAAGTCCAATCTATATCCCATCCCAGTTCCACTCTCGCACCTCAAGGGGTTGATCCAAACCCACTAGAACTGGGTTCCCAGCCTTCACTTGTTGAAAAATGAGGCACTAGGAAATGAATCTGACAACTCCCTTATTCATTCCTGGCCACAAAAACTGATGCCAGTGTACCTAGAATGTCATTTTCACATTCGGATGCACCACTAATGGGGATGTGTGGAACTCCCTAAAAACCTCTTCACACAATTCCACTGGTACAACTGTGCATCCTCTGAAGATAATAAAATTCTCCCCACCTATTGAATATCCATTAAGAGCATGTCCTTTGGATAACTGAGTATGTTAAGTCTCGCAGTTAGAATCCAATAGATGTGCCTCCTTTACTCGTTCTAAGATTGTAGGCGTAATGAACAATGAATAGTGGTAAGATCCTACATCTCTATCCAAAAAGGATAAATACAATGAGGCTAACTGCTCTGATGACTCATCCAAAACTACAAACTCATTACCCTTCTGAGAGAACCATGAACCACATTCCCCTTCTAGGAGAGTAGATGATCTCAAAGTTATACTCCAAGAGGAACTCTATCCACCACCTCTGTCTCAAGTACAGATCCTTTTGAGAGAAGACATACTTGATACTCTTGTTATAAGAGGAGATGTTAAACTGCTCACCAATTAGGTATTGTCGCCACATCTTCAATGTGAAGACCACTGATACAAGATCAAGATCGTGTGTCATGTAGTTCTTCTAATGTGGTCTCAACGGGCACAAAAAATTATCAATCACTACATGACTCTACATCATGAAATAACCAACCATGTTTCCAGATGCATCACATAATACTACATACTCAACACCCTCCTTCATAAATATCATGATTATAGTTCTTGTAAAACTCTCTCTGAACTACTAGAAAGCCTCATAACACTTCTTTTTCAACATGAAATTATTCCCCTTTCAGGTCAATGTTTTCATAGGTGTTGATATCCTATATAAATCAGGTATGAATCTCTATTAATATCCTTCCAACCCATGTAATCATCAATCCTCCATCACGCTCCTAGTTGGATACCATGGTAACACTGCCTCCGCAATTGCTGGGTCTTGTGCCAGTCCATCTACCGAGACAAACTGTCCCATAAAGTGGACTACCTAAATCCTTAACTGGAAATTCAATAGTTTCCCATAAATCTAGTTCTCATGGTGTACATCTAGATCCATCCATATGTGTCTCACGTGATCCTCCATGGACACCCAGTACACAAGGATATTGTCGATGAACACTATACTGATCTTGTCTATGTTGGGCTGGAATATCATCGTCATGAGTCCCATGAACCCCAAAGAAGAATTCTTCATTCCAAATGGAATAACCAAGTACTCATAATGAACATAGTAGAATCAAAAATTAATGTTTGATATATCCTAATCATGTACTCACAGTTGGGGATAGACTGATCGAAGTTCATCCTCTAAGAACCATTGTGCCTCTCTCAAATGGTCAAAGAGGTCATCAATCCTTGGTATTAGATACTTTTTCTTCATTGTCACTTGGTTTAGGTACTAGTAATCCACACACAACATCAATCTCTAATATTTATTTATGGAAAACAACATAGGAGCCACCCAGGGTGAAACATTGGGTCTCGGGAATCATGTCCTCTATAAATACTCTAATTTCATCCTCAACATGCGAAGCTCTGTAGGAGCCATATGATGTGATGGTGAGGATATCAGTGCTCTCTTGGGGTAAAATTCAATGCAGAAGTCAATCACCCAATGGGGAGGTAATCCAAGAATATCTTCTCGGAAGACGTCCTCATACTCCACCATTATTGCTGGGAACCGAAAACTCCTAACATTTTTGGCACCATGGGTCAGGCTTTTCAAGTGATGTGTGATCAAATTCACCCTTTTATGCATGATTTTACATTAAGATTCTAAGTTTTATATTCTACTGACAAATGAAAACATTGTTCCATCACTGCAAACACACCACACCCTTAACCTAAAATAGTTAATCTGGGCAAGGACCGAAGATAACCATTCCATACCATGTATGAAATTATAAGGCCTTGATGCTACCAAAGAGTTGTTCCAACCAAAAATATTGCATCCAAGAGTAATGTCACACTTTTAACATAGATGCGTGATCATCAATTCTTATCATGTAGTTGTCTACAAGCATAAGGGTCAAGTAAAATGTCCTAATATAATCTCAAGATCTTGAACAAGATATGAGGTGATAAAGGAATGAATACTACCTATTTTTATCTGTACTACAGCTAAAGTAGAAAAAGAAATAGATCATTCCTTGAATCATCCCAAGATCCCCTAGGTTATAAGCCTCGACCATATGAAAATTTCTCTTCCACTGTCTTCTATCTCCCTAATCCTACTGTGGAAAACCTAGGGGTGGTGGGGGTAGCATGTCAAAATGTATAATACCTCCCACCCATCTCCCAACTCCTCTACCATGTCTTCCACCATATGGATCTTCCTTCTTCGACCTCTGCCTCTTCCTTTATGGTCCATCCAATATCTCCCTATCAGCAACATGATAGGTTGGGTAATATCATGCGTTATATCCCCTACTATCACATGAGTAGCACTGCCTCTATCTAGTATGACTGGATCCACCTTGTGAACCCTAAACTAGAGATCCTCTATCCTGGGACCTCATTTTAAATCGTCTCTCATGTTCGGATCCCTATGGATGACGTAGACTCCCTTCTTCCAAGGAATTTTCACTTGCATGTCCTCTGATGAATGTCACTGGCTATCTTTGTTTAGCCTATAAGCTCTTTACTACCAAGGCATTCTCAAGCACCTCAGCATAGGTAAGAATGATCATTGTGATAATACTGGCTCAAATGCATCTATAGAGATATCACTCAAAGGTCTAATCCTAGAAGTACATATACTTGACTATATCAATCGAGTACCTGGAAAGGTTGTAGAACCTCAATAAATAATCAGATACAATCATACTACACCGGTGGATCTGATGAATCTCTTGTATATACATGGATCTCAGTGTAACTATTCAAAACTCCTCTACAAAGATGCATTAAATCTCTACTAAAGAGAGGGACTCCACATCGTGAGTCTGGATAGTCAAAATCCACCATATATTTGTTAATCTCTTTTGATGTATCCCTTCCAGGATCACCATTTGACCTAGTTGTGTCTGGATTAGATAGAAAACTCATGTCCTTGGCTCAATCCATTCCTCAACCGCCTGAGGATCGTGTTCACCTTGGAGCATGAGGGATCTTTTTCTCTGAAAAACATGATGCATGCTTAGAATATGCACCTCATCTGCTGGTACTATGGGTACCATGGATTAATCTAAATGTGGTGGTACATATGATGCCCCACATTGAGGTAAAATCTAGAAAACTAGTCCCTGTACCAATGAATCATCACGGAGGGGGTCATCCTTGTGATCAAGCTATTGATTCATAGCTGGTATGCATCACTATGGAATCCTGTAAGGAAAGAATATGTATCACAGTCAATGAGTTTATCTGGATAGCTAACTTAAGAAGGACATGGAAATCAAACACCATTCCTATGTAATTCATGTACCATTATTTTCCATTCAACATGTGTTCTCATGTAACGAGTCAAAAAGTAGGTTATCATAGTCCTAGTGTATGGATATGTTGGTCCCCACACCAATATAGGAGTCCCTATCTTGGAATCCAAACTCAAAACACTTAAAACTGTATACCCAAACCAATATTACATACTCTCAGTCATAAGGTAGAACTGAGGAGCTCTGATACCACATTGTGATTACCCATATTAGTGGGGGTCGTACCACGACTCCCCAAGACTTCCTCCAATAGGCCAGGGGCTAGTGACTAGCACTGAGTAGGCATGCCACTAAAATGGAAGGAATTGTCTATGTATCTTTACACATACACACATATCCAGTCCCAAAAAAATGCTGATATGAAAAAACACACACTAAGAAACAAATTCATTCATAACACTATATCCTAACTAACAGAGTACGATAGGAAGTAATGTGTCATCAAGTAAACTGGACTAGAATAAAATCACACCATATGAAAAAGTATGTAAACTAGAAATTTCAACCTACTTACAAAATTGATACTGGTACTAATACTCAATGTTTTATGAACTCATTGGATTTATTGGGCTCAAAAAGCTCTATCTGGTCCTATTCCATCAAAAGGTCAGTCATCTATACAAGACATGACACGTGTAGGAAAATATTTTGTAGGGGTGTGTATAATAATAATTTGCAGGACACCAAGAAACCATAAATAAATACACAAAGAAAATATGTTTTCAAATCTACACAGTATATGTCTACAACACATATAACAAGAATAACTAGATATACTCATTCCATACCACACAGTCTAGGGTAATTCATAACTGCTCTATAATAAAACAAGGTATTCAGTCCGAAAATTATACAAAACACACATATGGGAAAACACACTCTTGAGTCTAATAGCACTGATGGTATCCATGTGGTAAGTACCATTCAATAAATACCATCATGAGAGAGACACTCTACCTGGCCTAGCCCGTTAGGTTTCTTGGTGTGGCCCGGTTCCCCTAGTCCGACACAAACACATGCATCCCACCTCGAACATGAGCCATCCTCGTCCCATGATGTTGCACCGCATCCAACACATTTTCCCTCCACATACACACTCTCCACCTTCTCACGGCCTCACAAACATAATGATCTCCCACATGGACTCCCATCGTGATGTATTCCACCTATGACAGCCACCCCACTGGAAGCTCATCGTCTGCCTCTCCATTGGGTTGGACCATCCCAATGGACCCACACCACCACTAATTTGTACTGACCTGAGCCACTACCCCAACCACCACCATTTTCCACCATCCTAGAAAAATTGTGTCACGTCTTCACCATCACACCTATGTTACATCTCCATGAGGTTGGATCTTCGATTCTAGATTGACGGACCTTGAATCGAAGGTACAAACACTATTCATTCATATCCCACAATAAACAAAGAACATATGGTAAAAATGGGGAAGAAATCACCTTGAACAAACTTGAGGAATTAACCTCAACCATTGTTTTTTCTTCTCTCAATTAATAGCCATAAAAATGATTAATCAAAACTAAATAGTATAATAATCATCCACAAATAATTCCTGCAATCAAACCGATCATGAAATAACTATAAAATCTTGGGTAAACCTACTCAGGGTACTTCCACATTTTCCCTTCATTTTACAAATGGGGAATGAAAAATTGAAATCACAACCCCCTATATCTCGAGTTGGAATGATTGTTGATAAGTAGAGAAGATCTTTTATCATTGTTTATTGATCCTTGATCTGGTGTATCTGAGGTTTTTGATCAATCATTGTTCATTAAAATTTTCTCCAAAGTCAATTCTCTTCACCTTAGATTAATTATGAGCTTATGGTGATAACCTTGAATTCTTAACAAGGAATTAATTAAAAAGAAATTTGGTTGCATGGACATAACATTGAAGATAAAAAAAATTAGAATTTTATTTTATTCATTAAATATCGAAAAAAACATTCATAGTCGGTCTTTGACAACTAATGTTAGGCCACTCCTAGGCTAAATCTACTACTATGAACACATTGGTTCCCCCAGATTTATAATCCAAGAATCCATTTGGATTTTATTCTACTTTTTTAGGAAAATTTCACGTGCATGCTATTAAAATTTGAATATTTTTCAAACACTTATTCCAAGAATATAGGGTCTCATAGTCGCATGTACTCTCAGTGCATAGTCTCAAAATAATTACATAAAAAATTTAAAATAATATACGGAAAAATCGAGTATATTACAAGGAATCCATCTACAGAATCTTTTTGGTACAAGCAAAAACAAGTTACCTGATTAAGAGGTAGCATCTCTTCTCAAGCTCTCTAGTTTCATTTACATTCACCACTCCCTCATATATATTTATTAAAATATTATATAAAAAACAATTATCTGAAATATTTTTGGATTTTTTTTGTAAATGGTTCAACCTACACTCGAACACACCTCCATCTTATGGTTAATATATATATTGTTTCTGTGTAAGACGAACTGCTGCTACATGAAATGATGCTTGTTCATTTTTACTTTTCCACTTATCATAGTAGCCATTATAAAGGAAAATATGTTTTCATATGATATATATGTTATATATAATTCCCTTATTATTCTATAATTTTTATTTATAAGATATCTTTATGGTTTCAATCTTATGTAAATACAACAATTTTGTATGATGAAGTGTGGACTACCCCCTAAAAGAGATAGGACTCGTTCTACCAAACATGGAATGTAGAAAATGATATATTTAATAAACCTATGTAACAAATATAACATATATATGATACTAGAATTATAATATACATATGTATCGTTTATTAATTTTATTATAATAAAGAAATGATAATAGCGTTCATGCGTACGTACTATAAGGACCCAACCTTATTAGATACATAATCATGAGTTTAGTTAAGAAAAAACAACCTTTTACATTGAGGATATTTTTAGTTTTAGAGCTTTAAAGAACTAGGAAAAATCATTCATAACATTTCACATTGTTACATAGTGGATACCATAAAAACAGTTTCTTTTTTTCTCAAAATATAAAACATTAAAACATAAAACAAGACTCCTTGAAAATTCTTCAACATTTAACATGTCTTCCGTCCATGTATTACACATACATTAAGCTGTGAAAAATCATTTAGAAACATGGTATGAGAACAAAATCTCATTAAGGGATGGAAAATAAGGAAAAATCACATTAGTCCAGGAATACTCATAACGTATAAAAACATTTTCAAAAGACATGCTTTAAATCTATATATACTTACTTCGTGTAGCATGATATTTACACAAGTTACACACAAACATGATAACATAAATATAATCATAAAGGTATCTTGGGTAAATACTTACATAATATTCTAACCATCTTGGCTACCTTAAAATTTGTAACCCTCATGGAAACCTTACTTCGTGTAACCATTGCAGTTACACTTGGAGTAACTATACATTCGACCTCCAACTTACTCATGCCCAATGAATTATAGGGAAATATAGGTCCCACCCTTCTTCATAAATAATTCCCAAGAACCAAAACATAATCATACAACATGAATAATTCCATAAAAACATTTCTTTGGAATTTCATTAAACCGAATTTAGAAAGATGATTTTTAAAGAAAATCCCCATATAAATATCATAAAATTGATGAGAGACTTAATAGGGTGGATAGAGAATGTATATATACTGTAAATACACATAATAAAAAATAATATAAACATAACCCATCACACAAACAATTTAAATAGAACATAAATGAAGCACGCCTATCCTGGGGAGTGGCAAAACAATATTTTATTTACCTAAGTATAGTATAGCAGTTGATCCTAGGTAGTCTCCCAAAGAGGAGTGCACATAAAACAAGGTTGTCACTTTTTGTTGGTTTTCGTAAAAAGATAGGTTTTAATTAATTTGATTGACTATGAGAGAAACAAACAACATAAATTGATTGATTTACCAAGTGATAAAGATGGTGATTGGATTGGGTTCGGCTATACTTAGTGTTGTGCCATCATGGTTTCCAAATTTTATCTCTTCTTCTTCCTTAAACTGGTAAGAGAGATGTGATGAGAAGTTTCCTTTCTAAAACCTTAGATTTGTCTATCCTCCTTCCAATGTGTCTAGGGTTGTAGAAGGTGTCTTGATTAATTAGATAAATCCCAGACCTGGAATTGTTGTTCCCTAATAAACCAAGATTTCGATATACAATTCTACACACGTGCTTGACAACCGTCGATCAATCACCATCCAACCCTAATCATGTTCCACCGTATACATATTAGAATTGGGTGGAGGGAGATGTGATCATCGACCATAGAAATTTATAATTTCAGAATCAAAAACATAAGACAACTAAATTTAGAATTTAATAATGAATTAATAATTGGAACTAGAAGAAGAAATAAGAACAAATTTTATTCATTTCACGCACAAAAACTCAAACACAACACATAGGTCCAGCCTCCCCTCTTTCCGATAACTCAAATTAAAGTACCCCTCCATGGATGGGGTAAGCGATATAATGAGGGAGAGGAAAGACATTTTAAAGTAAAGAAAAAAATAAAAAAAAGGGAAAGATAAGAAGTTCTTCTCCTTGGTGTCATAGGAGGAATGGAATGGAGAATGAGATAGTTTGGGAGGGTGGAGCTCTCCTCCTTTTATAGCCATAATTTGTCTCTAGGATGTTGACGTGTTTTATCAGCTTTAAATGACCTCCTCACGCATTGAGCCCTTATTAAATGTTGTTAATAATTCCTTTGGTCGTGTCCCCTCAAACTCTCAGCGGATTTGGACATGTATTCCGAGAGTTATGATCGTTTTACACTGAGCATTTATTCTGTTCAGTCAGACTCTCCAAAACGAAATTCTTTGGATTATGGTGATTTAATGACCCCATAAACGGTCAATTCACTCAGTGCTCCCTTCAAAAAAGGATATCCAAAACTCCTTCAGCGTCCACCCACTGAATGTCACAACATTGGGCCCCACCATGGATTAGTTATGGATCCCACACCAAAACTAGGCATAAGTAAAAAATCTCCCACTTGTATGATTCTTTTGAGCTTCCATATGGTCGATTCAGCTTTTAGTCAAAAACATGTAAATGAATTCATAGATGTGTAGAATATGTAAAAGAAAGAATTTTTCAATTTGGATCAGTTTAGATAATGTTATGTCCAAACTACCGAAATAATTTAAAACGGTTAAAAATCCAAAATGGCCAATTTTTACAATTCAGCTCAAAATAACACCAATATCATAAAATTGGAAAAATTAATCTTAGAGGGTCACTTTTCGGTTTTAAAAAATGATATTCAATATAAATTAATTGAAAATATTTTCTCTATCAATTCCCCCACACTTAGCACTTGGACTCTTGGACAAGTAAAAATCAAATCAAATCATATCCAAAACACATATCAATGAGATCTACCAAATCAATTCCAAGAAACAAAAAGATATCATGACTCATCAAAAAAAATTATTTCAAGTTCTCCATTTAAGATTTTAATATATTTTTACTTAATTTCTTATCCCATGCACACACAACACTTACCTCAAATGAATTTTCTCTCATATCACAAATGTAAATGCTGAACAAGGATTTTCTCATCCAAACTCACACAAGAGTCACCATAGGCTTGATAAATTCCTACTTCTCTACCCGATGTGAGTCAAGGACATGTGTTTCTCATGAGGACTTTTCACGGTTTTTCTGTGGCTTCGGGTTGGTAGGATTTAGATGTTAAACATTCTGAGGCCGAAAAAGGAGGGCCTGGCTCTTTTTGAAGCAAAACTGCATGATTCTAATTTTTATTCAAGTATGGTCTCCTTCACATCCCCTTTATAGAAAATAGGCTCCATCAACATTCAATCAGCTCAGCAGCAAAAATTTCAATCCTTTCAAACATGATTTTGCTTGAAAGTTCTAGATAGGCACAACTTTCTTTCTTTTTTTACATTGGATGCTCCAGAAAGGCACAACTTCTCTTGTCATAAAAGATCCAGAAAAGGCACAAATTCTAACAGAATAATTTTTCAGCACCACACACATCACATACAAAATTTATTTTCCACCAAAAGTATAACAAAATGAGGTAGTACACCACAAGACATCATCTCCCACACTTAAGTTAAACTAGATCATGCAATTTCACTTCAAGAGCAGGTAGGATAGGGAAAATTAGCTTCTAATGTGGCTAACCTAACAAGAAATTCACGACTACTAGGGGCTACAATGAAAGATAAATGTAAAGGTGGGCCAAAATTAAAAGGATTATTTTTAAAAGGGGGATTCAAACCAAATAAATGCCTCAATCATTTAAAGCACACGTACCCCAAACCCTCAAGTTTTGAGTTTAATAAATCAAATTTTGGTTAAAACAAGCATGGTATGGTTCTCTCAAGAAATGAGGTGAATGAAAATAATATGACAAAAATGGTTCAGAAGCCTCACAAGAATGTGATTTCAACGATACAGATAGTGAAATATGGCATGGGTTTCAAAATCTGTGTAATTTTCATGAAATTCTAAAAGATTTGAACTTGAAAAGTAGTCATTTGAGCATTCATTTAAGCTCGTTTTCATGAAATAGATTGGTTCACTCATTGAAATGGGTTTTAAAAATGGTAATGATAATCATTTCAGTACAAAAGTTTCAGAGAAGCACCAAAAATTGAAAAATAAACACACAAAAATTTGAAAACACACAATTTTTTATTTTTTTATTTTTTTGAAAACAAACATCAAATGAAAATCCTATACTACAAAGGTTACCTCCCCCACACTTAAATTATGTAGTGTCCTCAATTCATTAAAGTGTATTTAACATTTAAGACAACTTTAAAATGAATCACAACATCAAGCAAGTATGAAGGATAGGTACGACCTGATTTATTTGTAGTTCAACATTGAGTTAGGCTCCTATGTGTTGCACTCTGAAAACCTAAAAATAAAATGAAACATAAGATATTTATTGATATAATTGAAAATAGAAATAGGATGAGAATAGAAGGATAAAACTTGGTTTAATCCCCCAAGTGGGCCCTGGGGTTTGACTACCTCCAGAGGGGCAGTTCTAATCGATTATCCCCAATCTGATGGTGGGTGTGGTTTATTTGAGATGAACCACCACATGTGAATTTTCCCGATTTTCATGAGTAAACACTTAAAGTAGAGAACCCCAAAGTATATACTAATCTTTTTGACCCCCAAGAAAGATGAAAGATAAAATTTGAGTTCAATAGTTAGAGGGAATAGAATATAGGGGTGCTCCTTATTGACTTTTGTGGTGTCCTCCTATATATGGTATGTAAATTTTTTTTAAGGAGGTAGTCGCACCACCATATACTCCAGCTCTTATTCTTCAATCGCCACCACTTGAGTGGCCTCTTCTTTAACATCAATTGTATCTTCCATTTGTGTTGTACCGTAAATTTCTGAGAATGAGAAATCAGAAAACAATTTAGCTTGAATAAGATTAAATCATGAAGAATTAATAAAGAAATATTCCTTTTTAGACAATTCATCTTGGTAATTGATATCTTCATGAAATCAACATTGATCTTCTCTTGATCTCTCTCTAAAAAATTATCTACATGTTTGGGGAGATCCGGTTGTTCCTCTTTAGGTTCATCTTCTTTTTCATCGTCTTTCTCCAAGGAAACACATGTATTGGATAAATATGTAAAATTAAAACAAGGGAGATAATAATCAATTCAGTTTCAAAAAAATTAATAAGATAATGAGTTCGTGAAAAGATTATCTCCCTGAGTTTGTTCCTCTTCAATCTCTTCTTCGCTGGACAACGCCTATTGGAGTTGAGTAGTAGCAGGTAGAGGTAGGTAGTCAGTCTCCACTATACATTAGATGTCCATAGAAAAATCAGGGATTTCTATGGGGGGATCTTCTTCGACCTTGGATACATCATAAAATTCGGGAATGTAATGGGAGAACTCATCTAGCTTTCGTGCCATCACTTCAAAAACATCTTCATTCATTTCCTCCCTTAGCCCATCTATGAATTCTTTGAATGTTTTCTCATCATTATTTGTTTTCCAAAATAACCTCACCTGTCTAAAAATAGATGAATCACCATCCTCTACGGAAAAGTTCGATTCAATATTTGGTTCATTTATTGGTGGGTAATTGTTCCATGAATTAAAGAAATAGTCATTTGAAAACAACATGGAAAGTGTTTTTTTAATTTGAAAAAAAGTCAAATATTTACAATTTGATTGTGATACTGCCTCCCCGGCAACGGCGCCAAGTTTGACGCACGCCTGTCATGGGGTATGGCAAAAAAAAATTTATTTACCTAAGTATAGTATAGTAGTTGATCCTAGGTAGTCTCGCGAAGAGGAGTGCACACAAAACAAGGTTGTCACTTTTTGTTGGTTTTCGTAAAAAGATTGGTTTTAATTAATTTGAATGACTATGAGAGAAACAAACAACAGAAATTGATTGATTTTAAAATATGATAAAGATGGTGATCTTATTGGGTTCGTCTAGACTTAGGGTTGGGCCATCATGGTTTCCAAATTTTATCTCTTCTTCTTCCTTAAACTAGTAAGAGGGATGTGATGAGAATTTTCCTTTCTAAAAGATTAGATTGGTCTATCCTCAATCCAATGTGTTTAGGGTTGTAGAAGGTCTCTTGATTAATTAGAGCAATCCCAGACCTGGAATTTTTGTTCCCTAATAAACCAAGATTTCGACATACAATCCTACACACGTTCTTGTCAACCGTCGAGCAATCACCACCCAACCCTAATCATGTTCCACCATATACAGATTAGAATTGGGTGGAGGGAGATGTGATCATCGAACAAAGAAATTTGTAATTTTAGAATCAAAACCTTAACACAACCACATTCAAAATTTAATACTGAATTAAGAATTGGAACCAAAATAAGAAAGAAGAACAAATTTTATTCATTTCAAGCACAAAAACTCAAACACAACACATAGGTCCAGCCTCCCCTCTTTCCGATCACTCAAATGAAACTACCCCTCCATGGATGGGGTAAGAGAGATAATGAGAGAGAGGAGAGACATTTTAATTTAAATAAAATAAAAAGAAATAAAAGGGAAAGCTGAGAAGTTCTTCTCCTTGGTGTCCCTGAAGTAATGGGATGGAGAATGAGATGGTTTGTGAGGGTGGATCACTCCTCCTTTTATATCCAGAATTTGTCCCCCCAGATGTTGACGCGTTGTAACCCCATTAAATGACCTCTTCACACGTTGATCCCTTCTTGAATGTTTTGTAATAATTCCCTTGGATGTGTCCCCTCAAAATCTAAGCAGATTTGGAAATGTATTTCAAGAGTTATGACCGTTTTTCACTGAGCATTTATTATGTTCAGTCAGACTCTCCAAAACGAAATCTTTCAGATTAGGGTGATTTAATGACCCCATAAACGTCCAATTCACTCAGTGCTTCATTCATAAAAGGTGCTCAAAAACTCCTTGCTCATCCACCCACCGAATGTCAGAACATTGGGGCCCACCATGGATGAGTTATGGATCCCACACCAAAACTAGGCAGAACTGAAAACAGTTTCCTTTCTCCCACCTGTGAGCTTTTTTTGAGCATCCATATGGCCGATTCAGCATTTAGTCAAAAAATAGTAAATGAATCCCTGGATTTTTAGAATATGTAAAAGAAATAATTTTGCAATTTGGATCAGTTTAGATAATGTTATGGCCAATCTACCGAAATAATTTAAAACTGTTTAAAATCCAAAATGGCCAATTTTTACTATTCAGCTCAAAATAACACCAATATCATAAAAATTAAACAATTAATCTTAGAGGGGAAATTTTGTGGTTTTAAAACAATGATATTCAATATAAATTAATTGAAAATATTTTTTCTATCAATTCCTCCACACTTAGAACTTGGACTCCTGGACAAGTAAAAATCAAATCAAATCAAATCCAAAACACATATAAATGAGATCTACCAAATCAATTCCAAGAAACAAAAAGATATCATGACCCATAAAAAACAATTATTTCAAGTTCACCATTTTAGATTTTAATATATTTCCACTTCATTTCTTATCCCATGCACAGAAAACACTTACCTTAAAGGAATTTTCTCTAATATCACAAATGTAAATGCTGAACAAGGTTTTTCTCATCCAAACTCACACAAGAGTCACCATTGGCTTGATAAATTTCTACATCTCCACCCAATGTGAGTAAAGGAAATGTGTTTATCAAGATGGATTTTCAGGTTTGTTCTATGGATTTGGGTTGGTAGGATTTAGATGTTAAACAATCTGAGGCCGAAAAAGGAGGGCTTGGCTCTTTTTGAAGAAAAATGGAAAGATTCTAATTTTTACTCAATTATGGTCTCCTTCACTTCCCCGTTGTAGAAAATAGGCTCCATCAACATTCAATCAGCTCAGCATAAAAAATTTCAATCCTTTAAAACATGATTTTTCTTGAAAGCTCCAGATAGGCACAACTTTCTTTCTTTTTTACATTGGAAGATTCAGAAAGGCACAACTTCTCTTATCATAAAAGCTCTAGAAAAGGAACAGCTTCTAATAGAATAATTTTTCAGAACCACACACATCACATCCAAAATTTATTTTCCACCCAAAGTATAACCAAATGATGTAGTACACCACAAGACATCACCCCCCACACTTAAGATCAACTAGATCATGAAATTTCTCTTTAAGAGAAGGTAGGATAAGGAAAATTGGCTTATAATGTGGCTAACATAACATGCAATTCATGGCTACTAGGGGATAAAATGAATGATAACTGTAAAGGTGGGCCAAAATGTTAAGGATTATTTTGAAAAGGGGGCTTCAAACCAAATAAATGCCACAATCATTTAAAACACACGTACCCCAAACCCTCATGTTTTTAAAGGAATAAATCAAATTCTGGTTAAAGCAAGAATGGTATGGTTATCTAAAGAATTGAGGTGAATGAAAAGAATATGACAAAAATGGTTCAGAAGCCTCACAGGAAAGTGACTTCAACGATACAAATAGTGAAATATGGCATGGGTTTCAAAAATCATTGTAATTTTCCTGAAATTCTAACAGTTTTGAACATGAAATGAAGTCATTTCAACATTAATTTAATCTCGTTTTCATTAAATAGATTGGTTCACTCATTGAAAGGGGTTTCAAAATTGGTATTGATAATCATTTCTGTACAAAAGTTTCAGAAACGCACCAAAAATTGAAAAATAAACACACAAAAATTTGAAAACACACAATTTTTTATTTTTTTATTTTTTTTAAAACAAACATCAAATTAAAATCCTATACTTAAAAGGTTCCCTCCCCCAAACTTAAATTATATAGTGTCCTCAATTCATTAAAGTGGATTTAACATGTAAGCCAATTTTAAAATGAATCCCAACATCAAGCAAGTATGAAGGAGAGGTACGACCTGATTTATTTATAGTGCAACATTGAGTTAAGCTCCTATGTGTTGCACTCTAAAAACCTAAAAATAAAAGGAAACATAAGATATTTATTGAAAGAAATGAAACTATAAATATGATGAGAATAGAAGGATAAAACTTGGTTTAACCCCCCATGTGGGCCCAGGGTTTTGACTTCCACTAGAGGGGTAGTTCTAATCGATTATACCCAATATTATGGTGGGTGTGATTTATTTGAGATGAACCACCACATGTGAATTTTCCCTATTTTCATGGGTAAACACTTAAAGTAGAGAATCCCAAAGTAGATAATAAACTTTTTGACCCCCACGAATGAAGAAAGATAAAATTACAGTTCAATACTGAGAGGGAATAGAATATAGTGGTGGTCCTTGTTGACTTTTGTGGTGTCCTCCCCTATATGGTATGTAAATTGTTTTTGAGGAGGTAGTCACACCACCGTATACTCCAACTCTTCTTCTTCTTCAATCACCACGACTTGAGTGGCCTCTACTTTAACATCCATTGTCTCTTCCATTTCTGTTGTATCATAAATTTCTGAGAAAGAGAAATCAGAAAACCATTCAGCTTGAATAAGATTAAAACATGAAGAATTAATAAAGAAATCTTCCCTTTTAGATAATTCATCTTGGTAATTGATCACTTCATGAAAATCAACCTCGATCTTCTCTTGATCTCCCTCTAATAAATGAACTACATGTTTGGGGAGATCCAGTTGTTCCTCTTTAGGTTCATCTTATTTTTCATCGTCTTTCTCCAAGAAAACACATGTATTGGATGAAACTGTAAAATTAAAACAAGGGGAGGTAATAATCAATTTAGTTTCAAAAAAATCCAAAGATAATGAGTTCATGAAAAGATTATCTCCCTGATTTTGTTCATCTTCAATCTCTTCTTCGCTGGACAACGCCTCTTGGAGTTGAGTAGTAGCAGGTAGAGGTAGGTAGTCAGTCTCCACTATACCTTGGATCTCCATAGAAAAATCCAGGATGTCTAAGTGGGGATCTTCTTGGACCTTGGATACTTCATAAAATTCTGGAATGTAATGGGATAACACATCTAGCTTTCGTGCCATCGCTTCAAAAACATCTTCGTTCAAGTCCTCCCTTAGCCCATATATGAATTCTTTGAATGTTTTCTCATCATTATTTGTTTTACAAAATAACCTCACATGTCTAACAATAGAAGAAATACCATCCTCTATGGAAAAGGCCAATTCAATAATTGGTTCATTTATTGGTGGGTAATTGTTCCATGAATTAAAGAAATAGTCATTTGAAAACAACATGGAAAATGTTTTTTTTATTTGAAAAAAATTCAAATATTTACAATTTGATTGTGGAACTAGCTCCCCGGCAACGGCACCAAGTTTGACGCACGCCTATCATGGTGCATGGAAAAATAATATTTTATTTACCTAAGTATAGTATAGTAGTTGATCCAAGGTAGTCTCCTGAAGAGGAGTGCACACAAAACAAGTTGGTCACTTTTTGTTGGTTTTTGTAAAAAGATTGGTTTTAATTAATTTGAATGACTATGAGAGAAAAAAACAACAGATATTGATTGATTTTAACAAATGATAAAGATGGTGATTAGATTGGGTTCGGCTAGACTTAGTGTTTTGCCATCATGGTTTCCAAATTTTATTTCTTCATCTTCCTTAAACTGGTAAGAGAGATGTGATAAGAATTTTCCTTTCTAAAACATTAGATTGTTCTATCCTCCTTCCAATGTGTTTAGGGTTGTAGAAGGTATCTTGATTAATTAGAAAAATCCCAGACCTGAAATTGTTATTCCCTAATAAACCAAGATTTCGACATACAATCCTATACTCGTGCTTGACAACCATCGAGCAATCACCACCCAACCCTAATCATGTTCAACCGTATACTGATTAGAATTGGGTGGAGGTAGATGTGATCATCGACCAAAGAAATTTATAATTCAGAATCAAAACCTTAACAGAACTGCATTTGGAATTTAATACTAAATTACGAATTGGAACCATAAGAATAAATAAGAACAAATTTTATTCATTTCAAGCACAAAAACCAAAACACAACACATAGGTCCAACCTCCCCTCCTTCCGACCACTAAAATGAAACTACCCCTCCATGGATGGGGTAAGCGAGATAATGTTGGAGAGGAGAGAAATTTTAAAGTAAAGAAAAATAAATGAAATAAAATGGAAAGTTGAGAAGTTCTTCTCCTTGGTGTCCCAAAAGAAATGGGATGGAGAATGAGATGGTTTGAGAGGGTGGAGCTCTCCTCCTTTTATAGCCAGAATTTGTCCCCCGGACATTGACATGTTGTATTCCCATTAAATGACCTATTCACGTGTTGAGACCATCTTAAATGTTGTTAATATTTCCGTTGGCCATGTCCCCTCAAAATCTCAGCGGATTTGGACATGTAATCTAAGTGTTATGACCGTTTTACTCTGAGCATTTATTATGTTCAGTAAGACTCTCCAAAACGAAATCTTCCAGATTAGGGTGATTTAATGACACCATAAACGAACAATAAACCAGGTGCTTCCTTCATAAAAGATGATCCAAAACTCCTTGCACGTCCACCCACCGATTTTCAAAACATTGGGGCCCACCATGGATGTGTTATGGATCCCACACCAAAACTAAGCATAACTGAAAACAATTTTCTTTCTCCCACTTGTGAGCTTCTTTTGGGCTTCCATATGGCCGATTCAGCATTTAGTCAAAAAATAGTAAATAAATATATTCATGTTTAGAATATTTAAAAGAAAGAATTTTGCAATTTGGATTAGTTTAGATAATGTTATGTCCAATCTACTTAAATAATTTAAAACTGTTAAAAATCCAAAATTGCCAATTTTTACTATTCAGCTCAAAATAACACCAATATCATAAAAAAGAACCAATTAATCTTATAGGGTCACTTTTGTGGTTTTAAAACAATGATATTCATTATAAATTAATTGAAAATATTTTCTCTATCAATTCCCCCACACTTAGCACATGGACTCCTGGACAAGTAAAAATCAAATCAAATCAAATCCAAAACACATATCAATGAGATCTACCAAATCATTTCCATGAAACAAAAAGATATCATGGCTCATAAAAAACAATTATTTAAAGTTCTCCATTTTATATTTTAATATATTTCCACTTCATTTCTTATCCCATGCACACAAAACACTTACCTCAAATGAATTTTCTCTCATATCAAAAATGTAAATGCTGAACAAGGCTTTTCTCATCCAAACTCACACAAGAGACACCATAGGCTTGATAAATTCTTACTTCTCCACCCGATGTGATTCAAGTACATGTGTTTCTCATGAGGAATTTTCTGGGTTGTTCTGTGGCTTCAGGTTGGTAGGATTTAGATGTCAAACATTATGAGGCCGAAAAAGGAGGGCTTGGCTCTTTTTGAAGAAAAATTGCAAGATTCTAATTTTTACCCAAGTATAGTCTCCTTCACTTCCCCTTTGTAGAAAATAGGCTCCATCAACATTCAATCATCTCAGCCGCAAAAATTTCAATCCTTTCAAACATGATTTTTCTTGAAAGCACCAGATAGGAACAACTTTCTTTCTTTTTTACAATGGAAGCTGCAGAAAGGCACAACTTCTCTTGTCATAAAATCTCTAGAAAAGGCATAGGTTCTAACAGAATAATTTTTCAGCACCACACACATCACATACAAAATTTATTTCCCACCCAAAATATAACCAAATGAGGAAGTACACCACAATACATCATCCCCCACACTTATGTTCAACTAGATCATGCAATTTCACTTCAAGAGCAGGTAGGATAGGGAAAATTGGATTGTAATGTGGCTAACCTAATAAGAAATTCATGGATACTAGGGGCTACAATGAAGGCTAAATTTAAAGGTGGTCCATAATGAAAAGGATTATTTTGAAAAGGGGGCTTCAAACCAAATAAATGACTCAATCATTTAAAACACACGTACCCCAAACCCTCATGTTTTGAAAGGAATAAATCAAATTCTAGTTAAAGCAATCATGGTATAGTTCTCTCAAGAAATGAGGTGAATGGAACGAATATGACAAAAATGGTTCAGAATCCTCACAGGAAAGTGATTTGAATGATACAGACAGTGAAGGCATGGGTTTCAAAAATCAGTGTAATTTTCATGAAATTCTAAATGATTTGAACTTGAAAAGAAGTCATTTCAGCATTAATTTAAGCCCATTTTCATGAAATATATTGGTTCACTCATTGACATGGGTTTAAAAATGGTATTGATAATAATTTCAGTACAAATGTTTCAGAAACGTACCAAAAATTGAAAAATAAACAAACAAAAATTTGAAAACACGCAATTTTTTATTTTTTTATTTTTTTGAAAACAAACATCAAATGAAAATCCTATACTACAAAGGTTCCAACCCAAACACTTAAATTATGTAGGGTCCTCAATTAATTAAAGTGGATTTAACATGTAAGCCAATTTTAAAATGATCCAGAACATCAAGCAAGTATGAAGGAGAGGTACGACCTGATTTATTTATAGTGCAACATTGAGTTAAGATCCTATGTGTTGCACTCTAAAAACCTAAAAATAAAAGGAAACATAAGATATTTATTGAAATAAATGAAAATAGAAATAGGATGAGAATAGAAGGATAAAACATGGATTAATCCCCCCAAGTGGGCCCAGGGTTTTGACTGCCTCCAGAGGGGCAGTTCCAAACGATTATCCCTAATCTGATGGTGGGTGTGGTTTATTTGAGATGAACCCCCATATGTGAATTTTCCCTATTTTCATGAGTAAACACTTAAAGTAGAGAACCCCAAAGTAGATAATAAACTTTTTGACCTCTAAGAAATAAGAAATATAAAATTTGAGTTCAATAGTGGGATGGAATAGAATATAGGGGTTCTCTTTGTTGACTTTTGTGGTCTCTTCCATTTGTGTTGTATCGTAAATTTCTGAGAAAGAGAAATCAGAAAACAATTCATCTTGAATAAGATTAAAACATGAAGAATTAATAAATAAATCTTCCCTTTTAGATAATTCATCTTGGTAATTTATCTCTTCATGAAAATCAACCTTGATCTTATCTTGATCTCCCTCTAATAAATGATTTACATGTTTGGGGAGATCCAGTTGTTCCTCTTTAGGTTCATTTTTTTTCATCATCTTTCTCCAAGGAAACACATGTATTGTATAAATATATAAAATTAAAACAAGGGGAGGTAATAATCAATTCAATTTAAAAAGATCAAAAGATAATGAGTTCTTGAAAATATTATCTCCCTGAGTTTGTTCATCTTCAATCTCTTCTTCGTTGGGAAACACCTCTTGGAGTTGAGTAGTAGCAGGTAGAGGTAGGTAGTCAGTCTCCACTATACCTTGGATCTCCATAGAAAAATCTGGGATGCCTAAGGGGGGATCTTCTTGGACCTTGTTTACTTCATAAAATTCTGGAAAGTAATGGGAGAACTCATCTAGATTTCGTGCCATCGCTTCAAAAACATATTCATTCATGTCCTCCCTAGCCCATCTATGAATTCTTTGAATTTTTTCTCATCATTATTTGTTTTCCAAAATAAACTCACCTGTCTAACAATAGAAGAAACACCATCCTCTGTGGAAAAGGTCAATTCAATAATTGGTTCATTAATTGGTGGGTAATTATTCCATGAATTAAAGAAATAGTCATTTGAAAACAACATGGAAAGTGTTTTTTTAATTTGAAAAAAAGTCAAATATTTACAATTGGATTGTGGCACTTCCTCCCCAGAAACAGTGCCATGTTTGACACATGCCTGTCGTGGGGCGTGGAAAAACAATATTTTATTTACCTAAGTATAGTATAGTAGTTGATCCTAGGTAGTCTCCCGAAGAAGAGTTCACACAAAACAAGGTTGTCACTTTTTGTTGGTTTTTGTAAAAAGATTGTTTTTAATTAATTTGAATGACTATGAGAGAAACAAACAACAAAAATTGATTGATTCTAAAAAATGATAGAGACGGTCATCAGATTGGGTTCGGCTAGACTTAGTGTTGTGCCATCATGGTTTCCAAATTTTATCCCTTATTCTTCCTTAAACTGGTAAGATATATGTGATGAGAATTTTACTTTCTAAAACCATAGATTGGTCTATCCTCCTTCCAATGTGTTTAGGGTTGTAGAAGGTCTCCTGATTAATTAGAGAAATCCCAGACCTGGAATTTTTGTTCCCTAATAAATCAAGATTTCGACATACAATCCTACACACGTGCTTGACAACCGTCGAGCAATCACCACCCAACCCTAATAATGTTCCACCGTATACAGATTAGAATTGGGTGTAGGGAGATGTGATCATCGACCAAAGAAATTTATAATTTTAGAATCAAACCTTAACACAACCGCATTCAGAATTTAATACTAAATTAAGAATTAGAACCATAAGAAGAAAGAAGAACAAATTTTGTTCATTTCAAGCACAAAAACTCAAACACAACACATAGTTCCAACCTCCCCTCATTCCGATCACTCAAATGAAACTACCCCTCCATGGATGGGGTAAGCGAGATAATTCAGGAAAGGAGAGACATTTTAAAGTAAAGAAAAATAAAATAAATAAAAGGTAAATCTGAAAATCCCTTCTCCTTGGTGTCCTAGAAGAAATAGGATGGAGAATGAGATGGTTTGAGAGGGTGGACCTCTCCTCCTTCTATACCCAGAATTTGTCCCCGAGATGTTGACGCGTTTTAGCTCCATTAAATGACCTCTTCCCACGTTGATCCCTTCTTTATTGTTTTTAATAATTCCCTTGGCCGTCTCCCCTAAAAATATTAGCAGATTTGGATATGTATTCCGAGAGTTATGACTGTTTTACTTTGAGAATTTATTCTGTTCAGCCAGACTCTCCAAAACAAAATTCTCCGGATTAGGGTCATTTAATGACCCTATAAATGGCCAATTCACTCAGTTCTTCCTTCATAAAAGATGTTAAAAAACCCCTTGCACGTCCACCCACCGAATGTCACAACATTGGGGCCCACAATTGATGAGTTATAGATCACACACCAAAACTAGGAAGAACTAAAAACAGCTTTCCTTTTCCCACTTGTGAGCTACTTTTGAGTTTCCATATGGCCGATTCAGCTTTTATTAAAAAATATAGTAAATGAATCCCTAGATGTGTAGAATATGTAAAAGAAATAATTTTTCAATTTGGATCAGTTTAGATAATGTTATGAACAAGCTACCTAAATAATTTAAAACTATTAAAAATCCAAAATAGCCAATTTTTACTATTCATCTCAAAATAACACCAATATCATAAAAATGAATCAATTAAACTTAGAGGGTCACTTTTGTGGTTTTAAAACAATGATATTCAATATAAATTAATTGACAATATTTTCTTTATAAATTCCCCCACAGTTAGCACATGGACTCATGGACAAGTAAAAATCATATCAAATCAAATCCAAAACACATATCAATGAGATCTACCAAATCAATTACAAGAAACGAAAATATATAATGACTCAACAAAAACAATTATTTCAAGTTCTCTATTTTAGATTTTAATATATTTCTACTTCATTTATTATCCCATGCACACAAAACACCTACCTCAAATGAATTTTCTCTCATATCACAAATGTAAATGCTGAACAAGGCTTTTATCATCCAAACTCACAAAAGAGTCACCATAGCCATGATAAATTCCTACTTCTCCACCCGATGAGAGTCAAGGACATGTTTTTCTCATGAGGACTTTTTAGGGTTTTTCTGTGGCTTAGGGTTGGTGGGATTTAGATGTTAAACATTCTAAGGACGAAAAAGGAGGGCTTGGATCTTTTTGAAGAAAAATTGCAAGATTATAATTTTTACTCAAGTATGGTCTCCTTCACTTACCCTTTATAGAAAATAGGCTCCATCAACATTCAATCAGCTCAGAAGAAAAAATTTCAATCCTTTAAAACATTATTTTTCTTGAAAGCTCCAGATATGCACAATATTTTTTCTTTTTTACATTGGATGCTCCAGAAAGGCACAACTTCTCTTGTCATAAAAGCTCCTGAAAAGGAACAGCTTCTAACAGTACAATTTTTCAGCACCACACACATCACATCCAAAATTTATTTTCCACCCAAAGTATAATCAAATGAGGTAGTACACCACAAGACATCATCCCCCACACTTAATTTAAACTAGATCATGAAATTTCACTTCAAGAGAAGATGGGATAAGAAAAATTGGCTTGTAATGTGGCTAACCTAACAGGAAATTCATGGCTACTAGGGGCTACAATGAAAGATAAATGAAAAGGTGGGCCACAATGAGAAGGATTATATTTAAAAGGGGGCTTCAAACCAAATAAATGCCTCAATCAATTAAAACACACGTACCCCAAACCCTCATGTTTTGAAAGAAATAAATCAAATTATGGTTAAAGCTAGCATGGTATGGTTCTCTCAAGAAATGAGGTGAATGAAAAGAATATGACAAAAATGGTTCAGAATCCTCACAGGAATGTGATTTCAAAGATACAGATAGTGAAATACGGCATGGGTTTCAAAAATTAGTGTAATTTTCATGAAATTCTAAAAGTTTTGAACTTGAAAGGAAGTCATTTCAGCATTCATTTAAGCTCGTGTTCATGAAATAGATTGGTTCACTCATTGAAATGGGTTTCAAAATTGGTATTGATAATCATTTCAGTACAAAAGTTTCCGAAACGCACCAAAAATTGAAAAATAAACACACAAAAATTTGAAAACACACAATTTTTTATTTTTTTATTTTTTTGAAAACAAACATCAAATGAAAATCCTATACTACAAAAGTTACCTCACCCACACTTAAATTATGTAGTGTCCTCAATTCATTAAAGTAGATTTAACAGGTAATCCAACATTAAAATGAATCACAACATCAAAAAAGTATGAAGGAGAGGTACGAACTGATTTATTTATAGTGTAACATTGAGTTAAGCTCCTATGTGTTGCACTCTGAAAACCTACAAATACAAGGAAACATAAAATATTTATTGAAATAAATGAAAATATTAATTTGATGAGAATAGAAGGATAAAACTTGGTTTAATCCCCCAAGTGGGCCCTGGGTTTTGACTGCCTCCAGAGGGGCATTTCTAATCGATTATCCCCAATCTGATGGTGGGTGTGGTTTATTTGAGATGAACCACCACATGTGAATTTTCCCTATTTTCATGAGTAAACACTTAAAGTAGAGAACCCCAAAGTAGATAATAAACTTTTTGACCCCCAAGAAAGAAGAAAGATAAAATTTCTGTTCAACAGTGAGGGAATAGAATATAGGGGTGCTCCTTGTTGACTTGTGTGGTGTCCTCCTCATATGGTATGTAAATTGTTTTTCAGGAGGTAGTCGCAGCACAATATACTCCAGCTCTTCTTCTTCAATCACCACCACTTGAGTGGCCTCATCTTTAACATCCATTGCCTCTTCCATTTGTGTTGTATCGTAAATTTCTGAGAAAGAGAAATCAGAAATCAATTCAGCTTGAATAAGATTAAAACATGAAGAATTAATAAAGAAATCCCCCTTTTAGATAATTCATCTTGGTAATTTATCTCTTCATGAAAATCAACCTTGATCTTCTCTTGACCTCCCTCAAATAAATGATCTACATGTTTGGGGAGATCCAGTTGTTCCTCTTTAGGTTCATCTTCTTTTCCATCGCCTTTCTCCAAGGAAACACATGTATAGGATGAATATGTAAAATTAAAACAAGGGGAGGTAATAATAAATTCAGTTTCAAAAAAATCAAAAGATAACGAGTTCTTGAAAAGATTATCTCCCTGAGTTTGTTCATCTTCAATCTCTTCTTCGCTGGACAACGCCTCTTGGAGTTGAGTAGTAGCAGGTAGAGGTAGGTAGTCAGTCTCCACTATACCTTGGATCTCCGTAGAAAAATCAGGGATGTCTATGGGGGTATCTTCTTGGACCTTGGATACTTAATAAAATTCTGGAAAGTAATGGGATAACTCAACTAGCTTTCAGGCCATCGCTTCAAAAACATCTTCGTTCATGTCCCCCTTAGCCCATCTATGAATTATTAGAATGTTTTCTCATCATTATTGTTTTTCCAAAATAACCTCACCTGTATAACAATAGAAGAAACACCATCCTCTGTGGAAAAGGCCGATTCAATAATTTTTTCATTTATTGGTGGGTAATTGTTCCATGAATTAAAGAAATAGTCATTTGAAAACAACATGGAAAGTGTTTTTTTTTAATTTGAAAAAAGGTCAAATATTTAAAATTTGATTGTGGCACTGCCTCCCCGGCAATGGTGCCAAGTTTGATGCACGACTGTCTTGGGGCATGGAAAAACAATATTTTATTTACCTAAGTATAGTATAGTAGTGGATCCTAGGTAGTCTCCCGAAGAGGAGTTCACACAAAACAAGGTTGTCACTTTTTGTTGTTTTTCGTAAAAAGATTGGTTTTAACTAATTTGAATGACTATGAGAGAAAAAAAACAGAAATTGATTGATTTTAACAAATGAAAAAGATGGTGATCGGATTGGGTTTGGCTAGACTTAGTGTTGTGCCATCATGGATTCCAAATTTTATCTCTTCTTCTTCCTTAAACTGGTAAGAGAGATGTGATGAGAATTTTACTTTCTAAAACCTTAGATCAGTCTATCCACCTTCCAATGTGTTTAGGGTTGTATAAGGTCTATTTATTAATTAGATCAATCTCAGACCTTGAATTGTTGTTCCCTAATAAACCATGATTTTGACATACAATCCTACACATGTGCTTGACAACCGTCGAGCAATCACCACCCAACCCTAATCATGTTCCACCATATATAGATTAGAATTGGGTGGAGGGAGATATGATCATCGAACAAAGCAATTTATAATTTCAGAATCAAAACATTAACACAACCGCATTCGGAATTTAATACTGAATTAAGAATGGGAACCAGAAGAAGAAAGTAGAACAAATTTTATTCATTTCAAGCACATAAACTCAAACACAACACATAGGTCCAGCCCCCCCTCGTTCTGATCACTCAAATGAAACTACCCCTCCATGGATGGGGTAAACGAGATAATTCATAAGAGGAGAGACATTTTAAATTAAATAAAAATAAAATAAATAAAAGGTAAATCTAAGAAGCCTTTCTCCTTGGTGTTCCAGAAGGAATGGGATGGAGAATGAGATGGTTTGAGAGGGTGGAGCTCTCCTCCTTTTATAGCCAGAATTTTTCCCCCGGTAGTTGACGCGTTTTTTCCCCATTAAATAACCTCTTCACGCCTTGATCCCTTCTTTAATGTTGTTAATAATTCCATTTTCCATGTCCCCTCCAAATCTCAAAGGATTTGGACAAGTATTATGAGAGTTATGACCGTTTTACTCTGAGCATTTATTCTGTTCAGTCAGACTCTCCAAAACGAAATCCTCTGGATTAGGGTGATTTAATGAACCCGTAAACGGCCAATTCACTCGGTTCATACTTCATAAAAAATGCTCCAAAACTCCTTTTACGTCCACCCACATAATTTCACAACATCGGGGCCCACCATTCATGAGTTATGGATCCCACACATAAACTATGCAGAACTGAAAATAGTTTTCCTTCTCCCACTTGTGAGCTTCTTTTGATCTTCCATATGGCCGTTTCAGCTTTTAGTAAAAAAATAGTAAATGAATCCCTGGATGTGTAGAATATGTAAAAGAATGAATTTTTCAATTTTGATCAGTTTAGATAATGTTATGACCAAACTACCGAAATAATTTAAAACTGTTAAAAATCCAAAATGGCCAATTTTTACTATTCAGCTCAAAATAACACCAATATCATAAAAATGAAACAATTAATCTTAGAGGGTCACTTTTGTAGTTTTAAAACAATGATATTAAATATAAATTAATTGAAAATATTTTTTCTATAAATTCCCCTACACTTATCACTTGGAGGTCTGGACAAGTAAAAATCAAATCAAATCAAATCCAAAACACATATCAATGAGATCTACCAAATCAATTCCATGAAACAAAAATATATCATGAATCATCAAAAAAAATTATTTCAAGTTCTACATTTTAGATTTTAAAATATTTCCACTTCATTTCTTATCCCTTTCACACAAAACACTTACCTCAAATGAATTTTCTCTCATATCACAAATGTAAATGCTGAGCAAGGCTTTTCTCCTCCAAAATCACAAAAGAGTCACCATAGCCTTGATAAATTCCTACTTCTCCACCCGATGTGAGTCAAGGACATGTTTTTATCATGAGTACTTTTCAGGGTTGTTCTGTGGCTTCAGGTTGGTAGGATTTAGAGGTTAAACATTCTGAGGCTGAAAAAGGAGGGGTCGGCTCTTTTTGAAGCAAAATTGCAAGATTCTAATTTTTACTCAAGTATGGTCTCCTTCACTTTCCCTTTGTATAAAATAGGCTCCATCAACATTCAATCATCTCAGAAGAAAAAATTTCAATCCTTTCAAACATGATTTTTCTTGAAAGCTCTAGATATGCACAACATTTTTTCTTTTTTACATTGGAAGCTCAGGAAAGGCACAACTTCTCTTGTCATAAAAGCTCCAGAAAAGGCACAGCTTCTAACAGAATAATTTTTCAGCAACACACATATCACATCCAAAATTTATTTTCCACCCAATGTATAACCAAATGAGGTAGTACACCACAATACATCATCTCCCACACATAATTTCAACTAGATCATGCAATTTCACTTCAAGAGCAGGTAGGATAAGAAAAATTGGCTTGTAATGTGGCTAACCTAATAGGAAATTCATGGCTACTATGGGCTACAATGAAAGATAAATGTAAAGGTGGGCCAAAATTAAAAGGATTATTTTGAAAAGGGGGATTCAAACCAAATAAATGCCTCAATCAATTAAAACACACGTACCCCAAACCCTCATGTTTTGAAAGGAATAAATCAAATTCTGGTTAAAGAAAGCATGGTATCGTTCTCTCAAGAAATGAGGTGAATGAAAGTAATATGACAAAAATGGTTCAGATTCCTCACAGGAAAGTGATTTCAAAGAAACAGATAGTGAAATATGGCATGGGTTTCAATAATCAGTGTATTTTTCATGAAATTCTAAATGATTTGAACTTGAACAGAAGTCTTTTCAGCCTTAATTTAAGCTCATTTTCATGAAATGGATTGTTTCACTCATTGACATGGGTTTAAAAATTGGTATTGATACTCATTTCAGTACAAATGTTTCCAAAACGCACCAAAAATTGAAAAATAAACACACAAAAATTTGAAAACACACAGTTTTTTATATTTTTTATTTTTTTGAAAACAAACATCAAATAAAAATCCTATACTACAAAGGTTCCCTCCCCCACACGTAAATTAGGTAGTGTCCTTAATTCATTAAAGTGGATTTAACATGTAATCCAATTTTAAAATGAATCACAATATCAAGCAAGTATGAAGGAGAGGTACGACCTAATTTATTTATAGTGCAACATTGAGTTAAGATCCTATGTGTTGCACTCGGAAAACCTACAAATAAAAGGAAACATAAGATATTTATTGAAAGAAATGAAAATAGAAATAGGATGAGAATAGAAAGATAAAACATGGTTTAATCCCCCAAGTGGGCCCTGGGTTTTGACTGCCTCCAGAGGGGCAGTTCTAATCGATTATCCCCAATCTGATGGTGGGTATGGTTTATTTGAGATGAACCACCACATGTGAATTTTCCCAATTTTCATGAGTAAACACTTAAAGTAGAGAACCCCAAAGTAGATAACCAACTTTTTGACCCCCAAGAAAGAAGAAAGATAAAATTTGAGTTCAATAGTGAGGGAATAGAATATAGGGGTGCTCCTTGTTGACTTTTGTGGTGTCCTCCTCATATGGTATGTAAATTGTTTTTGAGGAGGTAGTCGCACCACCATATACTCTAGCTCTTCTTCTTCAATCACCACCACTTGAGTGGCCTCTTCTTTAACATCCATTGTCTCTCCCATTTGTGTTGTATCATAAATTTCTGAGAAAGAGAAATCAGAAAAAAAATCATCTAGAATAAGATTAAAACAAGAAGAATTAATAAATAAATCATCCCTTTTAGATAATTCATCATGGTAATTTATCACTTCATGAAAATCAACCTTGATCTTCTCTTTATCTCCCTCAAATAAATGATCTACATGTTTGAGGAGATCCAGTTATTCCTCTTTGGGTTCATCTTCTTTTTCATCATCTTTCTCCAAGGAAACACATGTATTGGATGAATATGTAAAATTAAAAAATGGGGATGTAATAATCAATTCAGTTTCAAAAAAAATCAAATGATAATGAGTTCGTGAAAAGATTATCTCCCTGAGTTTGTTCATCTTCAATCTCTTCTTCGCTGGACAATGCCTCTTGGAGTTGAGTAGTAGCAGGTAGAGGTAGGTATTCAGTCTCCACTATACCTTGGATCTCTATAGAAAAATCAGGGATGTCTAAGGGGGGATCTTCTTGGACCTTAGATACGTCATAAAATTCTGGAAAGTAATGGGAGAACTCATCTAGCTTTCATTCCATCGCTTCAAAAACATCTTCGTTCATGTCCTACCTTAGCCCATATATGAATTCTTTTTATGTTTTCTCATCATTATTTGTTTTCGAAAATAACCTCACTTGTCTAACAATAGAAGAAACACCATCCTCTGCAGAAAATGTCGATTCAATAATTGGTTCATTTATTGGTGGGTAATTGTTCCATGAATGAAAGAAATAGTCATTTGAAAACAACATGGAAAGTGTTTTTTTAATTTGAAAAAAATTCAAATATTTAAAATTTGATTGTGGCAATGCCTCCCCGGCAACGACGCCATGTTTTACGCATGGCTGTCGTGGGGCATGGAAAAACAATCTTTTATATACCTATGTATAGTATAGTAGTTGATCCTAGGTAGTCTCCCGAAGAGGAGTGCACACAAAACAACGTTGTCACTTTTTGTTGTTTTTCGTAAAAATATTGGTTTTAATTAATTTGAATGACTATGAGAGAAACAAACAACATAAATTGATTGATTTTGACCAATGATAAAGACGGTGATCGGATTGGGTTCCTCTAGACTTAGTGTTGTGCCATCATGGTTTCCAAATTTTATCTCTTCTTCTTCCTTAAACAGGTAAGAGAGATGTGCTAAGAATTTTCCTTTCTAAAAACTTAGATTGGTCTATCCTCCTTCCAATGTGTTTAGGGTTGTAGAAGGTCTCTTGATTAATTAGAGAAATCCCATAATGGAAATTGTTGTTCTCTAATAAACCAAGATTTCAACATACAATCCTACACACGTGCTTGACAACCGTCGAGCAATCACCACCCAACCCTAATCATGTTCCACCGTATACAGATTATAATTGGCTGGAGGGAGATGCGATCATCGACCAAAGTAATTTATAATTTCAGAATCAAAACCTTAACACAACCGCATTCGGAATTTAATACTAAATTAAGAATTGGAACCATAAGAATAAAGAAGAACAAATTTTATTAATTTCATGCACAAAAACTCAAACACAACACATAGGTCCATCCACCCCTCTTTCCGATCACTCAAATGAAACTACCCCTCCATGGATGGGGTAAGATAGATAATGCAAGAGAGGATAGACATTTTAATGAAAAGAAAAATAAATTAAATAAAAGGTAAAGCTGAGATGTTCTTCTCGTTGGTGTCCCAGAACGAATGGGATGGAGAATGAGATGGTTTGAGAGGGTGGAGCTCTCCTCCTTTTATAGCCAGAATTTGTCCCCTTGAAGTTGACGCGTTGTATCCCCATTAAATGACCTCTTCACGCGTTGAGCCCTTCTTGAATGTTGTTAATAATTTCCTTGACCCTGTCACCTCAAAAACTCAGCGGAGTTGGACATGTATTCTGAGAGTTATGACCGTTTTACTCTGAGAATTTATTCTATTCAGTCAGACACTCCAAAACGAAATCCTCTAGATTAGGGTGATTTAATGACCCCATAAACGGCCAATTCACTGTGTGCTTCCTTCATAAAAGATGTTCCAAAACCGTTGCGCGTCCACCCACCGAATGTCACAACATTGGGGCCCACCATAGGCTTGATAAATTCCTACTTCTCCACCCGATGTGATTCAAGTACATGTGTTTCTCATGAGGAATTTTCAGGGTTGTTCTGTGGCTTCGGGTTGGTAGGATTAGGTGTTAAACATTCTGAGGCCGAAAAAGGAGGGCTTGGATCTTTTTGAAGAAAAATTGAACGATTCTAATTTTTACTCAAGTATGGTCTCCGTCACTTCCCCTTTGTAGAAAATAGGCTCCATCAACATTCAATCATCTCAGCAGCAAAATTTTCAATCCTTTCAAACATGATTTTTATTGAAAGCTCCAGATAGGCATAACTTTCTTTATTTTTTACATTGGAAGCTCCATAAAGGCACAACTTCTCTTGTCATAAAATCTCCAGAAAAGGCACCGCTTCTAACAGAATAATTTTTCAGCACCACACACATGACATCCAAAATTTATTTTCCATCCAAAGTATAACCACATGAGGTAGTACACCACAAGACATCATCCCCCACACTTAAGATCCACTAGATCATGCAATTTCACTTCAAGAGCAAGTAGTATAGGGAAAATTGGCTTGTAATGTGGCTAACCTAACAGGCAATTAAGGGCTACTAGGGGCTACAATGAAGGATAAATGTAAAGGATGGCCAAAATGAGAAGGATTATTTCGAAAAGGGGGCTTCAATCCAAATAAATTCCTTAATCATTTAAAACACATGTACCCCAAACCCTCATGTTTTGAAAGGAATAAATCAAATTCTGGTTAAAGAAAGCATGGTATGGTTCTCTCAAGAAACGAGGTGAATGAAAAGAATATCACAAAAATGGTTCAGAAGCCTCACAGGAAAGTGATTTCAAAGATACAGACAGTGAAATATGGAATGGGTTTCAAAAATCAGTGTAATTTTCAAGAAATTCTAAAAGATTTGAACATGAAAAGAAGTCATTTCAGCATTCATTTAAGCTAGTTTTCATAAAATAGATTGGTTCACTCATTGACATGGGTTTCAAAAATGGTATTGATAATCATTTCAGTGCAAAAGTTTCATAAACACACCAAAAATTGAAAAATAAACACGCAAGAATTTGAAAACACACAATTTTATATTTTTATATTTTTTTGAAAACAAACATCAGATGAAAATCCTATACTACAAAGGTTCCCTCCCCCACACTTAAATTATGTAGTGTCCTCAATTCATTAATGTAGATTTAACATGTAATCCAAATTTAAAATTAATCACAACATCAAGAAAGTATGAAGGAGAGGTACGACCTGATTTATTTATAGTGCAACATTGAGTTAAGATCCTATGTGTTGCACTATGAAAACGAATAAATAAAATGAAACATAAGATATTTATTGAAAGAAATGAAAATAGAAATAGTATGAGAATAAAAGGATAAAACATGGTTTAATCCCCCAAGTGGGCTCTGGGTTTTGACTGCCTCCAGAGGGGCAGTTTTAATTGATTATCCCCAATCTAAAGGTGGGTGTGGTTTATTTGAGATGAACCACCACATGTGAATTTTCCCTATTTTCATCAGTAAACACTTAATGTAGATAACCCCAAAGTAGATAATAAACTTTTTGACCCCTAAGAAAGAAGAAAGATAAAATTCGAGTTAAATAGTGAGAGGGAATAGAATATAGGGGTGCTCTTTGTTGACTTTTGTGGTTTCCTCTTATATATGGTATGTAAATTGTTTTTGAGGAGGTAGTCACACCACCATATACACCAGCTCTTCTTCTTCAATCACAACCACTTGATTGGCCTCTTCTTTAACATCCATTGTCTCTTCCATTTGTGTTGTATTGTAAATTTCAGAGAAAGAGAAATCAGAAAACAATTCAGCTTGAATAAGATTAAAACATGAAAATTTAATAAATAAATATTCCCTTTTAGATAATTCATCTTGGTAATTGATCTCTTCATTAAAATAAACCTTGATATTCTCTTGATCTCCCTCAAATAAATGATCTACATGTTTGGGGAGATCCAGTTGTTCCTCTTCAGGTTCATCTTCTTTTTAATCGTCTTTCTCCAAGGAAACACATGTAATAGATGAATCCGTAAAATTAAATCAAGGGGAGGTAATAATAAATTCAGTTTAAAAAAAATCAAAAGATAATGAGTTCGTTAAAAGATTATCTCCATGAGTTTGTTCATCTTAAATATCTTCTTCGCTAGACAACGCCTCTTGGAGTTGAGTAGTAGCAGGTAGAGGTAGGTAGTCAGTCTCCACTATACCTTGGATCTCCATAGAAAAATCAGGGATGTCTAAGGGGGGATCTTCTTGGACCTTAGATACTTCATAAAATTCTGGAAAGTAATGGGAGAACTCATCTAGCTTTCATGCCATCGCTTCAAAAATATCTTCGTTCATGTCCTCCCTTAGCCCATCTATGAATTCTTTGAATGTTTTCTCATCATTATTTGTTTTCCAAAATAACCTCGCCTGTCTAACAATAGAAGAAACACCATCCTCTGTGGAAAAGGTTGATTCAATAATTGGTTCATTTATTGGTGGGTAATTGTTCGATGAATTAAAGAAATAGTCATTTGAAAACAACATGGAAATTGTTTTTTTTTAATTTGAAAAAAAGTCAAATATTTACAATTTGATTGTGGAACCGCCTCCCCGGAAACAACACCAAGTTTGATGCACACCTATCATGGGGCGTAGAAAAACAATATTTTATTTACCTAAGTATATTATAGTAGTAGATCCTAGGTAGTCTCTTGAAGAGGAGTGCACACAAAACAAGGTTGTCACTTTTTGTTGGTTTTCGTAAAAAGATTGGTTTCAATTAATTTGAATGATTATGAGAGAAACAAACAACAGAAATTGTTTGATTTTAACAAATGATAGAGATGGTGATCGGATTGGGTTTGGCTAGACTTAGTGTTGTTCCATCATGGTTTCCAAATTTCATCTCTTCTTCTTCCTTAAACTGGTAAGAGAAATCTGATGATAATTTTCCTTTCTAAAACCTTAGATTGGTCTATCCTCCTTCCAATGTGTTTAGCGTTGTAGAAGGTCTCTTGATTAATGTGAGAAATCCCAGACCTGAAATTTTTGTTCCCTAATAAACCATGATTTCTACATATAACCCTACACAGATTAGAACTGGGTGGAGGGAGATGTGATCATCGACCAAAGCAATTTATAATTTCAGAATCAAAACCTTAAGACAACCGCATTCGGAATTAAATACTGAATTAAGAATTGGAACCATAAGAAGAAAGAAGAACAAATTTTATTCATTTCAAGCACAAAAACTCAAACACAACACATAGGTCCAGCCTCCCCTCTTCCCGATCACTCAAATGAAACTACCTCTCCATGGATGGGGTAAGAGAGATAATTCGGGAGAGGAGAGATATTTTAAAGTAAAGAAAAATAAATGAAATAAAAGGGATAGATGAGATGTTCTTCTCCTTGGTGTCCCAGAAGGAATGGGATGGAGAATGAGAGGGTTTGAGAGGGTGGGGCTCTCCTCCTTTTATAGCCAGAATGTTTCCCCCAGACGTTGACGCGTTGTAGCCCCATTAAATGACCTCTTTACGTTTTGAGCCCTTCTTGAATGTTGTTAATAATTCCCTTGGCTGTGTCCCCTCAAAAGCTCAGTGGATGTGGACATGTATTCCGAGAGTTATGACCGTTTACTCTGATCATTTATTCTGTTCAGTCAGACTCTCCAAAACGAAATCCTCCAGATTAGGGTGATTTAATGACCCCATAAACGGCCTATTCACTCGGTGCTTCCTTCCTAACAGATTCTCCAAAACTCCTTGCGTATCCACCCACCGAATGTCACAACATTAGGGCCTACAATGGATGAGTTATGGATCTCACACCCAAACTAGGAAGAACTGAAAACAGTTTTCTTTCTCCCACTTGTGAGCTTCTTTTGAGCTTCCATATGGCCGATTCAGCTTTTAGTAAAAAAAATATTAAATGAATCCATAGATGTGTAGAATATGCAAAAGAAAGAATTTTTAAATTTGGATCACTTTATATAATGTTATGGCCAAACTACCGAAATAATTTAAAACTGTTAAAAATCCAAAATGGCCAATTTTTACTATTCAGTTCAAAATAAAAACAATATCATAAAAATGAAACAATTAATCTTATAGGGTCACTTTTGTGGTTTTAAAAAAATTATATTCAATATAAATTAATTGAAAATATTTTCTATATCAATTCCCCCACACTTAGCACTTGGACTCCTGGACAAGTAAAAATAAAATAAAATCAAATCCAAAACACATATCAATGAGATCTACCAAATCAATTCCAAGAAAAAAAAGATATCATGACTCATCAAAAAAAATTATTTCAAGTTATCCATTTTAGATTTTAATATATTTCCACTTCATTTCTTATCCCATGCACACAAAACAATTACCTCAAATGAATTTTCTCTCATATCACACATGTAAATGCTGAACAAGGCTTTTCTCATCCAAACTCACACACGAGTCACCATAGGCTTGATAAATTACTAATTAAATACCAAATGTGAGTCAAGTACATGTTTTTCTCATTAGGAATTTTCAAGTTTGTTCTGTGGATTTGGGTTGGTAGGATTTAGATGTTAAACGTTCTGAGGCCGAAAAAGGAGGGCTTGGCTCTTTTTGAAGCAAAATTGCAAGATTCTAATTTTTACTCAAGTATGGTCTCCTTAACTTATCCTTTGTATAATATAGGCTCCATTAACATTCAATAATCTCAGTAGAAAAAATTTCAATCCTTTCAAACATGATTTTTCGTGAAAGCTCCAGATCAGAACAAATTTCTTTCTTTTTACATTAGATGCTCCAGAAAGGCACAACTTCTCTTGTTATAAAAGCTCTAGAAAAGGTACAGCTTCTAATAGAATAATTTTTCAGCACCACACACATCACATCCAAAATTTATTTTCCACCCAAAGTATAACTAAATGAGGTAGTACACCACAAGACATCATCCCCCAAACATAAATTCAACTAGATCACGCAATTTCACTTCAAGAGCAGGTAGGATAGGGAAAATTGGCTTGTAATGTGGCTAACCTACCAGGAAATTCATGGATACTAGGGGCTACAATGAAGGATACATGTAAAGGTGGGAAAAAATGAAAATGATTATTTTGAAAATGGGGCTTTAAACCAAATAATTGCCTCAATCATTTAAAACACACGTACCCCAAACCCTCAAGTTTTGAAAGGAATAAATCAAATTCTGGTTAAAGAAAGCATGGTATGGTTCTCTCAAGAAATGAGGTGGATGAAAATAATATGACAAAAATGGTTCATAAGCCTCACAAGAAAGTGATTTCAAAGATACAGACAGTGAAATAGTGCATCGGTTTCAAAAATCAGTGTAATTTTCATGAAATTCTAAAAGATTTGAACTTGAAAAGAAGTCATTTCAGCAATCATTTAAGCTCATTTTCATGAAATATATTGGTTCATCCATTGACATGGGTTTCGAAAACGGTATTGTTAATTATTTCAGAACAAAATTTTCAGAAACGCACAAAAAATTGAAAAATAAACACACAAAAATTTGAAAACACACAATTTTTTATTTTTATTTTTTTTGAAAACAAACATCAAATGAAAATCCTATACTACAAAGGTTCCCTCCCCCAAACTTAAATTATGTAGTGTCCTAAATTCATTAATGTGGATTTAACATGTAAGCCAATTTTAAAATGAATCACAACATCAAGCATGTATGAAGGAGAGGTATGACCTGATTTATTTATAGTGCAACATTGAGTTAAGCTCCTATGTGTTGCACTCTGAAAACCTACAAATAAAAGGAAACATAAGATATTAATTGAAAGAAATGAAAATATAAATAGGATGAGAATAGAAGGATAAAACTTGGTTTAATCCCCCAAGTGGGCCCTGGGTTTTGACTGCCTCTAGAGGGGCAATTCTAATTGATTATCCCCAATCTGATGGTGGGTGTGGTTTATTTGAGATGAACCACCACATGTGAATTTTCCCTATTTTCATGAGTAAACACATAAAGTAGATAACCCCAAAGTATATAATAAACTTTTTGACCCCCAAGAAAGAAGAAAGATAAAATTTGAGTTCAACAGTAAGAGGGAATAGAATATAGGGTTTCTCCTTATTGACTTTTGTGGTGTTCTCCTCAATATGGTATGAAAATTGGTTTTGAGGAGGTAGTCGCACCACCATATACTCCAGCTCTTATTCTTCAATCACCACCACTTGAGTGGCCTATTCTTTAACATCCATTGTCTCTTCCATTTGTGTTGTATCGTAAATTTCTAAGAAAGAGAAATCAGAAAATAATTCATCTTGAATAAGATTAAAACATGAAGAATTAATAAATAAATCTTCCCTTTTAGATAATTCATCTTGGTAATTGATCTCTTCATGAAAATAAACCTTGATCATCTCTTGATCTCCCTCTAATAAATGATCTACATGTTTGGGGAGATCCTGTTGTTCCTCTTTAGGTTCATCTTCTTTCTCATCGTCTTTCTCCAAGGAAACACATGTATTGGATGAATCTATAAAATTAAAACAAGGGGAGGTAATAATAAATTCAGTTTCAAGAAAATCAAAAGATAATGAGTTCGTCAAAATATTATCACCCTGAGTTTGTTCATATTAAATCTCTTCTTCGCTGGACAACGCCTCTTGGAGTTGAGTAGTAGCAGGTAGAGGTAGGTAGTCAGTCTCTACTATAACTTGGATCTCCATAAAAAAAATCAGGGATGTCTAAGGGGGGATTTATTGGACCTTGGATACTTCACAAAATTCTGGAAAGTAATGGGAGAACTCATCTAGATTTCATGCAATCGCTTCAAAAATATCTTCATTCATGTCCTCCCTTAGCCCATCTATGAATTCTTTGAATATTTTCTCATCATTATTTGTTTTCCAAAATAACCTCATTGGTCTAAAAATAAAAGAAACACCATCCTATACAGAAAAGGTTGATTCAATAATTGGTTCATTTATTGGTGGGTAATTGTTCCATGAATTAAAGAAATAGTCATTTGAAAACAACATGGAAAGTTTTTTTTTGAGAAAAAGTCAAATATTTACAATTTGATTGTGGCACAGCCTCCCCAGAAACGACGCCAAGTTTGACACAAGCATGTCATGGGGCATGGAAAAACAATATTTTATTTACCTAAGTATAGTACAGTAGTTGATCCTAGGTAGTCTCCCGAAGAGGAGTGCACAGAAAACAAGGTTGTCACTTTTTGTTGGTTTTCATAAAAGGATTGGTTTTAATTAATTTGAATGACTATGAGAGAAAAAAACAACAGAAATTGATTTATTTTAACAAATGATAAAGATGGTGGTCAGATTAGGTTCGGCTAGACTTAGTGTTGTGCCATCATGGTTTCCAAATTTTATCTCTTCTTCTTCCTTAAACTGGTAAGAGAGATGTGATGAGAATTTTCCTTTCTAAAACCTTAGATTTGTCTATCCTCCATCCAATGTGTTTAGGGTTGTAGAAGGTCTATTGATTAATTAGAGCATTCCCAGACCTGTAATTGTTGTTCCCTAATAAACCAAGATTTCGACATACAATCCTACACACGTGCTTGACAACCGTCGAGAAATTACCACCCAACCCTAATCATGTTCCACATTATACAAATTAGAATTGGGTGGAGGGAGATGTGATCATCGACCAAAGCAATTTATAATTTCAGAATCAAAACCTTAACACAACCGCATTCAGAATTTAATTCTGAATTATGAATTGGAACCAGAAGAAGAAAGAAAAACAAATGTTATTCATTAAAGCACAAAAACTCAAACACAACACATAGGTCCATCCTCCCCTCTTTCTGATCACTGAAATGAAACTACCCATCCATGGACGGGGTAAGAGAGATAATTAGGGAGAGGATAGGCATTTTAAAGTAAAGAAAAATAAATGAAATAAAAGGGAAAGCTGAGAAGTTCTTCACCTTGGTGTCCTAGAAGGAATGGGATGGAGAATGAGATGGTTTGAGAGGGTGGAGCTCTCCTCCTTTTATAGCCAGAATTTGTCCCACGTATGTTGATGCATTGTATCCCCATTAAATGACATCTTCACACATTGAGCCCTTCTTGAATGTTCTTAATAATTACCTTGGCCATGTCCCCTCAAATTATCAGTGGATTTAGACATATATTCCGTGAGTTATGACCGTTTCACTCTGAGAATTTATTCTGTTCAGTCAGACTCTCCAAAACGAAATACTTCTGATTAGTGTGATTTAATTACCCCATAAACGGACAATTCACTCGTTTATTCCTTCATAAAAGATGCTCCAAAACCCATTGCGCGTCCACCCACCGAATTTCACAACATTGGGGCCCACCATATATGATTTATGGATCCCACAACAAAACTAGGCAGAACTGAAAATAGATTTCTTTCTCCCACTTGTGAGCTTCTTTTGAGCTTCCATATAGCCAATTCAGCTTTTAGTCAAAAACTAGTAAATGAATCCCTGGATGTGTAGAATTTGAAAAAGAAATAATTTTACAATTTTGATTAGTTTATATAATGTTATGGACAAACTACCGAAATAATTTAAAACTGTTAGAAATCCAAAATGGCCAATTTTTACTATTCAGATCAAAATAACAGCAATATCATAAAAATGAAACAATTAATCATAGAGGGTCACTTTTTTGGTTTTAAAACAATGATATTCAATATAAATTAATTGAAAATATTTTCTCTATCAATAAAAATGAAGTAGATGGTTAACCCAATGAATGGAAATCGGGTTAAGAATTCCCTCACCTCGGGTTTGTCTTACTTCCAACTTTTTTAAACCTCCTGTATAATGGGTAAAATAGTGTTATTAATATTTTAAAGTAACATTGCCATGTTGATAACATCTTATATGATCATTTAATAACATCTTTTCACCCTTAATTGTTAGTATTTTTCCCCTTGAACTGTTTTTGGTTGAATTCTTTGCATGATTTCTATAATTGGTTCATGGTGGACATTCTTGTCGATTGGAAGTGAAACTCCAGAATTGGAATGGAGTATTATTTTAATATAAACAGTAACATAAATTATTCCATTTATAATTTTGAATTCTTACATGAGGATGATTCATAATTTAGAACACTAATGATGTTCGTTTAGATCCTTATAGTGGTTCTTTGATAATAACAACCTCGTTTTGTCTTATAAATTAGAACCATGAGTAAAAAGGATTTCCAGAACCATGGGTGAGTCATAAAACATGTATTATAACCTGGATAAACCATATAAAATGTTTCCTGACCATATTTGAAATAATTAATGGATTTTGAAATCACATCGTCCACGATGTCGGCATTTCGACACAAACAAACAAAGTTTTTATTCTTTAAATAACTGGGAGAGGAGAAGAATAAAGAGGAGTAAGTTTTCATAAACATGATAAAATACAGATTATACATGTTTTTTGGAGAATTCATGCCTCTTGGGTAAGGATATATGAAGAAATAATAAAGAAGGAACTCAAAATAAATGAAAAATTGTGAAATCACATACAAAGATTCGGCATCCTAACGGATACGCAACATGGTTTTAGAAAAAATTAAAAAGAAAGGGGACAAGGGTCACCCATATAGAAATGAATCATAATATAGAGAAGATAAATAATAATAAGGAAATAATAACATGGTATTGAAACATGAAAATTATACCACATAAAAGAGAATTTGAAAAGAAAAATAACGAAATTGAGAATTTTCTTACCTTGTCGAGTAACCCTTAGAACATGATGGTTGGGACCTTGGGGGCTTGGGGAAACCTTGGGAGGACTACAATGAAGGTATGTATCCCAAAGCTTCATTTAGGGATAATTGAGAATGAATTAAATGAAGGGAAGAGTTGGTATTTATAGGAAAAGTGAAGGATTATTTTAATAAATTTCAAGTGACACCTCATGGGTGGTATTTGCAAAACCATGGGCTTGCCCATGGTATTTTCTCATAGTATAAGCCACGTAGGACACCTCACAACTTATTTAACTATACACAAGTCTACCATATTTATGACATCATTGTTATATCATTAACGATGTCATTAACACACTGAAACTAAAAACTTTATTTTTTAATATTCATCGAAAAAACAAATGTTTCAGAAAAATTCCCAAAATTCACCCCAACCATTTATCAACTTATAGATTTCAAAAATGAAGTCCATTTTTTGAAAATAATATTTTAAATATTATTACCATAATATTTAAATAAAATCATACTTAATTAAAAAATTAACAATTCTAAATATGTAACTACTTCTATATCACAATTAAAAATAACATAGATGCTATTATCTTAAAGATGTAATAAAAAATAATAATAATAAAATTTACTATTCATTAGGGTCATATCACTATTCATATTACTATTCATAAGGGTATGTTACTATTCACCAAAAAAACAAGTTGGTTCCAATAGACTCCAAATAACATACTGAACACAATTGTAGATGATGATTTCATGAAATTCAAAACATAGAAGTGGAAAAATTATGTTAAAAGGCTAGCTATAAATATCTACTTAAAAAAAATTCCATGCATTTTTATTTATTTTTAGAAAAAAACATGGGGTGTTACACGTACGACATACGATCTCCAAGAACGATGCACTTAATTTCGAATATCCAAATATTATAGGCTACTAAAAATAAATATATAGCATTTAATTCATGTTTTACCTTGTGGATTTGATTAAATAATCGTCTAATTAATAGAAACAACAATTCATAAGTCGAAACATACTTGAGAAAATTAGGAAATTAACACCTAAAATAGTTAAAATAACGAATGAGTGTTAACAAAAGGTTTTTCAAAATTGGAATAAATTCATATATGATATTATAAACATGAGTATGGTTCTGGTATAATTAATATAAATGTTTTAAACCACTATACACGAGTGTAAAGACCACATAAAAAATTGAGATTGAGGTAAGATAATTTCATCTCAATTTTCATTCCCTTGAGACTTATTGGTTATTATATTCCAATTATAATTTATTTGATGTATATACAATATTTTTCATGTTATATCATTAATCCCCTAATACTCATGACATTCTTAGTTTCATTTAATATCATACCTCTCTGGTGATTATGATTCAAAATTTTCAATGTGGTATGAGACACTTATGAATGATTAAAGATTATTCACCTCAATAATGTTCTTAATGACTATCTTTGCAATCTCACTTCATGTGTGATTGTTAACTTTATATTGAAACAATCATTCTATAATTATCATTTTTCATTTTAAATTTATTTTAATTTCCATAATTTTATATAATGTTTATTATTAATTCGTAAACCATATATCATATAACATATAGTGTTTACTTTGATAGTTATTTGATTAGCTGGGGAATTATAGATAAATCTATTTATTTTATTCAATAAAAATATTTGATAACTCACATTGTTTATTGATTAAATTGAATATTTTATATGAGTAATTATTTATAAATTCAATGATCGGTGGAGCTAGGACTTTATATAGCTCTTCAATCCATCGATAGGTTTCTCAAGGGAAGAGTATGTTTTCTGAATTTAATATATTTCCACCTGTAGTTTTAAACTTTGCAGAGGATAGAGATTGACATTATATGACCTCTTGTGCATATGACATGATATCCAATAATTAATATTTTCCTTCTTAAATAATTTATTTATTATTCATCCATGAGTTTTTGTGTCCATATATCTACAGATATATTTTATTTTCAATTCATTGATTAAATGGAATGTTTTTCAATTTCATACAATGATATATTGATTTTTCCTTATCTAGTTATTTGAATGGAATATGTTATCAGTTATTTACCTTTCAATGTTAATTTATTCCCATTTATTTATTATTTATTACTATTTACATACCCTTACTAATCATTTAAGCTCACCCTTATTATGTTTCATTTCCCCTGGTTATGAAGATGAAACCATTGAATATGAATTCAAGGAAGTAGTTTATTTTATTTTTATATATCATTTTTCTATTTCATATTTCCCAATGTATTATAGGAATCATAAATTTAATATATCTTTATAATACTAGTAAACTAATTGGTCCTTCAAGATATTATTCCTTCTAATCAGGCCAATGTAATAAGATAATGCACCGTCTTTGAGATTCTAGGGTCGGGGCACTATTGTTTGTAACAATGGTTGTTTAGAAACAACCTTGGAAAATAGATTTAGAAAACATATTTTAGAGAGAACAACCCTATGATTTAAATTTGGATAAGTATATAAGAACTTCCTATAAATTTTGTAAGATATATATTGTGTGGTTATTCCAAGAAATACATTCGAGTCTGGATACTACAAGTGGACGTGGTTTTGGTATATATGTACTCATGTGTAATAACTCTGACATGATGTTTTGGTCCAGAATCATGTAAACTTGGTACACGAAAAGAACCTTATTGTGCACCAATTTTAACAATATCATGGGATATGCATAGGATAAGTCACATTTTATTAACATACTATTATAAAGGAATTATAAGTAATGATATCCCCAAATAATAAATGTTTATTATTATGATATTATCTAGGCATAAATTAATTAATCAATGTTATGTAATAATATGAATTATAAAAAATTTAACAATTTTATGAATAATAAAATATATTCAATTGTTTTGAAATGGATCTTGGAAGGAATAATGGTATTAGTAAATGTGGAAAATATGATTATTTCCATACTATTAAAACTAATACAGATTGTATTCAGACTAAAAATGTCATGGAAATATTAGGGAAACTTAATCAAATTATGGAATGCAACCTTGATCAGATGGAGAAAAATATTCCATAATGAGTTTCTATGATTTTGGACCGCTTTATGTGACAGTGGCCCCCATTGTTTAGTGATACTACTGATCCAATGGTAGTCGAGCAATGGATTATGTATTGGGATAAGATATTCATGGAATTTGGATTTAGTGAAAAGGAAAAGGTTGCTCTTGCAGTGTATTATATCTAAGGATATAATGATAAAAGGTGGTCCTTGATCCAGAATAGTATGGAGGAAGTATAAATAGAACTCATGTAATAGAGAGAATTTAGGGATACATTATTTAGGAAACACATCCCTCATAATTAGAAAATTGTAGTGAAGAAAATGTTTCTTAACGTAAAGAAAAAGGAATAAGACAGTGTTGTGGATTATGAACCTACCATTACAAGGCTAGCCAGACATGCTACAGATTATATACGCAATACAGAGCGTAATATCAAAAAATTTATTGAAGGCCTTAAGATGAATCTTTGAAAGGAATCAGTTTCTAATAATTTCTCATCTTACAGAGAGATAGTTTTATGTGCCATCAAGGCATTGAAGGAATTTTATAGAATCAATATATCCCGGGGAATCCAAAATATGAATAGGAAATATGAGTAAAATGAAAAAAAGAATTAGTCAAAGAAGATGAAGGCAATGAAATATATTAAAACATGTGATAATTGTGGAAAGAATAACAGAGTTAAATGATTGAAAGGATTAGGAGTTTGTTATAAATTTTGAGAAAATAGTCACCATTAAAACGAATGCAATGGGAAGAAGGAAAATGCATATATTCATTGATACAATTATAAATTGATAAGACACTATGAAAAAAAATTCTTAGGCATCAAGATAATATACCAAAGAAGAAGCTAAGGGATCAAGGTCAATCATATGTTACTGACATAATCGATTTAGAATGATTAATGTAATTCTGTATTTAGATTTACAAAATATATTTTAAATGTATATTTTTATGATGTTCTCATCATATAATTTGTAAAATATGTAAGGATTATACTATAGTATTTTTTTCATTATGGTTTTGAGAATCATATGCAGAATGTACCCAAGAAAAGATATTAAGTATAATGTAAATATTTTCATAAAACACTTATTGAGTGAACGAAAACCATTAATATGTTCCTGAGTTTTAGATAATGATAAAGAAATGATTGATTTGAATAATTTATTTAGACCTTAAGTACTTTTTGAAAATTGGTCTATGATATCATTGATTGAATTTACACCACTTTTTTATTTAATGAATTTATCCAATAACATGTGTCTTACATATTAAATAAGGAAGAATGCATATTTCCAATGAGGTTTTATGGTGATTCTAGTTAGTAGAATATTTCAAGAGTTTACATGATGAAGTAATTCACAAGTTTGGAATGTGAAAATTTAGAGATTCTTCATGTTTAGTAAAGGCCTATAATAAGTTTTTTATTTAAATTCAGTAACATTCCTTTATATTTTATTGGATCATAATCAATTATAAAATATACCAATTTATAAAATAGTTTAAGATGATTATTGGATGAGATTTTATAGGTTAATATATTACTTCACCATATGATGCATCATGTTATAAGAGATAATGTAGAATTATTTCATGGTGTAATAAAAGGAAATATTTATGTTTATAGGAATTTATATTTACTTATATTTTTATCACATGAAATAATTACTTAACTATAGAAAAAATGGTTTTGAATCAAAAATGTTGTCCTATTACCATCATTTTTTATGATATCAATGAAATTTACTCACACATGTAGTTTAAGGTTCTATGGTCAACAACATTAATCTAAACATGTTTTTTGAACTCTTTACCAGAATTAGATTATTGGAGCTTTTCTTTCATATCAATGTTTTTATTTCCCACCTATGTTCTCCTATTAGGGAACCTAGTTATGTGACCATTGTACTTTTCATTATCTCTTATTAAAAAGATGTGATATTAACCCTTTTTAATATGTGAGTTTTTAAAAAATTATTTATTTTTTAATATAAACCCCTTGATTATTGAGATAAATTTTGAATTTTGGCGACATAATTTAATTAAGATGGGGAGAATGTAACACCACAAAATTCTACAGTAAGATTTATATATTTGATAGCGTATATGACATGCAACACCAAGCACCCACGGGAATATAATATCCTAAGAATATAAAATATATTTACTATCTGAATGAATTAAATATTTTTTATAGCCTTATATATACACAATAAGTATTTAGTATATGTTACACGCAATAATGACTTTCTTCAATTTCTTACATTACATGCAAGACTGAGTTTTACAGAACAATAATATATTATTAAAATATTTAATATAATATGATATAAAATAGGATTTATGAATATTTTTAACTAAATTAGGAAATGTTTCTGTTTATGTAAATATAAAATGAATTCATGGGTCACCAATTAATGAGAAATGAAAATAAGAACCATAAATATATAAAAAGAAATATATTTATCTTTATACTTCCAAGAGAATTTATCTTAATAAAAATAATTAGTTACAATTATTTAATGATTTTAATTATATATATATATATTTTATATTCAATATTTTTTTTAATATTCATCCATTAGGTAAGATAGTGAAATATATGAATAAGCCCAATATTACACATAAAATACTATATTTTTTATTTATAATTAGTTTTGTCTCCTTTTGATGATAAATCCATTTTAAATACAAATATTTACCCTTTCATAAATTTAATACATAAAAATAAACATCATATTTATAATTTGAATATTAAAAAATTATCTTCTGATAAATTTTTGGTATTTTTCAATGAAGATTCATTTTTTCATGAATAGTAAAAATACTGATTTTTTTAAACCTAATTTTTTATCTAATTTTTTTAAAATGATAAATTATGTTTTCAATTTCTTTTATAGTTTAGAGTATAATATTGTTATCCATTAATCCAACGTTGAACATTGGAATCAATTTCACTTTGAAATTAACTATAAAAACATAGCATTCTTTTCGACATTTTTACATTCAAAAATCGCATTATTATCTTGTTTGTGGGATTAAATTTAAATTAATTTCATCCAATTATATGATTTTAATTTAAAAAAATGGATTCAATATTTTTAATCATCATAATTTATTACTTCTAATAATATAAAATTTGTTTTTAGCAAAATATTTTGGAAAATTTTATTAAAATTAATTACAATTATTAAGGTAAAATTATGTTTAATGAAGGACTAAACCATTAACTTAAAGGCCAACATCATCTATCCTCTTGTAAAAAACCCATTTAATGGCCATAATTAAGCCATTAACATTAAGTTATTGATTAGTTTTGGTTTTGTATGACTTTTTTTGGGTTAAAACGTTCATACACATAACTTTGTTTCAAAAATAACAAGTGAGTCATTTTTCTCTCATATAGAAGGACACCACCTCTCCCCATTCCTCACACCTCCCAAATAACTTAGTGTCAGAATATATCTAGCCATATATTTTCCCAAAATCCCTCCTATATTTTGTTAATCCTACATTTTGGTTGAAATCATTCCATGGAAGCCTTTTGGTACAAAGCAAAAGTTGTTACCCGATTATAAGTTAACATATTCTCTCAAGATCTCAAGTTTCATTTCAATTATCAACCATATAAATTTAATTTATTACATTATTATATAATAAATTAACCTAAATATACTAGTATGTTTTTATGTAATGGTTTTTACCTAAAGTTACCCACGCATCCATCTAATGGGTAACAAGCCTATTGTTTCTGTGCACGAAGAAATAATGCCTCACGAAACGATGATTATTCACTTTTCCATTACCACGTATCATGATAGAAATTAGGATGAAAAATATATTTTTACATGGAATATATAATATTTATAATTCCTTTGAAATACCGTAATTTTGATTTTGAATATACATTTTTTCTTTCCATATTGTGTAAATATGATAATTTTGTTTGAGGATGTGTGGAATACCGCCCCCTCAAAGCGTTAGGACTTCTTCATGTCATACATATAACACATTAAAGATGATTTTAACAGAAATATGTAACACATATAACATATATATGATACTATAATTATAATACGTATATGTATCACTGACTTTTCATTTTTTTAATACAACAAAGAAATGGAAGTAGTGTTCTTACGTACGTACAACCTATTATCTCTATAGACAACACACATCATTTCTAATATCAAAATACTATAGAATACTAAAAATAAATATTTTATAATTAATTAATGGTTTAACTTTATTATATGAGTAAATAATGATCTAAATAATTTGAACAAAAAATCATAATGCAAAATATAATTGAGAATACTAGGAAACTACCACCCAAAATAGTTAAAATAATGATTGTGTTTTAACAAAAGGGTAATAAAATATTGAATGAAATTAATATATGATAATATAAACATGAGTATGGTTGTGGTATAAGTTATTTACATATTTTAAACCACTATACAGAAAGATAAAGAACACACTACAAACGGAAGGCTAAGAAAAGGAAATTTCATCTCAATTTACATTACATTGAGACTTATTTGTTTTGATGCGCCAATTCACCTTTATTTGGCGCATATGAAAAATTTTCCATCTAATATAATGAATCTATTTAATATAATGATATTATAAGTTTCATTTAATTTCATTCATTTCTGGATATTAAGATTCAAATTTTTCAAAGTCATATGGGACACTTTGGAATGTCTAAAGATTATTCTTCTCAAGAATGTTCTTAATGATTATATTTGCAATATCACTTCCAATGTGATTATTAGATTTCTATTGAAAAATAATTACATTTTAACAATTTTTCACGTTATATTTCTTTTAATATTCATATTTTTATATGATATATATTATTAATTCCAAAACTATATATCATATCACATACATTGTTTACTTTTATACTTATTTGATTACTTGGGGAATTATTGATAAATATGTATCTTTTATTCAATATGGATATTTGATAATACATATTTTATATTGATTAAATAGATTAATCATAACGAGAAATTATTTGGACATGCAATTATTCGTGGAGAATAGACAATATATAGCTTCTCAATTCATTGAAAGGTTCATAGGAGATGATTAAAATGGACAAATTAAACAGGTTTCTACTTGTAGTTTTAAAACATCAAGAGGATGGATATCGAAAATATAGGCCCTCATGTTCATAAGAGATGAAGTCCAATAATTAAGCATTTACTTCAAATTTATTTCAGTTATTACTCATCCTTGGTATTTTACATTGACATATCTATGGATACTTTCCCTTTTCAGTTCATTGATTAAATGGAATGTGTTTCAGTTTCATAACTGGTAATAATGATTTTTTGTTATCAAATTATTTTAATATCTTATGCTATCAGTTATTTATCATTCCATGTTAATTTATTCTCATTGATTTATTATTTTTTCTACTTTACAGACCCTTTGTGAGGATTTGAGATCACCCTTACAATGTTTTATTTCCTAAGGGTATAATGATGAAATCATTGAATAATCATTCAAATACATGGTTGATTTTATTTTTATTTTTCATGATTTTTTCACTATTAACATATAAATTATGGGTTTCATGTATTTAATGAAGATTTCCATGACTACTAAAAAGATCGGTCCTCCAAGATTTGATTCCTTGTAATTGTGTCAATGTAATAAGATAATGTATGAGATCTAGACCTCTAGGGTTGGAGAGCTATTTAAAAATAATAATAAATGGAATTAAAAATGGAATTTAATAATACAATAATTTACAAAATATGAAGGAATAAATTATTACCTTTCGAATTTATTTCTATCCATATATGATGAAGTATATTAGAACATAAAAATCATTTATTGGATATTTGAGAGATATTATGTTGAAGGTAAATATCATGATATATAGAGTAAAGGGAAATTGTTTATAGAGGTGGGTATTCATATTAAATGTGAATAATTGATTAATAATTTATTTATAACTAAACCTATCTAACATTACACAGAATGATTTTATTTAAATAGAATCAAACATTTTTTTGAATTATATTGTTGAAAATTTATATATATATTTCTTAGTTTTGTAGATTTAAACACCAAACGTCTATATTTTATTTTCTTTCAACTATTTAATGAATATTTTATTTATAAAAAAACTATTTTTTTATTGTAAAATTTGTTTTTTGGATTAGGATTTGGACTATATGATTCGATATGGAATATTAGATTTGAAAATATGTTATTTAACTAATTAATCACATTCTAAAACAAAAACCCCTTATTTATGTTATTATATACTATTCATATAATAATTAAATCTAAAAACATATTGTAAATTCATATTATAATTTACTATACATATTAAAATTCATCTTTTTTGGAAAATACTAGCCAAAATAACCTTTTTTTAATTTAAAAATATTGATTACAAATTTTTAATTATTTTTCTGAAAATCAATCTCTCATTATGATGAACATAATTTTTATGTTAACAAATAATTTTTTAAAATCATTAATATAATTTCATTCAACATTAATGATATATAGACCATTATATAAACATTGATTTAACTATTTTTATTTCATTCAAATAATAGTTAAACAACTATTTCATTAGGTATATAATAATTCAAATGGTTATATTTCCATTGTTTTTTCTTATTATAGTATTAATGTAATATTATTCTTTCCTCTACACCTTCATATAAAGGACTTATAATTTACTCATAAAACCAAAAATATATTCTTTTTTTAATTCATGGTATTAAATGTTTTGTCAAATTTTAATAATATTAATAAATTTCTATTTTATTGACATTATTAATCTAATAGATTATAAGCTAATAGATTTCAACTTTATATGGTCAATATTTATTCATATGTTTTTATTCATTTTAGCAGTTTTTTATGAATGTGTAATAGTTATTTGTATGGTTTTATTATAATTTGATAACTTAATATGTATTTTTTATTATTTATAATTATTTATTTCTGTTTTATATTCATATTCAAGTTATTGTTAATGATAGAAATAAACATTTAATGATATTCACATTAGGTATGAGATATATATATACTCTTTGTTTTAATATAAAATTACATCTATATTAAATAAATGGGTAGGAGAAACTACAAAGGAAAAAAAGAAACTATTTTAGTCCACTTTTGATCTATAGAAGATCCTAATTGGAGAAAAATTACTAAAAATTTGGGGCAAGTGGAGCAGAAAATTTAAATGATTTTTTTACAAAAAAAAAAATAAATAATATATACGAGATGGTAAACCTACATCATAACATATGGATCTATAATATATTTAATTTTATATATTTTAGTATTGAGTAATATAAAAGTTAAACCATTTCTATTTAGAGGAATAATATAAAATGTATCTTTTGAGTGTTTTTATAAAACATTGTATATAGGGTAAACATATTTTCATGTGATATAATAAATTAACTATAACCTTGATATAAGTTATGAAGGGGAGAGAAATGAAAAAATTAATAACAGATTAAAGAAATCATAAGTTCATGGGTTTTTTAATAATAGTGATCTAATATATTTCTTATTCAACAGTGTAATATGTTTTATATATTTTTCATCGCATAGATGAATAAAAAGATTAAATAGACTAGACATAAATTATGTTTATAAATTTAATAAATATTTTTATTTAAAAACACTATTGCTTCAAAAGAGATTTTGTCCATGTATTTTAGAAGGGGATATTTATATTAATAAATATTTTTACACATTAAATTAATATTTCATGGTAAATCCACATATAGTAATATAAAAAAACTAAGTGATATTAAATATGACGTTTTCTTCACTACTGATTCATTGAACATCCATTGTACTGAGAAAGAGTAGGGAACTTGTGAATTTTATGAAGGCATTATAAAGGGATCAAGGATGATACCTTACCTCATAATTTGATGATAATATTATATCATTTTGACTGTGGTGACACAGTTAACAACAAAGAGTAACACCAAATTTGAGAGTAAAAATTATAATAAAATCTTATATTTAATTGAAAGTTTTATATATATTTACAGTGTTGATGTCTATTAATAAAAAAAATAGATAAAATATCACCCTAAGACAATGTAGGGTTTGAGATAATATATTTTCACTTTTTTAGAGGGATTTATGGATTTGAAAACCCACCCCACCCCCATTATATAAGAAATATGGTCACATTAGTGTTAATATTTTATATCATCAAATTGAGTAAAATAGAATTCACTTTTTAAAATAATTAAATAAATATAATATGGGTATTAAAATAAGACTATAACAAGATTCTATGTTTTAACATAGAATGGAAGAAACCAGAATATAAAAGAGACAATAACTATTCATTAAGGAATAATGAGGAAATAATAAAATTTAGACTTTTTTATAAGAATATTGTAAAAGTTTTCATTAAAATTAATTTAAATTGTTAAATTATTTTCCATGAATATTTAAAGATACAAATATAAAACAACACTGAAACAGTTGAGAACATTTAATTAATTCATTAGATAAATTTAAAAAAAATTAATTATAATTATTTTAAATTACCCATTGGTATTAAAATTGTGTTTTTATTAATAATTAGAGAAAAAATGTTACATGTTTTGGATCATGTGCATATAGGGAGGAGATTTAAAAGAATTTATATGGGAAGATTTCAAATAAATAAAAATATGGTTTATATTAAAACATCATTCAGTATGTTCTTGAAATAACATTATAATTCGTCTATAATTCAAGATCAAACCACACTATGGTTGATTATTTTAGATTTATCAATATAATTTTTCAAAACGTATTTTTTTATACGTTATTTTTTATTATCCCTTATATGTTTACTTTATGTGTATTTTTGAATAAAATATGACCTTTATTATATAAAATTGAAATATATTTGGGAGGATAATTACGGTCATGCATTTTGGTCATAGTGTTCATGCCAAGTGGCTATCTTAATATATAAATTCGGGTAACCCTATTTGATGCATCATGATGATAAAAAAAATTCCTTGGTTTCTATAATTTGTAATATATATCATTAATTTGACCCTTTATTAAAGGGTGTTAATGTATTTCTATTCCATGTAGTATGATTGGTATTTAAATAGAAATTATTGGTTACTCTGTATGAAATGGTAACAAAAAATACCATGTTTTGTATTAAAACACGTTTCATAATTTAAAAACATCAAGATGGTAACAATTCTATTTTATATGAATTTTTTATTATAGAAAATTTGGAGATTTTTTTAGATAAATAAAATTTTTTGTTGGTGAAATTACCTTATTTTTTTCATTATGAATATAAGAAAAAATGTTTTTAAATCCCAAGTATTAAAGGGACAATTTTTTGATATTTGGGTTGACCAAGGAGTGCACATGAAAGGTACAAATTCTATTCTTGATGATCACTCACAATATATTATGGGTATCCATAATATTATTTTATAAACTAATAACTACTTGGGGTCTTACCTTTTGATCCTATGTTTTCTATCCACTCCCATATCATTTTTTATTTCCATTAAGAATCCATGTTACATCAATGTGATGCTTTAAAATGAGTACAAGTACATTTTCCACAATATATATTAGGTTGGAGAATATTATTTATGATTGTTTACTCCCAATGGTTTAGGTACCTTTAGTACTTCATTGTTTTAGAAGGTTTTTATTCCCAAAAATATTTCTACATAGGATTAAATCCTTTGGTGTAAGCAAATAAAATATAAATATAGTTTTATACTCCAGATCATCTATAAAAGTATAATTACCATTATGTATATAGTGAAATGTAAGGGATGGATATACACATCAAAATTCATCTTTTATTCCCACTAGAATATTGAATCTATGCATCATCTATTTCTTAAGGTGGATTATGCCTAATTTACCAATTGTTTTTGTGGTACTTTTTTAGAAGATATTTTTAGTTTCCTCGATCTCTTCTTGAATTCCTCATTTTATGAGGTTGATCAGTGGACTAGAAAATCTCAAATATATATCACGTTATATTACGTTGGATTTTGGGATGTTTAAAATTTTCATAAAGAGTTATGACATCATGGAATTAAGTGTGAAATAGCATGAATTAAATTCAAGTCCTTGTCTCTAGTTTTAGTACTCAATGTGTTGATTAAATATAGTGAAATATCCTAATACATTAAAAGGATCCCTCCAATCTAATCCTTGAAGTTAAATAATAGTTATCTTCAACCTCATGGGAAATTGGTTTGATGTAGATTCCATAGTTTTTAATTGGATATAAATAAAGACATAGCTCTTTACTATGGAAAAACGAGGGGAGGAATCATTATACAAGATTTTGTTTTTATATGGTGTTTGATTACAATGATTACTATGGGAATAAAAGTTATATTTCATTCAAATATCATGATATGAACATAAGCCTCTCCTTGAGTAAATTTTACAAATTATACTTGAAGGTAATAGAAACCAATTCTTCTTTGGTAATGAACTTTATATCTTGGAATCTTCTAACACATTATTCCATTAATTATTAATTAATTAATTTGATAATAATGATATAATAGGATGATGATGACTTTTATACTTGTAATGAAGGAAATATTTGTTATAATATTCTTAATTTTAGAGTATTTCATGAGTAACCTCTCCGAATTGTTTCAATTACTAAATCCCCATCAAGATTTTAAGTAATTTACTCTTAGTAATTAAGTAGGCCTTCATTACTATGGGTCCCATTGATATTTTTTTAGAATTCTCTACCTATAAGGAAATCCTTCTAATTATTAGTGAGTGAGGATAAGAACATGATATGGGATATAATATACCTTGGTTTTGGTTTGTAATTTTATAATGTAATTATATATATATTAATTGTTTTTAATTACATCAAGGAATATTTTATGGGTCTTAATAAATATAAATAAGTAATTTTGAAAATATTTTAATAGTAATAACACATTGGAAAATCATGGAAGACTTTAAACTAATACATTAAATACTATACATAAATTTTCATTATTTTGATTAATTAAACATTATATATTGTTTCTATGAATTATATGGAATAATAAAAACTCTTATGATTTACTATAAGAGAGATATCTTAACATTACGTGTTTTTATAATTATTATCATTATTGTTGAATGATATGAAGATATTTTTTATGAATCCTTTAATTGTAATAGAATCATCATTATAATTTTGGTATTATTACTTTATTCATTATTTTTATTTGGGAATATTATCCTCTTCATGGTGTATCCCATTATTAAAAATCATTAGTGTACATATTGGAAGAGGGAGTATGCATGTGAATTAGTATTGGATTAATCATATACCACTTTCTTCATAGTATGTATGACAATGATTTTAGTACAACATTCACTTATCATGAAAACTGCTTTGATGATCCCATTAAAATTAGACAAATAACAAAGATTTTTTTTTCAAAATTCAATTATTCCCTTATTTATTTTTTAGTGATATACATATTCCATATGACTAATTAATGTTTCTTATTCTATCAAGAGAAAATGATTCAAAATTGTTTGACAAAAGATGATTATAAGGATGTGATCACCCATGTCGGTCCTAGAAGTGGGATGCTCGATCATTGAGAGGGGATGAATCTATGCATATAGTCCAAAATGATCATTTTACCCCTTTCCAAACTCTAATAAACACATTATAATTTAGTTTATGGATCACATAATCAACAATATAATAATAATAATGATGATGATTAGAGATAATGAGTTTAAGATATTGAAGCACATGACATGTGGATTTCATAGTTTACAACATCATTGTTATCGACTGATTACCTCTTTGGTGTTTATAGGTAATCATCTTGCTATATAATTCAATGTATTATTATATTTGCGGAATGGATAATTGGATGAATAAAGAATGTAGTTTTAAAATATTAGTTGAATTATAATGAAAAAATATTGGAAAAATATTAGTTATAAGAATATATTTTATATGGGTAATCAATCTCTTATGTTCCTCAACTACCACTATGATATTAGATATTGTTTATACTTTCCTTATCTCAAGAAAAGATTATACATATGGATATATCATAAAATAAAATAATAATTATCACCTCATCACATTAAAACCATATGATGAGAACCAACATCAATATAGTTAGGATAATAAATTGAAAGAGATGTATCATGTCATTATATAAATATTAATGATCAAGATCAGTCCATAAGTCTTTATAGAATCCTATTCTTATAAGTATAATAAATATTGTATCTCAAGTAAAATTCATCTAGTAGATAATTGAAATTCCACAATTTAATTTTTTATTTCATCCTTAACATATTATAAACATGATATATTAAAATTAAATAATTAACCTAATCATGGGGTGATTCTATTTTTCATAGGAAAAAAATAAAATAATGGAGTAATACGAGTTATCATGATTAAAAAAATCATAGAATAAATTATTCTTTAAATAAATAAAATTAGCTTCACCATTATAGTTTGACCATGTTCCATACATTGTATTCTTTATATCATTTCATATCTATAGTATATTGGTTGAAATGTGTCTCCTTATCTTATGGCATGAGATTACTAATATCTAAAACAACCACACATGGAATTTTCAGGACCTAGTATTATTGTTAATTGAAATATTTTTTTATAAAAAAGATTTCATATTAAGGAATAGTTTTAATCTACCCCACACATAAAACTCATGGATTCATAGTGAAACATATGTTTAACCAAATAATCCATTGAGTAAACTAGTTATATCACAGTAACTAGGGTTGGTGTGTGATATATTGTGTAAGAGTAACTTTCATATTCTATCCATTTGAGTGTTGGGAACACATCAATGTGAAATGATGCATCATTAATGGAATTAAAATTTCCATATTAGATCTAAATCACAATATCAAATTAATTCTTTGTACTATTATTTTCATTATCATAATATTTCATTGAATTCATTCATGTAAAAGTCTATACATATTTTTTTGTCTTATCTAACATATATAAAATGTTCCAAGAATAAATATTATGGTTTTAAATTAAGTTATAATTATTCTATTGATATGGTTCTTATTCTTACTCCATTAAAGTCTGGACCTCCACTTTAGTAGTCCTAATTTACAATAACCACTATCATTATACTATTTTATATTTGAAATCTATTTCATTCACATTGAAACTCATACATCATATCCATTTTTAAACATTTATATGAAAATAATTTGCTATTTCAAACCACATTTCAACTATAAATATATATCCACATGTATACATTTAATGAAAAACTAAAAAAAAATATAAGATATGTTAGTTTGTCATAAACTCCTTAACAAATGTTGAATCCATAGCCAATAATACAGTGATATGTAGATTAATACACCTTTATTTGATAGTTTTTTTCCAAAAAGAATCACCCCTGAGTAAGAAGATAGACTTATGGAAAATGGATAATTCATTTGTCCTAAAAAGGAGTCATAATGTTTATATGGTTCTTCCCACACCATATGATTCCCTATCATTGAATAGTTCACTAGTAGCTAGTTAAAGTATTCTATATTAAAAAATTCATAAAAATAACTTTGTGTATCCATTTATAAATATCTTCAATGAGCCATTCAAGGAATATATATAACATAAACATCTTTAAAATTTTTAGATGACTTTGAATATTCTTAAAAAACTATCTAATTGATGATTCAAGATTCTCTAATGGTATTATTCTGGAAATAGCTCACATAATCACATCATTATTATGATATTATTCAAGTTCCATTATACATTATATATCCAACACCTCATCTAAGGAACAAAAAAATACCTCTTTTGAACTTCATAACCTCAGTGAGTTTCACAACAATCTTGTATAACTATGTTTGATATTAGGAAAAAAATATAATATAATTTCAATCTCTCATGAAAACATCAATCATGAAACTTCATTTAAATCCAACGTGCATGAATGTGGTAATCATTATTGAAAAAAATCAAACACAACATAAAAACTCACGAATGGACTTCATATTCATGACATTCATTCTCACATAAATATCCCCATTTGTATTTTTTTGAAAATATAATTAAAATTAATCACTATAATTGTAACCTAAATGAAATTATGAATCATCATGGAAGAACAAAAAACAAAATTTTTAACATGACAGAATAAATCTTATTTTATCATGAAAACCCATTTTTAAATTTCAAAAATGATACTTTGATTTATTTGTTTCTTTATCTCCATTCAATTACTAATCTAATATCAAAAACAATATTAATTTATTGGGGTTATACCTTAGTCTCTCCCAATTGATGGGTTTTGGGGTATATCCCCCTTTGAATGTTGGTCCTTTATTATATTTATGGGGATCTAAGAACTTTCTCCCCATATATATTTTCTCTCACTTTGACATTATGTACATCCTCCACTTTTAAGAACAATTTTCAAAATTAAAAAATAAATTGATATAATTTAGAAATTTCTCCATAATTTTTGGGGGTAATCCTTCTGATGAATGTCTTTAAATAAACATATTAATGGATTTTCCCCAATAAAATAATAGAAAATTTGAAATGCTAAATACAAGTTAATAGAAATATTTATTAATCACTCTAAACCTACGGGTGAAAGATCATGGTAAGAAATTGGAGTAACCTATATATAAAACTATTTAGTCAATTAGTGATCGTCTAATTGAAATTTATTTCAAAATACCCACAAGTATATGTCATGTAAATAACTCTCCATAAAATTTAAAAAATATCAGGTAAATCAAGTATAAATAAAGGGATAAGGTTCATCAAATCATACATTTTTCATGAGAGGAAAATGTTATCCCATGTTGAATAACATTGGATTAAAAAGGCATCTAAATTTACCTCTAAATATTTTCACCACTTCCTTTCCATCCATTTTATGAATCACATTATTTATTTTCATGGGAACATCAGTTTAATGTTAGTGTCCACTGTTTTATATTTCATTCAATTCCTTCATTTCCTTAACACCATTATATTCATGAGAGACTATAATTATTTTATATTTTCTTATATTTTTATGGTTTTTAACAATAGGAATTCACACTCAATAACTCTCTATTTTATATTTAATGTTTAATGACTCTGTTTAACTATAAAAAAATTATACCTCTTTTAATGGTAGGTTTTTACTTATTATTATGATGTGCCATGTGTTTGGAAAGATCCACTTGATTTCCCTTAACAATAATTATAATACTTTCATTATGACTCTAACAATTTTGTGAATTGAGATCATTTTCTGACTCTAATAACTCCAATAACTAAGACACCAAATTCTAGGTTTTTTATCCCATTTTGTTTTACTATCCACAAGTCTATGTGTGTACACTAACATTGGAAGGAACATTCTAGATTTCTTTATATTTTTATACCCTCTTCTTATTCATAGACTATAGTAACTTAATTTAATAGTATAATTTACTCAATTTATGTATAAGTAAACAGCACCATGAGAAAACCCATTTTACATTAGTTTCATAGTTAAATAAGTGTTTATAAAAAACCTCATGAGTAGATGTTATCTTTCTTATTTATCCTTTAATAGAAATATTTTTTTATGAGGTACTCAATCAACTCTCCATATTATGGGGGACTCAACCTCAATAATATTTCACATTCTTTATTTATGTTATATATTTCCCTGCTTGTTTGAAATTCATTCACTAATCATGAATGAAATTAGTTATTCTTCTCAAATATGTCAAATCCTTATTTTTAAACACATAATCCTTCAATTTATTCTTTATTAGAGAGTTTCATATAAAATTACTCCCACTCACTTCATAAAATTATACACCATATTGAATCTTAAAAGGATTCCCGTAGTTTCTTTATTATTGTATTTTTTTCATTTATTTAGAGATCTTATTAGTTTTAGTGAATAATGAACAGATTTTTTTTTTCTAATCATGTGATTTTTAAACAATATCATTATATTATATAAACATAAAAAGTTCATGAGTCTACAAATTCATTGTTTTATAATTCATACCATTGAAATCTATTAATTTTAGGTTCCCTAATACTATAAATTCTTATATATAATTGAAAAAAATAACTTTGGCCTCCTTTTGTTCATCCTTATTTTCCTAGTAGGTTCTCCACAATTCCTCAAGTGAGGGGTCAATTATGTCATTAAAATTTTCAAAAACATAAAACATCCATATTTTAATCATTGATGAATATATCATTTTCTATAAATTATATTTTTATCTAAAAATTGAAAATAAAATTATGGAGTAGAACAAATTGTATTTATAATTTTTTGGGGATCCAATATTCTCTAGTCCACATCATCATTCCATCTCTCAGTGAGCTTATTAATTTTCAACATATATATCTTTTTCCTAGGGGCCACAAAATTTGAGTACAAGTAACTAAATTTTTTTATAAAAGGTTCAATGATTTTAATGTCGGGCTCTTCCATTTATAAGACATCTCTATTATCTTTTCACACTCCGTACAATGAGTGTGATATTTATAATGTAATTTGTTATAGAAAATATAATCAAGATCATCATATGGTTTCAATTAGTGAATAGTAAATGAGAAATAACTCCACTAAATAATGTATAAGAATTCAATGAGTTGATCCAAAGGTTATTTATCTATATTAGATAATCATGAATATACAGAAATAACATATTTCTATTTTTAGTCACACAATGAGAATGATTTGTAATATGGATAGAGTGTGTGTATTTCCAATATTTGTTTTAAAATATTCACTTAAATATCTAAAAACATGCAATTTAAATTTAAATATCTCTATTAATTCAAATGTTCAAGATTAAAAAATATAATACTAATAAATTGATTCTTTATTTTTATTTTATGTGAATTTATTTTCGAATTATAATAAATAGAGTATTGTTTTTGTGTTAATTTTGTCTTCATTGAAGAATTAAAATTTATAAAAATTGAATTTTCAATTTCTATAGAGTTTACTTATTCGGGAATCATTAGTTTTTATAAAACTAAATTAGGACTATAATTTCCTCAATAGTACGGGTTGGTAATAATCTCCTTAAACTAGTAATAAAGAATCATGAACATATTAATATATATAATTGTACGTCTTTATCATTTTGAGACTTCTTATTGTAAGTATTCATCTAATTATAAGAAATTATTAATCATAATAATAATTTTTCATATAATATAATAACTTTTATTCCTTTTGATATTATGAATTGTTTGATCGTAACACATACTTCCAAACATAAAACATTATAATGATCGTAAGCTTTTACTTTATCCCTTTATCATGGAAATTACTTCTAGTATTATGTATTCATCACATGACTTTATAATTTTTATACTTTAGCATATGTCTATATCTGATTGTAATTCTTTGACATAATTTTTTTGATCATATACATTAATAATTATGAAAAATCAAGGAAATTAGAATTTAAAAAATACAATATACATGTCATAAGGCATTAGCACTTTGTACAATGTAAATGTCTGAATTCAAAACAAAGAGAAATTATTTAATACTGAATGTAAATTTTTTTTAAGGACCACATGTTTATAAAATGAAAAATATTATCTTTTCACTTCATGGAAAATAATTAGAATCCATATTTAGGGTTTTTGTGATCTATAAAACATAGGATAAAATGGGATTTATTGTAACAACATTACTATGTCAAACAATTTCAATTTTTTAAATTATCACAAAAACCATAAATCATTAAACATAAATTGTTATATAGTTCCATAATTTTTTTTCAAATCAAACATTTTTCAATAAGATTTGGATCAAAAAACATTATAGTATTAAAATGAGATAAAAAAATTTATTATATTTTCTTCTATCGATTTTTTGACAAACAAATATGTCCAATATAATATAAGTTAGTCATTAAATATTGCATGCTAAAGTTTATAACTATGAGAATAGATGACTGAAATTAATTGTATTTTTTCATTGACTGGTAGATGCATATTAAAAATAAAAATAGAATTAGAAAAATAGAATGAAATATTAATCAACTAGTAAAAGAAATGGAATAATGATTAAGTCAATGAACATCATTTAATAAATTAAAGAATTAGAAATATTGAAAATATATACATGTATATATATAATAAAAGTAACAAAAAACACAGAAATTCATAGGCTCACCATGTCATTTGGATGATGGTTGAAGGTGAAGATTATAAGTAGTTGGTGTAATAGTAGTAGGTTTACAACCTGTATCAGAAGATCCATCTATAAAGATACAACAATTTAGTTTGAAAATGAACTTTTCAAATAACATAGTACCAAATCCAATTTTATCTTTTTTCCCTATGTAATCACTAATAATATCTAATTCATAATCCTCTTCAGTTTCTCCTCCCAAACCTCAGTATCATTAGAGTGGTATAGATTTGGTTTGGGAGTAGATGACTCAGAGTTATAATCTAGTGGGGTCCATGAAAGAGTAGAATCTTAAAAATCAGTAATAGGTTATAATTTTATAGAACCAATAAAATATTCCAATTAATTCTTGTAATATTGATATAAGTTTAGTATTACCTCACCAGTATAATTTACCATTGTTATTTGAAACAAGTATTTTCAAACAATATCTTGGATTATCAAAATATCATTCTTTTAATAATCTTGTATAACTATATACACATTTTCAAAACAATAATTATAAATATTATTTAGTTATAAAAGTTATAACATGTGTTGAAAAGATTACAATTGTTCAATTTCATCAAAAATTTGATCCTCTAACAAATCGAAAAATGTATGTCTAATAACATATTAATGAAATGGGAATATTATTCTAAAAGATTATATTACGTATGATGATGTTAATGATATAGAAGTTATAAGGTTGAAATATCAAAGATAGTAGTGAGAGAGTTTGGAAAAGATTCTTCAAGATAAGGAATAGATATTAAAGAGGTCGTTGAAATAACTATGGTTTATTTAAAGGATGTAGCAGCCTTGGCTTATCCATTTAAGGTTATGGGAAAAAAACTACACAATATCTCTTAGGATATAGAATAACTTTATGTTATTTTTTCTAATTTATTTTTAACTCTAATTTCAGATAGATGTATTTTATGTGATTGTATCTTTATAAAAATATTATGTACAAAAAAGCCACATAAAATCTGAAATATATGTTTCAAGTATTCTTAACTCACCCTGTCAATCATCCCAAAAAGTTATACATGATAGAAACAATATTTTGGAGGCTTATTTAAGGATTCCATTTTATAATATAAAAAATAGTTTGAAAAATGGAAATTTTCTACTGAGAAACAACAAAATATTTCCCCTTATATGGGTCTCTATGAATACCATAAATCTTAGGAATATATTTACAAATAATGGTCCAGCTAATGGAACATACACATTTTCAAGATTATTTTTTATCTCCTTCAAAGTAGAAGCTAAAAATATTAATTGTCAATTCCCATCCCATTAATAGATTGAAAACAATTCTATTTTTAGCTTATTATTTATTTTTTGGGGATTATATCCATTTTAATTTTTTGAAGATTTTCTATATAGATCTTATCATAAAGGATGGATTAGACCCATTCGCATAACATATATACATAAAAAGAAACAATTTTTAATTAATATTATAAAAAGGAATTTTTATTCAATATATCACTATAAATACCAAAATGAAAAATTTCACTAGCCCTAGGTAGTGTAGATTGATTTTCGAATGACCATTTTAACTTCTCATGATCTAACTGAAAGATGATATTTGGATGGGAAAGAGGAACACTTTTGATGAATATCAATTGAGATCTTTTCATGTCCTCTGTAACATAAAATTATAGCTATCAAAATAAATCCTTTTCTAATTATTTCAATTTATATTGTAAATATTTTACTTCCACTATGACATCTATAGAGAAATCTATAACACCCTAAAATTTTAAAATATTAATATCATATTTGATGGTGTGTATGACATGAAACATAAAATTTAAAAGATAATATAACATTTTTAGAATATATGATAAATTTATGAAAATTAAATATCTCAAATATATTATGTTACATGACACATATAGTTTATCTTTCATTACACAGATCACAAAGTCTATCTTTCTCTATACAGAATGTCGAGTTCATCTTGTGTTAAACGCAAGACTGAGTTTTATAGAATACTATTAATTTTATTATCTAAAATTAAAATTACCCTATATAGATTAAATTATAAGTTATAAATTGGATTAAATAAACTATTAAATATAGAGTTTAATTCATTTAATATAAACTAATTCGAAAATAAAATAAAAACTAAATGTTTAAAAAGGATGTGTTTTTATGAAAAACTATTTTTTATTCCCACCATGAATTTTTATCTAAAAAATTAAATTAATCACTATTTTTTAATGATCTGAATGAAATTTATATGTTATATAATCAATAATTTTTTTTAATTCATCCAATAAGTTTTATATGCAAAGCATATGAACAAATCCAATTTTAATCATAAAAACAATATTTTTCTATAAGGAAATTTTTCTACCTTCTAATGGAAGACATATTTTAAAACTAAATTTTATAAATTTTATAATTTATATGTGGAAAAATAAAATTTATTTTGTAAATAGTAATTTCAAAATTTTCTTGATTTGAGTTTTTGGTTTTTTATGATAACTTTTATTTTTTGATGAATATTGAAAAATACTGAATTTTAATTGAGAACTTTATTTTTATCTATATTTTTTATAATGGTAAATTATATTTTATATTGTTATTGAAGTTAAATTAGATGAATTATATATATATATATTAATTAAATTTATTTCATTGTAATAGTTTTTATGTTGAATTTAGATATAAAAACACAATAAACTTTTGAACATTTTAACATTAAAAAACATAATTTCACATCCCGCATATAGGGTTAATTTTAAAGTGATTTCTTTCAATTAAATGATTTGAAAATGGAAGAATGTACTAAATATTTGAAATCAAAATAATTTATAATTTATAATAAGGTTAAATTAGTTTTTGACTAAATATATTAGTGATATAAATTAAAACTATTTACAAGGATTATGTTTAAAATGATTTTACTTAATGGTTAATAATTAATCATAAGGTTCTAAATGAAGAAGACAATTGTAAAAATATAATTTTATGGAAATATTTATAAAATATACCCAATTATTTTGTATTTTTTTCTTTATTGGAGTATCATTATGTATGAGATTCCTCCTAGTACTGTTTACATTTTGATATTTACAAGAATTCTACTCCTCCATTATTAAAGCCCCCTCTCCCCCACCTCACTTATTCACACCTCTAAAACCATTCTGTTCAAAAAAATTCCTGAAAAAATAACTTACCAAATTCTTTACCTTAATTTTAGATCATTTAATTTTGTTAGGAAGCTTCAAAGGATGTCCATTAGTGAAAACCAAAAGGAGCTTACCAAAGAAAATGTAACGTTCTTCAAATAAAAATTTTGTTTTCTATATGTTTACTTCCCTTAAAATCATATAATATTTTTATTATATAATAACATAATTATATTTAATATAAATTTATTTTTATATTAAAGGTATGACCAAAAAAATTTATAGACTTCCATCAAATGTGATTCAAAATTATCATTTGTGTCTACGACAGACTACCAGCTTGCGAATTGGTGTCCTTCGTTCTTCAATTACCAATTTTCATTGTTGTGAGTAATGGTTTATGTATTATATATATATATATGATATATATGATATTTATAATTTATTTATTATTTTTAATCATTATATAACACATACCATTATGATTTTAATTTTTTGGGAATACGATAACATCATTTGTAGATTTGTGGCCTATTGCATCCTCAATGCGATGTGATTCATTGAAACTTTACATAGAATTATTAAAGGTGGTTTTAATAATGATATGTGATATGACATTAATATGACAATATATAAATAATATACATATATTTAACTTAATTTTCTTTCGTTTAATGTGAAAAAAATGGAAGTAGTTTTCATGCGTTTGTACGACCTACCGTCTCCATGAATAGTGCATGTCATTCCCTATCAAAAAACAATATGTAGTACTATAAATATATATATATATTTAATTTATATGATATTCAAAAGATTTTTTATATTCTTAAGATGATGAAATCAAGATCTAAGTGAAAGGAACAAAATATAACAAGTCGGAACGTACAAAGAAAAAAGACATTTAACTCCTCAAATGATGAGAATAATGAAATATTATTAACAAATGGGTGATAAGATGTTCTAAAAAAATCATAAATGATATTATAAATATTAATATAGTAACTCTATAAAATAATAACAAGATTAAAACCGTTATATAAGATTTTAAAAGGAATTCAACCAAAAGGGAGTGTGAGGTAAGGGATTTTATCTCAATTTACTTTTCAATAAGAATTATTTGTAATTATGAACCAATTGACATTTACTTGGTGTATATAATACCCCTTGGACATGTAATATCCTGAATAATTCAAGATTTATAGTATATTTGGTTTCATTTTTAATTGTTTCATCCAAAGGGATTTGATTTTGAAAATTACCAAGTGATAGATTTATTGTGAAATCTTTTGTGACCGTTAACTTTATCTTCAAACAATCAATTTATTGAAATCATTTTTCATTGATAATTACATTTAAATTAAATATGCATATTCATGCATGATTAATAAGATCATTTCCAAAATTTTATATAATTTTTATATACGGTGTTTACTTTGATATTTATTTTATTATATGATAAATATTAACAAATTCATATTCTTTACTCAACACAAATACTTGATATAACATGTTTTTTATAAATTAAATACATTTTTTAATAATTAAGGAATGATTCATACATGTATGACACTAGTTTGGATCCATTTAATGGAAGACCCTCGATGCATCAGTAGTCTCATTAGATGTAATCAGTTAGTGATATACTCTTCACATTTGTTTACAACTAGTTTTAAACTATTTGGAAGATTTATCTTGATATTAGTGTCCTGTGAAATGTATTGACACAAATTAGGTAGGTTTCTACCCATGAACATAAACTACCATGAGGATAAATCTTTATAGTAACTATATTGACAATTGATCTTGAAATGTTAGACATCCAACATTATCTACTCTGTCATTATTGTGATTCCATGTTATTATCTGAGTAGTTTGAATATTCAGGGTCATGTTTCAAGATCATGTGATTATTTATATGGAATTATTAGATAATATTTTATGATTTAGATATTTATTAAGATCTATACATTTATCTAATGGAATGTGTGCTTGGTTATTTACCATTCCATGTTGATTATTCTCACCGAATCATTATTAATTACACTATTCTTAAGCCTTATTGAGAATTTGAGTTCATCCTATATTATTTTTTGATTCCACAGTTTTGGAAGAAGTAATCTATTAATGATTTTTCACTGATGTAGCTTATTATCTTTTGTTATGTATTATGTTTTATGTTTTATTTTATATTACCAATATAAAATGGGTATATTTTATGTATTTTAGATCCTAGAACTACTAAATTAATTGGTAAATTGGGATATTAATCTTGTATCTATAACAATGTAATAAAGTAAGGACTCAGCTTTGAAATACTAGGGTCAGGGTCATTATAATTGGTATCAGAGTAAATTTAGTATAAACCTTGGGAGGTAGACTTAGGAAAACATTGATTATGGAACATAACCCCATTATAGAATTTGAGGATAAATATATAATTATTTCTCAAAAAACTGTGTTAATGATTAATTTTTTTAATAAAAGTAAATTTTCAGATTAAGTTATCCATTTCTCTGCTTTTGGGTTTATACATAATGATTCATTATGATATGATCTCATCTAGTGTATATGTTCATTTAAAAATGGATCTGAGTAGATGGAATGGTAAAAACATCAGTGAATATAGTTGAAGGTGTAGGAATGATTATTTCCTTGATGTTCTTAAGATGATCATTTGAAGGGAAGTAGTTTCCACAATATTCTCATCAAATGAGGAAATATTATCAGATTCTAACATCAAATAAAAATAATTATCCACATCTTATTTCATCAATTGGAAGTAAGAGAAAAAGTTGATGATAAAGGAAATGATATATAAAGAGAATAAGGGAAACATGATTTTCCCACATGAGATAATTATTTTTGGAAACACCTTGGTATATGCTTAAGTGGAAAAGGGGTTCTCTTCATGTGTATAGAAAAAGTTCACTATGCTCACGATTTATAGGGAAATAATGAATTTTTCAATGTTCAATTCTTTAACTATAAGGATATGGGGCACTATGAAAATAAATTCTATATGGAACAAGGGAATATACTTAAAAATATTCCAAATAAGAATGGTAAAGTATATGATACAACAAAAAACATAGATGAATGATTAATATGAATCTGTTGGAATTAAATTATTTATTCATTTTAGTATTTTATCAGGGATGTACTAGATATATGAATTTTAAAATATATAAGGATTGTACTACAATAATTTTTCCTTAAGGATTTGAGATCATATATTGAATGGTACCAAGAAGAATGAATCAGTATAACATTAAACTATTTGAAAATAATTTTTTGAGGGAAATATAACCCCTATTGTGATCTTTATGTTGATATAATGATGTTGGGATGAAGAAATAATTGATATGGATAAATTAAAATGGGTATCACTAACAAACTTGGAGTTGAATAATGATTTATTGAAAAAGTGTTTTATAATAACATTTATAGAGTCAAAATTGTTTTTGGATATACAAAATATATCCAATAATATGTTTTTTACTTATGGGATAATTAACCATAATTTTTTGAAATATGGTTTTATGGTAATTAATGTTATTACCATGTTTGAAGTGAATGAATGATAAAGGTACTTACGTGTTTGTTATGTGATTATTTAGAGCTAAATTATTTTTTAGATTAATCATAAGTTAGTTTTGAAAGGTCAGTGACCAAAAGCTTTGGATCAGGATATTTTTGTAGGGAAATAATGATAACCATTAATGAAATGGTTTAAATTTTTCTTTGGATAAGGTTTTTGAGACTATTTTATTACTTCACCACATGATACATCTTATTGTAAGAGATGAAGTAGAAATATTTCATGGCACAAAAAAATGATTATATTATGTTTATGAATTAAGAATTTATCCCCTATGTATATTTACTTATTTGTTAGAGAGTGAATGAATTCCTCAACTCTAGGAAAAAGGGTCCTGAAACAGAATTTTTTTCATATTAACATTATTTTTATGATATCAATGATTAGATTTACACCACTATTTTATGGCTTTCTTGTTATTAACTTCCTCCTAAAAATCTTCTTAATAACTCTCCCTCATTATTTGAGTGTTATTTTCTCTTCCTTGTCAATGTTTTCATTTCCCACATACATTATCCTATTTTGAATCCCAATTATGTGATTATTCAAGATGATATTTTATCTTAATTTTATCTCTTATTAATAAGATATTTTATTAATCCTTTTTCTACACGAGTTCTAAAAAATAAATAGTTGAATTTATAAGATTTAAATATTGAGACAATTTTTGAATTGTGAATTCATAATATCTTAATGGTGGGTTGAAATTAACACCTTGAAATTTTAAAATATGATTTTCGTATTCGATAGTGTGTATGACATGAAACATCAAAAATAGAAGGGAATATAACATACTAAGACTTTATTATATATTTATATAAATTAAGATTACTAGATAGAGTATTTTACTCATAATATAAATTTTATATTCCATTATAAAGAACAAAATGTGTAGATTTCTCGACACAGAATACTGAGTTTATCTTGTGTTAGACGCAAGACTATTTTCTTCTGAATACTATTAATATTTTCTTTAAATGAAAATTTCCTCCTAGAAATTAAATTTTAGGTCAATAATAGGATAAAATAAATTATGAAATATATTCTGGAATTCATTAGTATCCAATTAATTAAAAATGAAAATAAAAAAATGAATATAAAGGATGTGTTTTTAGGAAAAACTATTTTTTATGCCCATCAATGAGTTTTATCTTAATAAATTAAATTAATCACTATTAATGACTTATATTATTGAAATTTATATTCCATATATACTATATAATGATTTTAAATTAATCAAATTTGTTTTATGTGCATAAAATAATAATAAATTCATTTTTAAGCATTAAAACAGAATTTTCTAAAAGGAATTTCTGTCACCTTTTATTGTAAGACTCGTTTTAAAACTAAACTTTGACCCTTTCATAACTAATATTTGAAAAAAAATCATTTTTAAAATAAAAATTTAAAATGATGATTATGGTAAATGTTTTTTACTTTTTAGAAAAGTTTCTTTTTTGAATAAATAGTGAAAAATACCAAATTTTAATTGAAAAAAGGTATTTTATCTAAATAATTTATAATGGTAAGTTATATTATAATATGATTTTAATGTAAAATGAGATAAATAATATATATATATATATATATATTAATATAATTTATTTCATTGGAATAATGTTTATATTTAATTTAGAAATAAAAAACATTTTAATCTTTTGAATATTTTCATTTTAAAGACCCGTTTTCTCATCCCATATTTGGGATTAATTTCAAAATAATTTTTTTCCGTTCTGTGTGTTTAATTTGAAAAAATGAATTTTATATTTTGAATCTAGATAGTTTATAATTTCTAGAAATTATATCTTAGTTTTTGACCCAAAATATTAGTGAAATAAATTAAAATCAATTACAGTGATTAAGTTAAAATTTGCGTTTACTTAGTGGTTAAAAATTAATCTTAATTGGGGAAATGACATAAAAACTTGTAAAAAACCATTTTTATGGCCATATTTCGAACATATAAAAACTTTTATTGAATTTGGTTCATTATTTTGCGAACATGACGTAAGTAACACCTCTCAATCGTGTTTACCTATTGATATTTACAAGAATGCCACTCCTCCACTATAAAAGGGTACACACCCCCACCCCAACCCTCACTTATTAATACCTCTAAAGAAATTTGGATCAACCATATTATTCCAAAATAATTTCATAACTATCATTCCCTCATCCTAAAATCCTCATATTTGGTGGTAATCCCACCAATGAAGTCCTTTGGTACGAACCAACATACGTTACCCAAAGAAGAGGTAATGTTCTTCCACGATCACTTTTTTTTATTTATTTCTCCACACCTTTAATTATAATTATATATTTTTTATATAAATTCATTATTTTATTCAATATGGTTATATGTTTTTAGTTTTAGGGAATAAAAACCATGCATACTTCCTTCAAATGGGATACACAATCATCATTTGTGTGTACAATGGACTACCGCCTCGCGAACCAAAGTTGCTCATTCTTCAATTTCCACCTTTCATGGTTGGGAATAATGTTTTATTTATAATATATTTACTATATGTGTCATATATATTATATTTTTAGATTATTTATTATTATGTTATTATTATATAACATATGCCTTCAAGATTTCAATTTTGTGGGTATACAATAACATCGTTTGTGGAGGTGTAGACTACCGTTCTTCAAGCTGATCTAATTCATTCACACATTACATAAAATGTATTGAGGGTGGGTTTATTATACATATGTGATATATATGACATATATATGATAATTTAATAACAATATAAATATATTTCATTTACTTTTCATTATTTTAAAATGAAAAAATGGTAGTAGCATTCATGCATATTTATGTCCTACCATCTCCATAAATCTGAATTTCATTTCATATCAAAAAATTTTATTGACTAATATTTATATATAATGTTTATATATAATATTTATGTCATGTTTTACATTATAAATACGATTAAATCATGATCACTGTAAAATGAACAAAAAATAGTAAGTTAAAACATACTCGAAAAACAAGGTAATTAATATGAAAAACAATGAAAATAATGAATGGTTATTAATAAAAGGGTGATAATATGTTATAAAAGGAAAAAATACAATAATATAAATATTAATTTGGTTCTATTATATGTTCATGACATTATTAAGACTATTATACATTTGGTTAAGGGGTATTAAACCAAAAGGTATTTTGGGATAATGCATTTGATGTCAATTTACCATCCATTGATACTTATTTATTATTATAAAACAATTCAATTTTACATGGTGTATACTTCCCATTTTACATGTAATATCATGAATAATTAATTATTAACTACCATTTATGTTTCAATTTGAATTATTTCATCAAACTGGATATTATTTGAAAATGACATAATGATATTTTTATTATAATTTGTTTGATTAAAACATTCAGTTTAAACAATAGATTTATTGTACTAATTTTTCATTGGTAATTAAATTTATATTAAATATAAATATTATCATGTGTGGATGTGATCATTTCATAAACCTTATACTATTTTTTCAAACTCTAATTACTTTTACAGTAATTTGACTATCTTAGGAAATATTGATAAACCTGTGTTCTTCAAAAAATAAAGATATTTTATAATGAATATTTTTAGAAATTAAATAATTTATTTGATATTAAATTAATGATTTTGGCAATTATTTCATTGGTTGGGGAACATTTTACGTACTTCCATTGATTCATCGGTAGTCTCATGGGATGGAATAAGTTCGTGACAAACCATTTGCATTTGTTTTCAAGAATTTTTAAATTTTTCTGATTGATATATCTTGTATGTGGTGTCTTGTGAAAGGTATTGAAACAAATTATATTGGTTTCAATCCAGAGTCAGAAACTCTATTGGGGATACAGGTTAACAGTAACTATCTTGAGTGTATGTCTTTATAGTTCAGGCAAATAACTTTATTCATTCTATCATTATTATTATTCTAGGTGATTATTTTATATATTAGAATATAGATGGCCATGTTTCAAGATCATGTGATTTTTTTAGATAAATTATTTGATTAACATTTATTCATTACATATATATTATTATTTATCTGATTATTTAATGGAATGTGTGATCAGTTATTTACCTTTACAGGTTGATTAATCTCATCGATTCATTATTAATTCCTCTATACTTAACCATTACAAGACATTTGATCTCACCCATTATAATGTTTCTTAATCCCAAGTTATAAAGAAGTTATATTTGAATGATTAATCAAAGTTTAAGATTAATATATTTTTTATGTATTATGTTTTATTTTATTTTACCAATGTAAAATGACTATTTTAAATATAATATGGTTTCTAAAACGACTAAACTAATTAGTCCTTTGGGATTTAAATATTTTATTTATGCTAATGTAATAAAGTAAGGCACCAGCTTTGGGATACTAGGGTAAATGTTATTCTAATACATTACTGAATAGATTAAATATTCTTTAGAATTTATATTTGAGTAGCCATCATCTACATCATACAATAGAACTAATTTTTTCCACTAAATTAACATTTAATCTTTATAACGTATCCTTAAATGATTTGAAATCATCGTTGAGATCATTTTTCACTAGTATTTAATTTTACAAATCATTAAGCACATTAGTAGTAATTTTCTTGACATGATATTCAAACTCAATACCTATTTCATCTGAAATGATTGATTGTGCAGTGTCTTAATTTACAATACCAAAGGAATGTATCTATTCAATGTCACCTGCTAAAAGTAACATAAGATATTATTCGTTGCTAATTGATAAAAGAATATTCTCATATATAACTTTATTATTTCATCTAACATGAGATAATTTATAATTTCCCTTAGTTGAATCCTCTATGTTTTTTAGCCATATCTATCTCTTCTGATCTGTCTCCAACTACTGTAATTGTGTTCTATAAAACTATTTCTCTTATAATAGATTCAATTCAGAAGTCACCAATGATTAAAACCTCATGTTTCTAACTCTATGTATCATTAACTATCTCTACTAAAGATGTAATACCATACACATTATATTCTTGATAGGATCCCCCAAAACATTATTAAATTTTTACTCATGTAAACCAATCATGGTAGTTAGAGGATATAAAACTCCAACATCCCCATTCAGTATTATAAGTGAATTCAGTATCATGATAATATTCAAGTTCCATATCTACTTTCTTTTTAAATTCCAACTAATTTAGATATTAATTCTAGAACAATTTTTTATTCTTCATTAGGTCTTCAAAGAGAGTGTGGGGTCATTTATTCTTGGTCTCCTCAGCATCAGTTGGGTATACATAATTTTTATTAAACACCATGGTCAAAATTCCTACATAGGTATAAAACATAATCAACTTATTTTGTTAATATCAATGATTAATTTCATGAATCGTAAATAAAATAATATTAAATTTCAAATTATTCAATAATAGATACATCAAATTAATTTCCAAGAATTTAACTTTTTCAATTTATCGCTCTATGAGCTATACCGATCTGAATAAACATAGAGGGCACCCATTAGTGATGATCTTAGTCCTTTTTATATTTCTATTCTATATAAGGAATATAAACTAAGGATTTTATGATGACTGTTGTCATGATTTCATCATCACATATCAATGAGTGACAATAATGATACCTACTCTCCTATAGATAGTGAAAAGATTTAGATATCTCCTCATAATAAATTGTGAATTCATTCCAATTGACTTATGATTGAATAGAATATTTAGCATGAGAAAAGATAAATGGGTCATTCAAAAAAACAATATAACACCCTTTTTAAACATTGATTCCATATTCTTCTCATAAAATATAAATTCAATCTTTTTTTAAAAAAATAGGGCTCACTTACGCATTAGATTTGATTGATTTAGCCAACACAATTATATAGATCTTCCATTTAGAACTCACTGATCCTTACTACTGGACTTAAATTTCCTTCAAATTACCAAATATAAATCATCAGATCTTTTGTTCTTCACTCTAATTTGGAAGGATAAAATATATTTGGAAGGAAATGGATTAAGGTCATGATTTGGGTGAAAAAGATTGAGCTCTCTATGGTTTGAATACAATTGGGTTTGAGATAAGAAATCATTTTGCTTCTAAAGTATTAGAGAAAATAGATTCCATAATATATTTTTGAGTAATTTGTCACGTGAGGTTATAAAATAAACATAAAACAAAAAATTGTCAAGGACAAAATAATAAATAACTTTTAAAAACATAAACACATTTACACTTATTAAAAGAATACAGTAGGAACTAAATTACAAAGAATACATAATTAATTCTAAATAAAAATTAACTCAATTTAAAATCACTTAAATTCAAATAACCATATTTCACATATAATTAAATACAATCTACTAACTAATGAGGGATTTATAAATATTTCTACTAGAATATTTTCATTAGTGTTTAAATCTAATGAAATATAACCCTTTTTTGATTGGTACTTTAAGAAATTATGAATCAAAGCAATATGTCTCATTGATGAATAGATTATTGTATTTTTGGAAATGTTGACAGTGGAATTTTTATCACACTAAATTGTAACATGATCAAAAAAATTTCAAAATCCATTATGGTATATTTATAACCAACAACTATGAACCAAAATATCCAACTGTCATGTACTCAGATTTAATAGTCCCTAATGTAGTGGTGTGATTATTTTTTTGTTGGATGTTAAACTAAATATTATTTTGGATTGTTTTAGGTTTTTGATAGACTTTTTCTATCAATAATATAACCACAAAAGTAATCATTTGAATATGAAATTAAACAAAAAAAAATAGATAATATTAAGGATAAGAATTTTTTTCCATAGAAATACCTTCAAATCCTTTTGGATGTATTTAAGTGAGACACTTTGGGGGTTTCTTGAAATCCATCACATAATCGTACAATAAACATAACATTTAGAAAACTTGAAAATAGATAAAGAAATATCACAATTATCCATCAATACAACTTGTTTTCATATTATTTATTTTATTTATCTAAATAAATATTAATATTATAACTCACAGGATTTGGGTTATCATTGACGATTTAATGTCCAAATATTTTCTTGTAAACCATGTTTGTATTTTCTCTAATTTCAAACATTCCCAATTTTTTTTATAAATCAGAAATCCCTAAAAGAAAATTATGTAACCCATCATTATCATTTCATATTATTTTTTCTTTAGTTTTATAAAATTATTTACCCAAATTCTGATAATTTGAACTAAAAACCACATCCTCATAATAAATTTTAAATAACATAGTATTGGTTGATGATGTATTTTTGAAAATATTAGGGAAAAACTAACCTCCTAGAAAATCCATTTTATAAAATAAATAGAATAATCCTATTAAACCATGCTCTATGTGATTTATTAAGACCATAAAAATATTCAATATATTTGGAAATATAATTTATAAAAGAAGGGTCTTCAAAACTAGATGGTTCTTCAATGTTTACTTTTTTATAAGAAACCCATTTGGAAAATATTATTTTATCATAAATTATGCATATAAGAGAAGGATAGTGATGGATTCTAGTCCAAAAATAAGGGAAAATGTTTCCCAATAATATATCCCATACTCTTGGTTTTAACCTCTAACAAACTAAACTAGACTTTTCACTAGAAATTCTTCCTTGATTATCTTATTTATTTCTAAATACTCATTTTTTTTTCAATAACGTGGTGATCATAAGTTATATCAACTAATTCCTATATTCTATAATATTTAAACTAGTTTAACTCTACTAACATGTAAACTAACCAAATATCATTACATAAAAAATCTTCTATGGTTTTAGAATAATTATGTGATAAAAACGTAAAAATTTCATCACAGTTTCAAATACATCTTATTATTCAAAATCCATCATCTATTATTCCTATAATATCTTCTAAAAGTTTGTTTTTAAGGGTTTTAGGATATATGTGAATCAACCTTTCAGTTTATTCACATTCAAAACATTCAACACCATATTTTATTCAATCTTGTTCTGCATCATCATTATTTTTTTTATCAAAAAAAGTTTGAGACTTGGATTGTCCATAAAATCACATAAGCCATTAATCTAGATTTTTTGTGATAAAAGGGATCAGATTCATAAAATATTAAATTAGTATATTATTAAACTATCTTTGACTTTTTTTTACATCTCTATAGGCATTATAGGTTATGGAATGACCTAGAATGATTACTTCATCAACCTTTAGATCGAACAAACCATGACTATTATTGGTTTTTAAGATATAAACCATTCATCCAAATAAAAATAATAAAATAAATTTTAGGCTTTTTATTATTCCATAACCAATAAGGTGTTTTATTTAATATATTTTTCATTAGAACTATGTTGACGATATGACATGTTTTTTATAATAACTTCAGCCCAAAATTGAGCAAGCATGTTATACCCACACAGTATAGTCTAAGTAATATCATATAATCTCCAAATAACCTTTTCAGTAACACTATTTTTTGGGGGTTTAAGGGTATATAAGAAATATTTAATGCCATGTTTTGGGAAAATTGAATTGAGGTTATTATTCTCAAACACTCCCCAACTATGACTTCCCGATTAATTTTTTTTGTATTTTTTTATTTTTTACAAGCTTTAAATAATTTATAAACTTCTCACATGATTCAAATTTAAGCATCAAGAAATATAAAAAATTTTATATAGATAAATCATCAACTAAAAAAAGTATCAACCATTAAAGCAAGATGTTCTTGTTTTCAAAAATTAATCCATGTGTATACATTCTAGGGGAAAGAATTATTATCCTCCATACTTGTATTGAAATATGATTTGTTTTTATTTCTTATTTTTCAGGCATCACATAATTTATTTTCTTCAAAACAAATTTGTCGAAAATATGAAATTAAATTATTTTTATATAATATTAAAAATTAATAGGCCTTACACTGTCCCTGCCTTTTTTAAAAAATCAAAGAATTATTAACTTAAACATTAAAATGGTTTAAATTTTATTTACAAAATGAATGTTGGTTTAAAGTGTATACATTTTTTTTCAAGTTAATTTAAAGATGAGAAATTTATCTTAAAATATAGAGAAATAATTTTTTAAAATTAAACTTAAAACCCATCATTGTAGAGTTTTAAGATACTTATCAGATTATTTTTCATCCCTTCAACATATATAATGTTTTTTATTATTACTATATTTATATCTCTAAATGAACCAAAACCAATTATTTTTTCGTTTTTTAATTGTTATTAAAGGTGAGATATACTCTATCATCCTTTGAGGTTGAGTGAGATATAGGGAAGTCACTAGTAACATACCTCAAAAAACCAATATCCACGTACCTTTTAGTTTTGTTGTTCATGTGACATTTTCCTTATAAAAATAAATTAATAAAGGATGTATTTTAGTACTCCATTAATATTTTGTTTAGTAATGTTTTCAACTAATGATTTTGGAATCAAGATCTATTTACTTTTCAAATAATTTTGATTCATAAATTTAGATTAATTTTTTGAAGGAAATGAATTCTTAACACTGAAAAATTGAGGTAATTTATGATAATAATTATATTAATAACGATTATTTATATAATAATGGAAATGATAAATTTTAGACATCAATAAATGTTTAGAAATAGTTATAATTTAAGTCTTATTCATCTTGGGTTTTTTTTTAATATTACTATTTTTTCCTTTGTTTTTCTATTATTATTTGTTTATTATTTTGAATGATTTGATTAGGATAATTTAAAAAAATATTAAGTATAGTATTAAAATATTTTTGATATTTAACATTATATAATAATTAATGTATTTTTATTTCGTGGAAGGCTTTACTAGAAGTAAAATATTCCATTTATATTTTTATTCAATATTTTTTTGAAACAAATATAATTTTTCTTTTATAATAGTATCATTATAATTTATTAATTTTTTATAAATATTCAATAATGATTAAAAATATATTATTGCACTAAGAAATAATCAATATGTTTTTTAAAATAATATTTTTCATATTTAGATTCCAATGAAGAATAATAACCATATTTTACATCATCTATATGAGTAATAAAAAAATCATGGATTTGTAGTTTGATTTTACAACATTTGAATAGAAATTATAATCATTAATGGGGTCATTAAAATCACTCCATGTTCCCTTCATTTCCTTCTTCTATTTTTATTATAATCATATTTATTATTTACCACATTCTCTGATTTCTTAATTTCCTTAAATAGAGGGAAGCCAAGATTAATATTCCAGAGCTTCTTGTAATCATAAAATCATACTTATTTTGAATTATAGATATATTTAATAAACTTCTTGAAATAATTTTTGAATCATATTATGTCATTGTAAAAATATTTAAATTTCTTAGAATAAAAAAATCATCAGCAAATTATGAAAAGATTGAATATTAGTAAATGGATAAGTTCTTTAGTATTTTTACATTAGATTCCTTGTCATGATTAGAAGGAAATCCTTTCAAGGAAGAATTATTATTTTTAATTAAACTATAAACTGATAATTCAGACTCTATTTTTTCATTAAACATCATTAGAGTTCCTATAAGATCCTTTATTTTCATATCTTTAACCAGTGTAGATTTCATGATTTGAGTAGACATTCCACACCACATCAACGGAAAAAATCCACGAACTATAAATTATTGATTTGATTCAATAGTATGAGTTACCAAAATATTAATATCATTGACTATTTCCAAGATTTCTCCATAAAATTAAGTTTTTCTCTCACAATATATCTTTTTATAATGAGTTGAATAAAATCTTGAGAGTGTTTTACCAAAGCTACAAGACATTTTCAGTTCCCTCATATGCAACTGAAACCATACTCCAACTTTCTTCGGATATACTACACTGGGAAACATGATTAAACTCCTTAAAACCTAGCCCATATATAATAACATTATTTTATTTCAAGATTATTTCTTATATAGCTTCAAATGCATCATCCAAAGTCATAGTTTTACCCTTAGTAATTGCGTATGTCTTGATAGAATTTAGATAGACTTTTAATCCATGGTTATTGAAATAGATAATCATTATATCCTTCCAACAACCAAAATTTTCTCTATTAAAGTATAGTTATTTAATTATATAAATTACTTATTTAGAATTATCCACTATAGAAAATTTATAAAATGATCTTTAGAATTAAAATTGCAATGGTTGAGAACTCAAAAGTGACATGCCATGATACTAGTTATTAGCCCGATAGGTGTTGCACAATGAGTCGTGTGGGGTTGAATTGAGTTCTTAAATTTTTAATTAACTTAAATCATCATTTTTTGAAACATAAATGAATCTATCATTCACTATGAATCTAATATTTAATGTAAAATTAATTATTAAATAGATAGATTAGAACAAAATGAATATATTTTTCTTTAGGAAACAAAGATCCCATAGCCTACCATACTAAAACCTCTCTCATCAAGCTGATTGAGTTTCACTATGTAGGTCCTTTTCCTTGGGACCTCAATAGTTTATTATAACAAACTATAACTTGTTAAAAAAATTTCTGAGTTATTATATTGTTATCTATATTTTATATGATATTTCTATGTCCTTTGTACACTCAGTACATTGAGTGCGATCATTAAAAAATTGATTATAGAAAATATAATCATGTTAATAATGTTACTGCAATAAACAACTAAAAAATGATGAAAAAATCTTCAATATAGGGGATAAGACCTCAAGGAGTAGCTCTAGAGGTTCTTCTACGGTATTATATAGTCTTGAATGTACAATATTATTAGATTTTTTTTTTCATCCATAAAGTAAAAATTATTATAAAAACAAATTTTATTTGTGTTTCATATATGTTTTTCATAACAAGTTCACTTTGTGAGGTTTTCTAGTAGTATTATCAAAATTTAGAGGGGGTGAATCAGTGGTGGAATCATTTTATTATAATTTAATCTTTTATTCCTTTTCCTCTTAGACTTGTTGGGATCATGATTCTTTCAGTCTATTACTTTTCATTCATTTGTTAGGAAATAAAAGAATTGTACATGATATTTAAAATATTCACCTTTCAATAATACTTCATAGTCCGTACTGCAATTGAGAAATAATACCAATTAATACATGACACTATAGTGAGAAACCAATTATAATGGGTCAAAAAAATCCTAAAACTAATGTTGGGTTTCATACACTCAAGTGGGGGGACAAATTTTTTTTTAATCCATGGAATGGTGATAACCAAGACTATCTATAGAACCATTCTAGATATTTATACTGATTTAAAATTCAGTATTATACTTATTCATGTTCATTGAAAGATCAATAATGTCCACTAAATATTTGGATTTTGTTGAATGTTGTAGTGATACTTTGTTATTTTATTCCTTCTTTTTATATTGTCTCTTGTATGATAGCATGAAAGGAAATTCTATGTTTCTTACTTTACATTAAAGGTAGTGGACTCAAAATTCTTCCTCTTCATTTTAGTAGAATGGAATACAAAATTTCTTTTATTGGATAAAGATTTTTTCTTCTACTATTTTTCTTTTCTTATACTAGTTTTATGTCTTATATTCAATGTGTTAATCCTAGAGTACATAGAGCCTTCTTGTAATTTTGAACCACATATCCAAGTTTTCCACTTCTTCTTCTTCCTATGAAAAAATAGGCACATCATGTTATTATCATATTATCTCTGGTTCCCTCTTATCTTATATTTTTAACTCTTCACATAACTTCTTATTATTTAGTGCATATAATCTATAATATTTATTTTATTCTTCGATTCAACTCGTTGTATGTATATGAGTGTGATAATTAAAATTTCTGGTAACCTTATTCATGACCAAAAAGTATTCTATCCTGAATGATTGTGTCGAACAAAAAGAACATTACATTCTTCTTCAACTATTAAGAATATATAAATATATATTAATAAAAAAAATGCATTGTTGGTTACTTATTTCCTCTATATTATTCATTTTTTACTCCCTAACCTATGAGAATACATGATTTCAATTACCAAGACTATCGGTAATTCAAATCCCATAGATCTCAACCTTCATGGACTCTGACAATATCTAAAATATTTGGTCTAAAATAATTCTCATTTAGAATGTCTAAATACTCAACATTATCTTATCCCATTATTATAGAAATTTTCACAAAACATCACTGATGATAACCACATATAATAATTGAATGCTAATATATAGTAAATAATTCAGTTTCACCATTCATCAAGCTCACTATATCATAGTGTGTCATTCTCTAAAAATATAATTGTGGATCCCCCTTTATTTTTATTGAAGGCTAATCATAAAAATAAATCATTATTTTTTCCATAAAATTCTTTTTATGTTTTTTTATTCAAGAATACATGATCTTTGTGTATCTGCTGACTTTTCATTATGGTATAAATATTGTGGTTTATTTCACAATTTATTCATGAGAAATAGCTTATACATTCCATTTATAGTTATGTCAACCTGAATTGTTGATTAAACCAAATCCTTGTGATAATAATTTTAATGAATGTAACTTTAATTGGATTCTTTTGAATCATTATCACTATCGAACATCAATCCTGAATTTCTATATTTGTGGATTTTTATACCTGAACCATCCACCTGTGTTTATCTATCATGTATCTAAATTATAAAATTTGGAAAAGTATCCAATATAGATTTATTAACATAGTAAATCCATCACAATATGTTTTTTATTCACATATGTGACCAAATCATGTGTTTAGAAGTGAATTTGGTTGTACATATTTTCACATGTGTGGAAAACCCATATGTTTATTGTTTTAAAATAAAGTAGCATGTTCAAGTAAAAATATTAATATACATAAAAAATATCATATATAGATATTTACATTACTGGAGAACATATTTTAACACCCTTATGATTTATGAAATATTTATTTTGAAATAAATTTAATTCTTAAATATCATGCATTACATTAAACATCTAGTTTTAATGAAATGGAACACAATATTAAAATATAATTATTTAAAATGATAGTTATCACCTAGATATTGGAATGAAAATTATGAATTTGACTAAATATATTATAAGAAAACATATATTAAACATGAATATAAAATGAATTATTTAGTGAAAACTTAATTATAAATGAAAATAAAAACCATTTCAAAATTAAAGAAATCTTTTTCAGAAAAAAATTTTTATGCCCACAAAAATGACTTATCTTAATAAATTAAACAAGTATCAATTAGATAATTATTTTAATTTATTTAATATATTATGAATTAATTAAATTATTGAATTTTCATCTTATGTGCATTCTTTGCATGTGATAAAAATAAAACCAATTTTACACTTAAAACATTATTTTTCTAAAAAAATGTAGTTTTGTCATATTTCGCGCAGTTATTTTAAAAAAAATTCCCACTTTTCAAAAAGATTTTTGAAAACTGATATTTATTTTATAAATTATCCTATTCAATTTATCTTGAAATGGTTATTTGATAATTTTATAAAAAGAGAAATTTTTCTGTGAATAGTGAAGAATAATGGTTTTATTAAGAATTATCATTTATATTAATGAATTTAAAATCATAAAATTTGTTTTAAAATATTTTGAAAGTAAAATTTGTTTAATTATATATCTATTCATAAAATTAATTTCATTGTAATCAATTTAATACTGAATTTCTACATCAAAACTTTTTATTCATAGAATTAGTTTCTCTTTGGAAAAATTATTTTCACGTCATGTTTGCAGGTTCAATTTTAAATTAAATATATTTTTTTGGTTAATTTAATTTGAAAAAATAGATTCATTATTTTGAATTATAATAATAAATATTATCTAATAAAAATAAAAAATTCCATAATTAATAGTAAAAATAGTAAAAATTAATTATTGTGGTTAACGTTAAAATGATTTTGTCTAAGGTTAAACTAAAAATATATATGTTAAAATGAACATTAAACTTATCAAAAACCCATTTTATAGAGATATTTTGACATTATGACCTATAATATTTTATAATGACTCATTTTTTAGCCTTTTAAAAATTGAAAAACATGGATAAACATTATACTTTTAAAAAACTACTTGTATATCCTCTTCCCCACATATAAAAGGGAACCCCCTCTCTTAAACTATTCTGGCTTCCAAAAACATGTGTCTTGAAAAATAAAAATGAGAAAAAATTCCCCAATTCATTCCCCTCATCCTATATTTCTTATATTGATAATTAAAACCTCTTAATAATTCGTTAGTTGTAAACCTAAAGATGCTCTCTGAAGAAGAGGTAAAATTCTTAAACGTTAGTTTTTATTTTATTTCTTCTTCCTACTACTTTAATATTATTAATATTTTTTGATAATGAAATTATTTCCTCCCATATAATGATATTTTTTATGTAATTGTAATAACATATATCCATCTACACCTCTATCAAATGGGAAATGAAATTTCTGTTCATGGGTACGACATACTACCACCTCGTGAACTGGTGTTATTTTCATTCAATCACCGCTAGTAATGGATAAATTTAATATTGGATTTCATTTTTATATAATATATAAATGATATTATTATACATCTAGAATTATAATATCACACCTAACTTCTTAATATTTGATCCTTTGGGATACAATAATGTTGTTCTTGTGTGTGGCAGACTACTATCTCACACACCAATGTGATGTGTTTTTAAATTTCCATTTTAATGGGTGGTAATAATGATAGTTTAAATGAATATATATGAAAATTTTAAAATAATTATTTCCTTGTAATTAAAATATCATATCTTCCTTATTACATTTTATTCTAAAGGGATACAATACAGTACTTTATGTGTACGTTGGACTACCACTACATTGAATGATGTGATTCGTTCTCCAGTTATGCTTTATATGGGGAGTAATAAGGACATATTTATATAAAAATATTATATATATATATATATAAAAATTATTCTATAAAGTTAATATGTTATTTACCTTTATTTATTTCAATCCATCATGAAAATTGAAACAAGGGTCATACATGTATACGACTCACCATCCCCATGAATGTTGTATTTCATTTTCTATCCCAAACTTTTTTATATTACTTTAAATAAATATATAATGAATATATATTATATTTATATCATGGTAAAAATTATTTAAATTATGGAACAATGATTAATGTTAGAGGACCAAAATTAGAAATAAAAATACACATGAAAAACAATGTAGTTATTACCTGAAACATGATTTTAATAATGAATTGTTAATAAACAGGTAATAAATGTTCATAAGTAAAAAATATATAGTATGATATATATAATTATTTTTATTAAATATTTTTTTAATAATATTATATTTATTAAATAGAGAGTTTTGATGTGTATAATGTATTTTATGTCTTCCTTGAATGGATTTTCAACTCACTTTTAAATTCAATGAGAAACATTCCAAATTCACCACATATTTATTCTATGCGGTGTATATACATTCAATGGATGTATATTTTTTTATATTTTTCCTGAAAATTATGGAAATTTATATATCCATTTGATGATCCCACTTTCATGGGGTTTTCAGTTCAAATGATACTAAAGCAATAAGGGATTTTGTCTCAATTTCCCTTCTTTGAGATATATGTTATGTTATGTACCTATCTTCTTCTTTGGGTTGTATATACTACCCCACAGAAATTTTATATCATAAATTTCCATATATTAATAATATTTAGTGTTTTTTATTATTTTATTCTTTAACGGGGATTGCAATTCAAAATTTACCAAAGTATTAAGGGCTCGATGTTACAGTCTATTTTTTTGTCTGATTTGATTATAATTATTCTTCACATGATGCAATATTATGATTTATTTCTCAATAACATCGTAAATATCATTCTATTATGGTAATTTATTTAGCGTACTTTTTTTATTTTCATTTTTGTTTGTTATACACTCAATATTAAAAAATAATATTTTTAAATAATACTAACTTTATATCACTATTTAGTTGAAAACAATTTTTCTCCAATTTTCATGTTTTCATCAAATGTGTTAAAAAAACGTTTTAATGTTCCATTATTATTGATTAACATGAATTTTACCACTTTTTTTAAAAAAAATATTTTAAATAAATCTTAATGTTGTTTTCAATAACACATGGCATGTTCATCTTTTACCAAAAATGTGAAAAGATTTTTTATTTTAACATATACGACTTTAATGTAATTTTCCACCATCATGGACATTATTTTCAAGGAAGATTACTTTTTTAATTTATAATATTTTTAAATGAAATGATTTTAATACTATTTTATATTTTAAAATGGGTGTTTCAAAGTGAAAAAAGTTATTTTCCCCAATAAACAGTTTAAATTATCTTTAAATATTCCATTATGAGTTTTAAAGGATATTTTCAAAGAAACTGATTTGATAAATGTTTAATGTTTAAAAAAGTGTTTTTCAATGTGTAAAGGATATTTTACTTAATAAAATGTACCAGGTGATCATTAAATTTTTTTTTTATCTAAGATGACATCTATTGATGTTACATATTCTTTAGTGGGGATATGGTCCAATTATATCATCCTTATTCATTCTCTAAATGAGTTTAATTATAATGATTCTATATTTATGAAACTCATTACATTTTCATGGTTTATTCTATGATGCATTGATGGGATGATTATGAAACAAATTTCCCTTATATTGTTTATGCTATGATGAAATTTTTAAGGGACTAATTTCATTTTTATGGGTATCATATGATGAATTTATATGATATTATAGAAAATAAATGTATGGATTAGCTTATGGGTGATACATATATCTACCTATAATGAATTAGGTAGTGATAAATATTATATGAGATCAAAGGTTACATGGGAGGATATCCTAATCCCAAAAAATGGTATATCATAGTTTATTCTAAGCATGAATAGGGGGAATGATAGGTTATCCCAATCCCAAAGTAGGTACATGGGAGGTTAGACAAAGTATAAAATATTATGAATGTCTGGATAGATATTCTTCACAAAATATTTTCTATAATTATGTGTATGAGAAAACTCCATGTATTATGATAAATATGTCATATTTTCTATATTACCTTTATTATTCATGTCTTCTAAACTTTTAATATTTTGTGTGTGTGTCATGTTTATGATCTATGATATAAAATTTATGGTTTTCATATGTTATTATCATATTATCATACCCTTATTCTTGTGTTATATTAATATCTCCTATGTTTACCCTTAATAACAATTTCATCTCACCCTTTCTTATGTTCCCTTTCCCTAGGTTATGTAGAAGCATTTTATGTAGGGTATTTCTATGAAGTGTAAAAAATGATATGATCTTTGTAGGATACATTGAATAAATTTCATGAAATAAGAAGATAATGTTTGTAGTATCAAAAGACACAAAATCTATATATTCCATGAGCATGTTTTTTAAAAGTGTGTTGAGGATTCTTTAATAAGATGGAATATTTATGTATGATATGTTTGTATATCTACACATATGACGATTCACATATTTGGATCATTAATTAATTAAACAACTTCTTCAGCTTCACCTTTTACTTTTTTATTTCTCTTTTGAAATTTTTAAAACTCCATTTAAAGTGGCATGATATGTATAATGATATTTAATCCAAATAATAACACACAATTATCATTTTAATATTTATCTTTCCAACAAGAAACATTTATTCATCCTTTGTTATTTGATTAATCACTAAGTAATTGGGGAGTTTTTCAAACCTGTTTCATTATTTTTTAAATCACAATAAACATCAAATGAAAATGAACATACTTAAGTATGTTTATTTATTGATGTTTTTGAAGAATTAACTTCTAGATACTAATTTATCCAATATATAAAAACTAAATGATTTACAAAAATCAAGTGATTTGAAGTTCTAATGAAATATTACTTACATCATAATTAAGAACCACTATATCAATGCTGAACTAACCCATCAATATTTGAAGAAACATGTTGATATCATCTATAGATGAATAATTTCCAACTGATTTCAAATCAAATAATACAGAGTTTTTTAGAATTTGAATATTATATTTTTTTAATATGTTTCATATCAGTAAATCTTCACTGCAATAATTTGACGTGAATATTCAACATATTGATCATTCTGAAAGTTATTGTCTATTTTAAATCCTTCCAATTGTTTGTTTCTTTGGGAAATTATGATCAATTTGATTTATTTTTTAATGGGGTTTTAGATTAGATATTCCATTTTGTGACTTATATTTGTAAACACATTAGTTTTTCCATTTTAATTACTCTACTTGATGTAACACCCCGTGATTGTTTGAAAAATTTCTTTCAAATATTTTTAATGTCCTCGATGGCTTATGTTACACAGAACCATATGTTTAAGTGACCCACAATATACTATTTTAAATATTAGTATTACCAAGATTTTAAAATAGAATATATGAATAAAATTAAATACTTTATAAAATATATAAAAATTCCATACTCAATATAAATACATATTAATTGATCACTCATTTATTACTAATATAATTTTAGTTTTCAAAAATAGCTTTTTTCCAGAAATAAATTTTTATTCCTTCTTATGATAAAATACTATAATTAATATTTTTAACATTTAGTGAATATATTTATTAAAATTTACTTCATTTTTGAAATCATCATATAAAAATTATCATTGATTTAAATTTTAGTATTTTTCTAAAAAGGTTGATTTTTCAGGGAGTAGTGAAAATAAATATTTTTATAAAACTATCATTTTACTTTAAATATAATGTCTCATTATTATTTTTATTTTGATCTCAAGTTAACATAATTAGTATTTAATAATATATAATTTAATTAAATTCCTTTGAATCATTATTATACATGATTTTTAAATAAGTAAATTTTTGTGCTTAAATACACATTTTTTAAAAACTGTTTTTCATTTTATTTTATGCACTTATTTTAAAATTAATTTATTACACTAATAAAAATTGAATAAAAAAATATTTACATATTTAGAATCAAGAGGTTCAAAATTTTCAAATATGAACTTTTATGTTTTCTTGAAATGAGTATCAATCCTGGTAAAAATATCACCTCACAAAAGGGAAAAACACGAAAATCTAGGATAAAACTAAATAATGAGGAAATATATATTTATATTAACTATTATTGAATAATTTAAATTATAGCCTTATCACCTTAGGATCAATTATAAGTTGCTTAATGGGGACTTTTCCATGAAAATTGCTTATATATTATTTAATCCAAATGAAGTGACAAAATGACACTCTCTTAGTTGTAAATATATGTTATTACATAACATAGAAAAAATAAATAGTTATGAATGAACATTAATATTAATTTTGATAGTAATGAAATTATATTCATGATGGAAATTTATTTTTAATTTTTTGGAATTAAATTACTACTTTGAAAACATATACCACATTGATGTAGTAATTATTCAATTTATGGAAACATTTTTTTAATGATATTAAAAATATTAGATGTTTAATAATTTGATATAATTGAGGTGTTACATAAACTTTTTGGATTTTTAAATTTCTTTTTATAATTACTAGTGTTTTTTTATGTTATTAATGTCATGATAAAGAATTATGTCAATATTTACAATAAGGATGTTTTAGGAAAAAAATATTTTATTAAATTATTTATAAAGAATAAAAATATTTAATGAAGAAAAAAAGGATAATATTTTGTTAAAAACGTCATACCCTATCTATTTATGAGTCAATATATACCTTAAATGTAATATAAAAACCTTTTAAGAATGAAAATTATTTTACCATGGATAATGTTAAAATATGTTAATTAATTAGTTAAGAAAATAATGTACAAAATTGCACTTAAACCTGTAAAAAATTTATTTATTAATTATATTTAAAGCATATCAAACACTATGATCTAGTTAATTAAATTTTTTATGTTTTTGGATCTATAATAGTAGTATTACATTTTAATTTTTATGAAATTCAAAAAGGGCACATAATCTTAATTATAAAAGTTCACATCCTCCTTCACTTAATTACACCACCTTGAGCCTTATATATTGATTATACGTTTAAAAAATATATTCTATAGTTACCTAATAAAATTATATAGGTGATGGTCTTTCCAAAAGACCATCCCAAGATCTCTTTAGAGGAAATCTAAAGGAGTCATTTTGAAGAAGACGTAATCGCCCTAACCGATGACTTTATTTTTATAGTATTCTTTACATACTATAAATCATTGATATTTATCATAAAAAAATAAATTAATTATACTATATATTTTGAAATTTTATTATGATTACTAAAAAAACGTTAAATAACATATTTACCACCATATAATAAGTGAAAGTATCACTTGTTCCTATGTACGGCTTGTTGTATCCCCATAGCAATACACTTCATTTTTCATAACCATATTTCTTGGAAGGTAATTATGATCGTTTTAATGTATATATAATATTTTTATGACATATTTATAATTTTTACATGGTAATAACATTTCCACCTTCTTATTATCTAATATTTTGAATAATGTTAATGTCCCTCATGCATACGTATGGACTACCATCTTCACAATGTGATGTGATTTTTTCATTTCTATTTCACTTGGATAGAAATAATGATGAATTTAATGAATATATGTGATATATATGATATAATAATACTTTTTTAAATTTATATTATTATTTACCTTTCTTTCATTCTAAAATTAAAAAAATTGAAACAATGTTCATGAGTACATACGGCCTACCATCTCCATGAACTGTGTAATTCATTTTTATATCTATACATTTTATGAATGATTATAAATATGTATACAATTAATATATAGTATTTTTATCTCATGATTTATATTCTATAAATTATTGTATAATACTCAAATTATAAGGACCAGGATAGACGAATCAGAATATGCCTTGAAAAAAGATTAGTTATCACACAAAAATAGTGATTTTTAATAACAAATTTTTAATAGATGGGTGATAAGAGGTGATAAATAAATCATAAATGGAATTATATATATATAGATATATTTGTGGAATAAAATTATTATAAATTTATATTTATTATATAGTAGGTTTTAATGTCAATAAGAAAGGCGATACTTGATGTAAGGGTTTATTTCACAATATCATCATTATTCAGGATTGTTTATGTTTAAGTATATGATGATGAATATTTATATTTCATGGCCAGGTATTATAGAAAAACGTTTTCACAACGTTTTTAATATTCTCCTAAAAAAACATAATATCCTTTTTACCTATTTTTTAATTTTTACGAAGTTGTTTGAAATGAATGTTTTTTTATTTTCCAAATGAGGTACATTGGGACTTCTACAAAAAAATAAATGAGTAATGTTTTTTAGCATATATGGCATGAGAATATTTCCTCACTAGATCAGGTGATTCATTTCATTTTTCGACCCTGAATGGGAGGGTTCTTTTATTCCTAAGCCTCTTGAAATGAAGGAGGATAACCCCCCTGAGGAAGCTAATTATTTGCATTCTATGACCGATAAATCAAAAGGAATACATTTACTCAAGGATTTCATAGTCTTAGATATTCTCATGTATCATCTTCAAAACCTCCTTTTTGAAAAGTGTTGGATGATGAAGGATTTTCAATCGAGGAAAATCGTAAGGGGTTTGAACAAAGAGCCCAAATGCATAAGTTCTCGGTTATGGGATGTATCACTTACATAAAAGGTGATAAACCCTGGTCTTACTCTCATCTTGAACAATGTATAACACATTTTTGGGGGTTTTAAAACTAGAAGATTGTACCATTCAAGAAGGGCTATTTTCATATACTGGATACCTCCTAGGATGAATTATATCGATTCTGGAGGGTAGGAAATATTCGGCTCAAATCGGGTCTTCATTGTCTCTCTGATTGGGGTTATAGTTTCAATCTGCACACCCACAGGAACACTACTGTCTAGATATGGGTTAGATTACATGGTCTAAATTTGTATTTTTGGCACCCAAAAATATTAAATGACATATCTTCTTGCATAGGAATGCCACTTATAATCGATTAGAAAACCTTGAATGGTGAGCTATGACTGTTTTCTAGAGTTTTGATAGAGGTGAATTGAGAATCAAAACTCTGGCAGAGTATCACCTTCACTAAGAATAACAATACAACAGAGGATAGAATTTTGTATGAGTGTAAGGCCCCATTTTTTGATCTTTGTAATATCATAGGTATTTCGTTTTTAAACTGTAGTGTGGTGAAGAAACAAGTCACCCAACCAATTGAATCTGAATGGACTGAAATTAGAAAAAATAAGGAAAAAGGTCCTTCCCTTGATAAACTACATCCCTCCAAGAGTAAAACTGAAAAATATCTGAAAAGGTGAAAGACTATGAATCCCAATGGTAATAATTGAGGAAAATATTGGGTAAAATTTGTCGAAGAAGATGATAAAGAAGCTGAAGAACAATACCTTATTTAAGAATTAGAATCTATAATTATAGAGATCATTAAACAGTCTCAACATGAGCCACAAACTATGCTGACTAAGCCACACATTAAGGCTAATAACTCCACCAAGCAGTCCCATTACTCCTCATACACACCTGCCGATCTTGAAGAAAAAACTGCACCCCCTTTTCTCTTTGATAATTTGGGTGACCAGTGTGTTAGTCTGCCTCGTCACAGATCAAATGGGGGAGGGGTCCCTTGTCTTTATCAGGTCCAGTTCCACCATGCAGCCTTGCAGGTTAAGGAAGACAACACTAGATATTATGTTTTTGTTTTGGAGCTAAAACAAACTATTAATACTGAAAAAGATAGTGTGTCTGCTTCTCCTGAGGTCAAATGTAGCCCCTTAATTTCAGTTTCAGGTGTAGGTAGTGACACACAATCCACTGATATTTATGAATTCACCCACTATAATTTAATCGTAGACACTTTTCTTTGCAAGGAATCGTTTATATTTCAAGTTCATTCAAATTATGATGTTAATGAAAATTTTGGTAATATTTCTCTTATTGTTTCTAGGAGTTAATAGGGAAAGAAATCCCATCCAAGCTCGAAAAATCCACTAGAAGATCTTCCAGTAAGAATGGTTTAGCGAATAAGAGAAAGGGGGTACTATCCCCAAAAACAGGCTATAATGATTTTTTTTCGGAATTTTCAGGGAATTACGAACCATCACAATTTTATTATTGTAAACATATTTATTAATACTGATCATCATAAATTTTTTTTTCAATTTTTGAACCTAAGATCTATTTCCCCTCTCATTTTTCTCATCTTTTATAGTCTGATTATATCTTCTTAGGTGATTTTAAAAAATATTCTTCCATTGAAATCCTTTGGATATGTACACACTATACTCTTCAAAATGTCAATATTTTCCATACATCAGAGCATGAGTTACTTGTGATTTTACTACTTACCACTCACATATATATTATTATTTTATCTATGTTAAGAATAGATACCGTGATAGAAGAAATCTTGGGAATGATCTCTCTTACATAGGAAAATGTATTCATGACCCATGGTTTCTGTTTGGTGAATTTAATGTTATCCTTGGTCCAAGTGAGAAATTGGGACCAAATAACCCCATTATATCTTCAAGGGAGTTTAAATCTTCTATTCAGTATTACAAAATTATTGAAATTAATCTTACCGGGGAAAATTATACAAGGTATAAAGAACATTATAATAGTTTTGTGGCTAAAAAATTAGATAGATCATTCCCAAATGATATAACTTTGGATAATTGTAACCCCATATCTAGCATAACCCTTCCAAAATTAAACTCTTACCACCATCCAATCCCTTTCAATGTCTCTATCAAACACCAAAAGCTTGTTCTTCCCTTCATATTTAACAACACTTGGTCTTCTGACCCTGATTGTGTTTGCAATATTAATCATTCTTGGGATTCCATGAATCACTGCAATGACACATTTTCATGTACCCCTAAATTAAAAAATATCAAATAGATCATTAAATGTATTTGTAATACCAAATCCAAACAAATTTATAAAGATATTATTCATTTGAAAGAAGAACTTACCCAACTTCAATACACCAATACTGGAACAAATTTTGTCTTTGATCTGCTACAAGAAATCAATTTTACTAAGAAACATTCTTCCTTACTCACATTTAAAGATAAAACGAGGAAAAAAAATTCAAAATCAAATGGCTCATGGATGGTGACAAAAACACTATATTATCAAACTCCCTTCAAAGAATTCAGAAATATAATAGACCTCTTTCTTTACTTAGAGATGGGGACAACCTCATTGATACTAAGAATAGAATTGCCAATAATGTAGTCTTTTATTTTGAAAATATAATCAATGGAACTACCACTCTCAAGGACTTTAGACCTGATTTCATCCCGGTTGTGGTCAATGATAATGATTACTCTTTTCTTACTTGCATCCCTTTTGATCATGACATTAGAGACACATTCTTTAGTTTAAATCCTGAGAGTGCTCCGTGTCCTGATGGTTTAAATAATGGTTTTTATTAGTAATTTTGGGATGTCATTCATACTGACGTTTTAAGCTTTTTAGGAATTTCTTTTGTAATGGTATGCTTCCTCATGGATTGAATGCCCAATTTTTCTCCTTGATTCCCAAAGTTTATAATGCCACATAAATCCACAAATTTAGACCCATTTATTTAATCATTACACTTTATAAAATTACCAGCAAACTTCTTTCTCATATACTTTATTCTATTATCAATTAAATTGTTTCATAGAATCAATTTGGATTGTTAAGGGTAGGTCTATTCATAATTGTATTTCTATTGCCTCTGAATTCACTAACCTTTTAAATATAACCAATAGTGAAGACAATATTTCCATTAATATTGATATCTGTAAGTCCTTTGAATTCATGGATTGGAGTTTTATTTTCAAGTTCCTTCAGAAAATTTTGTTCAATGATTCATTTTTAGAAGAATTAAAACACTTTTAAACTTTTCCAACATATCAATCCTTGTTAATGGATCTCCTAACTATTAATTTAAATTCCCCAAAGGTTTTAAACAAGTTTACCCGCTCCCTTCCACTCTTTTTTCAATTTTGGAAGATTACCTAAGCTGACTGATCACTCACCTTTTAAAAAAACAAGATTAATCTGATTAAGGCTTCTATAAATTTTAATGTTCCCATTCACCTTTTATATGAATATGATATAATTAATTTTTTTACAAGGGAATAAATAGAATATCTAAAATCTCAAATGTTCCCTCTCACACTATGAATAGATTTCTGGTAAAATAAGTAATTGGAACAAATCCTTTAATTTTTTTGTGAAAAGGTTTCCTCCTAATAGAAAATACAATATTATTTCTAATTTAGGTATTAAAGAATCATCCCTTCCTTTCACCTGTCTTGGTGTTCCCATATTTTGGGGTAGACTGAAATCTTGATACTTTTCTAATACTATTGACCAAATCTTCCACCAATTGTCATCTTGGAATGGACAATCCCTCTCTATGTCCATAAGTATTTGTCTTGTTAAATCCACGATTTTTTCTAAAATGGTGTTCTCATTGATGATTTATAAATGGAATACTAGTCTTCTTAAAAAAATTAACGTTGCCATTAAAAACATTGTTTGGATCAAAAGAACGCTTGAAAGGAAACTGGGGACTGTTCCTTGGTATACATATTGCAACCATTTGGAGAAGGGTGGCCTTGGTATAAAAAATATCAAACTCTTTAATGATTCCTTACAAGCCAGACTCACTCTGAAACTCTTTTATAACAACTATGACTCCATTTCTTTCCTAAAAAATAAATTTCTTTGAAAAATGAAGAAGGATAAAATGAATTACATGAGCACTTACATTTGGACTTCCATTAATAATGCTTTTTCCAACATCATGTCTAACTCTAAATGAATTGTGAGCAGAGACACTTCCATGAATTTTTGGATTGACAAATGGGCTGGTAGTCCTATCATTTCTAGGATTCCCCTAATCAAATTCCTGATCACCCTAAATATACTATCAAGAAGGACATTAGTGCTCACAACCTTAATTTTCCCAACAATGTCAATCATGTCATTGATAGCTACCCTTTTTAATTCACTATTGATTTTTAATAAGGGAACCTGCTCATAATGGGATTATCGACTCAAAAACATTTTACAATAATGGTTTTTTTAATTCTGAAAACACTCTTAGTTGGATTAATATTTTAAATAAATTATGTTTAAAACCATTGAGAATTACTCTGATTTGGCATATTTCTCACAAAAGGATTCCCACTGAAACTTTTCATCAGTCTTTTGGGATCCAGTTGTGCTCTAAATGTTGACTTTGTAACCGGCATCACAAATACATTAACCATCCTTCTTCAGTTTCTGCTACTGATTTTGGAATTATGTACTTGATCTTTTTGAGTTCACATGGTTACATAATGATTTATTCAACTCTTGAGTTCAATGTTGTGTGGATCTTGAAGCCTCTCAAAAAATCAAGATCCATTTTGTAACTTTTGTTGTGGAACTAATGCATGTACTATATTATGATACGAATGATATTATTCATAACAACTACTCACTTAGATTACATGCAAGTATGATGTATATCCTCATTGCTATTGGAGATGTTTTTTTGATAAAAAAGGAATTTTGCAACAAAATAGTGAAGGATATTGAGATTCTGCATCGTTTTGGGGTTAATGGTACTTATCCTCAACCTAGAAACACTTTTGAAGTGTTCTGGAAAGCTACAGTCCCGTTATGGATTAGACTTAATGTTAATGGTGCTTTTAATGGAAACCTGGGACCTTTGGGTTACAACACCATTTTTAGAAATCACTAGAGGCAGATTATTGGATGATTCTACGGCACTTTTGGCATCTCCTCGACTCTAAAGGCTGAAATGAAGAGCATGATCAATGCAATATCCTTCTCTAAGAAACATAGTTAAAACAACATCTGGATTGAAAGTGACTCGATAACCATCGTCTAAGCCATTTGGAATGGTGTGATGCACCTCATATGGCCTCTTACAACACACTAGATGGGCTGTCTTCATTCGCTCATGGACATTAACTACATTATTACCCATACCTTTTTGTGAAGCAAACAAGGTGGAAGATGGTCTTGCAAACATGTGAGCCAACTATGTCACCATATGGTTGGATGTACTTCCAGTTGATTTACTACCCATTTATGATAGAGATTGTAAAAAAATCACTTATTTTAGACTCGTTTAATTCCCTTGAAATCATTTTTTCCCATTTTCTAAAAAGAAGTCACTTTTGGCGAAGTGAGAACCTTACAAAAGCCAAAAGACGATACAAACATCACACACATAAAAAACCATTCCCACAAACCTCAATCCAAAACCCACATTCAAAACTTAAAATCAAATTAAAAAATTGGAATCTCGGGCAAAGCGTGCCGGCCAAGAAACCCACCATCAAGGAAGACCTAACTGCATCATCACTCGCCGACCAAACATCACAGCAATGTCTATCACCATCACGTCTTCACATCACCATAGTTATCCACTTATTCGTAAAAATCACCACTGATTTCTCAGAAAAAACATCACGGTTTCATAAAATCACTACTGCTTCCCCAAAAAATCACCACTGTAACACCATCGCACGTTCTTCTCAAAGACCAACATGAGATCTTCATAATTGAAAAACTCAGAAAAACCAGAATCAAACAGAGATGGACACCAGATCCGAAATGCGAAGCCAACAGCTTCGAATCGCCGACTCCCAGAGGAGCAAATCCAACCGTCGCTAATAAACCCGAACCGAGACTCCAAAATGAAATCAAGAAAACAAAAAACCCAAGCATCACAGATTTCTAGAGGGCCTTCAATGGGAAGTGTCACGCAGCACAAACAAAATCATCCGAAACCAAAATTATTGCAAAAAACGAAAACAGAAATAAGAGAAAAAAAATTTATAAGTAAATATATTTTTAAAAAGATAAGTGACTTTTAAATGTAAAAATTATTTACCTTAAGAATTTCTCCACGTGATGTTTTAAAATTATTTTTCCATTTGAAAACACTTCCTTTGATGATATTTATGTTTTTGGGATATAATAAAAGTATACCATCTGTATTTTATTCTGTATGCTTTATGTTTATGATAACAATATATTGATGAAACTTTCTCCCTTTTCCACTTATTATACTTTGATGAATTTTTTTATTTTCATGTGTTCTGATACGATGAAATTTTTATTGGCTTTAGGAACAGATAGGTTTTATTTTATCTTTGTGATGGGTGGGACCTATATCTATCTCCAATGCATTGCGTAAATTTGTATAATTCATTAAGTTAATATGTTATGTGTCAACCTGATTTCATGTTTATAATTTTATTCATGGACATTGATTTCATATCCAGAAGTCTATGCATGGACCTGACTTTTATGTCAAAAATGTATATTTGTCGAACATGCCGTCATGTCCATAATATTATGTTTGGACCTCATTTTATATCTATAATTTTAAGTGAGGGTCTGGTTTCTTGTATTTAACTTAATGAGTGTACTTGTTTCTATTTATACATGTTCACAATGTTTTATTTTTATGTCTATACCACTTCTCCATGTCTTGTGTCAATGTTATTTATTCATGGATTATGATTCTTGTCTTATGAACTATTAATATTTATTCAAACACTAAATATTAAGATCTATGATATGTATAGTGTAGATTTCAAATGTTAATTACATGTTCCCACTCCCTAATGATCATGTTATGATTATGTTATTATTGATATATCAATCATTTACCCTTAATAAGAATCTATGCTCACTCTTTCTTATTTTTATTTTTCCCAGGTTATTGAGAACTAATTTATTGATGATTTTTTCATAAGTTTTTTAGTTATGATGAACTTAGTGGGAGATGATATTGATCATTTATAAACTAGTTTTTTGTGTGTTAATGTTTCCAATGTTATTAGAAATATACAATTCTAGTGTGGATCAAAATGTTATGTAATAAATGTTAATCTACATTTAATTAAAAACTATGCATGCAAAGTTCGGATTATTATAATTTTGATTATACATCATCAAGGGCTTCTAATTTTAGGATGAAAGAAGATCCAATCATCTAATTGAGGGATTATGCGACTAGGAAGATAGATCTAAGGAACATATATTGCTGATAAGTTCAGCAGTGAGATGACACTAATATGTATAGCTTATGGATTCAAGGGATATGTATATAGATCATTTGATAGGTATAAAATAAGTGATACCTTATCACATGTTGAATGTCATGGGTAAATCAGATCAGGTTTATAGATCTACATTTCACATTGTTTGAAATGTAAGGATTTAATAGATTTATTTTAAATGAGTACTTGGTTTTCGAAAAAATACTCCATTTTTTGTTGTTATACATCAATTACATTGTTGTCTAATTTTTTTAAATTCATATAGTCTCAATGTTCTATTTATTTCACTCTTTCATTCATAGTCTAAAATACTGATTGTTTAACTTCTTTGGTGGAAATGATATTTCAAAACAATATATAAATTATTTACTATGAAATTTGATCTCATCTGTAATTTGAAAACCCGATCAATCTCTGATTACATTGATAATATAAAAAACCAATAAATCACAAGACTTTAAGTGGGTGAAAATTGTAAATTTGTTTTAAAACTATAATTCACCCCCTATATTTTGTTCACCATAACACCTCCAAACTATTTGTATCATAATTTGTCTTTACCCTGATTAATAATTTTACTCTTTAGACAAAATTTATTCTATATTTTGATTTATTTATCAAAATTTCATATTAGTTTCCCTACACTAAAGATGTTAGTAGAGGAAAATTAGTTTGTGATGGTATGTCTACTATGAAAGAACACCCTAAGATTTTAATCCAATAGACCAACTAGTTTTTATGGAGGTGATTATGATTACGAGTGTGATATTATGAAATCCAATATCATTAATACTAGAGTTGATAACATTATCATGGTGATAAGAAACTAAATATTTATATAGAAGGATATATGTGTATTTTATTGTGAAGAAAAATAGGAATATCATATAAAACAAAACGTTCACAAAAAATTATTATGATCTATGATCTTGGACATATACAACCCCAAATTATCATGTGAAATGAAAAACAGAATTTGGGATGATCTAGAGAAAACAAATTTTGAAACAACCAATATATTAGAAAATCATGAATTTATTCCTATAAATGAATATTTTGAATTTTATTATCTACCCAGATAAGTTGTAACATAAATTAATCATTTATTTTTTATAGAAGTCAATATTTTACAATGATTAAGTGAATAATAGTTATTGAAACATTAACTAATAAAAAGTATTATCAAAATTATTTCTAAATAATGGGAGTCCAAGAGGAAAAAAATTAATGATATAAATAATTTGAAAATTTTAGGTCTGGATGACTTAATTGGAACATTGACGCAATATAATGTAGATGAAATGAGATGATGAAAAGGAGAAAAGGAAAAATGGAGTATAATTCTTTTCTAATTTAGGAAATCATAATTCTAGTTCTTTTTATATCTTTACTAGAAACCATAAATAACTTGTATCAAATATAAAATTTATGAATCCAAAGTCAAGGGATTTATAATATAGAGATAGTAAACGTGGTTAGATTTTAATAAGGATAGATAGAGTTTTTGAAAATTAAAGCTTCTAAAATGATCATCAAAATGAAAATGAAGACATTAAAGACAAAGGATCATTTAAAATTTATATGTTATAAATGTATGGAGGATCAAATATTACCTAGTTTTCCTAAAATGAAGAATAAAAATAGAAAATAGAAAATATATTATAATATAAAGGGAAATAAAATCATAGAAGCTTTATACAGTTTGAGAACTAGATAAAGTGATATATCTTTTGAAATTTATCAGAAGATAGATGAACAGAATGTCATTAAATTATTTGATTCTACTCAAATATTCCTAGGAATAAAAATTTATTCATGAAAAATATTACTGTATAATCACTTATAAATTAAATTCTTGATTCAAAATTTAATTACTATATTGAATATGATTATTCAACATCATTAAAATATTAAAATAAAAACCATATAAAGTTGAAAATATTGATTCACTGAATGATGATGAATTTTAACTACTTATAGCTGAAATGGATGTATATATAACCCTTATGAGTAAAGAAAAATATATATTAAAAAACACATATGATTTCTTCTAAAGAAAACATTATTAAATAAAATAGTAGTATTTTGAAATTAACCTCATAAATTTTAATAATCTCAACTGAATACGAAACAAAAATTATTCCTCATACTTGAAAATTACTTTATAAAAAAATAGTTGATCATAATTTCATTCATTTAAATTTGGTTGATCATAAATATTATGAAGATAATCATAATTTTTTTAACTTAAATTCATTTTTTTTAAATATTTTATCTATATTTTCTTCTGGTAAATAAAATTTTGGTTAAATGTATAAATAAATAATACCCTCTCGATATTTAAATAGAGTATGTTTTAATTATCCAAAACCTTATTTTAAATAAAATTATTATGTGTCTAAGAATTATCTTTTTGTACTAAATGTTAAATAGGATATCATTAGATTATAAATTTTTGATTAAATAATTTTCAATCTTTTCATTTTCAAAAGCCTTTTATTTTCGAGGATGTAGCATGTAACGCCCTGACCCCAGTTATGGGTGGTAGTGAATTATTTTAATGCGTTCGCATGATTATAAGAAATCATGTCTTGAAAGACCGATCAGTTTAGTAGAGTTGGAAAATGACAGAAAGATTCCTTTAAAACATATAAGGTCAAATAAGGGTATAAATGACTTTAAACCATAGTCTTGTAAGTAGTAAAAATGTTTTGGAATACATTTTTAGGAGAACATAGATGTGTATGATAAAGAGGTCTTAGTAGATAATTATATATAAACAACCTTGAATAATGAAGAGGTTGTAGAATTAACCCTTACCTTGTACATTTCCTTGGTCGAGCATAGGTTAACCACATATATAATTGTAAAATAATTGTTATTAAATTATATAAGAACTATATAAATTAATATGATATCATATATGATTTTCAATTATTGATTTGTTAACGATATTTTAGTACTATCATCATTTCGGTTTTTTAACTAATTAATTTTCCTTTATATGCTTAATTATGTAAGACATGATTGTTATGGATATAGTGTATTTGATTAATATCTATAATTATATTAAGTTTGTTAAATATTTTTTTAATCATCACATGTAAATTATTCTTGAATGATTACGATGGGGAATGAATCTCATCATGTTTGTGGAGATGGTAATCCGTACGTACGCACAAGCGACAATATCATTATTTTTTAATTAAAATCATAAGATAATAGATGGTATATCATATATACAGAATCATTAACATGTTATATCTTTTATTTAAATCAATTTTACGTCATTATTATACCCATCCGAATAATAATTTATTGAATAGAAACTACACCACGACATGGAGATGGTAGGCCGTACGTACGCACGTATGGTGACATGTTATCCATAGGATGGATAACATAATAAATATGGTTGTAAATTTTTTATAATAACATAGAATTATATAGAAGATTATGGAGTTATTATTTTATAATGGAAACAACAAAGAATGAGGAAGTGAAAGAAGTAAATAACTTGAAAGAGGTGGTGAGATATTTACCTGTTCTTGAGGTTCTTCCTTTTGATTTGATCAAAATGGATCCTTAAGTTAGATGTCTGATCAAAATAAAGACTCTCGGATGAATGGAGGATAGTTGGGAGGATATTTGTGCTGGGTATGGCCAAGCCAAATGGATTTGAAGGTGTGAATTTGAGATAAGGGGAAGTGCCCTTTTATAAGAGGGGTGAAGGGCACCTTTGGAAAAGATTGAAATATTATTTTATAATAAACTCATTTTCGGTTTCTAATGGCTCAAAAATGAATTATTTAAAGGCTAAAGTATGGATGGGTATAAAACCTCTCAACCAATGGTTTTTAGACAGGTTTGGGTCACTATATTAACCTTGTCTTTTATATTTTACTCTTAGTTAAATAGTTTGACATTTACCATGTCTCTTTGTATTTTTTATATTATATGGTTAATAAACACACTATAAACATCCAAAAAAACCTCAAGTGGTTCATTACTAATACACCAATCATTATATAAGTCTTTAGACTAATCCTTAGATTTTTAGGATTATTATATAAATTAATAATATAATATATTTTTAGAAATCTCTTTAGTGTCAATTTTTACACTATTTGGTATTTTGTTTTTTCAATATTCATAATAGCGTTATTACTTCAAAAAAAATTCATTTAATCATCCCTATCACATCATATTAACCTATAAAATTATTGGAATTCATAAAAAGTCTCTAATTACATTTATTTGGGTATTTATAATATCAATTATTTTAATATTTCATTAATAAGGTAATTACCACATCATCATTATGTCATAAATATATTAAATTATATAATGTCTAAAAATTATAAATAAAAAACCATTATGTAGGAAATATTTTCAGATTTCTAATTAATATTTATAGACTAATTTATCTTATTTATAACCCTATATTAAAAATGGTTTTTTATTAAACTTTGAATTTAACACTTTTAACTCTTCTTTGAATTAAATAATAATAAATGTCCTAATCTAATCTAAGTGGGACTAACAAATCATATTTCATTCCTAAGGTTTTTTGGTCGAATTAAACGTATCCAATTGAATTAATACATGTTTTAGGGTAATAATAATATCATTTTTAACCTTAATTACCCTATTTACTTTTAACCGTGGTAAATAAAAGTCAAAAGTTACTATTCACCAAAAAAAATTTCATCTTATTGAACCATATTTTACTTACAGATATCAATAGTGTCTCTCAGAGTTTTGAAATTCAACTCACAAAAGTGCTAAAATTAGGTTTTATACAAATTGGAAAATTCTTATAGGAGGTGGGTAAAAGGCGGAAAAAAGTTCAATGAAATTTTTATATATCTATAATTATTATAAACTGACACGAATGAATTTAATTAAAATTTTATAGGTATTATGTGTCTATTTTGACCTAAAATAAATTTAAATAATATAAATAATTATTTAAAAAAAATTTGTTTTTGAACAATAACTCACTTTTTTCACTATTAATCAAAAATTGAATGTTTTCAGAAAAATACAAAAAATTAACCATAAGCTAATTTTCATATTCCGAACCTAAAATTGATGTTCAATTTGAAATATAAAATTGATAAAATTTCAAAAAGTGGGTATTACTATTCATAAAGGTTAGTTTGATTTTTTGAGGTGTGTTAGAACATGAAGATGCGTAAAACACATGCTATTGTATTATTCAAAGAGAAGTGTATCGTAGAAGCATGGGGTGTTACATTCTCCCCTACTTCAAATAATATCTTCCCCGAATTTTTGGGAATATTACTGCATAAAAAGACTTGGGTGGTTCTTCATCTTATGTTCCTTGGGTTCCCACGCTGCCTCTTCCATTTTATGGTTTCTCCATAGAAATTTTTCCAGATGAGTCTTCCAGTTTCTGAAAACTTATTCTCTTGTATCATGAATCTTGACAGGATCTTCAAAATAAGATAGATCGGGTTATAGTTCTAATTCATCATAGGTGAGCACATGCGTTGGGATAGGCATGTATTTTTTCAATAATGATATGTGGAACACATCATGAAATTTAGAGAGACTTGGCGGCATTTCCAAACGGTAAGCTACAGTCCCAATTTTGTTTAGAATTTCGAAAGTTACGATGTACCATGGACTTAATTTTCCATTTTCACTGAATTATATAACTTCCTTCCATGAAGATACATTCAAGAAAACATGATCCCCTACCTGAAATTCCAAATACATCCTTTGGTTATCAACATAGATCTTCTTCCTACATTGATAAGCTTTGATGTGGGTTTGGATAACCTTCACCTTCTCTATCGTTTCCTCCACATGTTCCCGGCCTATGAGTTTTTTTTCACAAACATCATCCCTATAGGTTGGTGTGCGACATCTCTTTCCGTATAACACTCCATTTAGTGACATTGGAATACTTGAATGGAAGCTATTGTTATAGGAAAATTCTACCAGAGATAAATATTGATCCCACATACCTTTAATGTCAAGAGAGAAAGATCTCAAAATGTATTCTAAGGTTTGAATAGTCCGTTCTGATTGTCCATCAGTTTGAGGGTGGTAGGCAGTGCTCAAACGAAGTTCAGTATCAAGGGATTTCTATAGACCTTTCCAAAATCATGATGTAAAACGTGGATCATGATCCGAATCAATCGATAGGGGTAATCCAATAAGTCTTAATACTTCAATAATATATAGTCTAGCTAAATGTTCAGGTGGTAAATATTATATTATAGCATGAAAATTTGCTGACTTGGTACGATGATCAATAATAACCCATATTGCCTCATTCCTTCCAGGAGTCTTTAGGAGTCCCATGATAAAGTCCATTATAATATTATCTCATTTTCACTCAGGTATGGGAAGGGGTTTCATGACTCCTCCAGGCTATTTCTGTCCATCTTTCACTTGTTGAAAAACCATACATATTGAAACAAAATCATCAATCTCCCTCTTCATGTTGTCCCGCCAAAAATGTTCCTTTAATAATATATACATATTAGTTCTACTAAGGGTCTTCCTTCCACAATTATCACAAGGTGGAAATTCAATTCTTCCCTTCTTCCATATTTACTTATTTCTTTTACCAAAGTGTTAAGCAGATATCTTCTTCTCTTACTTTTCTTTAAAGTATTAAGACTTAGAGAATTCCTTTTCTATCTTGATAGCACACGAGAAAATATTTTTTTACGATGAGAAGGATTTCAATACTAATGCTCAACGGAGAAATGGTTTTAACCCATCAATGAAATTCTCAATCTTACTTCTTGGGTTACGTATATAATCTGCAGTATGCCTTTCTAATATTGTAAAGTTAGCCTCATACTTTGCAATATTCACATCCTCCTTTTGCCTCAAACTCAGAAATTTCCTTGCTATATCTGCTCGATTGCCACGAGGAAAATATTTTTCTAATAAAATTTCTTTAAACTCCCTATATTATATACTGGATACTTCTCATTATTCCTTTCTGTTTTGAATCAACTACCACCATTGATCAACATCTCTAGTGAGGCGATAAACTACCATGACAATTTTCCCTTTCTCTACTCCCTAAAGCTTGAAATATTTTCTCTAAGGAATTTATCCATTTCTCAGCCACTAATGTATTTTTACTCCCATTGAATGTTTGTGTTTGTTTTTTCATGAAGAAGTCTAACATTTATCCTCTACATTGTGGATCAGGGTGCGCCATATGGGTAAGGTTATTATTCATAACCTGTGTTGGTTTTCCTAGTATGGTGATAAGATGATCAGCACTAGTTGCATCACTAGCTCCACTATAATTATCTTGAGTCGGAGGGTAATCCCTACATGGATTATTTGCATTGATACAATTTCTATTCCTTCCACTAGGCGCCATTTCTAAACAATGGCATACACTAGATTACATTATGATTAATAATAAATAATTTAAAACTTATAACATACTTAACATAAATTTAACATTTTATGGATATAATCCATATTCATAAAAAAAATTCTTTGAGGAGGTATATACTCATAAATACTACATAATGGTTTGTAAAGAAAATGATAATTATCCGAAGCATATCCCCCAGGAGTGTCGTAACCAAGAGTACAACAAGGCCCATTTTCGTACACCTATTCTCGTTCGAGTCTAGCACAATGTGCTGTTTTCAAGTTTTACCCCTAGGTACATCTGTGACAGAGCTGCCTCTACATGACTGTATCCAGACATGGATGTAATTATTGGAAAACTCACAAAATCTCTACAGTACCAAAATTCTAGGAAGATCTTCTATACTAATCCGCAACTTCTGTATTAGAATAATGTGCTCTAATCAGAGTTTTTATAAATCTAGATTCCAAGGCTTGTACTAAACTTCATCTGATACTAATTGTAACACCCTGACCACAATTATGGGAGTCAGTGCATTATTTTAATACATTGGAATGATTACAAGTAATCAAGTCCCGAAAGACCGATCAGTTTAGCAGTCTTGGAAAATGACAGAAAGATTCCTTTATTTATGTATAAGGTCAAATAAGGGTATAAATGACTTTAACCCAAAGTCTAGTAAGTAGTAAATTTTTTTGGAATACATTGTTTGGAAAACATGGATGTGGATGATAAAGAGGTCAGAGTAGATAATTACATATAAACAACCTTGAATAACGAAGAGGGTGTAGAATTAACCCTTAACTTGTACTTTTCCTTGGTCGAGGGTAGGTTAACCTCCTGTATAATGGTTAAATAATTGTTATTAAATTATACAAGAACCATATACATTAATATTATATTATATATGATCTTCCAATATTGATTTGTTAATGATATTTTGGTAGTATCATCATTTTAGTTGTTAACTGATTTATTTTCCTTCATATTCTTAGTTATGTAAGCCATGATTGTTTTGGATAAATTGTATTTGATTCATATCCAGAATGATATTACATTCTTTAAATATTATTTTTAATCATCACATGAAAATTTTTCGTGAATGATTATGATGGTGAATGAATCTCTTCGCGTTCGTGGAGACGGTAATCCGTACGTACGCATGAGCTAGAATATCATTCTTTTGTAATTAAAATCATAGGTAAATGGAAAATATAAAATATATAAAAAATAATTAACATTCTATAACTATTATTTACATCAATTATACATCTTTATTATACCCATCCAAATAATAATGTATTGAATAACAACTACACAATGACGTGGAGATGATAAGCCGTACGTACGCACGTATGGTGACATGTTATTCATTGGAGAGATAACATAATAAATATGGTTGTACCATTTTTATAATAAAATCACAGTATATAGAAGATATTTGAGTTATTATTTTATAATTTAAACCACAAAGAAAGAGGAAGTGGAAGAAGAAAGTAACGTGAAAGAGGTATTGAGATATTTACCTCTTCTACGGGTTCTTCCATTTGATTTGATCAAAAGGGATACTTAGGTTGGCTTTATGATCAAACTAAGGACTCTTTGATTAAGGGAGGATATTTGGGAGGATATTTGGGTAGGTTTTGTCCGAGCCAAATGGATTTTATGGTGTGAATTTGAGAGAAGGGGAAGTGCCTTTTTATTAGAGGGGTGAGGGGAACCTTAAGAAAAGATTAAAATATTATATTATAATAAAACCATTTTCTGTTTCTAATGGCTAAAAAATGAATTTTTAAAGGGTAAAGTGGGAATGGGTCCAAAACCAGTCAACCAATAGGTTTTAGACAGGTCTGGGCCACTATATTAACCTTATCTTTAATATTTTACACTTAGTTAAATAGTTTTTCATTTACCATGTCTCTTTGTATTTTAATATTATATGGTTAATCAAACATACTATAATCTTTCAAGAGAACCCCAAGTGGTTCATTAATGATAAAAATATCATTATATAAGTCTTTTGGGAAAACCTTAGATTTTTATGATTATTATATCAATTAATAAAATAATATTTTTTTTAAAACACTTTTATGTCAATTTTCACACAATTTGTTATTTTGTTTTTTCTAAATTCACAAAAGCATTGTTACTTATAAAAAAATTCATTTAATTAATCATATCATGTCATATTAACCTATAAAATTACTTTAATTCATAAAAAGTCTAAAATTACATTTATTTGGGTAATTATAATATCAGTTATTTTAATATTTCATTAATAAGGTAATAATTACTACATCATCATTGTGTCATAAATAAATTAAATTATTTAATGTCTAAAAATTATAAATAAAATACCATTATGTAGGAAATATTTTTATATTTCTAATAAATATTTATATTCTAATTTATCTTATTTATAACCCTATATTGAATATGGATTAGTTATTAAACATTGATTTTAACACTTTGAAATCTTCTTTGAATTAAATTATAATAAATTTACAAATCTAATCCAAATGGACCTAAAGAATAATATTTTATTCATAAGGTTATTTTTGGTCAAATTACACTTATCAAATAGAATTATGGCATGTGTTAGGGTAATAATATTATTATTTTACCCTTAATTATTCTATTTACTTTTAATTATGGCAAATATAAGTCAAAAATTATTATTCACCAAATGTTATTTTTATCTTATTGAACCAGATTTTACTTACTGATATTAACTGTGTCACTTGTATTTTTGAAATTCAACATAAAGAAGTGGTAAAATTATGTTTTATACAAATTGGAAAAAATGCTCCTAGGAGATAGGTAAAAGACGGTAAAAGGTTCATTGAAATTTATATATATTTAAAATTATTATAAAATGACTCCAATGAATTACATTGATCTTATATAGGTATTATGGGTCTATTTTATCCTAAAATAAATTTAAATAAAATAAATAATTATTAAAATAAAATGTTGGTACTGAACAATAACTCAGTGTTTTTCACTATTCATCAAAAACTGAATGTTTTCAGAAAAATACCAGAAATTCACCATAAGATAATTTTGATATTACAAACCCAAAAATGAAGTCCATTTTAAAAGATAAAATTGATAAAATTTCAAAAAGTGGGTATTACTATTCATAACGGTTAGTTTGATTGGTTTTGATGTGTTAGAACACGAAGTTGCGTACAACACACGCTGTTGTATTATTCAAAGAGAAGCACACTATAGAATATTGGGGTGTTACATAGAATTTGTATAGAATAAAATGGTTAGAAAGATGTGGGTTCTTAAAATTATTTTTTCTAACATAACTGGACCTAAACATGTCTGAGTACCGAGAACATTATTTTATATTTTTAAAGAAATGATTTCATCTTTCAGCAATAGAAGAAAAGGTACATAGACAATGGTTGTTTATGATATTAAACTAGAGAAAATTCAAACATTTGAGATTTTAATATATTGAATTGATGAAAATTTACTTTGAAAGATAATGTAAAAAGTGAAAACATTAGAATCAATTTCATTTTTTTTCTTCAAAATTATCTTAGTCCAAATGTTTTATTTGTTTTAGGACTTAAGAAAAACCTTATCTACATAAGGTAGTTATGTGATGAGTGATATCTTATGAAATTCAGGAATGAAATTTTTTTTTTAAGGTTCAGAATGTAATTTCACTTTATCTGCAGATAGGAATGAAAAAAATTACATACTCCAAATATAAGAATAATTTAATAAGTTTTTTATTTTTTTAAGATAAATTGAATACATACCATTGTTATGAAATAGGATTATGGGACATTGTAACTTTCATAATTCAACTAAAAATAATGAAAAATGGAATTTTAGTTATCTACAAAAAATTATGTTTAAATCAACAAGATTTATTTATCCTTGTCAATATAAAATGCAACATAATCCAAGCTTTAAATCTAAAAGTAATGTACAAACTATCAGATATTTAAATTTAGTGCATATTGATTTTTTTAGTCTTACAAAAACTAGATGGATTATAGAAAATAATTATATATATTCATTGGTTAATGATTTCGCAAAATTTTCTTGGGTCTATTTTCTCACACAAAAATTCAACTATTTTAAAGAAATTAATTCTTTTCATGCATCTATTAAAATTATAAAAAATTAATTTTTTTAGAGTGATAATTGCAGTAGGTTTGTAAATTTTGATTGTAAAACATTTTTTTTAGTAAAAATGGTTTTACTCATAATTTGATTTCTCCAAGAAAACCATTGTAAAATGATATAGTTAAATGGAGAAAAAAAATTTGTTAGTAAATTATTCTAAATTTTCTTAGTTATTATTCCAATCTAATAATTTGTGGGGCTGTGGGTATGAGTACTATTTATTATACTGTAAATCAATTTTTACTCTGAACTTTTTATTTATAAAAAACCATATGAAAGGTAGACCAGATAATAGCTAAAAATTTCTTTCATTATATTTTTTTATGTAATGTATAAATTTTTATTATAAATTATCTATTTCCAAAAAAAATATTCCAAAATTGATGAATGAATTTTTTATCATTTATTCTATAACTAGTAAGGTTTATGGATATTTTAGTAAAATATCTAAAATTGTTTAAAAAATAACTCACGTAAATTTTAATAAAAATGATCCTTTTTTATAAAACCATTTGAATTTCAAAAAAATGATATATTTAAATGTAATTTTGTTTCCATACCAAAAAATATTCTACAACTATCGATATTAAATAGCATATAAGTAAATCCAATGAATTTTTCATATCTAGAAGTTACTTAATTAGAATATTTAGGTTTGATAAAAAAATATAATCTTACCAATTGAGCAAAAATTAGCTTATCTTATGGAATCATCCTCCCAATTATATTATTGGATATGTATGTCAACCGGTTAAAACTATAAGTTCCCGAAAAATAAATTATGATCATCATGATTTACTATCATAAATTAAACCAATATTAGTGTATCATTTTTTGGAGAAGAATGTTGGATAGGGTTCATACATAAATATTATGATCAGTTTGAAAATAATCATGCTTTTACCATAGGTGAATATCATATAGACTAACTGGTAATTAGAGTAAAATAGATTTATTAGAAATAATTTTCCTAAAAATGTAATAATTATTTGAAATAAATTGAGACTTTTCAATAAAGGTAATATTCAATATGAATTCTAATATAATGGAGAAATTTTTTCACAAATTGCTTGATTAGATTCTATCAGAATCTTATTACCCTTTGAAACCCAATTTATTTTCACTTTATTTCAAATGGATGTGTATAGTTCTATCATTAATGGATGTTTTCTGGAGGATGTTTGGCCTTCAAGATAAAAAATTTCTAAATTAAGTATTTATACTTATTCAATCACTCTATTGACTTAATAAAACCTTAAGACATTGTTCGGAATGAATTTTGGAAATTTACATAAAAAAACATTATTAAAGGATGTTGTAATTTTGATATTTAAATAAAAAAATTAAAAACACCATTATAGTTCAAATATATGTTGGTGATTTTTTTTGTTCAAATCATACATCTCATTTAGATAATTTTTTTGAACATATAAAATATGATTATATAATGGTCATGATTGGATTACACAATTTTTAACCTTGGTTTTAATATTTTTCATAAACCATGAGAAAATATTTTGACTCAATATAAATATACTAAAAATTTATTTGAATGATATTTTTGAAAATGAATAAAATATTTGAATTCCTATTGTTTTATTCATCAAAATTGACCTTGATGAAACACGTAAATCATAGATCAGAAATTATATATAATTAATATTGAAATTTTAATATATCTTACTATAAGTCAGCCAAAAATAGTTTTTAGTTTGTTTATGTGAAATATTTAATGGTAATCCAAAACAATATCATTTGAAAGTGGTAGAATTTTTTTTTACAATCCTTATAGGGTCTTAAAAACTTATATTAATTTATTCTTCAAGAACTAATTTTAAAAAAATGATAAATACATTCTACCTTTGGAGATTGTAGATTAGATAGAAAATCTACTTCATGAATATGTCCTTTATTAAGAAAAGATTTAGTCAATTGGGACTTCTATAAACAACTCTATGTAGAACATTAACTTAATGAAATAGAATATTTAGTAGATAGTAGTTTTTGTACTTAAGTTATATAAATGAAACATAAAATAATGGATTTAATGAATTATTTTTACTCAAAATATAATTCTTTTTTATTACACTATTACCATTTCCATATTTAGGAACCCATGAAATCACTCAGGAGCTAATAACATTGAAGTATGATACATTAATTAGGGATTTCACCTTAAAGAAGATATATTCCTTGACCTTATCAGAGAATAAAAATCAAAATTATTAAATTTTTACCAAGACTCTTAATTTTGATATATTCAAATTCATTAAATAGAATTTAGGAATGATAAATTTTAATTGAACTTTAATCCACTACATGATTAACATATCTGAATACATAAAAAATACTCTACAAAAAAGGGAAAAATGTCTTTCAAAATTTTCTAAATTCTAAAACATTTATTAATTTCAAAACATTTCTAAATTTCAAAAAAAAATTCTAAATTTTAAAACATTTCCGAATTTTAAAAATTTCTATTTGTTTTTAAAAAAACTCTATCTAATTTTCAATATCTCTTTTATTTTGAAATATATCTCATTTTCAAATCTATCTTAGCTTTATATTTTTTTCGAGAATATTTATTTAATGATTTTTGATATTTCATCACATTTATATTAAATATTTAAATTTATTTTCTTATGTTTTCTTAAACCTTACATGAAATAGAAATATAATTCACTATTTATATAAGATAACTACAAGACGGAATAATAATTTTACATATATATTTTTCTATTTAGCTAGAATTTTTATTTAATTTAGGGGACTATATTTTTAATTTAATAAATTTATACAACTATTTATTTTAAGGAATATTAATTTTACTTTAAAAAAAATTAATTTTCTATTCAAATAAATTATAAACATAATTCTTAAAAAAAATATATAGGATATAAGTTTTTTTGACATCTATTTTCTAAACCAGACTTTTGAACCACTCATACAGAAAGGAAAAATATTTAAATGATATAAATCTTAAATTCTTATATAAGGACTTCAGTCTGAATATTTTTTAAAAAAATTCAATATACCATTTCTTTCCTTCTCAAATGTCTCTCATCAGAAGTATCTTTCAGGAAAAGATATCAAAAATACTCTTTATTTCTATAGTAAAAAAATCATATATAGTTGAACCAATTTATCTACCTATTAGTGAAGAGGATGAAGTTCAATGTATGATAAAACATAACCATGTATTTTATTATGTGGAGATTGCTAATAAGATCCATAAAAGTGGTTGATAAAGTAATATTTAACCTAAACTCAAATTATAAAAATATATTTTCAGGTATCAAATAATGTTTGAAAAAGAATTGATATAGACAAACTCAATTTTATCAACCATACTAAAGTATTTTTCCAAGAGAATAAATATCTTCATATATTTCAAAGTATTCCAAAACATATGATTAGATACATTCTCATGATGGATTCAACTTATAATTTTTTATTACAATTCTTTTTCTTTTTCTTTTCTTTTTCTTCATTTTTTTGTATTTATTTTTAAGAATTTAAAATGGATATAAAGTTGAAAAAAATTATTTTCATGTTTTTTTATTAATGATTTTTTAAATTTAAATACTTATAAAATGTTGTTATTGTTAGATCATTTTATTTTCATTCATAAATTTTATTAAAGGGTGATAAATGTAGGAGAAGTTTTTTTATGTTAAATTTTCTATTAAATGAATATATTTTATAGAATTATCTCTCGAAGGGGATATATAATTTTAATTATAAATATAATTTATATATATTTCTATAATAGGTATTGTTGAGGATAATTTTTCTTTTTCAAATAATATTTTCATAGCCTTTGTTCCAAAACATAGGGGGTGAACAAATTGACGAAAATCTACATACCATAAAGGCTATATTAAATATTGTTTTCAAATTGACTTCCTTTATTAAAATTTTCTTGTGTGTTTTGTGCTTTCTAAAAATGGAAATAGTTTTGGGGATTTATACACACCTATTTATTAATTTTGAAAATCAAAGAAAAATTTATATGAAAATGATCTAACATAAGTTTATTTACATTCTTTGTTTCTGAAGAATGAAATACTTATAACTGGTTTATGAAATATGATAAACCAAAATTATTTATGAAAATTTAGTGAGCTAAAGTTCCAAGAACAAATTACTTCCATCAAATTTATTATGTGTTAAAGTGGTTTTGAACTAATCCATCGATAGATGAAGCAACATGATGATCTCTACTATAGATAAATAAGTTTTTAACGATTCAATTAGATATGATCTTGCATTTTGTGGAATTAGATCCTTATATTTTGTTATAACATAACTTATAAATAAATTGGAACCTCAAGAATCATATGAACAAATTCCACAAGGACGCGAAATTTTGAATAATTTTTGTTTCCTCATTTTGTGTTTTATTTTATTTTATACTCAAAAAAACTATATTCGTTAATAAATGAAGTGATTATAACTAAATGAGACAGTTGGGTTTTGAATGTTATATGATCATTGGTCAATACTACCGTTGAAATCTAAACTCTTAACGTTACAATTTTTGTTTACTAAATACAAGTGATCTTTGATAAATAATACAGAAAGAAGATTTGTTGGCCTCATCTAGTAGTCTCGGGCTATTTGAAGCCCATCTGAGAGAACATGGTAAAGAGGTTGTACTGCTAGGATTTTATCTAGACCACACCCATGCCAAACTTCCTCATGTGAAGGTGGAACATAATCAACTTTGGGTTAAGTTCAAGCTGATAGAAATCACCACTTGGGTAATGATGGCCGAGCCACCCCCAGATTCTATCACCTGAGCACACCTTACACTTAGGTCATATGCTGCTGTTATAAGAGGCTATGTGATGAGACCTTAACTGATTTATGTAATACTTTGATATAAATAAAAAATTTCATTTTTTCTTATGGTGAAGTTTGTGAATCTCATGTGTCTAGATAAATATAAGATGTATATTATTGATGAATTTTAGAAAAATGATATTATAAATTATTTATTTAAACCATAAATAATAAATAATGTGTAATGATTTTCAAAAAATGGTCTTTTACAATTGTGTTCTATATGAAATTTAGAGTCTAATAAGATCAACATAATTTTTGGTGAATAGTAAATTATTAATAGAGATTTTATGCTTATGATTAGTAATGTGACTAAATGGATTTAGTAAACTCACTTAAGAAAGTATTAAAATAATTTAGGCACCTTGATTAAGTAATGTGATTCAATAAAATAGGTAAATAACTATTTCAGAAATTATTGGATAAGCATTAGTTTTTTCAAGTGAATAGTGTTTTTTAGGTAAAATTTAAATTAAAAATATTATTTAAAATTATTTTCATAAAATGGAGTTCATTTTTTAAATCAAAGCATCGATATTTGGTTAAAGTGAATATTTAGAATTTTTTTGAAATAGTTGAATATTTGGTGAAGAGTGTTTCTTTTTAAAAATTAAATTAAAAATAATTAGAAAATTATTTTCATAAAATGGAGTTCATTTTTCAAATCAGAGCGTTGATATTTGGTTAAGGTGTATTTTTGGGATTTTTCTGAAATAGTTGAATTTTTGGTGAATATGAAAATAATGTTTTTAGTTTCGGGTGTCTAATAACATCATTAAGGATATAATAATTATGTAATATTTCTGGTAGAGTTATGAGTAGTAAGATAAGGTATGAGGTGTTCCAAGTGGCCAATACCATGGGAAAATACCATGGGCAAGCCCATGGTTTTTTCAATACAACCGATGAGGTGTCCCAAGGAAATTAATACTTTTTTCCCTCACTTCTCCTATAAATACGAAGACATTGCCACATTAATTTCATTTCCAAATCCCCCCCCAATGAAGTTGTGGTCTCATTACCTCTCAGTTAGTCCTCATAAGGTTCCCTCAGGCCTCCAAAGGTCCCGAACTTCATGGTTTTGAAGTTACTCACTAGGGTAATGGAATCTTTCACCCTCCCCTTTAAGCCAAGACTTCCTGTATGTTGTGTATTTTAGTTTACATATCATTTTTTTGAGGGTATGTTCATATATTTTCTAATTACATTCTATTTCATGTATAATTTTTGAGAGACCCTTTCTGCTCTCATCAATTTGTTTTCTGAATTTTTATGTGATGTCGTTAGGCTGCAGAATTTTTCGTAAAAGGAATCGTGTCTTCTCTTTTCTTTCATGTTTCCTTTTCATGTGGTATGTCATTAAAATTTCCATAACATGTTCTTATCTCAATTTTATTTTGTAATTATACTATATTATAATTTATTCATGAGTGGGTTACTCTTTTACTCTCTCTTTTCAATGTTTTCTAAAACCATGTTATATTGCTGTTTTACTGGGGAAATTTCGCCTCAAAATTTCTATCCCTTTCTCTCTAGAAATTCTCTTGTATTATTTATGTGAATACCCACACCTATTTAGTTTTTTTGGGTGTTCATAAATATTTAAAGATGATTTATTTTGTTCTGTAATTGACATACATATAACCCTCACTCCCTTTCTATGCGTTATAAATGGCATAATGACCTGTTTTTAAAACATTTAAAATGTCACGATCTTGAAATTAAACCCATTTTATTTATTCTCCATGGGTTATTTATGAAATATTTTATTATGATCTATGTGGATCACATGAATGTATAGACATATTAAGGGTTCGCCCTGATAGCGCTCCAATGCATTGGGTAAAGAATTAATCTCTAGAGATGACAAGTTTCACGATACCTTGGTGAATAACCTTGGTAATATTTATGACACCTTGGGGATGGACTGTGGTGATATGTACATGAATGTCTAAATGAAATTTTTTATCCACATATTCAAGTTATATTCCATGTTATTTTAATTATGATATGAATATACTTCCATTTCTCATGTCTTTATGTTTTTATTCAAATTCTTTTTGATATCACAAATAAACGGATTCACTCGTTTACCCCTTACTGGGCCTTCTACTCACCCTTTCCTTTGATGTATGTCTACAGGATATGAGATGAAATAATTGTACATAGGATGAACATATTATGATGCCTTACAAGTGGATTAAAATAATTTTTATGTTGTTTTTATGTATTACGTTCCTGATTTCCAAGACACTAGACATTTACGATCTTCTGTTTGTAAAATGTAATGCAAATTTATGTAATAAAAAGGTGTGTTTCTATAGTTGGTATCAAAGGATAGTTTAGTTATTTATGGAAATTAGTCTATGAAAACATTAGTAAGGACCCTTTATAAAAGTTTAAATATAGGAAAACATCCTTGTATTTTGGAAAGTATAATATTAGTGGTTTATCAATCAAATACATCCCTGTCTAGATACGAGCAGGTAGAGGCTGTTCTGGCATAGATGTAAATAGGTGTAAACATGAAAACACCGCTTTGAGATAGAATAGAATGGGAACTAGTGCACGGCAATGGGCCTTGCTATACTCTTGGTTACGACACTATTGAGGGATATGTTTGGTTTATCTCAATATTTTTATGAATCATTATGATGGAATTATAGAGAAATGTAATTGTTTAAGCATGAAGTTTTAAGACATAAAATCCATTATAGTTAAAATATTAATAAATTAAATAAGTTTTTCACTATGTTTTTTTTTCTTGTAGAAAATGGCGGGCAATAGGAGGAACCGTTAAAATGGTGACTGCAATGGACCATGCACTGGCGGCCCTCTGATGGAAGCTGGAATAGAAACATAAAATCCATTATAGTTAAAAGATTAATAAATTAAATAAGTTTCTCACTATGTTTTTTTCTTGTAGAAAATGGCGGGAAATAGGAAGAACTGTGAAAATGGTGACTACAATGGACCATGCACTGACGGCCCTCTGATGGAAGCCGGAATGGAAACATTCAAACGAATGATGAACAAACTAACTCATGTTATTGGAAATAAATTGAATCAAGATAAGAGACCGATCTCACTGTGAAGGGAACAACATTATGTTTAGTTTTTCATGTGCCACCGACCACCAACAATTAATTGATCGACCGTCCCATTGATTGATGAACAGTGGATAAGCTATATAGAGAAGATCATGTCTATGATATGTTGTTCATAGAAAGGGAAGGTCACCCTGACTGTCAATCTCTTAGAGGGATAAGCTGATCAGTTGTGGGAATTGATCAAAAACACAAGGAAAAGAGTGGAATTTGAAGATATGAAGTGAGAGGAGTTAAGAGGGATATTTTTCAGTAAGTATTTCAATTATTCCATGAGAACAAGAATGGAGACAGATTTTCTTGAGCTAAAGCATAAGGAGAATGAATCTGTGGGAATCTATGAGATGAACTTCACAAAGCTTTTATGATATACCTCTATCTTTGTCCGGGGTCCAAATGGTAAAGTTAATATATTCTTCGGAGGAATGAGACCTCATCTATGGATGAATCTAGCAAACCGAGACTATGATAGCGGTGAGGAGATCGTGTGGAGTGCGATGAAAGTCAAGCTACTATTTGGTGATATGTAGTGGTCTCATAAATCAAATGAAAGGAAGATATATTTAGATCCAAGCATAGGGAAGAGCTTCAGTCAAAGAAGAGGGGGAAAGCAACTGCAACTTCCCATGTGTAATAAATGTGAGTAGAAGCATTCAGAGAATTTCCTACTTGGGAGTGGGAAGTGCTACATGTGTGGTAGAGATGGACACATTTAGAGAAATTGTCATGGTGAGGTGAAACATCAACTTCCAAACACAAATGATAAGGGGAAGATGGTGCAAGCCCTACTTGATGTCCAGTGCTTCATGTGTGGACAACATGGGAACTTTTCCAATCACTATCCAAATCCGAGGGTAGTGGAGGGGAACCACCATTAACCTCATAAAAGTTCAAGGGATCAAGGTCATGCTTTCGCTATCACAACAGCTAATGTTGAAGCTCCAAATGATGTGGTAGTAGGTACTCTTGTTGTCCTCTTAGAGCTAGAATGTAATTTGTTTGATTCTAGTTATACTCTTTATTTTATTTCCTCCATGTTTTCAAATAATTTAGAATAAAACCCCGATTTTCTAAAAGTAGAGTTATCAATCAAGACTCCTGGTGGGACTATCCAAGAATCGTCAGTTTTTAGAAATTCTAGTATTTACTTTAGTGAGCACAATCTTATCACAAATCTAGTAGTCAATACCATGCTGGAATTCGACATTATACTAGGGATGGACTGTCTCTCAATGTATAATTCTAAGATCGACTGCAGAGGTAATGAAATATTTAGTCTTGAATAGAAAACTGAAAATTATCTTCCAAGTAGAGATATCCCGACCTGATCTTTGTCTAGAATAACCCCCTATATCCTTATTTATGGAGTTGATAAGTGAAGAAGAAGAAGAAGGTGATGAGAGTTTAAGGATAGGAAGTGTCCCCATCGTCCAGGAATATGTTGATGTATTTCTTGAGGAGTTTCATAGACCTCCCCTATAAAGGGAGGTAGAGTTCTCTATTTAACTCGTACCTAGATCACATCCAAGATGAAAGACCCCATATAAGATGGAAAATGTCGAGCTGGAGGAACTAAAGAAACAACTCCAATATCTTTTGGAGAAGGGGTTTATCCGACCAAGTGTGTCTCTTTGGGTATCACCAGTTCTGTTTGTAAAGAAGAAGGATGGATCGATGTGGCTATGCATTGATTATAGAGAACTAAATGGGATAACAGTGAAGAAAAAATACAGTCTTCCAATAATTGATGACTTATTTGACCAACTTCATGGGGATTAATTATTCTCTAATATTGATCTTTGATTTGTTTATCATTATTTGAGGTTGAAGAAAGAATATATTCCAAAAAAATGCCTTCAGATCAAGTTATGGGCATTATGAGTTCATTGTTATGCCCTTCAGACTGAAAAATTCACCTACTATTTTTATGGATCTGATGAATAGAGTCATTAACGACTACCTTGATAACATTGTGGTAGTTTCTATTGATGACATTCTGATATATTACAAAAGTCGCGAGGAGCATGAAGATCATCTAAGGGTTATTTTCCAAACTCTAAGGAAGGAGAGGCTTTTTACAAAGTTTAGTAAATGTGAATTTTGGTTACAAAAAGTTTCTTTCTTAGGGCACATTGTAACCAATGAAGGAATCATAGTTGACCCTACAAGGACAAAAGTTATAGAGGAGTGGCCTCAACCTACAACAATAACTATGACTCTATGTTCCCTTGGACTGGCATGATATTAGATGAGGTTTTTGAAAAATATTTCATGACTTTCTAATCCATTAACCATGTTAAATCAAAAGGGGTCAAGTTCCTCTGGACAAAAGAGTGTGAGGAAAGTTTCCAAGAGCTGATGAAGAGATTGGTTACTGCACCTTTGTTAACACTTCCCTCAAGTGGAGAAGGATTCGCTATTTTTATAAATGCATATCATAAAGGGCTAGGGTGCGTCCACATGAAAAATGACAATGTCATTGCTTATGCATCTCGACAATTGAAGAATCATGAAAAAAACAATCGTACGCATGATCTAGAGCTGGCTGGGGTTGTTTTTTCTCTGAAGATATGGAGGCTCTATCTTTATTGGAATAAATGTGATATATACACAGACCATCAATGTTTGAAGTATATTTTCACATAAAAGGAATTGAACATGAGACAAAAGAGATGGTTGTAACTTCTCAAAGACTATGATTTTTCAATTCATTGTCATCCTGGAAGAGAAAACAAAGTTTCTAATGCATTAAGTAGGAATGACCCAGTCGTTATTTCCATGATGAGGATTCAATGAGATCCCTTGATCAATGACCTAGTAAAATTAGACATGGAAATTTTAAGGTAATGGACATCAACAACCCTAACCCAAATTATTTCTCAACCATCATTACTAGAGTAGATCAAGAATGCTCAGAAAGAAGTTATTTTGTTTCAAAATAACATTGAGGATATAAAGGATGGGAGGTTTCTTAAGTTCAATATTGATAAAGAAGGTGTCCTAAAATTTCATACAAGACGATTTATTCCATATATTCTGGAAATATAGAAGTAGATAATGGATGAATCCCTTAGTTCTACTTTCTCTATACATCCTGGAATCACAAAAATGTATAGGGACCTTCATGATCATTATTGGTGGGATGATATGAAAAGAGACATTGCTAACTACACTTCAAGGTACCTAGTATGCCAGTAAGTGAAGGAAGAGAGACAACATCCTAAAAGGGTATTGTAACCACTATGCATACCATCATGGAAGTGTGAAAATATCACTCTGGACTCCATCATTAATCTTCCGAGAACTTCCAAAAGAAGGAATGCGATATGTGTTATTGTGGACCGTCTCACCAAGACTGCACATTTTATCTCTATCCGAGAATTTCTCTCTTGATCAACTTTCCAGGATTTACGTGAAGGAAGTGTTAAGGTTGAATGGAGTTCCACTTTCCATAGTATCTGGTCATGATCCAAGGTTCAAATCAAAATTCTAAAAAAGTCTTCAACATACTTTGAGCACTGAATTGAATTTCAGTACAACCTATCACCCCCGAACTGATGGCCAATCTGAAAGAACTATTAAAACACTTGAGGATTTCCTGAGAACATGCTCAATGGAATTTAAAGTTGGATGGGATCAACATCTCCCATTAGTTGAGTTTTATTACAAAAATAGCTTCCACTCAAGCATTCCAATGGCACCCTATGAAGCACTATATGGGATGAAATGTATAACTCTTACTTTTTAGGATGAAGCTGGTGAGATAAATCTTCTTGGGCCCGATCTTGTGCAAGAGAAGAAAGAAAAATTCAATTCCATAAAACAACACATTAAGGCTTCTCAGAGTCGAAAAAAGCTCTATGCCAACAATCTTCGATGGGACTTAGAGTTCAATGTTGATGAAAAGTTCTTCTTAGAATATCAACTTGGAAGATAGTCATGAGGTTTTGAATGAAAGGGAAGCTCAGCCCCAATTACATTGGCCCCTATCAAATCCTTGATCGTGTAGGAGCAGTGGCCTATTGGCTTGTACTCCCTCCAAATCTAGCACAATTTCATGATGTCTTCCACGTATCCCTCTTGAGGATGTACATACCTGACCCTTCACATGTACTAAACCCAAAGGTGGTATAACTGGAACATGACCTCTCTTATGAGGAGCAGTCGGTGGAGATCTTGGATCGTAGAGACAATGTTCTACATAACTTGAATAACCACCTTGTTAAGGTGTTGTGGAGGAAAAAAAATACGAATAAGCCACGTGGGAACCAGATGAGTCTATGAGGCAAAATTACCCACATCTTTTCTCTTCTGAGGGTACGAGTTAAAAATTTCAGGGATGAAATTTCTTAAGGGGGGATGAATTGTACGACATGAAATTTTGAATAATTTTTGTTTCATAATTTTGTGTGTTATTTTATATTAAACTCCAAAAAACTATATTCTTTAATAAATGAGGTGAGTATAATTAAATGAGACCATTGTGTTTTTACTGGTATGTGACCGTTATTCAATATTAATGATGGAAGCTAAACAGTTAATGATAAGATTTTTGTTTATAAATACAAGTGATCTTGGATAATTAATACAGAAAGAAGATTTGATGGCCTCATCCAGCAGTCTCGGTCCAATCGAATCCCATCTGATGGAACATGGGAAGGAGGTAGCACCACTGGGCTTTTCTCTAGACCAATCCCAAGCTGAACTTCATCGTGTGAAGCTGGAACGGAATCACCTTCGGGAGAAGTTCAACCTGATAGAAATCACCACTCATGCAATGTTGACCGATCCACCCCCAGATTCTATCACCTTAACACACCTTACACTTAGGTCCCATGCTGGTGTTATAAGGTGATATGTAACAAGACCTTGGCTGATTTATGTAATCCTTTGATATAAATAAAAATTGTCTTTTCTTCTTATGGTGAAGTTTGTGAATCTCAAGTGTCCGAATAAATTTATGATGTATATTATTGATGAATTTTGGAAAAAGGATATTTTAAAATATTTATGTAAATCTTAAATAATTTAATATGTGTAATGATTTTCCAAAAATGGTCTTCTGCAGTTTTTTTCATCATAAAATTTATAGTCAAATAAGATCAACTTCATTTTTGGTGAAGAGTAAATTATGAATAGTGATATTACACATATGATTATTAATGTGAACAAATAGATTAAGTAAAATCACTTAAAAAAGTATTAAAATAATTTAGGCACCTTGATTAAATAATGTGATTCAATAAAATAGGTAAATAAATGTTTCAGAAATTATTGGTTAAGTATTAGTTTTCTTGGGAGAATAGTGTTTTTTATTTAAAAATTAGATTAAAAATATTTAGAAAAATATTTTCATAAAATGGAGTTCATTTTTGAAATCAGAGCATCGATATTTGGTTAAGGTGAATTTTTGGAATTTTTCTGAAACAATTGAATTTTGGGTGAATAGTGTTTTTATTTAAAAATTAAATTAAAAATATTTAGAAAATTATTTTCATAAAATGGAGTTAATTTTTAAAATTATATCATTGATATTTGTTTAGGGTGATATTTTTGGATTTTTCTAAAATAGTTGAGTTTTAGGTGAATATGAGAATATAGTTTTTAGTTTCGGGGGTTTAATGACATCATTAAGGATGTAAGAATTATGTAATCTTTCTGGTCAAATTATGAATAGTAAGATAAAGTATGAGGTGTCCCAAATGGCCAATACCAAGGGAAAATACCATGGGCAAGCCCATGGTTTTACAAATACCACAGATGGGGTGTCCCTTGGAAATTAATGCTTTGTTCCCTCATTTCTCCTATAAATATCTAGTCATTCCCTCATTAATTTCATTTCCAAATCCACCCCAATGATGTTCTTGTCTTTTTACCTCCCAAGGAGTTCTACCATGGTTCCCTCAAGCCTCCCAAGGTCCGGAACTTCAATCTTTCAAAGTTATTCTTCAAAGTAAGGGAATCTTTCACCCTCCTTTTTAAGCCATGATTTCTTGTATGTTGTGTCTTCTAGTTTCCATCTCTTTTTGTTGAGGGAATGTTTATATATGTTCTAATTACTGTCCATTTCATGTATAATTGTTTATAGAACCTTTCCACTCTCATCAATTTGTTTTCTGATTTTTTTTGTTACGTCGTTAGGCTGCCGAATATTTCGTAAAGAATCACATCTTCTCTTTTCTTTCATGTTTTCTTTTTCATGTGGTATGTCATTCGAATTTCCATACAATGTTCTTATCACCATTTTATTATGTATTTATACTATATTATATATTATTTATTATTGTGTTACTCTTGTACCCTCTCCTTTCAATGTTTTCTAAAACAATGTTATATAGACGTAATGCTACAGAAATTAAGCCTCAAAATTTCTATCCCTTTCTCTCCAGAAATTATCTTGTTTTTTTATGTGAATTACCAGACCTATTTAGTTTCATTGGGATTTCATAAATATATAGATATTATTTATTTTATTCTATAATTGAGATCCATATAACCCTCACTCCCTTTCCCTGGGATATAAATGGCATAATGACTATTTTGTTAAGAACTTTTAAAACATCACGATCATGAAATGAAATCAATTTCTTTTACTCTCCAGGGGTTATTTATAAATTTTTTGATTATGATCTATGTGGATCACATGAAATTAAATACATATTATGGGTGATCCTTGATAGCACTCCAATGCATTGTGTAAATAATTAATCTCTAGAGATGACAAGTTTCTTGATACCTTGGTAAATAACCTTGGTAATTTTTATGACACATTGGGGATGGACCTTGGTGATATGTTCATGACTATACAAATGTAATTTAGTAGCCACATATTCATGTTATGTTCCAGGTTCTTTTTATTATGATATATTTATACTTCTATTGATCATGTATTTATGTTTTTATTCAAGTTCTTATTGATATCACAAGTAAACTAATTCCCTTGTTTACCCATTACTGAGCCTTCTGCTCACCCTTTTCTCTGATTTACATCTACAAGATATAAGATGCAGTAATTGTACATAAGATGGACACGTGATGAGGCCTGAAAAGTGGATTAGAATAATGTTTTATGTTTTTTTCATGTATTATGTTCCTGATTTCCAAGACACTAGACTTTAAAGATCCTTTGTTTGTAAAATTTAAGGAAAATTTATGTAATAAAAAGTCAGGATTCCATATATTCAATGTATTGAAAATTCATAAATTTTTTGTTCATTTTAAATATTTTCAATTTATTGTTGTTGACTACTCTACATATCAATGTATTTTTTTCATTCTGATTGTTTCAATTAAGAGTTACCACTGGGTGTGGGTTTCCTTATAAATTCATTAGTTTTTACATTCTATGTAGTCTAAATATTATCATATTTGATCAAGTTCTATTGAGGACAATAAGACGTAAAATATGATCCAATGTGATCAACGACTTTTGAGGATAGGATTACTGAAAATAAGATCATCTAATCGAGGTATTTGGAGTCTTGGAATAAAATTCTTAGGAACTTCTAGTGATTTGAAGTTCAGTTTTGATCTGATACTAATGGTTGTAGTCAAGGGATTCCAGGTATAGGAATACATTATTTCCGATAGGTATAAAATTAGGGATACAATATGAAAAGTTTAAATTCAGGGATAACTCAGACCAAGTTTTCAGATCTACCATTCAATTTTTTTGAGAAGTAAGATTTTAAAATATATCATATAAAACAGTATTTGGTTTCCTAAAAAATTGTATATGTCTTTTAATCTATCATTTCATTATTTCATGAACATCAGTTTCAATAATTCTGATAGTTTTAATTATCCACTACTTTGATTATTTCATTTTTATTTTACGAAAATGATCATTTAATCTTCACTATAAACATTTTATGTCAATATAATATATACAATATTTGATCTAATATTTGATCTCAACATAAATTAAAAAACTGATCAATATATGATTACATTAGCGATATTAGAATATAATCATCTTTATACTTGAAGATGAAAAAATGTGTAAGCCAATTATAAAACTAAAATTCACCACCATTTTATTTTGTTCATCATCAAACATCTAAACCCAAAACAACTTCCATTTGAAACTCATGATATATCCTCCAACCATGTGACTCATGACTAATTCCTCTTTACTCCCATAAGATTCATGAATAATTAATATCCTCATAGAGGTTATGTGCACTCACAAAATATCTATACTCATGGAATGTGTATGATGTTTCTCACATAAGCATTGAAAATCAGAGATGATTCCTGATTTTCTCAGGGATGATCTTTATTTTCTCATATGGTTTGAAATTTGTTCATGTGGAAGCATCATATCACGGATTATCACTTCACAGAATCTCTACATCATGAAATATATATTCCATGTAATCTCTTTCCAAAATAATAACCTTCTACAAAATCATCCAACTCCTAGATAAAACATCTCAAATAGTCCACCATTACTTTTTTCTTATGTATGTCTACCACATTAAGAACACTAATTATCATATAAAATATGACAAGAAAAATAAAATACCACATCCAGGATATATCTACCAATCTAAATTTAATTAATATAATGAGACACAATTCTTGAGAACTTCTTGAAAACCTCTATGTTATTATTCTTCACTTCCACCTAATTGATATTATTTTGAAAACAAATATATCTCACACAAAGTATGATCAACATTTTCCCCCTTTGTATTTGGTGTCAATTCATTCATTAAATGATATGTCATTATGTGTATCCTTATTAATACTCTCCCTAATTTTTTATCAAATTTTAATTTAAATTTCTCTCACCATTATTGTTATGAAATAAAAAGTACTTGAGAAAGGGTATCAATTCAATATTAATAGATGTTTCATCAATATACGTAGTCCAAGTCTATGGGAGGAATTATTGGTTTATAAAATAAAATGTTTGGATAAATACAACAAATCTATCCACTTACATTTGAACTTGATACCAAATGAAATTAGGACTAACCAACTTCTCTTCAAGAGTTGTCCAAATTGATAGATATATGTTGAGATAAAAATTTCTCTTAAATTTCAACCTAAATCTTATGCACTCACATTGACTAACATGTAAAAGTCATTTAGGTACAAATAGAATGTTTAACATCCTTGGAAGTTCATCAAACTTTTCCTCTTATGACATTGATTAGTTTAATTACCCATAAATATTTTTATTTGATACTTATTATGATGAAGGGGAGAGTAAATAATATATACCTTGTCAATTACATGTTCTTCAAGAACATTATATAATAATATTCTTTTCATGAAATGATAATTTTAGAAACTTTGTTAACATTCTTCACATTCCGCCCCCTCAAGGAGACACTACTCAAATTCTTCATAATGGTTGATCTATTAAAAATAATAATCATAGGATAGATCATTCTGAGAATGTACCAAAATTTTTCTTTTTAATTTTTTATATGTACTTTAAAATTTTCATATCTTCACTAATGATACACTTCATTAATATTTATTCTTATTAATTTAAAAATGTGTGAACAAACCAACATGGTAACTTCATCACTGTTTTGTCTAGTATTGATATCCAAAACCCTTTATCAATTTTCCCCTAAGAGTATGTTACCTTTAATTTTATTAATTATAATAATAAATAAAGTACACAAATATTAAGGGAATATTTTGGGTTTTCCTATTCAATAATGTGAATAGAAAGGATAATTTAGTTTTCTCAACCAAGATTCTCTATTATTCATTCTTTCACATTTTTTACATGTGTTGGTTTAATTGTCGGTAGTATGTATCTTATCGCACAATACTATAATTTGAGTGATATGGATCTTTTTTTATTATCCATAAAACCATATAATCTATATTTTAATATAATCATCCTTTTTATGGGTTATTTTGGTACTGAAAGTGACGTTAAACAGTCTCTTGTATTGTGTCCAACCTTATTGTGTCTCTAACATAGAAAATTTTTTCATAATTTTTTTACATTGATGAAAAATTATCAATAAATTTGTAATCTACATGGTGAATATTCTCTTTTCCTTATGCACTATCCTTTAAATTTTCCTCATAATTTTTTCTATCACTATCCAAATTTATTATCCAGATAACTAAAATATCAATGGGAACATTGATATCTTGTTTGGGTTGTCCACATGAATTCTTAAGGGTTCCTTTCATCTCATATAATTTTTTAGATGAAAAAAATACTCCATGACTTATTATAAATGTTCTAAATCTTACTTCCCTTAATATTGTTTTCTAAGGATCTCCCCCCTATATTCTTAGATATATTTCAAGGAGAATTCTTTTTTGTAATATTCATGTTTTTTTCTAAGGGTTATTATTCTCTCAGAATCAAATTTTGTAGTATTCTTCTATCATATGAATTTAATACCTGAATAGATGAACAAATTATATGACCAAAAACACTTACAATTTCACATAAATATTAAATTACTCAACATGTATTTGAAGTGAAATTATTTATCTTCATTCGTGGATGTTTCATCTTCTCCTCCAACATACTTATGGTGACCCAAGATAAACATAACATAAATAATACATTAACATCATTATTTAGATAATAAAGATCACAAAAACTAATATAACTAAAGGACTAAAAGGTATAGTAAATTAGAGATTAAATACATTATAATCTTAATATGAAATCATTTTTGATAATAAAAATTCTCTATACACTTTTCTATATTTCTAAAAGTTATATTTATCTTTATAACCTTGATAATAGAAAACATAAAAATGGGTGATCTCAAGTCCTTGTTAAGGGAAAACTAATCAACATGTTATCAAGGGTTAGTTCCTAATAATATTTGAAAACATAGGCAAGGTTGAAATATTTTATTAAAAATAGATTTGAATAAAAAGTGTTACCTATATTTCATGATATATCGATACATAATGTCAATAAACAAACATATGCAAAAGAAAAACTATAGATAATCCAGAGAAATTAAACATTATTCATTAAACATAATCATAGGTATAAAATTATAACATAAGATTTTATCATAAATATAACTGTAGAAACTATATGCCAAGGCTACCCACCAATACATTCATCACATAAAAGGCTTGGGCTAATCACCCATGTAACTTCTTAGTCATGGGATAATCCTATCATGTAGCCATTATATTGGGATAAAACCTTTGGTACACCACATTTTCTTTGGATAAATCCCCCTGTGTACCCTTTGGATTGGGATAAATCCTCCAATGTACTATTTAAATTAGGATAAATCCTCCATTATACACTTGATGTGTGGATAAATTATCCCTTGTATGGTTTTTTTCTTAGGATAAATCCTCCCATGTACCATTTGTCCTGGAGTAAGTCCTCAAATATACCCTTTGGCGAGGGATAAAAATTATCATGTACCCTTTTGATCACATGAGACATTAATTTAAAACAATTCATTAGATATTGATATAGGACCCACCCATTATTGTCATAATATTTGAGTTCCAATTAAAGTATAATCAATTATCTTAATATAAATATATCATGAATGAAATATTTTTTTCACAACATTTCCAACTTATATCACAATAAAAAATGATCATTTGATAAAACAAATATCCCAAAATTATTCGATAAGAATAGCACATATTGGTTGATTTTTTATCCATTACCCTATTGTATAATAATACTTAGACAATTGAAGAGAAATCCCAAAAATAATGTTTCTTAAAAAGTTTTTTGTAATGTCATAATAAAAATATTTCCTTTTCAAATCACGTAAAAAATCCAATTTTTTAAACCACTAAGTTAAAAGTTTATAAAATAGTACTTGAAAACAAATTACAAAAAATTAACATTCATAATAAATTAAATATATTCAAAAAAATTTTTATATAAGGGAAGAGTATATGATCATGGAAAAGAAAATACTTTTAAATATTTTAAAACCCCTTTATAGAAAACCGATATCACTAAAAGGGAAATGAATCCTTTTTTATGTTAATAAACTAGAACAATAGGGTCATTTGAAATGAATTTTTTTTATTTTCTACTAGAGAATGGGTAACCTTAGTGGGATGTAAAAAATGGATATAAAATAAAACACCATAAAATGAAATGGGAATTGCTTTTAACAATTATAAATTTTAACAAAAGAATAGAATAATAAAATGAAGAATTATTTGGCAAGAAACGTGATTTCCTTATAAAAATTGTGTAAATATAATATAAAATCATCATATGATATAATATATAATAATTTTCAGATAACTTTCAAAGAGGAGTGATTATAAACCATGTAAATAATTTGAGTCATGAAAACCCCTTGCAATTTGAGGACAATTTAAATCAAAACATAATGAACGATATAGATATTGAAATAAAAATTAAATTACCATGAATAAGGTTATTTTATGACATAAATTCTCAACTATGTTTTATATAAGATAGTTAAAAAATTAGGTGCATAATACAAAACATGTATCAAAGAGATAAATATGAGAAGAAAACCCCTTGTATTATATTCTTGTTTACTCAACCATAATTTAGCATCCTTTATTACGAAAAAACAATATAAATCACTTATCTTATAACCTTGATATAATCATATTACACATTTTATAATTATTTTCAATCTATATATTACAAATATATTACCTTATTTTATTTAATTTTCATTATCAGGTCTTATAACTTTGGGTTGATTGTTTCATAAAAACTCTGCGAAGAGGGGATTGATTCTCACTAATTGTCTTATAGTTCATAGTTATCAGATAATTCAATATATTATAATCAATTTTTTTAATGATTAATTATGTCCCATTGTTATTAGGTGAATGAAATGAATACATCTTATGAAAATGGAAATCGTGATGACTTAGTTTTTTATGTGTTTAATGATCAAAAAGTGATATATTAATAAATATTTTAAATATTAACCAAAATTTATAAAAAAATTAAATATATAAATATCAAATGATATTACCTTTAAATTACATACTATAATCATTTATGACATAATATTTATAACATTCCCTACATAGATGGTTAAATCGACCCAAATGGTAACATGTTATAATGATTTAATGAGTAAGGGGATGTATATATATATATTCATATTATGACATATATAGAATATTAAACATATAATAATCATTATATATCATTATTAAATACTTTATAGGATTAAATAATTATGTGTCATGATGAAAAATGAAATCTGTAATTCTTTGAGGTAGTAGTTCTCACTAAGACATGATTAACGATCTCATTTCTCAATAAATGGATGGAATAATGGTATATAAAAAATGAAAATTTAAGGGTTTTAATTTATACAAATAAATTATATTTCTTCATCAAATAAATCATTGATAATAGACTTGTGAGGCGTTAATGAAAAAACCTACATCATTTAGTGGAGGTGGTTGTCTGTAAGTATGCATGATTGATGTTTTCGTCTCTCTTAATTGATGGAATATAATTAATATGTTACAGCATGAGTTTTATTAAATATATTATTTTATATTATTTAATATTATGATTACTTTTTTATTTTTTTATCCTGGAGACTTTAAATTTGTGAAAGTATTAAATCATCACACAGTTAGTCATCATAGATTTGCAAATCATGCGGAGATCGTGTGATTGGTTCTATGTTGGGAAATAGCCATTTTTATGATATTTGCATGGTTTATTATTCCATTTGAGATTCTATGAGTAATCATGTGAGGATTTATTTGGTTCATAGTTTAGGTGGCATGATTTAAAAAAAAAAATTTAAACCATCAGGGATAACCATGCATGAACCCCATATTTTTTTAAAAATGATTTTATTTTATATTATTTATTTATTTATTTATTTTTCATTATTTTTTTCAATTATATTTATTCTTTTTTTTACTTTATATCTTCTCTTTCTCACCCTCTCCCTCTTATTTTCCTCCCCCCCCCCCCCTTATACGAAAGCTTCACCACATCATGATCTACTCCCCTCTTCTCAACTACCCTTTTATCAGAGTCTTTCTGTTTGTTATTCACATTTATTAGTCAATGTCTAATGGTGGGAACTCTTATCCCCATATTCTTACATTTTATTTTTATTTATGTCTTCCTAATTTATTCATATCTACTAAAAAATACCCTAAATTGATGATTTAACTTTATAATTGTGGTTTCTTCGGTTATTATGGTTCCTAGAGGTATCTTATTCTCTATTTGGGTACCTATCATCAAAGGTGGAATGATCCAAACTATTGATTAGTTTTTCCTAATTTGATATAGGTTTACCCATGTTTAGGATTTAAATTTATTAACATTTTTTTTGTTTCATATTACAATAGTTTTATTTAATTAATTATGCCTATGTGTGAGTGTTGAAGGGTATTTTATAAATGTTTTAAAGTATTATCCATTAAAGATAATTCCTTTACTTGGAATTTCAAGTTAATCATGGAATTATAATTATTTAAAATCTGAAAAAAAATTATTTCAAAATAAATTGAAATTTTTAATTGGTTTTCTCCCTATTTGGATCGATATTTAAATTGGAATGCTTTATATAGAATCATTTTATGTTTTGCATAAAAATTAAATTATCTTATTTGAAGGACTTCACAAAATCCATCTTTTGTATGTTTTGAAATATTTTCAGATATAAATTATTAAAATGATCTTTAAATTCTCATCAAATTTCAAGTAACTCTTGAAATTCTATGTATCGGTAAGATATTTAAATTATCTGTTTTGAATAAAAATTGAGAATTTTTATAAAACTTCTATTAATATATATTTATGTGTATGTGTGTGTATTATGGTAGTATATATATGTGTGTGTGTTTGTGTGTGTGTTTATGTGTATAAATTCACATGTGACTCTATCGATGTGTACAATGAGATATATATATATATATATATATAATTATAATGATAGAAAAATTATTTCTAAATGTTGGTTTCAAAAATGAATTTCAAATTCTCAATTGGTATTTTTTAAATAATAATGTGCCGTTTTGATGTTCTTCATGTTTATTTTTATATCATTTGGTAACTTTTAATGCTTCCTCTTATCAAAAGAAATTTGAATTGAGTTCACGTCATGCATTGATCAATATTGAATTAATATTGAGAATATTTTTTTACACAAAATGTGAAAATAGAGCACATGACAACCACAGGTATATAGGTGGGTAGACTAAGAAATGTATGCTAGGAATGGGATGTACTCCCAAGCCCATAAACAATTCTATAACACAAACTAAACTATATTATTATGTTATGGATTAGATATCATTGTGAATATGCCTTTATCATACTTAGTGGATCATGAAAATGAATTGTATAGTTCAATCATCGAGTGTATGATTGTCCCAAGATGAGTCCAAACCATAGAGTCCTAGGGATTTAGTTGGTTATTGATCTATTTATTTACCTTTTGTGATTTATTTTCAGAATTAATAAACTTTTTAATTGATGTTAATTGAAATACCTCTTTCAAAATAATGTTTTATTACATTTATTGTTTCAAATTAATGTTTTATTAACAATTCATAGTCTTCAATGTTTTGAAAATATTATGTATATTAAAATGAATGATAATTGTTACTTAGTTTCTAAATAAAAATTAGAATCAATACTACATTTATAATATTACTTCAAATTATCAATAAATGGTTCATTAATTTAAAATTTACACTTGGGGTGTGGATTAATTGGAATGAATACTCTGTTATATCTCATAACTATATATTATTTCAATTTTATATTTTCAACTAGAATTTGGACACTCATAGGATCATTGACTTATCCAAGGTGAGTGGTATACTTTATTTCATTCAGCCTATTGTGCATTCATCTTAATTTTTTTAGCACCCAATTTTACATTCCTATAATGTTAATTGTGTGGTCCATTATAAGATTTAATTTTCCCAATTAGGATTTTAGAACTTTCTATGAATCGAGGGTAGTGATATCAACTGGTGACAAAAACAAAGGCATATAGAGGGGGATTTTGTGGATATTTTTATTTTATGGGATGGTGTTTTGGTTTTTGGTTGAGAGTTTATTCTTGAATTTATTATATTCTTTATATTTACTTTATATATACATTATTTGCATATATTTCTTATATAAAGGCAGGCCATCTAAATTTTGGTTAGATATATTATTTTTATTTTACTCGGATTTATGTTTGAAATTGTTCCCATTGTATATATTTGATATCCTTGTTCTTACATCAGTAAAAAATATATTTATGAAGGTTTAGTAAATTGAATATTTATATTATTCTTTATTCTTTATCCACATATTCAATAAGGTGTTGGGTATCTCATGACCTAGTAATTAATATATTAAAAATAATAATATATTTTTATGCATGAGTGCACATATTTTTGTTTTAAATAGATTTCTCAATGTTAAAGACCTTGTATAAGAAATTTAATACCACTGTTTAATATAGAATACATGGTGTGTACAACCCAAATATGGGAGCCAATTATTATAAGATCCAAGCAGAAGGGTCACCTGGCCTTATGCTCACCTCCATGTTTTCCAATGGCTTCCAACTAGTAGTAAAGGTCTATTGGGTGATAGTGGCGAGATTTTACCCTATAGTGATAATAATGAAAATTATAATCATTATAACAATATAAGTTTCTAAGAAAAATACATGACACAATGGCTAAATATATAAATATCATCAATAATTATCCAAAAGAAAAGTATCTTTATATACTACATAAATTATATATATATGTCATTATAGCCATAAAAACATGCATGATCTCCTATGGGTTAATCATATAAGTACTTATGAAAAATCCCAACAGAAACAACTTCTTCATGAAAAATAACCCACTAGTCTATCATCCAATTGTCCCATTCACCCATAATGAAGGCCTTCTTACAATGGTCTATCCCCTGAGCCTAATCCATTTCCCAATATCAAAGCAATAAATTCTTCCTTAGAGGTCCATGCATGGTGTGAGTATGAACTCAGTATTCCACCACAAGTGTGTTCATATATTATATTTCTATTAATACAAATGTATGAAAAATTTAAAGAAATATAAAATAATCACATATCATATAACTCACTTAGCTTGTGCTCAACAGCCATAAGGGACAATTTACTTACTTCAGGCATCATTGGAGTGAAACAATTCACTATCTGTCTTAATAGAGAACCCTTGGTCCCTCAAGCATTTACATACCACATTACATGATATTATAACAATATCTATATGTAAATCATGTCATGTAAACCAAAAACCCCATTATCAAATCCATAAACCTATCCCAATCCCATCAGAATTCCATATTTTAAATCGTCATCAGATGAATGGCCAGATGTTCCAAGGCATGGGGATATTCATCCTTAATTGTCCTGACCCATCAGCATGAACATCACGGTGACCCTTATCCCCTATACAATGATGTCACACACAAAAAACTCTTGATTTATATTGTTATCACCTCATATTTAACTAATTTTCATTACCATATTATTTTCCTCTATGTCTACAGAGGCATCCACCCATGTCAAGTAGTCAAAACCCCGTAATTAGGTTCTAATAAAGTTTAAAAACAACCCCAATAGTGCTTTTGGCCCAGAACACTGAGTACCAATTCACTAAACAAAATAAGACAAACCTATGGAGAACCTCTCTCACCACATTCAAACCCAGTAGTCCAACCATGGATTGAATCATCACCATCAAACTAAACCTGATAATCTAAATCACCTCAATTATAGTGATCGAAATCACCCAAACTCACATGATCTAATCGCAACATGTTCCCATGGAACCCAAAATGCTATAGAAATAATTCGATTAAATTAAAAAATTGTAACAACCGGAGAAACCAACTCAAAAAATAATTTCATTCATGTCATTCCTTACCCGGCTCAACACATTTAAACAGACTTGAAATTTCCCATCATCATCATCCTTTAAAAATATATAATTAGGCAGTTAAATTCAATGTATCACCCATAAAAACCAACACGTTATTATTTGTAATGCATACCATATCACTAATATAAATTATGATGAATCTAGGCCCAACATACATTACACTCGTATACATTCACTCATCCAAGACCACCCTAAGATTTGAGATGAAATAAAATAAAATAGAAATCATAAAAATTCACTAGAATTAGGTCATATGACCTTGGATGGAAATATCATTCCAAATGAATAAAAATAATACACACAAGTGTATAAGTAGACTTAAATCTATCAATCCAATACAATGAACTGTGCATGAATTGGAGCCTAAAGGAAAGAGCTACAAAGAAAACTAGAAGGCAGAGGATGGAATCTTCATGGATTAAGGTGATGTGTAAATGGGGTATAAAATATGGCTTAAAATAATAAATTAAAATGAGAATCATGATTTGGATAACTGTGTGCCAGGTGTGGAGTGCATCTATACAAATAGACACCCACCCCACAAAGTTATAGTGCATGGTTAGCCAGATAGTCCACCTAAACATTAAATCCACTTGATCCCTCTACACCTATATTTATGGTTTTCTCTCCCCCTCACATTATTTTATCTCGCCATTCTCTAGGTAAAATGGAAAAATGTGGTATAGATTTCATGGTTAGCACTAATTGTGCACCCAGTGTTGTGTCTCTTAGAATTTTACTTTCAAAGCCTAACACCTTCGGAACTATATTGAACCCCTAATACAATTACTAACTTTTAACCCCCATTTAAAAAAACACACTAACATATTGTAACTCTTGGAATTTTATTCCAAAGAATAAATTGAATGTTTTCACATAATCCAATTTAAATGTTCAAACTCTATTGTAATTTTATAACCCATTCTAAATATTAGGACATTAAATCCTCCTCACAATATGACAGATTATCTTCTAGTAATGTCATCACATGTTGAGATGATACCAAACATGAACATATCATAAATGTTACCCCATACTACACATGTTCTTTAGTCATGGAAAATTCTTCTTCTTTCTCCCTACCTAGGGATTACCCACCTAGTCACTTCCCAAAGAAAATTTTAACATTACATTGGTCCCACATTGAACACCTCCAGACACACACATAATAAATATCATACTATCATTCCTATATATTTTGAAATTATCATCTGATATCCTCATCACATATGATGATCATAAAGTCATGAATCACAACTGATGCCCAAGAGTTCTCGCATCAAACCTAATGCACCAAATATCCTTCATTTTATACATTATGAAAAAGAATGTTTTCGGATGGAAATAAATAACATTAAAATTCGGAACTATAACCAATTCCAACAAATTAACCACAACCTATTCAATTCAACCATCACACATGCACATTATTCATTAATATTAGTCATACCCAAAATAAAAATAATATATTTACAGTCATGAAATACGTCAAACTATTGTCATCTCACTCACCTACTCTGAACCTTCCAGATCAACTGTATACACTTGTCATGAAGCCCAATTATCTAATTATTAACTTATATATAGATTTTCACCTGATAATTGCTTTTGACCCCACTATTGTGTGTCCCTCTCCCTACCAAAACTTATTTGTATAATAGTATATTGTATACAGTATCGATTTATTACTCCTAGTCATACATCATATCCCTTGGTATGACCGTGTCCTTGACTTCTACCCATCTAAGATTTATTCCAATAGAACCTCACTAGGTGTACCATCTATCCACATGTTTGGAAGTCCTTTTGAGTACTCTCACATTGGGTCTGATCATGACATGATAACCCACACTACAAGCACACTGTCAACAACCCCCTCTTCTGTAGTCTGCCCAAGTCCTTGATGGGAATTCACAAATAACACTCCTCAAAATATCTCCTTTAAAAACTCAAAGAACCACATCCTAGATCACATGACATCATCATCCGTCTTGAATAACACATGTCTATATTGTTCTCTTAGGCTATCAATATCAAGTTCACCGCCTCCGAGAACAATGCGGGTCTGGAGTTATTTACCTACACCCTAATGGAATGTCACAAACCAATCTAAAAACATATCACCTTGTTTTATTCTTACCATTACATAGATGGTGGAAAATTGGAGAGGTACATGAACCTTCTATTGAAATCCACGACCGATGATTCTCCCAACTATATGTTTATAAACTCACAATCTTGATTTTCCCTTAATATCATTAGGAAGAAGTTCCCAAAAAACCTTGTATTGAAGTCATTCTACAAAAATCCCTTATTCCTTCTAGTATGTACCTATACGTACCACCAGTGTTTCGATGGTCCCTTTAGTATATGCATGGTAACCTTCACTCTACACCATGTGGGTGTATCAGTATATTAAAAAATAGTCTGTATAGACGCAATCCAGTATTCTGCTACCTGTGGTCCACCCTCTAACTAGAACAAAGGAGGGCGATATAGATGTAAACCCCATGTTAGTTATTCCTTGGATGGATTATCTCTCGAAGCTCCCTGATCAATACTCTAAATGACCCACACTAATCTCTCCCTAAGTTACTTATCTAAACAGGGAAAAATATATTATTTATTGTGGCTACCCGACCCACCTCAGAGCCTTTAACTATGGCTCATGAACATCCCAGACCTTAGATGCAACATCATTTTTATTACCATGAGGTTACACTACTCATCCCTCATGATTCTTCACTAGAAAACATTAGTGAGGAACCATGCTAAAAACCAAAATCCAATATCAAAACCAATAATAATTGTGTAGATATCTTAAACAGGGAAATTTTTTTCATGAAATGCTTCTCACTACCAATAAACATCCTTTCCAGACTCATATCACATATCATCCAACCGCATGGCCCCCTGCCATCCCATTTTAGAGTTAGGAATGACATATCAAACATACAAGAAACCACCAACTAGGGATGGATAAGTAGAATGACACAATTAATCTATTCCTCAAAAAATGGTTTATCTAATTTATAAATAATTAATTATCTCACCCTTTCCCTTTATTAATTCATACCCTTATATTAGGTACGATTACAAGAACCATACAAACCTAGGATCACATACCAATATCATAAGGGACAACATACTAGTCATAGAGAAGTATAATTCCAAAAAGAATCTATGTAGGAAGATAGTGCTTAGCTTATTGTTGACACTATAAATAGTCCAACAACTTTTATTATGTTCCATATCCCAATAAATAATCACAAACACATAAATAATTAATTTTAACATATGTTCATTATCATGATGCATGAAATCTCTTCCCCTTTCATACTGATTCATGGGTCAAAACCTCATAAACCATTAACATCACATCCATTTGTTCAAATAAAGGTTAAAAATCAATCAACAGTATTTCTAAATGCTGAAAAATTAATATCACAACCTCTAGTAACTCATTTTATCCCCTATATATATGTTTGTAGGCACCCACGCACAATCTCTTTACCAAGCCCCAAATATCATAGCCTCCTATCTACCATGCACAAATAGCAAGAAAAATGGAAAAGGCTTCAATGAAACTTAAAAAACCATGATTTGGGATCAAATTAACCTATTATATAGGCCAAATTAACATTGGTCCTGTTCCACACCTCCCTATATTCCAAAGGTTGTTATCTAGCGGTGAGGGTCTATTAGGGGATACTTGTGAGACTATATCCTCTAGAGATAATAAGAATAACGATCATTATAACAATAGCAATGTGGATGAAAAAAACCAAAAAATGTACAACCATATATAAATAATGGAAATTATGAGGCAAAATAAAACCATCATTACATAATAGATAATGTATATACATGTCATTAAAGAAATAAAAAAACAAGCAAGATCTACCATGGGATGATCATATAAGTACGTATTCTAAAACCCAAAATAAATTCCAGCATGATGAAAAAAACCCCATGGTCCATCATCCATCCATCACATGAACATGTGGTGCACATATTATTACTAAGGACAAACCCATTATTCTAAACCCTTACCTAATCTCAACTCCATAAATTATATATACAACTTGAGGGGTTAGTGAAGGGTGTGAGTATGAACTCAATAGGAAACCACCAACATGTTTTTATCTTAAATTCCTATTTATACTAATTTTTACACTACATAAACAAATTGAAACTACTCACACTTAACATACCCCACTCCACATGGGCTCAACAGCCATAAGGGAAACATTACCTTCTTCGTCCCTCAACAGACTCGCATGTATCCACTTTAGTCATAAATAAAGAACCCTTGGCTCCCTAATCATTTCCATAGCACATGTAACTGTGTTGTTGGTGTTTTTTTATAAAAAACAAATCAAGAATACAAAACGTCCCATAATCACGTCTATAATCCAATCACAATCCCATTAAAATTTCATATCTTAAATAATCAGCAGATCAACAGTCTGACATCCTAAGGCATGATGATATCCATCATTCATTGTCCCGACCCATAAAACTCAACATAATGTAAATCATACACCCCCGTCTGATGGTCTCACACACCATTAACCATGTATTTATATGGTGATCACCTCTTCCTTAACTATTGGTCATAACCATATACTATTTCACTATTTACACAGAGACCTACACCCATATTAAGTGCTCAAAACTACTTCTCTAGGGCCTAATCATGTGTGAATTTGATGTCATTTCCACTTTTGGCCATCAATAATGAGAAACAATTCACCAACCAACCTAATCCACACCTATTAAGAACCATCATCACTATATGAAAACAAATTATACCAACCACTGAGTTGGTTATATCCATCCACCTCAACATGATGAATCCAATTTCCTCAATTCTAGTGATCAACATAACCCCAGGTCTCATGGTCTAGGCCCAACACATTCCCAATGAACTCACATAGCCATTGGAACAATTCAATTAATTTAAACTATCATAAATTCCTATCTACCCAACTCTGAAATCTTCTTAATTAATTTTATTCCTTACCTAACTCAACACATATTAATAGACATGAAATATCCCACTGACATCGTACATTAATATTAAAAAATAAATAAGTTAAATAAAAGGTCAAACCCAGACCATTCCACATGATCATATTTATGATCAATCCCATTGAACACATATTAATGTGGGGAAATCTAGGAAAGACATACCTTATACTAATAGTTGTTCACTCATCAAAGATTGACCTATTATTTTTGTTGAAACAAAAGAAATATGAAATCATACCATTTCCCTAGAAATAGGTAATATGCTCTTGGATAAAAATAACATTCCAAAAAATATAATAAAATTAGAATGGAAACAATTAGACTCATAATATTGCCTCTGTCTATCAAAAAATATATAAAATTATTGAATCAGATCCCGAATGAAAGAGTTACAAAGAAACCTAGAAGAGAGAGGATGGTAAATCCATAGATAGAGGTGTTGGGTAAAGTTGGGATAGAAAATGAGTCATGAAATATTAATGGTAGAAGGGGAAATTTGGTAATTCCAACCCATTAAATGAGCCACAAGTTTGGCTAACCATGAACCAACCATGGGGTACCTCTATCTAAATAGAAACCTACCTATCATGGTTACACTGCATTGTTACACAAATTGTGTTCCAAACTATGTTGGTATCTCCACCCCTCAGCACCAAGTAACATGGTTGTGCCCCCCCAGTGCATGGTTTGATCTTACCATGCTCTAGTTAAATGGTCTATACAATTTAGGCATCCTTGTTAGAACAAAAAATTTGTTAACTGTTATCTCAGTTCTATGTCTACTGGATTTTGGTTTCTGAGGCCCAAAAAATATGAAAATAAACTGAACCCTAGATATACTTATAGAAACATAACCGATATAAAAAAACAACACATTAACATGTTGTAACTATTTGAGTTTCATTACAAAGACTAAATTGAATGTTGTTTTATCCACCAATTTCAAGGTTGGGGTTACCTTGTAATTTCTCAACCCAATCAAATTTCTGGGATGTTAAAGGGTTTACCCTAGTTGTGATCTAAGGTTGTTCAGTGTCGGCCATTTTGAGGAAGATAATTGATTGTGAGTGTGTTTAATAAAATAAACAATTTATTTATTTATTTTTATTAAATGTCCTAACCAAATTCCCTATATATAACCCCATTATGGAAAATATAAAATTTTGGACTCATAACCCTGTGAGAATAAATAGGAGGACTAAATCATTCTTCATTGGTGGATTGGGACTAGACAATGGTGATTATTGGATAATGGTGGGTCAAGAGGCAAGTAGAGACTATGGATAACATTCTTTACCATTAGAAAATGCACTATACACCAATTATAAATCCTTAATTGAGGTGGTAATTTTATTTATGGATATGAACCCTACTTTACTTCTCTATCATGGTTTTCATTATTTTCTGGTTTGATCTGAAATTTATTTATCTTCGCATGATCTGTGCCACATTTTTGTTTTATTAATCTGATAAAACATCCATTTTACACATTCTATCACACTAGGATGTCCTATTTTCATGTTCAATGGATGATAACACTTGGAATATGTTGGATTTTATTTTTTAGGTGTATTTAAACACACCAGTATTCATGTTATTCCCTATTAGACCATAGGGTAGTGGTTTGACATTTTATGGGCGGGTTCGAGAATGATCAAACCCCCCAATTTTAGGATGTTTGTGAAAGAGACATACAATATGGATATTTTTGGAATGATCAAGATGGATGTATAGGTTTTGAGTTATATATGCATAGAATAGAGACTACATTAATTTTCTTTCAACCATGGTAGCAGTGTGATGTTGCAGGATGAGCGGTGTAGGTTTCATGTGGTTAGAATCTTATAACTAGAGATGGATCAGGCAAGCTCAACCCCAAATCTGATAACTTAGGTGTGATCCATGTTGGGAGAGGTTGTAGAGGTGGTGTGGTGAGGCACATTAATATTACCTAGGTTTCATTAAAAAATATGACTTCATAATGTGTAGTCTAGGAACACATGTCGTGTAGTCCCCTGGATGTGATGACTAGGGATTTGGGAAAAGAAAAAATATCACACGCCATGTATGGCCCCACACACAAAATATGGAATTATGATGGTGGCTCGGTATGTACTATAGAAGTACATGAGCATCAAAACAACCAAAAACATGGGCATGGCTAGTAGTACACAAGAACGAACTAATACTCTGACATTGTTAGGTATTTGTTCAAAGGCCGAAGAACCTGTTCATGTCAAGATGTAGAAGGGCATACCCATACATACACATGCATATCCAGAAGCACATGGGAAAGCCTTGGGTTTCCAAGACATTTCATGTAGCCCTATTATAGACCCTATAGTATTACATGGATACCCAAGTCATATAAAGGTGATAAAACTACATTTCTCCATGTGAGGTCATGGGTAGTGTGACCCCAGGTGCACACTGTGTTCTTTTCTCAATGAATTCCACCTTACGCATCATCTTATTTTGAGATAATATTTTATCTTGTCATTGTATTATCTTCATAATTTTTTAATTTAGAACATTAAGGTATCTTTATTAGGGTATTTGATATATGACATGGGGTTCTGAAAGCCTGATGCTTCTTCAAGAGATACTTGACCAATAGTAGTGATCAAGAGGGATCATTAGGTAGATTTCAGGGATGGAAACCCCCATGTCACACTAGAGAATAGGTCAACTATATTCCTCTCTCTACTAATGGGTACCACCTAACACACTACGTCAATGGGCCCTTATCTACTAAGTGGTACCCCTATCACACCATGGTGAGGGTCTTCTATATATTGAGTTGATCCCCCTTATTGCACTAGGGTTTGGGTCCCTTTCCTTTTAAGTGGTACTCCCTATATCTCCAAGTAAAAGGAAATATATATATTGAGTGGAACCCCCCATCATACTAGGCTATGAGGCCTTTATTTGAGATTGTTCTCCTTTGATTGAGAAGCACAACGTGGGGGTGTGGGTCCTTCACAAGAATTTCTCGGACAAACATATGAGATACTTGGCATCAGAGATGGACCTTTGGGTCTATAGGAAGAGTCATCATCCTTCACTAGTCTACGTATATAGAGATACTCTTTATCATTAATATTGGTTTTATTATGATCCTATATCTTTGGTTTTTTCCTTCTTTTTATGGGTTGAGTGGCCTTCTATCGTATATATCTATTTCTAACTTTGTGATTTTTAGGATATCATACTGGGTATGTATATACTCACCCCTACATGGTATTTTCCTACATGTTTCATGCACTATACATATGATATGAATATCAGTAGTGATATTAGTGGAGCAAAGTTATACTTGGGTGTATTGACCATGTATAGTGGTTGGACTTTGAGATCGAGAGTTGGTATCTCTTGAGTTTTCCATTATTCCAATTATTGTAAGGTTGGGACTTCATTTCTGATGGGGAATATATTTTCCACATATAAACATTGTCTTTACACTTTTTTACTCTAATGTTTTCTCTATAGGTTATTTCATCTATGGTTATACTCTTGATGTTCTTATAATAACCAAATGTTTATATGAATTATTTTCATTAAATAATTCATTGATATCTTACATTGCAAGAAATTGTGAGATTAAAATAACTAAAAGACTCCATTACAATAAAATGGCCATTATAACCTAGTCATTATGTTAGTGGGAATAAATATAGCTAACTTTGGAAATGTATGGTGAATTCTTTGGCTACCAATTAATTATGAAAAATATAAACCAATTAAATGTAAAAGAAATATTTATATTTATTTGTTAATAAATAATGTGAATTAAAATTTGTAAATGATATTAATGAAATATATATGTTATATGTCATAAAATAAAGATATTCATATAACAGATATTCTAGTCATAGGAGATGAATAATCCCATTTTTATATATTGAAACCTACATTTTTCAAAAGGATAATTTTACCACCTATTAATGGAACAAAAATTTTAAATTAATATTTTGACTAAGAATAAATTTTTATATGAAATCATTTAAACCATATTTGGAAGTCGGATATAAAAATTTACTTTTCATGAAATTTTGAAAATTTTATGATAACATTCTTGTTTTGATCAATTGTAAAAAAATACTAAATTTTAATTGAAAATGACTTTTTTCATTGTCATAATTTATATGGTTAAATTATATTATTTATTGGTTTAAAATAGTAAATGTTTTATATTTTTATGAGTTAATGTAATGAAGTTCACAGGCATTAATTTTACATTAAATTTAGATATATAATCATTTTAATATTTTATAATGTTTTAACTTTTAAAAATGGTTTTCTCATTCCGACAAGAAGGTTAATTTTTAAATTAGTTACCAAAAATTATATTTTTTAATTTTTGAAAAAGAAATTCCATATTTTGAATCAGTGTGTAAAATTATGTAAATATATATTTCTTCTATTTTTACTTTATGTTTAGTAATATTTGTAATTTTTATTAATACAATGTCACAACCCGTCCTCGGGACTCATGTTGTGACTACCCCAAGCTCTCCATCCATAGGCCAGGGATGGTGACTAGCACCAAAGGTGTAAATCCCGATAAAAAGGGAAGGAATTTCCTTTATTAAGTAAGCAAACACCACAGAGTAGGAAAGCTGAAGTAGACACTAAATAAACTGGCTAAAACTGTAAGTGCTGGAAAGTAAATGGGCCAGAATACAAACCCAACTGAAGTAAAGTACAACTGAAAACAATGTACATAAACTGAAAGTTATGAAGAAACGTCGAGCCATCCACTGGAAATACCAACTGAAGGGTGGGCACAGATAGCCTCCTCAGCTCCTCGGGTCGAGTCGTCCACTTTGTGTACGTCCCGCCCAGTGGTCCTACTCCAAGTACTGACTTGCTCCACAATCCTCAACCACGATCAGCGATGTCTGTCATCTGCATCCAACATAACGTAGTGCGGGCATAGCCCGTGCAAGGGTGAGTATACGCTACTCAGTAGGGACCCCGAGAACCCTGAATGTCTCCCAGAATCCAAAAAGGATAATCCACAAAGGAAAGATACAATCACGAATTTACAACCAACTCTACTTAGGTATATGCCCATACATATACCTAAGTCATCAATTCCAGTTCGGCTCCAACATCCGAGCCCAAGTTCGATCTATTCCACACAGGATAGCACAATCCAATCCACACAGGATAACACAACCCGATCCAATAAGGAAAGCAAGTCAATCATATCGAAGGTATTGATTGAAAGCTAAGACTCAGCTCACACAGTTATACTTCTTCATAAGACAATAGAGATGATCAGATGTAGCCACTGATTCATCTATGTTGTCAGACCCACGTAGGATACCAGATCAGCTAAGCTGTTAGACCCACAAAGGATACAAGACCAGCTACTTTGCCAGACCCATGTAGGATACAAGTATAGAGTCAAATATTGTCGGACCCACGTGGGATACAAGAATAGTATTCACGTACTGTCGGACCCAAAAAGTATACAAGAACTGTAGTCATTTCCATCGAACCCACATAGGATTCTAGTATGGTCATCTTCGCTGCCGAACCCACAGAGGATTTCAGTACAATCGTCATCGTTATCGCAGTCGTAGCCAGCACTAGGGTTCCTGCACACAGAATGCTCGATTCCGGGAGGGTCCACTCCACGAGCCAAGGGGGATCGATACATCAACTGACACGTAGTCCATAGTTGATGTATCCCAAAGTTCCGTCTCGTCAACAGGAACTCAACGTGACCGACAGCGTGTCAATCGGACGCCCGGTCTGAGAGTTATTGGCTTTTCCGTCCTAGGGGCCCGGTTAGGCTTTGAAGTCAAAACCAACCCGAACGTACTCTAACTGCATCCTAACCGTGATTGGAGTAATCCAAAAGGTACGCATCACTAAGAGGAAACCAAAAAAGTTGACGGCACGTCAATCAGACGTCTAGAGCTCTAGTTATAAGTGTTTCCGCTCTGGGGGCCTGATTGGTTTCATGTTCGAACCAACCAGTCCATACTCAAGGTTCCCAGAAACCATGATTGTAATATATCAAAACGGCCTTCTCGATCCAAGGATTGCATCGCAACTGACGGTGCGTCAATAGGAGGTATGTAGCCCATGTTACATGTGTTGGAACGAACCTGTCCGATTTTAGGGGGTTTGGGGCCCGGACCGACCCGGCTCGAGACCCCTGGGGTCAGCCCGAACCAGGTCGACCCGACCCGGGTCTAGGTCCGGCCTATTAGGGCACGACACGACCCGGCTGGCGCAGCTCGGCTCAACCGGCACGGCCCAGCCCAGCCGGCGCGGCCCGTCTCGGCGCGGGTGGCCCGTCCCGGCGCGGGTGGCCCGGCCCGGTGCAGCCGGTCCGGCCTGGGTGGCTCAGCACTGGCCGAGCGGTTGCGGAAAGGGGGGGCACGCTGCACCCCTTTTTTGTAATGGAGTCTCCTACGTGGGGGCCCGCTCCTTTTCCATCCGGGGGTTACGACCCCTAACTCTTCCGAAAATGGCCGGCCGAGTTGGTCGGTCGGTGTGCCATCGCGGGACCCCCTGCGAGTCTCGCCTTCCAGGCGTCGGTGGCCGGCGGTTCCGGCTGCCCCTCCCTGCACTGCCACGGACGTAAGACGCGACCTTTTCCGACCAGAACGGCGTGACGGCACCGCTCCCCTCCACCGCGGCACACCCCGGCCGCGCCCCTTCGTGATGCTCCGGCGTGGCGCGCTGGCACTACGCTCCTCCGCCATGGCACGTCCTTGGCCATGGCATCCTAAGGAATCTCCGGCGTGGCGCGACAGTGCCACACACTTTTTCCACGTTCATCCTCGTTTCCACGCGGTGTTGTTGCACCGCGCCACCTCCGTTCCAAACAATGCTGATGATCAACAACAAGGGGAGGAGGGTCGGCCATGTTCGTGCAGTCCAGCCCCCTCCCTTCAATTCGATAACAAGCAGCTAAAGAATTTAACGTTGGATGGAAAAAGAATATTCATGAACACAAAACCAAACCCCTACCTCAAAGAAGTCGTATAAAGAATATTGTTGCGGAAAACGGTGTCACGAGGGTGGTTCGTTGACGGCGTTGGTGAGCGTCCAAGAAGAGGATGTCATCTCACATCGGCTGCAGAGAAGGGAGAAATCGGCACGTCGTCTCTTCTTGGTGCTCCGGCGTTCTTCGCGTTCTTTAACGAGGAAGAAGCTGTTCTTCAAGAAAGTAAGAGTTCTCTCCCCTTTTCCACACAACGAATCCACCAACAATAAAATAAGACCTTGTATTATTTTATTCACACCCACACATTCCAACATTAATTTGAAAATCAAAATATCTCATTCAATTAATTGAATTAATTGAAGAGCGTTTAACAATCCAATTAATTGCGAGAGTTCACATGTCATTTAATTGGGAGAGTGGGTGAGTTACAAATTAAATTGCGAGAGGGAGGTTAAATGGAAATAAAGGGGTGTGGTTCGTGTGGGACCCACTTCACTAATATCCTACCTAGTGGAGTTAGGATGTAGTGGGTCCCACTCCAACTTCCATGCATAGGTTATAACTACTTAGAATAGAAATAAAAATTGTAGCACAAATTTTTATTTCACTCATCAGTTAACCCATTTATTTTATAACCTCACCCGAGCAAAAGCAACTCCAGAAAAGGTGTTCGTAAGCCATTACCGGAACTGTGGTTTCTTCGGTACCCTCAGATTTCAATTCCCCACACCGGTTCAAAAGTTAGGAAAACCCACTCATTCGTTCACTGAACATACCAGAGATAAACTTCGGAAAATGATTTCGGGCACACTGGGCCTCGGAATCAGGTGCCGTCAGAAACAGCGTACTCGTAAAATCGCAAAGAAATTAATAAACAAATTTCCTTGAAATTTAAGAGTCATTAAATTACTCCCACCTCCGGGCATTACGTCCCCGTAAAGATACATCACAAACTAGGGGAACAAATGAGGGTACTAAGCAGGCATCTGAGTCTCCCGATCCCAAGTGCTCTCCTGAAGGTTCCCATGCTACCACTTGATGCGCATTAGAGTAATCGACCGCCCACGTAGGACCCACTCCTGTAGATCCTCGATCTCCACCGGGACCACTGCAAAAGTCACTCTGTCATCAATGTCCAGCTCCCCATGGATGATGATATGTGTCCGGTCGTGCATGTGTCTCCTCAACTAAGATACGTGGAAGACATCGTGCACCCGGTGCAACTGAGGTGGTAGAGCCAGGCGATAGGACACCTCGCCTATCCTGCTGAGAACCTAGAATGGTCTGATGGATCACGGATATAACTTTCCGCCTCAGTCAAATATCAGTAATCCACGTCGAGGTGAGACCCACAAGAAGATGTGGTCGCCATCCACGAACTCTAGTGGTCTCTTCCTCCTATCAGAATAACACTTCTGTCAGCTCTGAGTTGTCCTCATCCATCTTGGATGACCTGAACCTTCTCTGTCATGGCCTGGACCATCTCCGGTCCCACATGTGCCAACTCCCCAGGGTCTGTCTAGCATAGCGGTGATCCGCAAGGTCGGACGTACAATGCCTCGTATGGTGTCATCCCGATGGTGGAGTTGTAGCTGTTGTTGTACGCAAACTCCACCAAGGGTAAGTGATCCTCCCAGCTGGACCAAAGTAGAGGACACTTGCACGGATCATGTCCTCGAGAGTCTTAATGGTCCTCTCTTTCTGACCATTCGTCTGAGGGTGAAAGGCGGTGCTCAGACGTAGTTGTGTCCTGAATGCCTCCTGAAACCCCTTCCATAGCCAGGAAGTAAAGAGAGCATCTCAATCAGAGACGATAGATGATGGCACACCATGAATCCGTATAATCTCCTGAACATAGAGACGTCCCAATCTCTCTACTGAGCCCTGCTCTCGGATGGGTAAGAAGTGGGCTGAATTGGTGAGTTGGTCGACAATCACTCAACTGGATTTGTGACCCTTGGAAGTACGTGGAAGTCTAGTCACGAAATCCATAGATATCTTGTCCCACTTCCACTATGGGACCTCCAAGGGTTGTACCAAGCCTTCTGGTACCTGGTGCTCCACCTTCACCTGTGGGCAGGTGAGGCATCGAGAAACGAACTCTACCACAACCTTATTCATACCCGGCCACCTGTGCTGCTTTCTGAGATCCTGGTACATCTTCGCCACTCCTGGATGTACCGCTAAAGGGGCAGTGTGGATCTCTCTCAGAACCTCCTCTTGTAAAGCAGCTGGTACCATGGTACATCCTCTGAAAAGGACAACGTGTTCTCCTCCCACAGAGAATCCGTCATGTGCATGTCCTTAGGATATCTGTGCATGCCGCGTCTCACAGTCAACTTCCCCACGTTGTGCCTCTCTGACCCGCTGAAGAAGTGGAGGAGTGACTGTGAGTGACTGTAGAAAGGCTGCTCCATCACTATCCACGAAGGATATCCGCAAAGCAACTAGCTGCTCTATCACCTCCCCAAGTAGCAGAATTCCCGTCCTCCTGCTAAGAGAATTGGCTACTACGTTCCAATTTCCATGAGTATAGACTATCTCAAAGTCATAGTCCTGGAAGAAATCGAGCCATCGCCGCCATCTCAGGTTCAGGTTATTTTGTGAGAAGATGTACCAGAGACTCTGGTGGTCAGAATAGACTGTAAAGAACTCGCCCATCAGATAGTGTCGCTACATCATCAGAGCGAAGACCACTTCTGCTAACTCTAGGTCATGGGTAGCGTAGTTCTGCTCATGCTTCCTAAACTGTCGTGATCCATAAGCGATCACTGCCCGCTCCTGCATCAGGACACATCCGAGTCCGGTCCCTGATGCATCATAGTATACTACGTACCCTACTCCATCCTCTGGTATCCTCAAGATAGGTGCACTGGTCAATCTCTGTCTTAGCTCTTGGAAGCTTTGATGACATCTGTTTGACCACACGAAGGGTTTCCCCTTCTTCTTCAAAGCTGAGAGCGGTGTCACAACTCTAGAGAAGTCTAGAATGAACCTCCGGTAGTATCCATGCAATCCTAGGAAACTCCACACCTCTGTCATGCTCTTGGGTGGCTCCCAAGCTATCACTGCCTCGATCTTCACCGGATCCACCACAACTCATACCTCAGAGATGACGTGTCCCAAGAAGTGGACCTCACATATCTAGAACTGACACTTCGAGAGCTTACCATATAGCTGGTGCTCTCAGAGTGTGTCCAACACAACCCACAAGTGGTAGGCGTGCTCCTCCTCAGTGGTCGAGTAAATAAAAATGTCTTTGATGAAGACCATGCCTAATCGATCGAGGTAAGGCTGAAAGATCTTGTTCATGAGACTCATGAAAACTGATGGAGCATTGGTTATGCCGAAAAGCATAACCATGAACTCATAGTGGCCATACCGACATCTGAAGGCCGTCTTCTGCACGTCCTCGTCTCGAACTCTGAGCTGATGATAGCCTGACCTGAGGTCTATCTTCGAGAATCATCGTGCTCTCTTAAGCTGATCGAAGAGGTCGTCAATCCTCAGTAGGGGATAATTGTTCCTCACGGTAACTTGTTTCAGGCGACGATAGTCAACACACAGTCGGAAGCTCCCATCCGCCTTCTTGGCGACCAAAATCGGGGAAGCCCAGGGTGAAACACTGGGTTGAATGAATCCCTTTCTCTACAAGTCCTCCAGCTGTACCCGTAGCTCTCGAAGCTCAGCGAGATCCATCCGATATGATGGAGTGGATATCGGGGCTGTCCCGGGGTACAAGTGAATATAGAAGTCTACCTCTCTGCGAAGAGGTAGTCCTAGAACGTCGTTAGAAAAAACTTCCATATACTGATCCACCACTACAGGAAAACTCGAACTTCGCACGTCAACTACTCCTAGGATGAGGCTAGCCAACTGATGAGTGATCGGCTATCCTCTCCCCTGCATGGGTCCATCCTGCACTGCAAAGGCTCCCTTCCCTCCAGTGAAGGTGAACCTACTCCCATCGGTGTGGACACACCGCACCTTGCGCCTAATTTATTCGATCTGATCATGGACTGTAGATAACCAATCCATTCCCAAGATGACATCGTAAGGCCTCGACGCCACTACAAGAAGATCATAGCCAAAGCTCTCGCCTCCTAGAGTAAACTCACACTGCCGACACCCGTGCATAATCGTCGAGTCTGCTCCTATAGGAGTCTCTAGCTGTAAGGATCGAGCCAACGGCTTTGTCGGAATCTACAAGCTCTGAACAAGGGCAGCAGTAATGAAATAATGGCTAGATCTTGTATCTATAAGAACTAAAACAATGGTGGAGTAGACATAGATAGTACCTCAAATCATCTATGGCGTGTCGTGGTCATAGGCCTCCACTACCTAAAGCTGAGCCTGCCTCTGTCCACCAGCTCCCTGTGGTTGGGGTGGACCACCTGGTGGTGGTGGTGGTAGAACCTCAAAGCGTCGCCCACCACCTGCTGCTCGGCCAGCTCCTCTGCCTTGTCCACCTGCTCCCTGCAGACCGCCACGGTCGACCCTCTGCCTCTGCCTGGGTGGTCCCTCAACCGTCTGTTTCTCCTCTGTATGGCGGGTCGGGAAGTCACTATCCATGAGGCCCTGCCCACCGCATGCGTAGCACTGTCTGCTCCTCGGAAGGCTGGCTCTACGCCGTGTGCCCCACACCTCTGAGCTAGTGTCCTGAGGTCGTCTGCCGGATGGTCTGCTCCGCCTGGACCCCTGTGACATCTGTCAACTTCCAGCTATAGAAGACTCAGCTACATGCCGCCCTGCGGTAGGTCTCGCTGCTAGTGTAGGCTCAGCAAGAAAGCTCTCTATGAGAAGGTCTCACTCCAATACTCTTTCTTGCATCAGAATACTTAGGGAGATCATCAATGCCCTGATCTCATGCCTTAATCCCTGCTCGAATGTCCGGGCATGGAAGAATGGGTCCCGAACCATGTCTATTGAATAGCGCGAGAGATCGGTAAATCTCACCGAGTACTGGGCTACCGGCATGCTGCCCTACCGTAGCTTTAGTAGCTCCTGAATGTGCACCGCTCGTAGGGTGGATGGGAAAAACACTGAGTGAAAGAGGCTCTCAAAGTCCATCCAAAGGAGAGATTCCTCATCGTGCACTTGGAGCATCAGGCTTCACCAACTACCTGCTATCGCGTGTAGGAGACTCGCAGCAAGGATCACCATGAGGTCAGCTGGTGTCCCCACTAACCTGAAAACTCGAACAACAGCCTCCAGCTAGTCCTCGTCTGCCTGGGGGTCTATATCCCCACGGAACCTAGGCGGTCTCTGACGCTGAAAGTTATGCAGTGCACTAAGGCGACATGCACTCTCAGAAGCTGGGGATGGTGGCATTAGTGGCTCGACGGGTAGAGGTACCACTGGTGACTCCACTGTAAAAGAGCCCTGCACCGAGGCCTCGTTGCTCGGTGGGTTGTTGTCTCGCACAAAGCTCGGAACCCTAGCTGGCTATCGTCGTGGGGCCATCCTGAAAAGAAACAGGTGTGCCACGGTCAAAACATTATACCTAGTGAGATGACACAAAGTAATCACAAATAAAACTTTTGAAACACACATGCAAGTAATGTTTTCATGCACTGAGTAGGAAATCAGATGTCAGGGTGCTGGTGTACGGATACATCGGCCGCCGCACCAACACTGGACTCCCTGCACTGATAACCACACTCAATACCCTTAACATTATTTCCTCACATAGAAGAAATATTTGAGTCCTGAGTTCTGTGGTAGAACTGAACTCCTATGATACCAATTTGTCACGACCCATCCTCGGGACCCGTGTCGTGACTACCCCAAACCCGCCATCCATAGGGCAGGGGCTGGAAACTAGCACCAAAGGCGTAAATCCTGATAAAAAGGGAAGTAATTGCCTTTAATAAGTAAGAAAACACCACAGAGTAAGCAAGTTAAAGTAAACACTAAGTAAACTGGGTACAAATGTTTGTGCTGGAAATTAAATGGGGATGAATACAAACCCAACTGAAGTAAAGTAAAACTGAAACAAAAGTACAGCAACTGAAAGTAAAGCAGAAACGCCAAGTCATCCACTGGAAATCCCACTTGAAGGGTGGGTACAGATAGCCTCCTCATCTCCTCGGGTCCAGCCATCCGCTCTGTGTACGTCCCGCCCATTGGTCCACCTCCGGGTATCGACTTGATTTAGAATCCTCAACCACGATCCGCGATGTCCATAGTCTGCATCCAACACAACGTAGTGCGGGCATTGCCCATGCCGGGGTGAGTATAAGTTACTCATTAGGGACCCCGAGACCCCCGAAGGTCTCCCAGAATCCACAAAGGATAATCCACAAAGGAAAGATACAATCACGAATTAACAACCAAATCTACTTAGGTATATGCCCATACATATACCTAAGTCATCAATTCCAGTTCAACTCGAACATCAGAGCCCAAGTTCGATCTAGTCCACACAGGATAGCACAATCCAATCCACACAGGATAACACAGCCTGATCCACTTAGGAAAGCAAGTCAATCATATCGAAGGTAATGATTGAAAGTCGAGACTCAGCTCACACATGTATACTTATTCGTAAGATGATAGAGATGATAAAGAGTTTCCACTGATTCATCTAAGCTGTCAGACCCATGTAGGATACAAGACCAAATAAGCCGTTAGACCCACAAAAGATACAAGACCATCTATTCTACCGGACCCACATAGGATACAAGTATAGAGTCAAATACTGTTGGACCCACGTAGGATACAAGAATAGTAGTCACGTACTATTGGGCCCAAAAACGATATAAGAATAGTAATCATCGTCGTAGAACCCACGGAGGATTCCAGTATGGTCGTCGTCGCTGCCGAACCCACGGAGGATTTCAGTACAGTCATCATCGTTGTCGCAGTCACAGCCAGCATTAGGTTTCCTACACACAGCATGCTCAATTCTGGGAGGGTCCTCTCCACGAGCCAAGGGGGGTCGATACATCAACTAAGACGTAGTCTGGAGTTGATGTATCCCAATGTTCCGTCTCTTCAAAAGGAACTCAATGTGACCGACGACGCGTCAATCGAACGCCCGGTCTGAGAGTTATTGGCTTTTCCTTCCCAGGGGCCCCGTTGGTTTTTTAAGTAAAAAGAAACCCTACTATACTACAACTTCATCCAAACCTCATGTGGAGTGAGCCAAAAGTTCCTTCTCACTATGAGAAAACCAAAAAAGTCAACGGTACGTCAATCGGACGTCCGGAGCTCAAGTTATAAGTGTTTCCGCTCCAAGGGCCCGGTTGGTTTCGTGTTTGATCCAACCCTTCTGTACCCAAAGTTCTATGAAACCTCGAGTGTAATATATCTAAATTACCATATCGATCTAAGGATTGCATCGCAACTGACGGTGCATCAATCGGAGGTCTGTAGCCTATGTTACGGGCTTTTGAACGAACCTGCCCGATTTGAGGGAGTTTTGGGCCTGGCCTGAGACCCCCTGGGCCGGCCCGAACCGAGTCGACCCGAACCGGGTCCGGGTCCGGCCCATTAGGGCGCGGCCCGGACTGGCGCGGGCGGCCCAGCCCGGTGCGGCCGGTCTGGCCTGGGCGGCTCAGCGCTGGCCGAGTGGACGCGGAAAGGGGGGGCGCACTGCCCCCTTGTTTTGTAATGGCGGCCCCCACATGGGGGCCCACTCTTTTTCCAGTCGGGGGTTACGACCCCCGGCTCTACTGAAAATGGCCGACCAAGTTCGCCGGCCGTTTTGCCACCGCGAGACCCCTTGCGGGTCTCGCCTTCCATGCGAGGGCGGTTCCGGCCACCCGTCCATGCACCGTCGCAGCCTTTAGCCGTGGACTTGTCTGACCGGTGCGGTGCGAATACGCAGCGCCCCTCCGTCGCGGCCCGCCCCGGCCGCGGCCCATCGAGATTCTCCAACGCGGTGTGATGGCCCCGCGCTCCTCCGCCATGGCCCATCCTTGGCCGCGACTTGCTAAGGCTTCGCTGGCGTGGGACGATGGCGCCACACACTTTCTCTTCGTTCATCCTCGTTTCCGCGCTGTGCCGTTGCACCGCGCCGCCTCTATTCCAAACCACATCGATGATCAACAATAAGGGGAGGAGGGTCATCCATGTTCATGCGGTCCGGCCCCCTCCCGTTAATTCAACAACAAGAGGATAAAGAATTTAACGTTGGATGTCAGAAGAATATTCATGGACACAAAACCAAACCCCTACCTCGAAGAGGTCGTCGAAAGAAGATTGTCACAGAAAATGGCGTCGCGAGGGTGGTTTGTTGACAGCATTGGCGAGCGTCCAAGAAGAATATTTCGTCTCACACCGGCTTCAGAGAAGGGAAAGATCGGCACGTCGTCTCTCCTTGGTGCTCCGGTTTTCTTCGCGTTCTTCAACAAGGAAGAAGATGTTCTTCAAGATTGCAAGAGTTCTCTCCTATTTTCCACACAACGAATCCACCAACAATAAAATAAGACCTTGTATTATTTTATTCACACACACACAAGCCAACATTAATTTTAAAATCAAAAGATAACATTCAATTAATTGTCTTAATTGAAGAGCGTTTAACGATCAAATTAATTGCGAGAGTTGACATGTCATTAAATTGGGGGAGTGGGCGAGTTACAAATTAAATTGCGAGAGGGAGGTTAAATGGAAATGAAGGGGTGGGGCTCATGTGGGCCCCACTTTACTAATATCCTAACTAGAGGAGTTATGATGTAGTGGGTCCCACTCCATCTTTCATGCATAGGTTATAACTACTTAGAATAGAAATAAAAATTGTAGCACAAATTTTTATTTCACTCATCAGTTAACCCATTTATTTAATAACCTCACCTGAGAAAACGCAACTCCAGAAAAGGTGTTCCTAAGAAATTACCGGCACTGCGATTTCATCGGTGCCGTCAGATTTTGATTCCGAGCACCGGTTCAAAAGTTAGGAAAACCTGCTCATTCGTTCACTCAACGTACCCGACCTAAACTTCGGAAAATGATTCCGGGCACACCGGGCCTCGTAATCAGGTGCCGTCGGAAACAAAATACTCGTAAAATAACAATGAAATTAAGAAAAAAATTTCCTTGAAATTTACAGGTCTTTACATACAATAAATGGTTATATCGGTTAATTAAGGGTAAATATAATATTAGAAAATTACCCAAACACTTGTACTAATATCATTCGATGAGTGTGTCTCAACCTAAATCATTCTTAGTTATAAATAATATCCTTTTTATCCACTTGGGTGATATGAAGATATTAAATTTGTTTTATTTAAAAAAATTAAAAATTTAATTTTACTCAAATTTTAATAAATAAATTATTTTTAATATATTGTTATACAAAAAATAAATTAGACTATTAATACTCATTTTAAATATAATTTTTTTTCTTTGAAATTATAATTTATTTTTAATTTTTGGGAAATAAATAATTTCAATAAAGGATTATACATTGATGATGCAACAATTTTTTAATTGATGGAAAATAAATAAAATAATTTTTATTAAAATTATAGTAAACAATAAAAGAAAAAAACACTTGAAAAAATATTATTGGTCAATTATAAATCTACCATAATAATCCGAGGGTTTATTTATTTTCCATTTGAATCTATATGGAAATCATTACGAAACTTATGATATTTTATTTAATGTGATGTTAAAGTTGTCACATTTATGTTTTAATACATATAAAATTTTTAAGGTAGGGTTTATCAAAAGATATATTCAACTATAAGTATTATTATGAAATAGAGAGGATTTATTTTCATCATATTATTTTATTTCTAATATTTATTCAAGAAATACATATATTGTTTTGTTTCACAAAAATATTGAAATAATTCTCTAACTAATGGAGATAAAAAATAAATGTTATTAAAAATATTTAAAAAAATATAATTTGGGATGATTAATATATCCAACGATTTTTCTATATGACATTGACGATTATTAATATAATTAAATATTTTGTTTGAAGTTATTTTTTTATCTAAAATTTTTTTGTAATCAAAGAATTCAATTGTGCCAAAATTGACACTATTGATTGTTTTTCAAAATAATGCATTATTAAATTATTTAAAATTATAAAATATTTTATAAAATATATAATTATTATGATATGATATAAAATGTTTTCAAGTATTAATTTATGGTCTAATTGACTTAAAAAAATCAAATATTTTACCGTTTTAATATATAAATATTTGTTACTTTAGTAAAACATTAAATATAATGACTAAGTGTTAATTAAAATGATGAGGTTTAAATTGATAGAAATAATATTATAAAATTTATTTGACAATGATGTTAAAAAATTATATCATATTATTTTAGAAAATATGATATTGTGGTGATTTTTGGATGGGGTTTTATTTTATTATAAATTAATATTTTCGAAGATTAAAAAAGTTCCTCTCACCAAAATTATAAAAGGACACATCCTCCATTACTTCATAACTTCGCATGGAGCCTTAAATATAGGCTATAACCTTACTATTTCCATTCTCATATTCCCTAGTCACATTTTATAGATTCTTGTCTTCTCCAAAGACTAAATAATGTTCATTAAGAGGATTATTGAAGGAGCACGTCGAAGAAGAGGTCATCTTATCTACTGATTCATCCAAAATTATTTCTTATTCTACATCCTATTCATTGGATTCCTCCAATAAAATGTAATAAAAATAGTATCCCTTATATAATAATATGTCAGTATAATTATAGAACAACCATATTACACCTTCTATCCATCCTACTAAAAACAAAATCACCACGTATGCGTACATACAGTTTTCCATCTCCAAGTCATGGAATAATAAGTTTTTCACCACCACATTACTTGGATGGGTATAATGATGAAAATAATAACTATATAAGATTATCATAATAGGATATGAATTCTATAAAAATATATATACCATCCAATTTCATACTATTTCACAATTATGGGGATGATATCATCGCTCGTGTGTTTTTACAGTCAACCATCTCCACGATGCGGTCTGATCAATTATACATGATATCAATTAATGAATGGTTATATAAATGTATATAAAGAATAAATATGACATGTATTATGTTATTATTATTTTGGAAATTATATAACTATAATTTATTAATTAGACCTAAAACTTGTTCGACAAAACATGCATACGAAAATGAAGCAGTTAATACATGAATAACGAAGTAAAAATGTATTGTTATTAAAAATGGATGATAATTTGATCATATCTGATCTCATAAAAATTATTATGATTCTATAAAAATTATATTTCATTATTTAAATCATTATAAATTATTTTTTATACATACAATGGATATTGGACCTAAGGTAAGAGATAATTATATAATGGTATTATTATCCGAGATTGTTTATAATTATGTATTTATTAGGGTATATTTATCATCCACGTCAATGTTTCCTAAATATATATTCCAAAATATTTTTTCTATTCCTCTAAAAATGTTTAAATTAATTTTTACCCATTTTTTAATGTTTATAAAATGGAATGAAATGAATTTTTTTTCACTATCGATATGAGATACTTTTTCACTTCTCTGAAAAAAGTGTGAGATTAATGTTTCCTTTAAGCATATACAGGATGTTAAGATTTTAATTTTTCAAAACACCTTATTTCAATGAAGACTGCATTACAAGTTTCAAAGGTTATTTTCAATGAAATTATTTTCTTTTAATTTTTTTCCCATTTATTTAAATAAAACATTTTCGAAGAAGAAATTATATTTTCCTCAAGAAGTAATTTCATGTGTTCTATCAAAATTATTTTCCATCTCTGATGATATTCTTTAATAGGGTTATTTTTCTACTATACTATTCCTATTATTGATATTATTTGATTATTTTTATTATGTAATTATTTTTATGAAATATATTTGATTTAAATAGATTATGTTATGACGGAATGATGTTAAATAACCCCATTTTAATCTCTGGGTTACGCTATGATGAATGATTTATGTTTTTGTGGAACATGCTGGAATGATTTCATTATGAGATTGGTGGGACCTATATCTCATTCCAATTAACTGGGTAATCATTTATATTTTATGATATAGAATTTTCTGGAATGGGAGATGAGATCAATTTAGTAATACATGTCTTGAATGGAATGTAAACCTGGTTTTGTAATATAGGGATGGACTGAGGAGTGGCCTCAGTTCAGTAAAGGACATTATACACTATGAGGGAAGTGATATTATATACTTATGTATATGATAGAAATTCCATGCTGTATGTTATGACTTTTGGGAATCTTTTCATTTAATCATTATGAACTTCTATGATTTATCCCATGAAATGATATCATGATCTTTCATATACAGGATATGGTTTTTCAAATGTTATGTTCTTATGTATTCTGATTATGATATGGTTGATATCCCTCTTATTTACCCTTACTAGGCATATGAGATCACACTTTATTTTTTTATATTCCTTAGGTTTTCAAAAAGGATATAATGTAGGATTTGTCAAAACATGGTCTAGTTATGAAGGAATAAGCATGAGACAATATGGATGTGTTATGAAACAATTTTTTCTGTTTCCTTGTTTCAAAAGAAACTAAACTTATACAGACCTGGTGTGGTTCTGTTATGTTTTTTCAATAAATATTTTTCAATTTTAAAGTAATAACTATCTGTGTAATGTATGGGCCGTTATAGTTATCCTTTGGAAACTAGGATGTTAAATAATTAGTAAGAACCCTAAGGATATTTTGATGTATACATTATAGTCCTAGTATTTTTTAATTGATCAAAAATAACCAAGAATAAAACATAATGTTTCATAAATAGAAATAGTATTCTTGAATATGTGGTGTTCCATTGTGATTAGTGTTTCTCAAACTATGCTTATTGGTTTTATTAAATAGCTGGAAACTGAAGGAACTGCATTAATGTTAAATGTGATGGGAAATGAAAAGATTGTCCTCCTGAAAAAATGAATGTTATGGGAGTTGGAATGAAAAATTTTGTTTATAAGCTTACATGACTATCTAAAGCTATAAGTAATGCGATACATCCAAATGATCAAAGTACAGAATACAAACTTGTTTATTCCTTCATGAGGCAACGTCTACCTTCATTAAGTGGGTCATCTGATCCACTAATGGATGAACAATGGATTAGAACCACTGAGAATATATATTATTTTGTATATTTTTTAGATAATGATAAATTTAACATCATGTTCATTTTTCATTTTGAATGTGAAGTTTATCAATGGTGGAATATTATCAAGAAATCAATGAAAAGAGTTGAAACTGACTCTATGGACTGGGACAAGTTTGAGAACTTTTTTTTCAATAAGTTATTTCCTCATATTCTTAGAACAATGATGGAGATGGAGTTACATGAGTTTAAGGAAAGGATGATAAATCCATTGGTACCTACACAGAATATTTTACAAGACTTTTAAGGTACGCTTCTAGAATTATTATCCAATCGAAGAGTAAAATAGATCAATTATTTAGTAGTTTAAAACCAAGTATATGAAGGAGATTATCCATATGTAACTTCAGTGGTGATGAGGAAATTGTTTGATGTTCTATCAATGTTTAGATTGATATTGGAGTAACCCATAATTCCATTGGGTTTTATAATATTAGAAAAATGGAATTTAAGGGAAAATATAAAGGCCACACTGAAAAGAAGATTAGTTTTACCTTATTCTCAATGTGTTGAAAGAAGCAGGGAATAAATTGTCATAAAGGGACGAGAAAATGTTTTATATACATCATAGAATGTCATAGGGAAGTTGAATGCCATTGTGATGGAAAAAATATGTATAATGATGTGAATAGATAAAAGGCTACTTAAAATTCACCTCTCACACATCAATTCTATAAGTGAAATAAAATGGGGCATTATTCCAAACAATTCCCTAATATAAGGGTTATTGATAATTATTGATGTCAACAATCTCTTAATGAAAAATAAATGTTAAAGTCACGTGCAATAACTATCGATGTTGTTGAGTATGATAATAAGGTGGATAAAGGTACCAGTACCATCCACTCTAAAGTATAAAATGTTTTTATTTGATTCTTGATGGACCCACTCTTTTATTTCTGAATAAATTACCAAGGTTATCATCGTATTACCTAAAAATTTATATGTTGATTTGGCTGTGACAACTCCTAATGGAAAATTGGTCACATAAAAAGTTTATAATTTTTCTCCAGTTGAATTTTGTGGGATAGTGATTCTTGATAATATTTTGAACATTCCTTTATTGGACTTTGATGTGATTCATGGCTTGGATTGGCTTTCTCTATAAAGAAAATATATCAATTTCCGAGGATGGGAAGTCGCATTGCATCTTCCGAATCAATCTATGATCATCTATTGATACAAGGATGGATATGACCTTGTAGTGGAAATTTAATCCATATAATGGGTCTTGGTTCTTATAAATGAGGGTTAAATATTTGAAATGATTGGGATGAAACTCACCAATAATAATAAAATTGTTGGGTGGGATATTTTTGATGTTTTTTCAAAATAATTTTCATGTATTCCATCAAATTTTGAAGTTGAGTTTTTAATAGAACTTATATCGGGTGTTGTGAATACATCAAATACACATTATAGTATGTCCCCGATTGATTTTTATGAATATAAGTAGAAACTCCAAGAGATTTTGGATAAGGGATTCATACACCCTAGTGCATCACCCGGGGGTCACATGTTCTGTTTGTTAAAAAGAAATATTGTAACACCCCTAAATTTTATGAGAAGGATTTATTTTGATTTATTTGATGTCTTGTGTTGTACGCTACATCAAGATTTTCTTTCTCTATACACAACACCGTATTAGCTTGTAGTATAAACAACACTATTATTGGCTTGTTTTACGCACAATTTCAAGTTCTTTTGATAAAATTAAACACTGAATATAGATTTTGTTCAATGAAATAAGATTAGATTATGTTATACGCAACACCAAATGAATCTGTCACGCAACACTTACTTGGTTTGTGTTACACGAAAAAGAGACCTTCCTCGATTGCTTCTATTGTACGTAATACCGAGTTTCACTAAACAACAATATATTATTATTATGAACTAGCCGTTATGAATTTTATTAACCACATTTTGTGTTTTATAACATTATAATTCATCTTACACATTTTCTAGAACATGGTGTGAGAATAAAATCAATTATTCATATGAGTTAAGTATTTTTCCTAAAATGCAGTTTTACCACCTTTTGATGATGCAACCATTTAAAATATAATTTTTGACAAGTTTATAAGTTCAATTTGACAAAATAAACTACTTATTTTGAATCAAGATATAAATATTTACTTTGGATAAATTTTTCATATTTTAAGGATAACTTTCATATATTGATGAATAATAAAAATATGCTAAATTTTATTTAAAAGAAACTTTTTTAATCGAGATAATTTATATGGTTAATTTATAATATTGAATAGTTTCAAAGTATAAATGGAATACATTTTTACCATTTAATATAATGTATGTCATTATCATTAATTTTACATTGATTTCATAGGTAAAAATATTTCAATCTTTTCCAATGTTTTAAATAAAAACCCGCATTTTTTCGACAATGGGATTAATGTTAAATTAATTACTACCTTTTCTGTGTTTTAAATTTGGAAAAATGGAATCCATATTTGTAATTAGTAGTTTAAAATTTTGTTAATATGATACTTTTATTTTTTTCCATTATGAATAGTAACTACGTTAAATATCATTTAACATAATTAAAGGTAAAATGGGTGATTAAGGGTAAAAATAATATTATAAAATTACCATAACACTTTCCCTAATATAATTCGATGACTATATTTCGCCCTAAAATATACTTGGGGATAATTTTTATCTATTGGAACCCACATGTATGAGATTAAGATATTTAATTTATTTTATTTAAAGAGAAGTGAAATATGTCTCACTCAAACATTAATAATTAAATTATTTTTAATATAAAGTTAAACGATATATAAATTATATTGTAAATACTAATTTTAAAGAAAAAATGTTTTTATTTATCTAGGTAATTTATTTTTAATTTTTTAAAAAATTATAATTACCTTAATAGCTTATACATTAATGATGTAGAAATTATTTATTTAGTGAAAAATCAATAATATATTTTTTATTAAAATAATAATATCCATCAAAACACCCCAAACATGACCAAAACTTATTGGTCGAGTATATAGAAACCATAAGCATCCAAGGGTCAACTTTTGGACCATTTGGATCCTTATAAAACAGATTATGACATTTATATTATTTTATTTTAAATGATGTCAATGTTGTCCCCTTTATAATTTAATAAAGATAACATTTTAAAAGTTGGTTGTTTTAGAAGATAATTTAGAATAAAAGTATTCAAAATAATTATATTATATTTCTTAATCATAGTATTTTATTTTTAATTTTTATGCATTAAATAAGTATATTAAAAAATTATACAAAAATGCTGTAATAATTATTTTATTAAGAAAAATATCAAAAAAAATGGTATTAAAAATATTAGAATAAATATTATATGAACTAATTAATGTGATCCAAAAATTTTATAGAGAAATATAAATCTAGTAAATATTTTCATTGGAAATATTTTCATTGTGGATTTTATTTAAATTCAAATAAAAGAATAGTGATTAAATTGATACTATTGATATTTTATAAAAATAACCTATTATTAAATTGTTTAAAAATCCCATAAATATTTAAAAATTAAAAATTGAAATTTATATGGCATACAATGTCATAAAGTGTCCAATTATGGACAATTAAAAACACATAAGAATGTATTTATAACAATTTAAAATTTATAATATTATTACAACAAATAAAATTAAATAGATTAAATAAGGATAAATCAAAATGATAAGTTTTAAAATAAAATAAAAACATTTCTAAATTTGATTGTTTGAAGATATTACAACCCTATATTATCTCATATTACAATTTGAGTAACTTTGTATGTTTTTATGTGGTGTTTTAGTTTATTATAAATTAATATTTTGGAGGTTTCCAAATGTTCCCCTACACTCTCTTTTAACAGGTCACATCCTCCCACTTCTCTTCACGCTATTTTGAGTTGTCAAACATGGCCAAACCCGTCCCATTTACCTTCTAAACATAACTATAAACATACTAGAGGTATTGGTTTATTCAATGTCCATCTTTAGATCCCTAAGGGGAGGTTTATAAGAGGCACGTCGAAAAATAGGTAATATCCTATACCGATTCATTCAAAATTATTTTTTCTTCTACTACCCCTATATGATTTGTTTCATTATTAAGTAATAACACCAGTATCAATTATATACTGATTTGATATTATTAATATTGAACAACCATATTTCAACTTCTATTCATCCTACGAAAAATGAAATCACCGTGCGTGCGTACATATGGCTTACCATCTCCACGTTGTGGCGTAATATGTTTTTCCACCCCCACCTTACATGGACGAGTATAATGGTGGAAATAATAACTATATCTGATTATTATACCATGATACTAATTATGATATATTATATCATCCAAAAAATTCCATTCAATAATTATGAGAATGATATCATCGCTCGTGCGTACATATGGATTACCATCTCCACGACGCGATGAGATCCATTCTCCATGTTAACCATTAAATAATGATTATAAAGTATATATAATTAATAATAATGAGATATAAGACACAATAATTATACTGTATTTATATATATATATATATATATATCTCATCAACTTACTTCCATTCAAGTCAATAAGTGAAAGAAAACAGCATTAATGCGTACGTACGGCCTACTGTCTCCAAGAACTGTGTATTTCATTTCATTTATCGATCGATTATATATATTATAATATTGAATATATATGATATATAAATAATGTTTTACATTCTATAAGTAATTAATTGTGATCTAATTAATCATATGGAAAAAATCACAAATCAAAACACATACGATAAATGAAACGATTTTCCCCAAAACGCTGCTTTAACATGGAATGGACAAATGAACGGGAAATATAAAGTCATAGTGAATCATATATGATATCATAAATATTATTATGGTTATTTTAAAAGTTTATAACATGTTTAAACCCACTATATATGAGATTCAGACACATACTGACGAAATTGGACCAAAGGTAAGGTATTATTTCATCTTACTTTTATTTCTGTGAGACATTTGCCTTAATCACCATATACTTATTTTGTATGGTGTTTATGATTCCCATGAATGTATTATGATTTTTATTATGAATGATATGATATTTATGTATATATGTAATTTTCTTTATTTTATGACACATAGGATTTCACCGATCATTAATGGTAAGGGATAATTATTCCAATCTCGTTCTTATCCGAGATTGTTTATTTGTAAGTATTTACTGGGGTTATTTTTATCAACCATGTCCATGTTTTATAAAAAAAATGTTTTTCATAATGTTTTTACTATTCATATCTTTATTTTTAATGTTTTTTTACCTCTTTTTAACTTTTACTATGTGGTCTAGAAGGAATCTTTCTTTTGATTACCATACGAGGTACTTTTTGACTTTTTCGGAAAAAGAATGAGGATAATGTTTGTTTAACTTATATAGAGTGAATGTATTTTTAATATTTCATAATTAAATATTTAAATAAAGCTTACTCTACATGATTTCATGATTATTTTCAACAATATTATTTTATAATAATTTCATGTCATTCTGGGAAAATAAAATTATTTGAAAGAACAAAGGATATTTTCCTCAAGAATTCATTTAATGTGTTTTATCAAAACTATTTTAAATCTATGATTAAATTCATTAATATGGTTATGTTTCCAGTATAATGTATCTATTATTTACATGGTTTTATATGGATTATGTTATGATGGGATGATTTTTATGAAACTCATTTTATTCGTTGGGTTATGATGAATGATTTATGTTTATTTTGTGGCACACGAAATAATGATTTCATTATGAGATGTATGAGACCTATATATCCCTCCAATGCATGGGGTAAATATTTATATCTCATGAGAAAACATGTTTGGAACAAAAAGAAAATTTAGTTCAGTAATGCAGTGTTGGAATGACAAGTAAACCCAATTTAGTAATGGAGTTTGTCCACAATGATGGTCTAGGAAGAAATGCCTTGGCTACTATAGAAATCGAAATATGTGCTTATTAGTTTTCCACAATTACATGTTTTATTAAAATGATATTATTTTATGGTTAATGTTCCTTTATGATCCACACCTTATGTACTTCCATGTTTTATATCATTTCTCGTGATTTTGATGTTTAAATTTTATGTTATTGTTTTTACGTTCAAATTTTTATGGATTGTTTTATGTTCTCCATGTTTACCCTTACTGAGAATTAGAGATCACCCTTTCTATGTTTTATTTTTTCCTTTCCCCAGGATATAAACATAGGTTTTTGGTAGGAAAACAAAAGGGGAAGATCTTTATGAGAGATGTTGAAGATATTTCACCATGATTAGAAGATTATGTTCCGAGTTGCCAAAGAAACTAAACTCTTATGGTCTTTGGGTGTCTTTTTTTATGTATTAAGTATTCTGTAAAAGTAATGTAATATCCATGTACATCAATCTAGGTTCTCTACAGTTGGTATTAGAGGAAAGTTTTAGTCAACCTTTAGAAACTAGGATGCAGAAACATTAGTGAGATCCCAAGATATATTCCTAAGGGATGTCTAGGGATGTCCCTAAGGTTAAGTATATGTATAGGTTACAGTCCTATAATTATGGTAACGATCTTATAATTAAACCTATAATGTCATATATTGAAGTTTCTCCACCATTATTATGTTGTTTTCCTATCATGATTTTTTCCTCTCACACTATTATTTTTGGCTTTTAGAAAATGGCTGGAAACGTGAAGATTTATGTTAATGGAGAATATGATGGACAATGGAATGATATTCTTTATGAGAAACCTAATGAAACCTGATTTGGAAGGCCAAGAATCATTATTATGCCAAAACTGCAATCTCATAATATGATCAATAATCACAGATTTGGTAAATTTCATGACTCATATAATAAGATAAATATGGAGTTTCATGATGACCATAGAGGAAAGAAATATCAATTTCTCTCATGTAAATCATGTGGGAAGAGAAATCAGGGAGAGTCTTTCAAAGGAACTGGAAGATGCTCTGGGTGTGTAAAAGAAGGACACAATGGAAGTAATTGCAAAGGAAAAGGTTTAGTTAACACTATGGACAAGGATAATGGTATTTCTAAGACATCAAAAATGTTTAAATGTTTTAAATGTGGAATGTATGGGCATTATGAAAACCAATCCCTAATGGAAAATTCCATGAGGAGAATCAGCATAGTCGTATGGGTAGTATTTATGTTGATAATGATGAAGAGACCAGAAATGATATATGAGATGAAAGAATTATTGTGGAATAAAATAATGAAGCTCAGACAATGGTTTAAGAAGGTAGTAGAATGATACCATTTTTATCAAGAATAATGTATGGTAATATGGAATTAAGAAAAATATAAGGAATGTTAAACTATTATTTTTCCTTGAGTATTTGAAAGTATATGTTGAATGGTACCGGTAACCACGAAAAGGGATTGAAATATTTTTGGAAAGCAGATGATATACGCATAATGAAGGGATAAGGAGAAAATAATATGTTTGATAGTATTAATAAGCTCATGACTAATATAAGGAAAAAGTGATATCATGGTTTGTGTATATAGAAATTTTGGGATTTAGGTATATGGGAATTGTTAACTTTTCATAGCATTCATGTTTTCACTAAGATTCTATGGTAATTTGTGTTTCAAGAGAATACATGATTAAGGTATTCACATGTTTGGAAAGTGACCAACAAGATATATCTTATGATATATGGGGCTAAATGATTGTATTCACATGCTTGGTAGATGACCTCTCTAGTAACATTTTTTTATACTATGAGATTGGGCAGAAGTATTTTGGATAAGCTTAAAGATTGGAATGGATTAAGTTAGATATCAGATAGTATTTTTTATGGCATGATCTTTTTTATATTATTTGTGGAATGTTATAATAGTATAGTTTTAGAAAAAGGAAAACTTATAGGACGAGAGACAACCCGTCGCATCAGACAAGGATGAAGGAATCAAACACACAACCGAAGTGCGACAGGACATTATCGCTTACCATTGGCCTATAAGAAGTCCATGTTTAGTAGATATTAGTTTTATTTTATTAAGAGATATGATAGATGAAGTATAATTCCATTTTTGGAATCATATACAGCTAATATCACCATAGATGGACTAATATATATTTAATAATTTGTGATAACCGTTTTGGGATAAAGAAAGATGGAATGACCTATCATTCTATCGCATGATCTGCTAACACTTCAAGAATGAAAAATTCAACTTCATTTAATTAAATAAGATATGATGTAAAAATTGTTCATGGAATGACCAATAATGATATTACATTGAAATCAAGAAAGTATTCATCCTTATGAAAAAATTCATCAACTTCAGGGAATGATCATTAAAACCAAAAATGTTGTCCTAGTACCCTCATATCCGATGAATCAGATGGTACTTTAGATCAAGAGAGATTTAGGGCTTTGTTATTGTTGGCTTTTTCATAGCAATGTTCTCTACCACTCTCCATCAGAACTTGACGGTTAGATTTCTCTTTCATATCCATGTTTTCACCTATGTTATCCAATGTGTAAACCCAGTAATGAGTTAATTTGGGTAACTGTTATGTTTCTTAATTTACTTTTTAAAATTAAGTTTTAGTATTTCTTTTTACTATGTGGTTTTATATGAAAGAAACTTTCAAATAGTAGACCATTTATAACCCTGAAAATTTTTGAGGGATAAATTCATTTTATGGGGGGTAGAATGTAACACCCAAAAATTTTATGAGAATTATTATTTTTAATTTCTTTTATATCTGGTGTTTTACGCTACTCTAAGATTATATTGCGCTATACGCAACACTGTATTAGCTTGTAGTATACACAACACTATTATTAGCTTGTTTTACGCACAATTTCAAGTTCTTTTGATAGAATTAAACACTGAATATAGATTTTGTTCAATGAAATAATATTATATTATGTTATACGCAACACCAAAGGAATATTTCATGCAACACTAACTTGGTTTGCGTTACACGCAAATGCGACCTTCCTCGATGGCTTGCGTTGTACATAATACCGAGTTTCACTAAACAACAATATATTATTATTATGAACTAGTCGTTATGAATAGTATTAACCTAATTTTTAATTTTATAACATTATAATTTATCTTATAAATTTTCTATAACATGGAATTAGATGAAAATCAATTTTTCTTATAAAGGAAGTATTTTTAAAAAAATGCAGTTTTTCCACCTTTTGATGACACACTAATTTTAAATCTAAATTTCGACAAGTTTACAAGTTAAATTTGACAAAATAGAATAATTATTTTGAATCAGGATATAAAAATATAATTTGGAAAATTTTTTCATTTTTTTATGATAACTTTCATATTTTGATGAATAGTTAAAATAGGCTAAATTTTACTTAAAATAAACTATTGTCATTAAGATAATTTACATTGTTAAATTATAATATTGAATGGTTTTAAAGTATAAATAGAATATGTATTTACCATTTAAAATAATTTATGTCATTATCATTAATTTTACATTGAATTCATAGGTAAAAACATTTCAATCTTTTCCAATGATTTAAATAAAAACCCATTTTTTTCGACAACGAGATTTATTTTAAATTAATTAATTCATCTAATATATTATAAATTTTAAAAAATGGATTCCATATTTGGAATCATTATTTCCAAATTATGTTAATAGGCTAATTTTATTTTTTTCCATTATGAATAGTAACTACGGTAAATTTTATTCACCATAGTTAAAGGTAAATCAGGAAAAAAGGGTAAAAATATTATTATAAAATTACTCTAACACTTGTATTAATATAATTGGATAATTATATTTCATCCTAAAATATACGTAGGTTGAAATTGTATCTATTGGAACCCACTTGGATGATATTAAGACCTTTAATTTATTTTATTTAATGGAAGGTGAAATATGTCTCACTCCAACTTTAATAATTAAATTATTTTTAACATAAAATTAAATGAAATATAAATTCGATTAAAAATGAAAATTTGAAATATAAAATTATTTTCATTATCATGCTAATTTATTTGTAATTTTAAAGAAATATATAATTACCTTAATAGCTTATACATTAATGATACAAAAATTATTTATTTAGTTAAAAATCAATAATATAGTTTTTATTAAAATAATAATACCCATCAAAAATCCCAAAATCTTGACCAAAACTTATTGGCTGAGTATATATAAACCATAATCATTCAAGGGTATACTTGTGGACCATTTGGAGCCTTATAAAACATATTATGACATTTATATTAATTTATTTTAAATGATGTCAAAGTTGTCCCCTTCATAATTTAATAAAGATAACATTTTAAAAGTAGGTTCTTTTTAGAAGATAATTTCGACTAAATGTATTCTTATGAAATATATTAGATTTATATTAATTATAGTATTTTATTTTTAATTTTCATGCAACAAATAAGTATATTAAATAATTATACAAAAATGTTGTAGTAATTATTTTATTAATAAAACTATCAAATAAATGGTTTTAAAAATATTAAAATAATTATTATATGGACTAATTAATGTCATCCACGAAGTTTATTGATAAATAGAAATCTATTAAATACTTTGGTTCAAACATATCTCTTGTGTGGATTTTATTTAAATTCAATTAAATGAATATTTTCAAAATTGACATTATTGATATTTTATAAAAATAACATATTATTGAATTGTTTAAAAATCACAAAAATATTTAAAAATTAATAATTTAAATTTATGTGGTCATAAATTTCATAAAGTATCCAATTATATACAATTCACAACACATAAATATGTATTTATAACGATTGAAAATTTAAAATCTTATTACCAGAAATAAAATTAAATAGATTAAATAAGGATAAATGAAAATGATAAGGTTTAAAATAAAATAAAAACATGTGTAAATTTGACTGGTTGATGATATTAAAACCCTATATTTTATCATCTTTAAATTTGAATCACTTTGGATGTTTTAAGTGGGGTTTGATTTTATTATAAATTAATATTTTGGAGGTTTCCAAAAGTGCCCCTCTACTCTCTTATAAAAGGGAACCTCCTCTCCCTTCTCTTCACTCCATTTTGTGATTTCAAAATCCACCAAACCCTCCCCGTTTTATTTCTCAACATACCTAGAAACATACTTGAGGTCTTGGCCTTCTTTAAAAACCAACGTTAGTGGCCTAATAAGAGGCTTAGAAGAGGCGTGTCGAAGAAGAGATAATATCCTTTAACAATTTTTTCAGACTTATTTCTTCATCAACATCCTCTATTTGATTTGTTTAATTATAAAGTAATAACTCCAATATCACTTTTATACTGATATGTTATTATGAATATTAAACTACTATATTTCACCTTCTATCCATCCTATGAAAAATGGAATCAATACGCATACGTACGTACGACTTACCGTCTCCACGCCATGGTGTAATATGTTTTTCCACCACCACCTTACTTGGATGGGTATATTGGTGGAAATAATAACAATATATTATTATTATAACATGATACTAATTATGAGATATTATATCATCCACTACAATTCCATTCAATAATTATGGAAATGATATCATCGCTCGTGTGTACGTATGGATTACCGTCTCCACGAAGCGATGATATTCTTTCTCCATGTTAACCATTCAAGAATGATTAAAAGTATATATAATTAATAATAATGTGATATATGAAATAATAATGATACTGTATTTATATATATATATATATATATATTTCATCTACTTACTTCCATTCAAGTTAATAAGGAAAGGAAAACAGCGGTAATGTGTACATATGGCCTATCATCTCTTTAAACGGTGTATTTCATTCCATTTGTAGAAAAATTATATATATTAATATATTGAATATAATTGATATATAAATCATTTTTTAAATTATAGAAGAAATTAATCCTTATCTATGTAATCATATAAAAAAATTACAAATCAAGACACGTACGATAAATGAAACGATTTTACCCAAAATGCTGCTTTAACATGGAATTGACAAATGAACGGGAAATATAAAGTCATAGTGAATCATATATGATATCATAAATATTATTATGGTTTTTTTAAATGTTTATAATATGTTTAAACCCACTATACAATAGTTTTATACATGTACCGAAGAAATTGGACCTAAGTTAAGGGATTATTTCATCTCACTTTTATTTCTGTGAGACATATGCCTTAATCACCATATATTTATTTTGTATGGTGTTTATGATTCCCATAATTGTTTTAGGATTTTTATTATGAATGACATGATATTTACATATTCATGTAATTATCTTTATTTTATTAAACATAGGATTCCACCGATCATTAATGGTATGGGATAATTATTCCAATCTCGTTCTTATCCAAAATTGTTTATTCGTAAGGATTTACTGGGGTTATATTTATCAACCATGTCCATGTTTTATAAAAAAAAGTTTTTCATAAATATTTTACTATTCTTCCATGTATTTGTAAAGTTGTTTTTACCTCTTTTTTACTTTTACTATTTGGTATAGAAGGAATCTTTATTTTGTTTACCATATGAGGTCGTTTTTGACTATTACGGAAAATGTATGATGAGAATGTTTTTTTAACTTATACAGCGTGAGAAGATTTTTATGATTTTATAATGCCTTATTTACATAAAGCTTCCTCTACAAGATTTCATCATTATTTTCAATAAAAATGTTTTTTAAAAATTTCACGTCATTTTGAGAAAAGTATATGATTTTAAATAATAATGGATATTTTTTTCAAGAATTCATTTTAGGTGTTTTATCAAAACAATTTTCTATCTATGATGACATTCTTTAATATGGTTATTTTTAAAGTATAATGTCTCTATTATTTATATGGTTTTATATGGATTCTGTTATGATGTGATCATGTTTATGATGCCCATTTTATTCATTGGGTTATGAAAGAATTATTTCTGATTATTTTGTGACAGAGGAAATAATGATTTCATTATGAGATGGGTGAGACTTATATGTCCCTCCAATGCATTGGGCAAAGATTTATATCTCATGAGATAAAACATGGTTGGAACGGTAAGTAAATCTGGTTCAGTAATACAGGGCTGGAACAGCATGTAAAACCGATTCAATAAAGGACTTTATCCACTATGATGGTCTTTGTAGAAATGCCTTGGATACTATGGAAATCATAATATTTTCTTATTATTTTTCCACAATTACGTATTTTATTACAATGATATTATTTTATGGTTAATGTTCCTTTATGATCCATGCCTTACGTACTTCCATGTTTTATGTCATTTCTCAAGAATCTGATGTTTAAATTTTATGTTCTTTTTTATTACGTTAAAATGTTTATGGATTGTTTTATGTTCTCCATGTTTACCCTTTATGAGCATTAGATCTCACCATTTATATGTTTAATGTTTTCCATTTCCCAGGATATAATGAAAGGTTTTAGGTAGGAAAAAAAGGGGAAGATCTTTATCGGAGGTTTTGAAGATCTTTCACCATGATTAGAAGATTTTGTTCCGAGTTTCCAAAGACACTGAACTATTACAGTCCTTGGGTGTCTCTTTTTATTATATATTAAGTATTCTGTAAAATCAATGTAATATCCATGTACATCAATATTGGTTTTGTACAAAGGTTGATCAATGAGTCTTTACATCAATTGTCGATAACATAAAAATATCACTATAAAGAAAAAATATCCCCTTCCTTGCATTGATGAACTATTTTACCAACTACATTGAGCTTAATACTTTTACAAGATTGATCATCGTTCATGATATCATCAATTCAGGGTCAAAAATGAGGATATAAAAAAGATGAAATTCTGTACAAAGAATGGATAGTATGACTTTATAGGGATTCCTTTCATTATTGATGATGCCCCCATTATCAACATAGATCTAAAGAATAAATTATATTGATAATATATTTATCATTTTCTATTAGACTTTGTAGATTATATTCTTCTACATTCAAAAAAATAAGAACATAAAGATCACTTGAGAACTATTCCAAAGATCCTAAAGAAAGATAATATTTATAATAAAATTACAAAGTGTAAATTTTGTAATCATATTTATTCATTTTAGGGACACATAATCTCAAGAGTGGGGATATTTGTGGATCTGGTAAAAATTGAAGTTATTAAACATTAACCTAGACCAAAAATTGAAACTAAGATCCAATGTTTTCTTAGTTTTGATGGATATTATTGATGTTTTGTGAAATAATTTTCATGAATATCTAATACACTCTCCATGTTGACTTTAAAAGGGGTTATGTTCATATGGATGGAGTAATGTGAAAAAAATTTCAAATATCTAAAAAGAAGGTTAGTCAATGCACCTGTGCTCATATTGCCTTGTTGTGGAGAAAGGTTTGTAACAAACAATGATTCATCCAATAAGGGGCTGGAATGTTCTCTAATGAAAAATTATATAGTGATATCATAGGCCTAGAAATAATTGAAAATACTTAAGAAATATTACCACACTTATGATTAGGAGTTAGCTGCAGTAATATTGGAAATAAAGATATAGAGGCATTATCATTAGAGTTAAAGGTGTGATATTTATACCAATCAAAAACTTTTAAGGTATATTTCCAAACAAAAAGATCTGAATATGCACCAAAGAAGATGTTTGGTGTTGATTAATGATTATTACTACTCAATACATTACCACCTTAGGAAAGAGAATAAATTGGTAGATGCATTGAGTCAAAAGGACCGTGCTAGACTATCCATGATAAGGATATTAAAATATCCAATATTTTGGGATTTGAGAAGGATAGATCATGAAATTTTAAAGGTAATGTAAATATTATATTTCTTAAATTAATGTTCAACCATCTATAAAATTGATGATTAAGGGGGAGCATAAAGAGGAAGTTGAGTTACAAAAGAAGGGGAGAAGTGTTCCTAAATTAAACCGCGATTGTGATGGAATAATAAGGTTCAGGAAACATGTATTTATTCCTCCCATACTAGAATTAAAGGAGTTGTTGGATTAGGCTCATAGTTCTTCATTCTCTATTCATCTTGGAAATGCACTGAAATAGAGGGGGAAAAGTGTATTTATGGTAGGATTTCATGAAAAGAGGTGTTGCTGAATATTTTTCTTATTCCATGTTATGTCAGTAAGTTAATGTTGAGAGATAGAACTCAAAGGTTATTTTATAGCCATTACCGATAACTTAATGTAAATGGTAAAAAATAACTATATACTTTCTCGTCAGACTCCCCAAAACACCTAATGTCCACAATTCAATATGGGTTATAATATATCACCATAAAAATTATTCACACATCATTGCTATTAGAGAGGATTTCCATATTGATTATAATTCAAAGAAATTTTTTAATGTAAGTGGAAAGATTAGATAGAGTAACACTTTCTATCATATTCTATCTAGATCCATGTTTTAGCTCAATGTTATGGAAAAGTATTCAGTAGGATTTGGATACATAGTTAGGTTTCAGAACTAATTATCATCCTTTTACCGATAGTCAGTCCGAGAAAAAAATCAAACTCTATAAGATATGATGAGAGCTTACTCAATGAATTTCAATGGTGTTTGGGATTAACACCTACCTTTGGTAGAATTTTCTTACAAAAATAGCTTCCACTCATGTATTTAGATGGCTCTTTATAAAGACCTCTATTTAACAAAGTGTGGAACTCCAACTTTCGAGGATGAAGTTGTGAAAAGAAATCTATCAGGACCAGATCTTCTTGATTAAATGGAAAATAAGGTTATATATATTCGACAACAAATAATATAATATCAGAGATAAAAAAAAGATATTATTAAAACCAGTGAAAATTCCTAGAGTTTGAAGAGGTTGAAATTATGTTTTTTATGAATATAACCCAATAAGGGAGTAATGAGATTTGGAAAGAAGGGGAAGCTGAGACCTAGGTATATTAGTCATTTTCAAATTCTTGATCGTTTTAGGAAGATTGCATATAGATTAGTGCTTCTACTAAATCTCATCATGTTCATAATTTGTTCTATGAATCTATCCTGATAAATTAAATACTTGGTACTTCACATGTACAAATCTCAGAAGTCATATAGTTGTAAAAGTATCATTCTTACGAAGAAATACCGATATATATTCTAGATCTTCATGAAGAATTTCAACAAAACTAGACCACTCACTTGGTTAATGTTTTTTAGAGGAACCACCAATTTGAGGAAGATTCATGGGAACTTAAGGATGTGATGAGGCAAACGTATCCTCATCTGTTTGTGTCCAAGTGATTAATTTTGACGGAGAAATTAAATTTAATGGGAGTTTAATTTAACACTCTGATATTTGTATAAAATCCATTCATTAAATAATTCTTTAATATTATTCAGTGGAAGCAATCATGAGTTTAAATTATGTGTGTGACACTATTAGTATAAAATGACAATTATAAACGTGTCGTTATGTTAGGGGGGAAATATAAATAACTTATGAATATGTATGGTGAATTCTTTGGCTACCAATTATTTAGGAAAAATATAAACCAATTAAATGCAAAAGAAAATATTTTTTTTATTAAAAAATAAAGTGAATTACAATTTTTAAATGAAATTAAATAAATATATATGTTATATATTTAAAAAATATGGTTGATATTAATCCAACAAAAATCTTAGACATAGGATATGAATAAAACTTATTTTATGTATAAAAACCTATATTTTTCAAAAGGGAAATTTTACCGCCAATTAATGGAGAACCCATTTTAAATTAAACATTTGACACGTAGATATTTTTTATATGAAAAGATAAAAATATTATTTGAATTAGGATATAAAAATTTACTTTGGATGAATTTTTTATACTTTTCTAATAACATTGAACGTTTCATGAATAGTAAAAATATATAATATTCTAATTTTAAACAAATTTTTTCATAAAAATAAATTATATGGTAAAATTATATTATTAAATGGTTTTAAAGTATAAAACTATTATATTTTTATCATTTTATATAAATTAGGTCATTTCCATTAATTTTACTTTCAATTTAGATTTAAAAAACTTTAATGTTTTTCAATGTTTTGACTTTTAAATATCATTATTTCATTACAATAATGAGATTAATTTTAAATTAATTACCAAAAATTATGTGTTTTTGAATTTTGAAAAAAATATTCCATGATTGGAATTAGTGGTTTCATATTATATAAATATATTTATTTTATTTTTGCGATTTATGAATAGTATCATTGATAATTTTTAATAATATGGAAGAAGGGTAAATAGGGTAATTGAGGGTAAACATAATGTTATAAAATTACCCTAACACTTTTCATAATATAATTTAAAAAGTTTTTTTGACTTAAATCATACTTGGGTATAAATGGTATCCTTTTGAAGCCAGATGGATAAGATTAAACATTTAATTTGTTTTATTTAACGAAAGTTTTAATATGTCTTACTCATATTTTAATAACTATATCATTTTAAATATAACGTTACATAGAATAAAAATTATAATATAAATACAAATTTTAATTATAATATGGTTTACATTTCCATGGTAATTTATTTTTAATTTTTAAAAATAAATAATTACTTTAAAGGATTATACATTGTCTATGGAAAAATTATTTAATTCATGAAAGATTATTAAACTAATTTTTTTTTAAATGAAAATAACCATTGAAAGACAAAAACACATAACAAAATATTTTTGTTTAAGTATATCTCGACCATAATCATCCAAAGGTTCATTTATTAACAATTTTTAGGTATATGGATAAGATTATCACACTGATAATATTTTATTTAACGTTATGTTAAAGATGACATGTCATGTTTTAATACATATAACATTTTTAATTTATGATTTTTAGAAGATATATTATACTATAAGTATTATTATAAAATCTATAGGATTTAACTTTTTAATAATATTTTATTTTTAATTTTTACTCAAAAAATAAGTATATTAAATAATTACAGAAAAACGAGGTAGTAAATATTTTATTAATAGAGATAACGAATAAATATTTTGAAAAATTATAAAATAAATATATTTTGTGACAATTAATATATAAAAATAATTTTATAGGAGATCTTGACCTCTTAGTAATATAATAATTTTTTTTTTTGAAGATGACTAGTAAACTTCCTATTTTTAATAATCAATTAATTGAGTAGAGTCAAAATTGACACCATTGATAGTTTATCAAAAAAAATGTATTATTAAATTATTTAAAATCATATAACATTTATAAAAATATATAAAAATTATTATATGTTTTAAAATTATCTTAATTATTCATTTATGTTCTAATTGACCAAAAATAAATAAATATTTTACCATTGTAATATTGAAATATTTATTTCCTTAGTTTAAAATTAAATAGAATAACTAAGTGTTAATTAAAACGATAATTTTTAAATTGACCTAAAAACATTCCGATGTTTTTTTTGATGATATTAGAACATTGTCACATCTTATCTTCTAAAATATTACATTTTTTGTTTTCTATGTGGTTTAATTTTATTATAAATTAAATTTTTTGTAGATTCCAAAAGTGCCCCTCACCACAATTATAAAAGGGAACATCCTCCCTCACTTATTCGCATTACATTAAGTCACCAAGATCAGAAATACCCAGCCCATTTCCATTATTAACTTCACTCGTCACATTCTAGAGGTTTTTATCTCTAAATAACAACTCTATTGCTTTAAGAGGAGATCTATATGGATCGCATCAAAGAAGAGGTAATCTTCTCTACTAATTCTTCCAAACTTATTTCGTATTCTACGCCCTATTCATGAATTGTTTCCATTATAAGGTAATATATTAAATATCATTTATATGCTGATATATAATTATGATTATGGAACAACTATATTCCATCTTCTATATATCCTATGAAAAATTAAATCACCACACCTGTATACGTACGACTTAACGTCTCCACACCGTGGTGTAATCTATTTTTACTGCCACCTTACTTGGATGGGTATAATGATGGAAATAATAACTATATATGATTATTTTAACATTATATGTATTCTAGAAAAAAAATATCATCCACTTCTATACCATTTCACAATTATGGGAATGATGTCATCGCTCGTGCATACATACGACCTACCATCTCCACGATGCGATGTGATTCATTCTAGTTCATATCAATTAACAAAAGAATATATAAATTTATAGATGACTAAATTTTATATTCATTATATTAATATTATTTTGTAAATAATACTACTATAACCTAATAAGAAGAATTGTAACTTATTCTACAAAACATGCATCTGAAAATGAAGCAGTTAAAATCGAATAATGAATAATAAGTAAATGTTATTAACAAACAGATGATAATATGATCATATATGATATAGAAAAAATGAATATAATTCTATAATAAGTCAATGAAATTATTTAAATTGATATATAAGAGTTTTTGATATATATAAAGGATATCATACCTAAGTTGTTGGGTAATTTTTCAATCACATTATTAATTGATATTGTTTATACATAAGTATTTATTGGGATATACATATCATCCATGTCAATGTTTCCTAAATATGTATTCCAAAATATTATTTTTATTCATATACAACAATTTAATTTCAATTTTACCCATTATTGAATTTTTTTTAAATGGTATAAAAGTAATCTTTTTTCATTTTTGATAGGAGAAATTTATTGACTTATTCGAAAAAAGTGTAAGAAGAATGATTTATTTTAACTTATACAGAATGAAGGTATTTTTATGTTTTCATAATGCATTATTTCCATCATTCTTACCTTAATACTATTCAAGGTTATTTTCAAATAAATTATTTTCTTTTAAAATGGTGTATTAGTTTAATAACATAAAATGTTTTCAAAGAAGAAAGGATATTTTCCACATGAATTAATTTCAAGTGTTCTATTGAAATTATTTTACATCTAGGATGACATTTTTTAATATGGATATTTTTCAAGTATAATATCCCTATTATTTATTTGGATTAAATATGTTTATGATGGAATGATATTTATGAAACACATTTTTTAAATGGATTATTTTATGATAGAATGATGTATAAGAAACCCATTTTATTCCTTGTGTTATGTTATGATGAATAATTTGTGTTTTATGGCACATTTATGAATTATTTAACTATTAGATGGGTAGTATCTATATATCCCACCAATTAAGTGGGTAAAGATTTAAATATCATGAGATAGACATGAATAGAACATGAAATGATCTCAGTTTTGTAATATAAGGTTGTAATGGTATGTAAACCTGATTCGGTAATACGGGGTGGGAATGTGGATTAAACTCACTATATTAAATGACTTTGTCCACTATGAACGAAATGATTTTCTATACATATGAGTTTTCCGCATTTTCCATATCTTTTTTTATGACTTTTGGGAATATGTTCATTTATTCTTTATGAAATGTTATGACTTATCCCAGGACATGATATCATGATATTCCATATGGAGGATAAGATTTTCAAAGGTTATGTTCTTATGTATTATGATTATGATATGATTGATATCTCCCTTGTTTACCCTTATTGAGAATCTCAGCTCATCCCTTCATATGTTTCTTTAACCAATGTTTTGAAGAAGGGTATTAAGTAAGATATGTCAAAAGGTGGTCTAGTTATGATGGAATAAATGGGAGACAATGTATATGTCTTATGAACCAGTTTCTTATGTTTACGAGTTTCTAAATACTCTAAACCTATATGGTCTTAGCATGGGTTTTTTATGTTTTGTAATGATTATTATTCAAATTTGAAGAAATATCTATGTATTTAATGTATGGGTCATTATAGTTTCAGTATTTTGTTTTTCATTTATACTATTACATGGAGATGGTTGGGTGCATACATGTAGGTACATTAAGGAATGTTCTCCCATTTAATTTATTACTATCTAGAAATTGTCTCTAACCTATAGCCTATTGAAGTTGGTATTTTACTTTTCAAACTCAGCCTTCCTCTTGTGAGTCGGGTCATGATAGAGTGGTAGCATAACAGTTTATCCTTGGGATAGTTTTGGAGTGGTACCCATGGTAAGGATTGGTATGGAACTCAGTGAAATATTGTTAGAGTGTCTTGAGTGTTTGTTTCAGGCTAGGGAATATAGTTTTGGCATGATTTCCAATGTATCCATTGACCATGACTCTGAATACTTGTTTTTCAACTCAACATAGCATGACATTTGTTACAGTGAATAATTGGTACATGCATTATATTGGATTGAGTGTCTTGACTATCCTAACTGATTCATCTCTCCATTTATATATTCTAATATCACTATGGCACATCTTGATCACTTTTAGGATTCCTTTGTAATGAAAACTGGTTGGGTTGTAGATATAGGATCATGATGATGATTTGTTAAATGATGATGCCTCAATTTAAGGGTCATATCATGAGGTGTTTCCTCAATAACCAATTAGAAGGGTACCCCTACCTATCAAATAGTATATAGTACCTGTAGATAAGGTTAATGATGTTCATTTTATTAGAACACTATGTGATTTCTATCATCATAGACTATTGAGGTTTCATGGTGAGCTAAATCCTTGAGTAATGGAGTATTGGCCTAATTCTATGACCCGAGTATTCATGCTCATTTTCACCCCATCTAATCTGATGGTTGTATTAAAAACCCTAATTTTCCAGGGATAAATAAGGTGATGGTGGAGTCTCATGATGAATATCCATGATGAGATGATTTTATAATGGTCAAATTTACACCAGCTATTTCACGATGAGTACTAACCTTCATGCATGTACTCCATACGAATACAGTATCTTTGTCAGCTATATCGGGGTAGTATGATTGTTTATTTTTATGAGTTAAGTTTGAATAACATCACACATTACTCCCTCGACATGGTATTAAATGGTTTCTTTCAGGAATGAAAGTTTGATTTGGGTCTCTTTAGAGACATATGTGCGAGTGTAGTTTCCCTATGCATACCTACTTATGATGGATTAATAGAGAAGTATCTGGTTATATATATATTTTTATTAGAGGTATTACATGTGGTTTTATATGATGGTGGGCATCATAGGGTTGATTAATCTTCAACGGCTAACAATCTCCAGTCATTACGGTCTTTGAATAAGAGACATCCCCATGACAGGACTTAGGCATATATACCTGGGCAATAATATTTTCACAGAGGATTTTTTAAATGAGTAGAGGGATGGTTTTATGATTATTATAGGAAATATCACATGTAACATGATATACCAACGTGACGTTCCATGGAGGGTAGGAAGGTGGAAGATGGACTACCACAACAAAAGATGTTTCATGATCAAGGATGTCTCAGGCATGGCCAGGGAAGCCCAGAGGGAGGCAGTGATGGCAGAGGGTAGGTGTTTCTCTGGTGGGAGGATCTTCTGGGGTAGGGTGATGCTACAATATTCATTTATAACTAATACTAGGTAGTCCATTCCAGTATTATGGATATGGAAGGCAGGGCTCCGAGTAGCTATATGTTACAGAGGTATATGATGAGGCTACACATGAGATGATTCGGGGTTAAATCTGCATATTTTATATATTTTCTAAGAACTAATATACATATAAATGATTTATTCCATTATTTAATTATATCTTTTATGATATGTAGTTCTTCCAGTTGAGCCTTTATCACTGTAGACACGGCTAACAATTCATATAGGGAGTGGTTCTTTGATATCACATATCTTTTAGTAGTGTTAGTTACTGCACAGTGGAGAGGGTTTCTCATGGGACCACTTGTTCAATGATATGAAACCTTATAATTTAGTATTGGGTATGGAATTTTTGTACATGGTATAAGTCCATATTTACTATCATCGCATATGAGTAATATTCAAGATGATTGATGGGATGAGATCCCCCTTTCTGAGTGAGAGAGATATCATTACTGAGAGATTGGGTCCTACTAGTAACAATCTATAACCCATAACCTATGATTTTATGAGTATAAAACATATCACAATGAGATATTCAAGAATCTAGATTCATTCAATAGTGTATGGCTATATAGAAATATTTCCATGAGGATGCTCTATGACAACCTCTATTGTGAGAGATGGATTACTATATCGACATACACTACGGGACCGCACATATATCTTCAATGATATATCATATGGACCATTATAAGATCTAAAATCTATGTTTTTAGAAGTATGACCTATGAGATAAGGGTTTCATTAGACCCCATGTGTCCCCCTAGTTGGCGGACCTTCGCTAGTTGGTTCTAAAAGATAGACCTTAGGTTTATCTACCACTAGTTGAGGTTTTGCGAGGATGATATTCTGATGGTAGAGTTATAATGTCACTATGGGAACTTTGAGTTCATGGTGATGCTATTAATTCTGATGGATACCCCATAGTGTTTATGGCCCTTATGAAATAGATATTCTATCTATACATGCCCTGATTTGAGGTTGTCGTTATTAATGGAATACTAATTTACTTTGCATTAGAGGAGGAGAAAGTTGAGTACTTGAGGATAGTCCTCAAATTACTTTGGGGGAAACTATATTATGGTAAGATAACAAAGGGAATGTTTCGGATCCATGAAGTTCACTTTTTTGGAATGTCATCTATGAGAATGGTTTAGCTGTGAACCCATTAAATATTTATACAATGGTTTTTTGGGATCCACTTCAGGGAGTGTCATAGATTTGGTGTTTTATTGGATTGTAAGGGTACAAGAGGGGATCTTTATCAAACTTATCTATTATTTCATCCCCTATTACTACCCTGAAATTGATTAGGTATCCATTTTCTTGGATGGAGTAGTGTCAGTTAGCCTTTGAGGAGTTGAGGACAAGGTTGATCATTGCCCAATGTTGAAACTACTATAGGAGGGTATGGAGTACATATTGTTTTTAAATGCCTCTAGTATTGGAATTTTTATCATGTATATGAAGAGTAAGAAAGTGATGTAATATTTTTCAAGTAATTTTATACATCCTGAGTTGAAATATGTTACTCATGACCTATATTTGGGAGCAGTAAACTTCACTCTAAATATGTGGAGGCACTATCTTCTGGGCTGGCATTTTTTGGTTTACCTAGACCACCTAAGTCTTAGGTATATCTTCACTCAAAAAAAAATTCAACCTCTGATAGAGGTGTTGGTTTGAGTTTCTATATGAATATGAATTTGAGATAGTATACCCTCATTTGACAGGAAACATGGTGGTAGTTCCCCTTAGTAGAAGTCTCATTCTCAGTTGGTGGAAGAGGTGTCTCAGTAGTTCGCTTCATTGAAGTTAACAAAAATATAGGTGAGAGTTTTATTTTTTATTCAGTAAATGGTGGTTAATCCCATACTTCTTCATCATGTGATAGAGGATCATCTATGTTACATTGACTGTTATTTTGTTTTCTGAGAATATATCCTCAAGAGATGCACCAGAAGAATTTTATGAAGAAGGGGATCACGTCCTCATTTTTCAGGGATGGATGGTGGTTCCAATAACATTGTATTAGTAGGTGATGATAGAGTTTCACAATCCCCCCCATATATATACATCCAGATGTGAAAATTTTGAATATGGAGCTTTAGTGTTTTTTTGTGGTCGTGAAGAGAATTGTCGAGTTTGTCTCTTGGTGTCTCACAAGTTAGTAAGTGAACACTGAACTCCATATTCCAAAAGGGTTGACACAACATTTTAATATCTATAAGTGGAAATTTGATTGAATATAAATATAATTTTTGATGGTGCTTCCGAGTAATGTGATAGGCCACAATTCTATCTAGGTTATTGTTATTCGAATTACCACGTAGGGGCACTTCATCAACATTTGAGACCAGAGCTTAGTGTAGAGTTTGGGGTAGTTGTACATATGGGATATTATATCGATTCATGGGGTACCCTTGATAATCATCTCCAATCATGATTATTTCTTTACATCATGGTTTTAGAGAGGACTACAAAAGGATTTTAGGACCCATTTATGGATTATTACTGTGTTTCACCCCATGATGGATGACCAAACTTAGAAGAATAGCTAGATTTTGGAGTATATGTTGAGGTATCGTGCGTTGAACATTAGAAAAATCTTTTATGATCACTTTCCATTGGTGGAGTTTTCCAATAATAATATAAATCACTCTATTATCATCATGGAACCTTTTTAGGCCCTATACGGAAGACCATGCCGGTCTCTCTTTTATTGGACTAAGATTTGTGAGGCATCTCGTGTTGGGATATAGATTGTACAGGTGATGATGATGAAGGTTCATGTGATGTGTGAGTGTATAAGAATAGCCTATTTGATAGAGTTCATATGTAAATTTATGTCATAGTCCCTTGGATATTATATAAGGAGACAATATTTTCTTTTGTGTCTCATCATGATGAAGATTATGATGGTTTTTTCGAGAGACAAGCTATCTTTGACATTCATAAATCCATTCAAGATCTTAAATAGTGTTTAAAAGGTTTCTTAATTCCTATAATTTACCTCATTATTGGATCGAGTGCATGAAATATTCTATGGATCAAAATTGTGGAGATAAGTGCACAACCATATGTTCATTATTAATTAGGGTGAGTTGGACATCGAGGATGTACCCACCTTCACAAAGTACATGGAGACAATCAAGGATCAAATGGATAGGGTCCATTGCGGATAGGATATCCTTTTGGTTTGTGAACACTGGTTGCACAAGAGCATGAATGGGAGATCCTAGGAGAATGAGAGTGATATATGGACTTAGTATCCACTCCTTTTTAACTAATACTTTTCAGGGTGAAAATCCATGATGGAGGAGATAATTTAATGAATCTATTTTTTGATGGATTGGTCCTTTTAATTATCTATATATATATATATATGGAGTTGTAATAGTAATTGGGTGTCTCTGGTGCCCAGAATTATTATATTAGAAATATAAATACATTTTAATGCTCAAAATAAACCCGTGTTGGTTATTTTTTTTTCAATTGTTAGATACCTCATAAATGAAATCAAAGACCATGGTTGAATCTATAATTTATATTTTACGCTAGGTACCACATAATGTTGTATGTAACCATTTTTTCACGGATGGTAGGTGTTTATGAGTGTGTTTAATAAAATATATAATTTATTTATTTATTTTTATTAACACACCTAACCTTATTACATTTATAAATATAACCCATTATAGAAAATATCAACGTTTAGCTACAAAACCTTTGGATGTTATAGAGGAGGAGGGAATCATTCTCCATCAGTGGATCATGATTGAAGAATGGAGATGATCCAATTGATGTGGATCAAGAGGCATGCAACGAATGTAGCAGACCTTCTTCATTATTGGAAAACGTGATCTTCTCTAATGATCAAAACTTAATAAAGGCAGGGGATTTTATTTATTCATTTCCACCCTAATTTATTTAAAATAAGAGATTTAATTATATGATTATTTGTCTCATTTTTATTTTTCTTCACTTGATCCCTACATCATTTTGTTCTATTAATGGGATAAAACCCCTTGTTACAATTTCTATCACCCTTGGATTTCCCATTTAATAGGTTATTGGTCAACAATGCTTCAAAAATGATGGATTTATGTTTTTATGGGCTTTTATCACTATTTTTCTTCATGTTCCTCTTTGTTGGACCATTATTTCACGATTCGACATTTCTACAACGGGTTCGGGTGTGATCAAACCCCCATATTCCTAGTGGTTTCACATTTGAAATGTGGGTGGATATTTTCATATGAATCGGGGTGGATTTATGGGTTGTAAGTGATAGATAAATGTATCACAGGCTGGATAGATCATCTTTATTCTAATGGCAGTGGCACGTTGTAATGGGATGAGTCATATAGGTTCTGGGTGGCTAAAATCTAGTCATCGATGATAGTTCAGTTGTGGTTGACTCTAGATATTAGACCCTATCATGATCCACAGTGGGAGTAGTTGAAATGGTTGTGTGACAAGATGTGTGATGATTAACTAGTTACTTAGAAAATTTTTGCTACATTGTATGTATTCTAGGTAAAAAATCCCTGTAATCCCCTGGTTGTAGAAACTAGGGTGTCAGGTGGAGATAGAGATCACATCTCCTAAATGAAAACATACATTCCATGTTATGTTGTGTTGGTATCACAATGTCTACTCTGGGAGTACGCGGGCAAGGGCAAGGTGAGGAACAAGAGCATAGCCAGGAGCACACATGCTTGACCCAGTACTCAGACATGTCCTGGTACATGGGAATATCTCGAAGTATAGGGTCATGAATGGATGTAAACATGTACGATCAAAAGCACATGGTTAGGTCCTGAGTGTCCAAGACACACCGTGTAGTTATTGTACTTGTAGTGTAGTACTTTATTTCTACCGAACATGTCTCCGGGTGAGGAAACAACCAGGTGTCCATGTGAGGTGACATGTTGTGTAAGCCCATGTGCACACCATGTAATTTTCAAAATGACTTCAACCATAAGAATATCCTTATTATGGGATCACATTTTGTAATATAAGTAGTGTATCCTATGAATTTTTCTATGTAGAACTTAGGGGTTTCCTTTTAGGGGAATTTCATATATAACATAAGGTCTTTGAATCATGATGCCTCTTTAGGAAATGATTGATCAATAATGGTGATCAGAAAAGTTCATCATATAGATTTCATGGTTGGAAACCCACTTTCACATTAAGGGGTGGGTCCCACATATTTATATATATATTGAGTGGAGCCTCACCGACACACTAGGGAACATGTCCTCTATTTGATGATTAGTACCACCTATCGCATCAAGGCATGAGTCCTCTATCTGTGGGGTTGAACCCCCCACCCCCTATCGAACTAAGGTGTGGGTCCTCTATCTTATCATTTGTACCGCTAATCAAATAATATCATGGGTCCTATATCTATTTAGTGTAACCCATATCACAGTAAGCTATGGTACCTCTATTGGAAATTGTACACCCTCAACTACACAAAACAATAGAGAGGTTTGATTCATCCACATGGATTATCTGGGATGACAAATAATATTTAGAGCATCAGAGATGGACCTTTGGAGCTGTAGAAAAACACTTTATCCTATTATAGGAAATATAAATATAATTAGATTTTCTCTCTCATATGGGTTTCTTTATGAACATATATATCAGTTTTCTCGCTATTGGTATGGGATGATTTTTATTCTATCGTATCTCTATATTAATCCCTTTATAGATTTTGGGGTGCCTTACTAGGTATGTATATACTCACCCCATCATGGGATTTTCTTAAATGTGTCATGTCTTTTGCTTATGGCAGGAATATATATGGTGACATCGGTGGAGTATAATGATAATTTACATCCTTGACTATATAAAGTGGTTTTAATTAGAGATCAAGAGTCATAAACTCTTTGATTTTCCTTGATTTCAGTTGTTGTTAGGTGGGGAGATCATTTCAGGTTGTGAGTTTATTTTTCCCCTTTACACGTTGGATTAATACTATCACAATTTGATATATTTCATATAGGTTACATAATTCATGTTTATACTCTAGATGTTTCATTATTTTATTATTCTACTACAATTATTCATTGATACTGTTGGGTTTTGGAATATAGCTACATTAGGAAAATTCCTCCCATTTCAATTATACATTCCCGATGCTTATAGCAAAACCCTCGCCTATTGAATGTGGGATTGGAATTTTCACAATCTTCCTCACATCGTTTCGGAGGACCCTAGTGGGCCAGTTTTGTGACAATCCCTATTACATGGGGATCATAAATACACCTCAATACCTATCATAATATGTCTTGGTAATTCAATGGGTGGATGAGTTGGGATGGTTATTGAAAAAATGGTATCATAGTAGCTAGGTTATTCTCTACATTCAAATTTAGGCTCCTTCATGAATACCCCTTATTTTATTTAGGGTTCCATGGTTGGATAAAGTTATATATCAGTCGTCCGGAAACAGGAGGCTGGTCATGAATGAGTGCCTAATCACACCAACTTTGATGACACTTAAGTCACCGGGCTTAATTCAGATTTGAATTTTGAGTAATTTTTTTTGATAATTGGTGATAATTTATTGAATGTCATAAAAATAATTGGGTTTATTTGGGGTTAATATTGGATTTTGGGATAAAAATGGAAGATGGGTTGGTGGTGTATGTTTGTCTTAAATAGCCATAAAAATTAGGCAACAACAAAATGTCTGATCATGTGATGTCTATGGAATTTTTTTAAAGATAGATCATAGTCACTAAATGATGTGGTATGATCAATAATTGTTACACATCCCATTTGGTTTTTATATTTATGATACTCATGAGAAATTATTAATGATGGGAGGTGAGCCAAGTGGGCCATTTAATATGTTGAATTTTTTTTTTATTTTAGTGTGCATTGGGTTGTGTGTGTATTTTAAATATTTTTTCGATGAAAAAACTAGATTTTATAAAATTTTGTATTTTAAAATGATTTTAGAGATTGTTAAAAATATTCGATCTAAGAAAATGGTTTGTAAAATGAGAAACTTTTAACGGTATATTGGGAAAATATTTTTAAAAATGTTTGGATTTCCTTTTAATAAATAAATGTTTTTTTAATTTGAAATTGGATATATTAATTTATAAAATGTTTGAAAATTTTAAATATTATTTGAAAATGTTTTAAAAATTCTTTGAAACATGATTTCATGTTTCTATTTTATAATTATTTTCTAAAATTTTTATGAAAAAGGTTATAGAAAATATATTATTTTAAAATAGGGGTTTTAAAAGTTTTTTATATTTTGGATTTGTGGTTTTCAATTTTTCCCTTAGTTCAATGGGACTTCTTAGTTTGTAATTTGATACATTTTCTAGTTGATTTCAAGTATCATGTTATTTTAATTTAGCATCTTTAAAAGGTCCTTGAATGGATGGACTATTTATTTCAAGGGATGGAGGTTTTAAGTAATTCTCATTCTTATAATTATAGTTCCTCGAGTTGGTAGACCTCTACAGACTCAAAATCTATTTCTATGTCCATAATATTTATTGGTATTATAATTATCACAAGGTTTATAAAATCATCCCTTCCTTTTCCGTAGTGACCTATATTTTTCATAGGCGTTGGTTGATATTTTGATCTATAGATGATTCATTAAATGTTATCAATTTTTATGGAATTAGAGATTGGTAAATCATTTAGGATTTTTTGATATGGTTTCTACTTTGGGATCTTCATTTGGTAGTGCTCATAAGATATTAGTAATATTGTAGTTATGAATCTTAGATAATTATCATGTTCTTTTGTGTTTACGTTTTAGAGATAATTTCATGTGATTTGTATTTCAAGACTGGTGATTTGGGAGTTTTTGATTTGATTTTTTTGGCATGGGTGAATCGTGTCGGTGCTTCGGTAACATAGATGGGTAATTTTTTAGATGTTGAGTACTTCTTTGTTTTGATACTAATTTGATGGGTTTTCCATGGGGCAGTGTTCCAAATTTGAATCCCCAATTCACCATTTGGATTATGGTTGTCAGGTCTTAAGCATGTGTTATTTTCTGAAAATACATGTTTGTGAGTAGTTTTATATGGGTATATGATTGTTTTTTCATTCTTAAATCTTGGGATGTATTATATTTTTACTATATGGATCCAGATATCCACTATGTGTTTTTTATAAATTCTTTTTTCTTGGTGTTTAAACTCTGATAAAGTATAGATAACCACCATTTCAAATGAAGTTTAAATATTGGGAATACCTAATTAAATAATGGTGTTTTTTATATCTTCTATCCTTCATTTTTGGTTGAATTCCACTTGTAGAGTTCATGTGTTTATTAATGATGTGATCTTTTTATTTTGAGGTATCACACAACATGATGTTTTCTAGTCATCCATCATCCTTTCATAATAGATTTATAGGGGAAGAATGATTAATGGTGGGGAGATTTTTTACACATAAGGTTCTTATAATTAATTTATATAGTATTAATTAATATTATATTTAGTTTTTGAGAGGTTTTTAATGTTTAAATCTAGAAAATTTTGATTTTGTAAATCCATAATGGGTTGTATAGACAGTATGAACAGTTTGGTAAAATTTTTAGTGACCTTGAAATTAGTTCAATATCATCAGAGAACCATTTATCAAGTACTAGGTGTGTTTTATTAAACATTATGGACTCCTAGTACTATTAATGTGGGGAATTCTTCGGTACTCGAGGTAGCTTTCAGGGTTATCACATGGTTTTTTAAACCATACAGGAAATCCTTGTGCAGAACATAATATTTTCTAAAAAACTTATCATATTTTATTAATATTATTTATATTTTTTTTATATTTTTTTCACTTTCTCTCTTTTCTATATACACCTATCCATCTTGCTCATTAAATCCCCTCCCCCTACAAACCTATGGGATATCACTCATGTTTTGTGTCACTCCCTTGCTCTGGACCTCCCCTTGGTCAATGTATTCACTTGGGTTCTTCATGTTTCTTTGTTAGGTTATTAGGGTAACAAATCCTATTTACTAATTATTCCATTTTCATGTGATTTATATCTTCTCTATTACTACCTCTCTCCTGGATGGACCCTATGGAGAAAATTTGACTTCTTTTTGTGTTTTCTTCTGTTATTTGGGTTTGTTCCTATATCTTCTTCTGCATTTGGGTGTACACCATCAACATGGGAACATTTCGACTCATTGTGGCTTGGTTATTCTTTATTTTAGGTAAGTTTACACATGCTTTAGATTTCAATTTAGTAACCCTTTATTACTTGTTATTATAATTTTTTTTAATTCATTATGACTATTTTTGGGTGAAATGGGGTTTTATAAATGTTTCACTTTATTTTCCATTTCGCATGATGCCTTTAAATTTAATTTAAATTAAAAAAATTGAAATTCCATATATTTAAGAAGTGAAAAATAGTCATTTAAATTTAAAAAAAAGTGGTTTTGACCTCGTTGTGATCAATAATAAAAATGGAAATCCTAGTTTGGCCTTTTTGGATGTTTTGAATAATAATATAATTTTATTTTTCACATGATTTCTGAAATTCTATTTCTATAGCATGTTTTGAATTTTGTTTTGAAGTATATTTTTAAAATGATATTTAAATTCCTTATAATTTCATGTGTAACATGAAATTCCATGTATCAATAAGAAATTTAACTGACTGGTTTGTAATAAAAAAGTGTACTTTTAAAAAACAACTCATAATATATATATATATATATTATGGATCTAGATATATAATATAGATATGTGTGACTTTGTATTTACATATACGTATGTATGTATGTTTTTTGTTTATATTTATTTATAAGTATAATAGTAGAAAAGGTGTTTCTAAAATATTAGTTTCAAATATTTATTTGAAAGGCCCATTTTTCATTTTTTGATAATTATGTTTCACCATGATAATCTGGATATTTATTTGCAGGCCATTTTGGTACTTATAATTTTTTCCCCATATCCTGAAAAATTTGATTCTATTCATTAAAATTCATTGATCATGGTTGAAATAAAATTTGGAATATGTTTTGATACAAAAAGGAAAATATAGAACATGGGAACCATAGTTACTTAGGTGGGTATATTATGACAATTACACTGGGCAAGGTACATAATCCCTAGCCTAAGGACTATTCTAAAACACTAACTAATTTATATGATGTTGATAGGTATAGGTTGCCTTTGAGAATATGGTTTCATCCTTCTTAGAAGCTCATGCACAATAACAATAATGTATGGTTCGATCACCAAGAGTATTAGGATCCTAGGATGAGGCATAAACATAGTTCCTAGGGTTTACCATGTTACATGATATGCTTATTTACATTTTCTTCTTTATTTTTTAAATAAATAAACTATTTATTATTTTTTGAGTGAAATTTCACTTTTAAACTAAAGGTTTATTACATTTTATTTTTCAAATGAATTTTTTGTTAAAAATTAAAATACCTCTATGTTTTTAAAAGTTGTTTCATTTGAAATGATTTGGAATAGTCACATGGTTTCTAAATAAAATATGGAAAAACATAATTTTATAATTATATTTGAAACTACAAAAAATGTATATTTATTTTAATGATTAGACATGGGGTTTGGATTATATTAAATGACAACATATATTTTTATCATACACATCTATCATTTTAGTTATAGATTTTACCCAATTTTCAGCTACTAATGAGGGTATTGATTTATCCAAGCTAGATTTTTTACTTTATTGTATAGGACCTATGGTACCTCATACTTGATTTTGGTAAGACCCAATTTTATATTCCAATAATTTATAAGGTGTTAACCTATATATGATTTAATTGGTCTTATTTGGATTTTACATCCTTCTACAGGTAAAGAGTATTGATATCTACTAGTGGGAGAACCAAAAAATGGAGGTGGTTTTTTGGTCCTTTGTCATTGTATGGAAGTGTTTTTGGGGTGTGATTAGAGAGGTTATTCCTATATTTACTATTTTTTTATATTATATTTCATTATATTTGATTTAATGATACATGGATGGGTCATTCAATTTTTTATTAGATTTATATTATTTATTTTTCTATTACTAAATGGATAAATCAGTCCCATTATTTTTATCTAATTCACATGTGCATATTACTAGCCCTAGGGATTAGGAAATCCCTATAGACCCTTTCATGGGGTGGACCAGACATCTAATAGATACAGAACTCATGAATGTTTGGGATAGAGAATTTTTTTTCAAATTAATATAATGAAATTTTAGTATACTATTGAAACTAACTTCATTATATTAAAAAGGTTATATATAACATATGAAGGAATTTTGTAAAAGTCAAGAGTAAGTAAATGTTATACTCACATTGGAAGATTGAGTTTTCTCTTGGAAAACTCTTTGGAAATGAAGGCCTTAATCACATTAAATGTGAAAAAAAATCAAATTGAAGTGGGAGAGGGATCTTTGGGGATAAAATAGATATATTTTTAATTATAAATTTTAATTATAGGTGATCCTTGAAGTGGTGGAAGTGTTACCTTTAATATGTTAAGAGAATGGTAGCATTGGAAGTAACCATATAATTTTCAATAATTTAAATATAATATTCAATGATATATTCCCAAAAAATAGAAAATATAAAATGGTAAATTGATTTGGGTCTAAAATCACACCAAACACTCATTTTGGAAACAACATTTAGTGCTTTAGGGAGTTTTCGTTGAACTTTATAACTTTTATTATAATTTACTATTACCTTGGTAATTAATTGTTAACATTAGTAATAAAGTTTAATGAAAAAAAAACTAAATTTTAACCATTTAACTACATTTAATCTTATAATTGAAAATTTTAAAATAATTTTTTCAATTAAAATTTCAAATTTTATGAAAAGTTAATTGTTAAATATTACGTCACATAACACATAAAAACGATTTTAGAATTAGTGTATTTTTAAGATTAAAATTTATATGTAATCTATTGTTATTGAAGCTAATAATTAAAATGGTATAAGTTGGTTTTTTATAAAAAATAAAATTTTATATGATTTCATCGAAATCCAAATTTGAATCTAACCATGAAAATACTTGATTCAAAGAAAAAACCAAATTTTTTTATTAAACAAATATTTAAATTTATTTCAAAAAATGTTCATAAAATTTATAAGATCAAATAATACATAAAAATTCATAATTCTCTTCTCTAAAAAATATCTTATTACTTAAATGTTTTTTAGACATCTGGTATATGTTTGAAAAATTATTATATAATAAAATTATAATTTTCTAAAAGAGAGTACTATTCGATTAAAGACCAATATTTTCCAAAAAACTAAAAATTTCACGCAAAGTAATTATTTGCAAGAAATTATAAATTAATTTTATTTTATCTAATATATATTCCAATGTTATTAAATTTCATTTTTAAAATAATATATATAATATAGAAAAAATTATTTTGTTGAAAAAATGGCTTTTAAAAAATATATGTTCTTAATATTTTTTCATAAAAATTTTTGTTTGAAAATATATTAATATACTAGTTCATATATAATATTATTTTCAATTTTATAATTTTCATTATATTAATAAAATATATACAATACATTACAGAATATGTCTTTGATAAAAATGTTACTTTTATACCAATTAGATTTAAAAAATATGATTAAAATTAATTATTTGTATTCTAAATTTAAATTTTACTGTGAAATTGATATTAAAAATGTTATTTGAATAATATCATATTTTAATAATAACAATATTTATATTTATACATGATGCATAAATAAATATATATATATATATATATATATATAATATTTTAATATCATAATTTTATTCCACTGTGAGATATATTATTTGAAATTAACTATATATAAATACATGCCTTCAATATACCTATTGCATATATGAAAGAAGACCATATTTTCAATGAACATATTTTAAATGACCATATTTTTAGTGAACATATTTTCAATAACATGGTTTTCTATTACTATATTTTTATATATATATAGACTTACTAAATAATTTCTTATTCCACTCTCACATCACAGGGCATAGTTATTATATCATGTTATATATTTTTAATAATTCTTTATCCTTTCATGTATATATTACAGGTTATAGGTTTTTTTGGCAATTGGTGATCCCCAAGGATGAATATGATCCACTGGATTTTCCCCTCCCAAAGATTTTATTCTTTTCTTTCTATTATCCCGTATTAATTTATACACTTTAGTGAATGTATTTTTATCAATGATGAGTTATAATAAATTGTTGGAAATACATAATTTTATATGATTTTGTTATAAAATATCACTTATAAAAAAATAATGTCTTGTTAGTTTTAATTCATGTCATGTATGCCTAATTTCATGATCAATTTCGATTCCATTAAAAAAATATAAATAAAATATTATAGAATTATAAGCATCTAGTTTATAAAAATAATATTATTCATAAAACTAAATGTGATAAATTCTCCTCCTTAAATAAATTTCATCAATTAATTTTTTATTATTACATACCAAAGAAAATAGCTAATATATTCTAGATTATACAGATTACTCAATATATAATTTCTAGAGAGATATAACACATAAATTTTGGGAAATATATCTCCTTCCTCAAAATAGTCTTATCCCAAATATTGATTTCTCACCAACTATTTAGCCCAATATTATATGGTTTTTCAATATAAATTCCCACATTATATAAATTATTTCGAAAGGTTTTTTATTATCATACTTTCATTTATATATTATAATAGGATAACATGAAATGTGTTTTCATTACTCTGGATAATTTTTCTTTCTAAGTTGATTGAACCAATCTGTCACTAAAGTCTCATTAAATATATCTAAAAGATAATAAGTCATCCACAATGTGTATTCCTATAAACATAAACATAGAATACAAAAAACTATACCTCTGTAATATTTCATCAATAATCAAAACACTAGGGTGGTGATTTAGTGATCCTAGAAAGCTTTTGAGATATACTATTGTTCCTAAAATAAACTTCTGACAAGAAGTCTATAAATTCGTATTAGAGGGTATATGAACCTTAAATATCAATATCTATTTCAGGCGTAGTACTTTCATACTATCCTCATGGTCTTGGTGGTTGGATATTCTCATCATCTTGTTTGGTTATTGTATTATTGTATTAACTTGAATAAAATCCAAGTTCCCTTCACATAATATATTGAATTATTAATGGTACCTTAATATCAACTCTTTTTGTTAAATTTCTTTGACTGAACTCTTCATTTTCCTATGGAAATTTTAGGCTCGATGACCCCATCTTCTATAATAAAATCATCTTCCAAACCCCTTAATGAAATCCCCATTATACTTCTTTCCTCTTTTTTGACATATAATAAATTTTCAATTCCTTATGTCCTCATCTTCATCACTTGATATTTCATGAGACTACATCTTTACATTTGTTTTTAATATTTTAAATTCAACTATGTTTATATTTTTAATCATATTTCATGATAGACGGTTTGGTGTAATCACAATGTTTCTCACTTCATCTCCCATTTCTATGGGGTTTTCATTTAGGTAATATAAACATTTTCCACCAAACCCAAGATTCCTTCTACTTCTGGGCATTAATAAATCCAAAATTGTTGACAAAAGTAATAAAACATTAATAATATAAAATAATTATCAAAATTAATAACATAAAATTGATTCATCCGTAAAACCTATTACCCTTATCATTATGCAAGCTTATAATTCCTTTAGTTCTACCTATATCGATCTTAAGTCTACTTAGGATTTTTTATAATGGTTTATTTATACTTATAAACCTAATAAATCAGAGTAACATAGAAATTAATCTTACATAGTGGTTTGTAATTAGAATAAGATCAATAAAATCATATCCCTAGTGATTTTCTATCTAGGTGTGTAGTCTTAAACCCAATAATTCTACATAAAAGTGATGATTGATTAAATGGTAAACAAACAATTTTTGGGGTAATTACCCCATGGTGAATATGTTTCATAGCTGCATCCAATTTCCAGTTTAACGGTAGGGATCTATAACTAGTAAAACAATGTACTTAATAAATTACCAATATTTTTGGATATCATTCTATTCTTAAACTAATATCTAGGTTTTCACTAAAGTTACCCAACCCTAGTACCCATGTTAACTAAATAAATATATGAAAATAAATAAATCATCATTTGATACAAATTTTGAAAACCCATGCTAAACAAAACATAAATAATACATTAATTTTTTTATTTATATAATATAACTCAAACATAGTCTCACAACCAATAAATTGATAGGATTATGGTCCCAAAGTTTAGCTACATAAGTATCTTAATCTACTTTCAATTCTCCATAACAAAACCTTTCAAAACTCACTTATATAATTTATACAAGTTTTATATATCTACAAAACATGGGGAATGGAAAACATAAGGAAGGGGAAGGCTCTAAAAATAAGCAAGGGATAACTTATCAACGTTACGTCAAGTTTAGATTCATTAGTATATGGGAAAACATGCTTATGGGGGAATTTATCATTATAATGAATATTGAATAATAATAATTTTCCATAATTCACTATAGAATGACATGTAATCTTGAGGAATAAACATAAGACATGGAAAGGTTATGTGGAATAATGAGATATTAAACATGATTCAAGGATCATGATCATAGTATAACAATAATGAAATAATAGTTTCACATAAACATAAGAGTAACAATCATATGTCCTGACTACCCAAGAAGGCAATAATCACATAGTAGGTTTGGTATAAGTACCCATGTACCTTCCTAGGCATGGGATAATCTTCTCGTGTACCTTTTACTTCAGGATAAAACCTCTCAATTACCCCTTTTCTTGTAAAAACTCATACCAATTTTCTTTTGGTTTGGGATAAATCATCACATATACCCTTCTTATTTGGATAAATCCCCTTGTCCACCCTTTGTTTTAGAATAATATATCCTATATTCCTTTTTTCATGGGATAAATCCTCCAATGTACCCTTTTTGGGTTTGGTTAAATCCTCCTGTGTACCCCTTGGATTTGGTTATATCTGCCCATGTGTTGTTTTTCTAAGGATAAACCCACTTGTGTATCCTTTTGACCTCATGATACATTAACATAAAACAATTCATTGGAGGGTGATATTGAACCCCAACAATCATAATATATACATCTGTTTTTTGTTTAAAATCAAATAAATTATCTTATAATACATAACACAGAAGAATAATTGGGTTTCATAACTTTTTCAAATGGTACCATAACAAAAAAACATGATCATTTGATACAAAGAACAAAATATCCCAAATTTATTATATAATAAAAGAACATATAGGGTGATTTTTTAACCATTTCTCTATTAGAGAAGAATCATCTAACAATAAAAGATAAATAAAAAAGTACTATTTTTAAAGTTTTTCATAATATAATATATAAAATATTTTATTTTTAAGTCACTTTCAAAATCCATTTTTAAAAAATGGAGAAAAAACTTCTTAAAACATTACTTGAAATCAAATTACAAAAAAGATACCTTTATAATAAATAAAACATATAAAAAATTTCATGTTGACAGGAATAAGATTTGATCACTAAAAAAATTCATTTTATTTATTTTAAAATTCAATTATTGAAACCCCACATCATTTGAAGGATAATAATTTTTTCAAAAATTAATAAAGGGTAATAAAAGGATCATTATAGATAAAATCAATTTTATTTTCCACCTGGGAAATGATAACATTGGATGGAATTAAAAACATAGATATGGAAGAAAAATCTATTCTATGAAATGGTTATTATTCCTAACCAAAATGAATTTTCAGAAAATAATATAATGATCAAGGAATAAAAATTTTGTTCGAATATTATTTTTTGACAAAATAAGGTGGATTTGAAACATAAAATATTTATAGGTTAGAATAGATAAATCATGAAAAATTATACTCAAAGAGGTATCATTACGACCAAAGGAAAATAATTGAGTAATGAAAATACCTTACAATTTAAATAGAATTTATCTCAAAACCTATGGAAAAAGACATAGTGTGAAATTGAAAATAAATTAAAATTAATAAAGGTTGTTTAATGATATATCATGTCAATTACTAAGTATCTACAGAACATAAAATAAAATATGTGCATAATATAAAAGATGTCCCAAAGAGAGGAATTTGAAATGAAAAAACCCATAACATATATTATCGCTTACTCGAACATGCTTTAACATCCTAAATATACTGAAATTTTTTTAATTTTTTTATTACTATATATTATGAGTATATTAACCGATTATAGTTTATTTTCATTTTTATGTGTTAAAACATTTGGGTGTTTGTTTTATATGATTTTCATGAAGATGGGATCAATTTTCACTAAGTGGTTTCATGTTAATAATTAACCTAAAATTAAATATACAATAATTATTTTTTAGTGACTAATTAATTACCATTTTCATTAGCTGAAATACACGAATACTGACTTTGAAAATGGTAATCATAGTAAACTAGTTTTTGACGTGTTTAAGGATCAAAAGGTGATAACATAATAAATATTTTAAATACTATAAAAATTATTAAATAATAATTAAAAAAATCTTAAATTCATAATTATAACATAATATTACCATTATAATTCATCCCATAATATTCTATGACATAATTGTTATAACATCATTTATGTGGGCAGTTAAATCAACCCAAATAGTAACATGTAATGATGAATTATTTTGTAAGGGATGTATTTAGATTACAATAATTTGACATTTACATAATATTATACATGTAATTAACATTCTATATCATTAATAAATCCATTATAGAACCATCAATGATGGGTGGTGATAAAAAATGAAATTTTATGTTCACGGAGGTAGTAGTAGGCACATATGCACGATTGACGATAAAATTTCTAAGTGAATGGAAAGAATTATGGTATATGAAAATTACCATTATAATTTTTTTTTCTGAAATATAAAATATATTTTTTAAAAAAATCCATCCCCAATACCATCATTGAGAATTGGGGATGAAAAATGAATTTCATCATATCATGGAGAAGGTAGTCCACACGTACGCATGGTCAATGTTTATATCTCTCTTTGTGGATGAAAAGTAATTACTTATTGTTGTTAGATTAATATAATAAAATATAAGTATAATAATTATAATTATTAAATTATATTAATATGTTTTTATATAACATATAATGTACTTTAAAAAAATAGAATAGTAAATGAAACTAATAATATCATGGGAAATATAAGTTTTCTCTTTGAAAACTCGTTGTAAATGATAGACTTAAGAGAAATAAAGGTAACCAAAAACTTATCATTTTTAGATAGGGTATTAGTTGGATAAAATTGGTAGATATACCATAAGAAATTGATAAGGATATGTTATCCATTATGTTACGGATTTTTTTCCTTTTATAAGCAAAGAGAAGGGTAGTTTTGTAAGAAACCCTTACATTTTCAATAATTTAAAGTTACGATTCAAGGGTCAATGGGCAGAAAATAGAAAAAATATGCGGGGAAATTTATTATGGATATAAATTACACTAAAAATAATATTAAATATAATATTTATTATTTTCGGGAATTTTATTTTATCTTTTCAAATTTTAGCCTAATTTAATTTTAGTATGGAAATTAATTTTTAATCGTAGTAAATAATTTTAATGAAAAAATTAATATTGATCATTTTACCTAATATGAAAATGAATACATAGAATTTATAAATCATTTTATAAAATTAATTTTATAGTGGTTTGAAAATTTAATTTTACGATTAGCACACAAAACATGTAAAAAACATTTTTTAGAAAAAAAGTATGTTTTAATGATTAAAATTTATGGGTAATCCATTGTTTTTAGAATTAAAAATTTAATGAACATATTTATTATTATTATTAAAATTTTTAATAGGATTTAATGTCAATTCAAAACATAATCTCATCTTGAAAATAATTGAGTCAAATAAAATATCAAAAAAATTATTTTATTAAGCTCACATTTTAATTTTGATCTAAAAATATTGGGCATGGGATTTATAAGCTCAAATAATATACTAAAATTAATAATTTTATTCAGTAAAAACATATTTTAATACTTAAAAGGTTTTTTAATCTTATTGTATATTCATACATAATGATAAAATCATAAAAATTATAATTTTCTATAATTCTATAATTTTGTACTAAAAATCAATATCTCTAGAAAAAATCACTCAAAAAACATACTAAGTAAATTTTTATTTGAGGAATTAAAACTTCAATTTTTTATAATATTTTTATTATAATATTTTTAAATTTAGGTTATAAAATAAAATAAAAAATATAAAAAAAAACTATTTTTATTGAAAAATGATGTTTTTAAACATTAAATGTTCATAATATTATTTAATTTCAATTTATAATTAAAAATATGTTAATATTTTATTCTATATATAATAATATTTCCAAATTATTCAATTTAATATATTAGTATAAAATATGAAATATTAATAAAATTGTTCTGTGAATTTTTTTTTGAAATTTTACATTTATTCTCAATAATATTTATCAAATACCCATAAAATTAATTATTTATATTCTAATATTTAATTTTACTAGTCCATTGATATTAAAACATTTATTTTAATAATATCTTATTTTTATATTAATATTAATATTTATACAGACTATATATATATATAGTTAAAATATTTGAATATAATATTTTTATTTCATATTGTTTAATATAGTTTAAAATTTACTACCTAAAAATACTTGACTTCTTTATACCAATTGGATTTATGAAGAATGACCATATCTTTAATAATTATATTTTAAATGGCTATATTTTTAATGACCATATTTTTATTGACTTGATTGATAATGGTCGTATTTCTCTCTTTTATATATAGACATACTAAATCATATATTCCTTACACTCTCACATCACAAGGCATGGTTATTATTTGGTATTATTGAATTTTCATAATTTTTGATCCTTTCATAGTGATCTTCCTTATTATATATTTTTTTCCCTATTTTTGATCCTCAAGGTGGAATATGGTATGTGGGATTTCCTATTTTTGAATATTTTATTCTTTTATATCTATTGTTCCATGTTGATTTATGCACTTTTAATGGATGTATTTTTCCATGGTGATTAATAATACATGGTGTGTAATAAATATTTTTGAATGATTTTGTGGTAATTTTCCACTTATGCATGAATAAAACAATGTTATTTTTTTAACATATCTCACATTACTTATTTCCTATTCAATTTTGATTCCTTTAAACAAATACAAAAAATAGTTTATAATTACAATCATATGGTTTATGAAAAATTATAAGCTTCCTAAGAACCTTGGGCATTTCATTTCATTCCCATAAAATGGGATTCATTTATGATATAGAGTTTAATGAATCAGACCAAAAATAAAATTTATAATCATTCAATATGTTACAACACCAACCAATCCAGACAAACATTGATCATTCTTCTCTATTGCATGCTATCTAGAATTTCTGGTTTTTTATGAATGATATTTTTGGAATTCATCCTCCAATTTCTGGAATTTTCAAGTGGATAAAACTTCTATAATCATTATCTCATATACCGTAGATATGGGATTTGGGTTTTCATTAGTTTTTTATCTAATTTTGTGTATGTTTTTAATTTAATCTTTTATGATCATGGAAAAAAAATTCAAAATGTATTACAAAAAGGGATGGAAGGTTCCACTTTATTTAATACCACATGATAATGATAATCATGTGATGTATTAATCCACTTACTATATTATTGAGGCATTTTGAAAATGTAATCTTCAATTCTACGACTCATGGAAGCATCTAATTTCACCATTAACTGTGAATACATCACTTGAGTAGAATCTAGATTATTTAAATTTAATTTTTTATTTAAGAAACATCATTTTTAGAATATATTTATAATTTTCAATAAACTTATACTTTTATTCACATTTCATTTTCATTATTTTAACTTCTTCATCATTTATTCTAATATTATCATGTAGTAAAGTTTCGACCACCTTGATCTTATGATATTTCACTTCCAATTTAACTTTCTTAACATTAATGAAAGATCATTAATTTTATTCCATGGAATAGATCTATGTTTCAAACTATTTAGTTGTATCATTTGTTTTATAGATTGTACTGGGCCGATTTCTTCAAATATAGAGAAATTTTCTTTAAAGATAACACTTATAGCATCCTTGGATACAACGTACTTGGATATACTTTCATATAACAAAAACTACCCCTTAAGAACCTTCTCCAATACTCATGAATTATCATCCAATTGAGTAATTTTACCCAATATTCTTTCATTCACCCCACTAAGAATAGGTACATGTTAATTTGGGAAACCATCCATCATTCCATTTCATTCATCATTTTAGAAATCAACTGACATTTCATCACCTCCAATAAATATTAAATCTTCTTCAGGAAAATATTCATAAGAATACACAAAAACCTGAATTTAACATATATTCTTTAATCCTTATATGATAGAGTTTCATATAATTTCCTTGGTGAAAATTAAAACCACTAGTTCTTCACATTCCATTAATAATATTTTTTCCTTTTTTTCATAATACGTAGAAATGAAATTTTCTTTATCTTCATAAAAGAGGGATGACTTCTTAAATTTCTTCTTTCATTTTTTTTCGATTTACCATGGTCTTAAAAAATATTGAATTTTTATTTGAGATAAAAGAGTTTTTACCTAAACTGCACATCATTGTTTATATAGGAATGAAACTGAAATATTAAATGGATAGAAAATTCAATGTGAACAATCCAATATAGTTAAACCTACCACTAATAAATATTTTAAGGACAAATTGGGTAAATTACGAATAGTGGGATAAGTGTGAATAGTTTTTGGGGACATTTAATTTTAATTTATTATTTTTAATCCTCTTCCACATAAAATTGTTAGAAAATTAATTCTATCATTATCTTATATTTCTGTCATTCCTTAGAATAGTCACAAAGTGGACATGGGATTTATAAGGATGAGCATTGAATAATAAAGGATAGTCCTTTATTTAACCAATAAATAATCCTAAATAACACATACCATTATAATGAGGTGCTTATTACAGTAGGTGATCCAGAACATAATTTGGAATCTGAAGTGTTGTACCCTAGACTCAAGAGTGGGGGGTAGAAAATAATCTTATGTATCGAAAATAGGGATAACACGGTCCAACTAAATAACCATTCTAGATCTTTATATTTCCTACATATAAATTATTTTAATTATATAAATTTATTTACAACATTAGTAATATACTCCACAAAATTCTACTTATATATAATTTCATGGTGTTAATTTATTATTTTTATATTACTTCATGTATTTTCACTTTTAATGAATCATTCAAGTATCATATATTATTATTTCATTGTACACAAAATAGTACACACAACATTTTTCCTCAACATAATAGCAAGATGGAATTCGGATTTTCTTGCACGGGTTCAAGACTTCTTCTTTTGGTATTATTCTTCTCTTTAATTTCATACAATATTTCTATTAAATGTTTGTAATATAGAATTTATAGAACCTTTTTCTCAATGTGAAACTCATGACCAACTTATTTTCTACCTCATTTTCCCTTGAAACAAAATAAAGATATCATTTGTTTCTCTTCGTCTCTATTCTTTTAGCTTCTCTAATATTCATTCCTATTCACTTATATTATTTTTATTCATTTCATATGATCTTTAATAGTTATATTATTCTTTCCGTAAACTCATGATATGTGTATAAGAATGATATTCATGGATTTGGGTCGCTCTCTTCTTAAAACAAATGTATTCTATTGAGAATTATTATGATTGAAAAAACACTACATTATTCTTTGGCTAACATGAATTTTTATTATTAAATAGTTTTGTTATTGTTTTTTATTTATTATATATTATTTATTTATGTATCCCCTATAGTATGTGAATAATTTATTTCTATTACCAAAATTATTGGTAATTTTAATCCATTGTATTTCATTGTTCATGGACTTCATCTAGATCTACAATATTCAGCCTATAATAATTTTCATTTAAAATATCTAAAGATAAAAAATTAAGATCTCTCATGATAGTAAACATTATCAAACAACATTATATTTTATGACCACATATAATAAATGTAAGTTAATATATAGTGAATGATGTGGTTTTACCATTTTTCAAAACAACTTAACCATCATTTATGCTTCTCTATTAAATAATTTCATGGTTCCTCAATCATTTTTTCATATATGATAGTCATGTAAATCCTTTATGCTACCTTTAATGAAATCTTTATATTTGTTTCCATTATGAACAAATATAAGAACTTGGTGTAGTCAAACATCCATCATGGCATAAAGGTAATGGTATATTTCACAATTCACGCATGTTGAATAACTCATACATTCCTTTGATATTTATGTCTACTTGAATCATGAATTCAACTAAATCCTTCTGACTATCAGTTATATATATTTCAACTTACCTATAATTTTCAGAATCATTATATTTTTTAAAACCCACTCACGAATTCCCTTATATATAGATTTTTATACATGAACCATTCAATTATGTTGATCCATCTTGTATCCAAAGTGTCATATGTGGTAAAATCATCTATACAAATTTATTCATATATGTGGTCTATTTACAATCCTAGTACATTCTCATATGTAACCAAATCATGTATATATCAATATATTTGACTACACATATGTTCTTATGGGGAAAACAAAAATCTGTATTTTATCACATACATAGAAACATGTTCGTGTATAAATATTCTTCTATACAATAAATACCATATATATATATATATATATATATATCTGTGTGTGTGTGTGTGTCTAGAGGACCTATGCTGATTCACATGTGTGGATCTGTACTTCTCTAAACAGATTCCCTAACATCATATTTTAACCTTTCTTTTCTATTTCCCCAATTAGAAAACTCTATTGTAAGAACCATGATATCCATCATGATATTTAGTCCTTAAAATAACATATTACATTGTTTCATTGTATTTAGCATTATTTTACACAGTATTTCTTCTTAATCTATTATTTGATTAATCTCCAATACTTTTTTGTTGAACTCATGGTAGATCCTCCTATAGTGTGACTCTTGTTTTATCCTTCTTCACTCAGGGAAGTTCTATACATGATTCATATCCTTCTAGAGGTTCAATGATTATACTCATAAAATATTAATACTCATGGAAGGTCTATGATGCTTCTCATTAAAACACAAAAAATCACAAGAGTTTTGTGATGTTCTCATTGAAGTTACTCATCCTCATGGAAGGTATAAATTTTATCCATTTATAAGCTTCATGTCATATATTCTCACATCACAGAAGATCCTCTTATAGGAAACTTGATTGAATGGAAGGTATATCCAAGGAATCAAATTCTTCAACATTTATCCACTCCCAGGATGAAACTTTTCAAATCTTCCACCAGAACTTTTTTCCGTCTCCAAATCATCTAACTAAAAAAATCCATTTTTTATATAAAATATGATAAGAAACTTTAAATTCTCTTTCTATGATGTATCTTCCGTAATCAATTTTCTTAATATAATGAGAAATAATTCTTAGGAACTTTTTAACAACCTTTAATTTCATCTCCTCCTTTAGTTCCACTATATTAGAATATTTTTTTAAAAAATAAAACGAAATCAATGTGGGCTCAAAAAAATGTATATATTAAAAAATTTCTTTTTTAATTTGAATGATTCCTTTAATTAAAATTGTGAGAACTAAATAACATTATATTCAGAAATTATTTCTTTTTTCCTTTCATATACCTTTACTCCATAAAAAAGAAAAATAAAGTATCATGGTTGTGAATCTTTCTTCTTCCGTAAAACATTTCACATCTTATAAATTATACCTTTAATTGATATAGAGTTTCTTTCTTCAAACAAATATAATTTCTGTAAAACTAAACTATCATTATAATTTCCCTAAAATTTTGAAATAAAAAAATAATCTCCTTGAAACTCTAATATAAAATCTTATACTTACTTAAGAATATTTAGCTTCTTAATTCATCATCATCATAAGAATTATAATAATAAATATTCATCTAAGAGTAAGTCTGTTTTGATGATCATAAAACTTATTCATATCATAGTAAGACTTTTCTTTTTTCATTTTTTATCATATGACTTTCATGATCATATGTATTTCTTCTAGACATCATAATTTTCTGTAATCATAAATATTTTCTATATCCATCCACCGTGAGACTTCTTTCATCTCATATGTCATCAGCATAAGATATTATGGTCATTAAAATTCATAGTAAGTGTCTATATAGTTGTATGACTTGAACATGTGACTTTTTATGATCATAAGCCATCCAGAGTAAAGAAAAATATTAAAAATTAATTTATCAAAGACTCTATACTTATCATAAGGCTTTAATGCTTCATATGAGATGAAGGTGTTACTTGAACACTAGGATAAATTCTTCAGACACAAATTTTAAAACATAATAAATAACACATATTTCAAATTTAAAAAACATTTATATGTACACTTCATGAAAAATAATTATAAAAAAGATTGGGGGTTTCTTACTATTAAAATATTGGATAAATTAGGTATTATTAGAAACATTTTTATTTCTAATAATGCATTAATCCTTCTATAAGTAATTAGTGAGTCATCAATTTAAATTTATAATAATAAACATAATCTCTAAGTTTTTAGGAAAATGTACTCATGAAATTTATATCTCCATGATGAAAATCTAGCCTAAAAATTCGAATTTAAATCTCAAATTTTAGTTCCTTATTTTCTTTCTCATTCATTGTTGAATTTTTAAAATTAACCAAATCATTTTGTAAATAGTTTTCTTTAATATTTTTACTGCCATTTTCTTGGGACTCCATAATATATTTTTATGTATATCCTCTACTATTCTATTAGAAAAAGTTTATAAATTTCTAATTCAATGTTTATTAAATTTTCCATTCAAGATTCAAATGATAAATTAAAAGATCCATGGTAGAAATGAGGTAATACAATAAGAACAATAAAACATTTAAATGATTATATCATTCCAAATTGTCCATATAATATCATGCTACACCCTAAAAAAACAATTTTAATCCTTGAGAAAATGAATATATCAAAAAAATGGTTTAATGATATATTCAAATTAAAAAGTTGTCATATATATCTTTAAAATTAATGATACATATGGGAATAATAGAAAACAATTACATTGAATCATTTTACTGATTATAATATGATTGAAATTAGATAATTGGAGGAGAAATATATTTTTTGATTAGTGTAAGAAAAAATGTCCCAGATACCAAATGTCAATCCATGAAGACTAACGTCTGACCAAAATAATCGGTAAATTAGTACTAAATGTACAAAATTAAAAAAATTTGTTTTCATTAGGGTCAGATGATGAATAACTGAATAAGGATGATGATGAGAGATAAATATTGATTGAAACAAAATCACACTATATGAGGATTACGTGGTATATAACATGTTTAATTGAGTTGATATGTCAATGGTGTTCAATGATTTCCATCCCATAGTCTTATTATAATCTTTATTATCAATGATGAATGAATCATTATATAGGTCAAGATGATTTTCTTTAACTCATACCCTAATTTCAAATACAAAAAAGGAAATATATTAGCAATGAGGATCTCTTAAAAATGTGTAATACTTCTTCTATAGTGATCATGTTCTTTTATGTTAATGGATATTTCAATCACTATATTTCTCTCAAGAACATCCAATATGGGGTGATCACAACTTTAATAATCTCATAAATAGAGTCTTGTCACATTGGTATCATGTGATAAGAATAACTTTCACATTACTAGGGTGGATCCATTTGTAGATATTTAATATGTAAAAATAAATCTATCCATGATATTGATGGATCCATGTGTTCATGATTATATATTTATGCATCATGTGTAATATCTATTAAATCCTAAGAATAATTATTATATTATTTTGTTTAGGTATCCTAATTAAATTTTTTATTTCATCCCAAAAAGATAGTATGTATGAAATATCTAAATTATAGAATTTACTAGATCAAAACATGTTGGTATTTATAATGATGTGAAACATTAAATTCAGACATAATATTGATTATCATGGTGTAGAATGAAGATCATAATTTCTTTATTCAAAGATATTTTCCAATCTTTAAAATTTACTCTTGTGTCGAGGTATAGCCATGTTCCTTATACAACAATCTTAAAATATTCATGTATTTATAGTAGTGGTTTTATAGTGTGAATCCATTATTTGTGGAGTGAGTGTATATTTTTTAAAATATACACTGATGTAATTTTAAAGGGTTGTATCTATTGTGGTGTTAACATATTTGTTATATTATTAAAAATGACTTCCAGTGTAGTACTCTTTTTCTTCCAATGTATAACCTCACACTGAAACCCTTTGACTTAACAGTATAGTATAAATGTAACCCTAAAATCCTCATAGAAAACTCATCACACCAAAAAATAGGGTCATGATATAATATATTATGGTATTGAAAACTCCATTTTCCATAAATCTATTATTTAATTTAGAAAACATTATTACAAAAAGATGCATTAATGGTAAAATTTAATAAAATCCATAATATCCAAATGATAGTGTGATATAATGATGTTTCCCATGATTTAATATACCATAATTTTTCATTAAATTAATTATTATCCAAGCCTATACATATTCATAGGAATTCCCCAACATCTATAAATTATTTTAAACAATAATATAATTTTTTTGAATGAACTCATACTTATTGTATAGTCATGATCTAACTCATTTTTTACTAAAGTGTTAATATCTAAATTTCCTTTCTTTCTTTCTTATAATTTCAAATAATCTTCATTATGAGGCTACATGAACTCCTCAACATATTTTATTCCAATATAATTTAATAATTAATTGTATTTATTAATTATATATGTGATAAGAAAGTGATATGGTAATATTCAAGTAAATCATAAGTATTTATACTTAAGTATACCTATAGTAAACAATAAAAAACATGTATATTAAATATTTATTACGTATCATTAACTTCTAATGAAAGGTATAATTAGTAACCAACATGGCCTATATCTTTATTATACCATAAAATCAAGTTAGATGATTTTTCTGAGATTTCTCTATTCCTCAATGATAAATAATTTGTAGTGCTATTGGAAGATTCCACGATCATTATCAGTAGTTATAAAATAAATCTTGTTCTTTATATTCCATATTATTCTCAATGATATTATTTTTGAGCTATTAAAATCTTTGATCAAAATAAAATGTGCTTCCAAAAAATTTCAATGTACCCTTTATGAATCTCCTCATGAGTCAATCAAGTCATATGGTGAATTCCAATAACTTTTTAATTTTGATATATGAGATAGCATGTCCTTAAATATTCATCCCATCAATGATTCTATAATATTTAGTAATTTTTTTCCTATGAAAATTCACATTACCAAATCATCATGATGATATTTTCTAAGCTCCATTATCCATGATAGATCCAACACATCATGCAAGGGACATATCAATATCTCTTATGTAGTTCATCTCTATCATCAGTATCAAATATATCATGATTGAGTATGATTTCTCTTATAAAAAAAATACAACATGATATTTATCTTCCCTGATCACATCATTCATGGAAATTCATACCAAATCAATCATTCTTGACTATTGAAAACAAAAATTGATATAAAATCAATCACGATATTAAATTTCGTGTATAAAATTAATCTTTATGACTTTCATGGGTACATTAACCTTTATTCACCCCCCACACAAACCCTTTTATTTTGATTGATCCATAGTAGGACTTTTTTATTAACATTATTTATTAAATCTATCATATTTCATATGTTTTGGGGATATGATAATAATATAGAATATAATTAGTGGAAAATTATTACTAATCATTCACAAGTATAATTATCAAATTTGAAAGATCAAAATAAATTCTCATCTCAGATCATTTTTAGTTGTTTAAATTATATTGATTCATTTAGTCGAAATTAGTAATAAAATAGTGACTACATTAATGAATGTTTATAATAATGAACTCAATAATATTATGGAAGCCCAAGATTCTTAAGTTAGATCCTTATCCAAAATGGAATTAAATAATGTTAATATTTTCACATACTCTATGTAAATTTGGGAAAAAATTTAACAGATCTATAAAATAATTACAATTATAAGTAATTGATGATTAAAATTTAAAAATAAAAATACAATTTAAAAAAATATACCCAAATAATTTTATCTTTCTGTTTTTAATAAAATCAATGATTGGGCCATAAATAAAATTAAATATAATTTCCCAAAACAATTTTGAATAAATTTCTATTTTTATAATTATTTTTTATAGGGAAAATCATATAAAATAACATTTATAAAAAAATAAAAAATTTATAAATGAATAATGTCTGAAATAAAAGGTATTCCATGAAATTAAGGAACCAATGCCCATGGAATAATAACTAGATCGTTTGAATAATAATGTGACCATTATGAATAGTAAACTAGTCAAGAGTATAATAACATCCCCTATTGAAATTTTTAACAAAATTTATATTTCTTATGAGTGAAAATATAATATATTTATATCATGGAATAATTAAATAAATGTTTCAAGTTTGATAAATTATGTTTTTGAATTTTTGTAAAATTTAAATTCGTATTTTTAATTTTATAATAAAAATAAATATTTAGAAGGAAATTTATTTTCATGAAATAGATTAATAATTTAAAATTTTTATTTCTTATGGTTATAAGTTAATTTAATAAGACCTTAATTAATTTTTCAATGTCTCATGATATGAGTTATAATTTAAAAATCTGTATTTTTCGAGTAAATGATTATTTTATTTAAAAACTTAATTTCTCATATTTAGAAAATTATTTTCATAAAATTTATTTAATATTTCAATTATAAACATTGTAAAATTGTTAAGGTAAATTTTTGGGATTTTTATAAAATAGTTGAATTTTTGGTGAATAGTGAAATAGTGTAATTTACTGTATATATGCATTATAAGCTAAATACACTATTTATTGTGTAATATGTGATTTAATATTCATAATATAAAACTATACTTATTTATTTACTATATTTAGTCTCAATAATCAATACTATTAACAATATTGATCCAAAATAATAAATTAGTGAACAAAATAATCAAAAAACACCCCTCTCCTCCACTATAAATACCGACCCTCACTACCCCTTCTCCTCACACTTCTAAAAGCTTTAAAGAATTGTTATATTATTCCCATTTTTAAAAAAAACCTATCCTAAAACTAGTTTTCTTTAAATTCTCATCAAAAGACCATTTTAATGTTCTATAATGAGGTTCTCAGGGAGGGGAATTCAAGAGGTAAAATCCTCTTTTATTCTTTTATTTTTCTTTCAATTTATTTTAGTTTCTTATCCTTCCCCCACATCCCATATAAAAATCGACATGTTAACTCTTGTAACTTTTATATAAAATAGTTTTATTATTTATCTAGAATATCAACCATAAATTCTCTTCTCTTCCCCTTTTAATTCAAAAATTAAAAACACCATCTCTGAGGTGCCAATTTACCACCTTCATGGACAATGAGTTTTTATTTTCCAACATCACATTCAAGTCTAGTCATAAGACCATTTTTATGGTTAATAAAATAACTTAATATATGTAATAAAACTTATTTAGTGTTCTATAACGAGTAAATATACATAATATTAAATCATAAAGAAAAACTAGTTCCTGATGATTGAAAAAATGCCAAAATAATATAAACGTTTATAATTAACACATTATCTAATAACTTATCTTCATATGTATAAAAAATTATATATTAGACAATAAAATATCCTAAAATATAATTAATAAAATTTATTTTCAATTATGGGTAACTATTTCCATTTTACACGATCTTTCAAACATTTATACAAGTGAATAAATAATGAAAAAACCAAGGATGCAAACACTCTTGAACAAAAAAATTGAATTTTAAAACTCTTAAAAAGGCCATAAATGAACATATTAAATTATAATTAATAAAATATATGTTTATTTGGTTCTTAATTAAAATATTAATGATTATAATTTCATTATAAAGGACATTAAGTGCATCTGTAGAACACATTTCTACATACGTTAAGGGATTATCCCCTAACATCCATTTTTCATACAAGTTAGGCATTATATCTTTTATCTAAATTTAATTATTAATTATTCTAATTTAATCATATTAGTTTCTATATGTATGTTTCAAAACAATTTACCTAGATCTATTTTTCTATATATTATTGAGAATTTCATGTTTTATGAGGTTTCTTTTAAATTCCTCTCAATAAGAAATCCCTATTAAATGGAACATCCCAATTTCTTACCCATTTCCAAGTATACTCCATAATATATTTTAAGACGCCAATTATTTTATAAAATTAACCTATTTCATCATGAAAAAATATATTATCTCTATTTAGGTTTTATGTAATCAATTAATCCTTTTTTTACTTTAAGCACTCTTATATTTTCTCTTTCACCACACTGAAGTGATAAATTTCTAATGTTTCTTAAAAACACTATTTAAATTTTTCCAGTTCATTTGGACATAATTTATTCCCCAAAAATAAATTAATAACAATTCCCTTTCCATTATTGAATATATATGTGTAAAATATGATTTTATGAAAATTATGAATGATTTTTCCAAAAACAATCTTTCTTTGCAATGTAATAAGTCTATTTCTTTCAATAGCTCATCGAGATGTTATTATAGTATTTTCATATATTTAAGAACCCTATGTTGAATCTTATTATTAATTGGGATTTATTGTTTATGATAACATATACCATATTTTATCAAATGGTTTATGATCAGTTTGACTATGGATGTGTTATCTTGATATCATTCGACTTATTAATCAAAATGGTAAGTTATTAGTGTCTAATAATTGGGGGAAGTTATATCCATTTCATTTGTATATGTTGTTTTCATTTTACCCCATTCATATGAGGAAATAATTGGGAATTGTAAGTTATATATGGGGCCCAATATATCCCCTCAATGCATCTGTATCTCTCATGAGAAAAACCATATTGGGATTTGGCTGAGGCCTTACCCATTTACTTTCAGATGTCTTTGTCATGGCCTTAATGGTATGTTCAGTTGTCCATAATTATGCATTCTATTATTATGATACTAGTAAATTATAATCCATGTGATAATTCAACTAGTATAATTTCTATTGCTAATTTTCATTCTCATATGAATATTTATATGGAAATATTTAATCATTTTTTATTCCTACTATATTATGATCATGATTTTTTAATGATATGTGTTTTTAGTTATTCACCAATCATTATTTTTTGTGTTTATTTAGGGTATATTTAATAATATTTCTTACCCTTAATAATAATAAGATCTCACACCTCTATTATGTTTTATTTTTTTCCTGGATTCAAATAGTTTTATTATGAATGAATTGTAGGGATGACCTAAGATTTTATGTGTGATCCCATTAGAGTTTCTATTTTTTTTACATTTCATGTTGTAATGTAATAATTATGTTTGTATTTTGTTTTACGAATATACTAAGCTTTTGAATCCTTTGTCATGTGATCTCTTGTCAATTGTACCAATGTAATTAAGTATGGAACTGGATTTGGGATTTTGGAGTGGGGGCCTTTACAATTGGTATCAGAGCTAGGTTTAGAAAATACCTTGGAAGATAGATTTAAAAAAAATATAGATTATGGAACATAACCCTAATATGGATATTTAGTATATTCTTTGCAGAACATTCTTGATTTTTGGTAGGGTAGATATTGTTGTGTTCTTCCTAGAAATACTTCAGTATATAGATATTATTAGTTGACATGGTTCTGGGATAGATGTACCTTGGAGTAACAACATTGAAAATGTGTGTCAGGCCTGACTCAACGTTATATGGTATATGATAAAATTCTTTACTACACACCTATTATGAAATTACTAGGGGATATTATTTTGATATTTCAAATTTTTATTACAAACCATTATGAATGATCTCAAAGTAAAAAAATCTTTAAAGAAACCATATTTATGATTATGATATTAGTTGTATATAAGTTTCTAATTTAAGTTAATTTTTTTTCTAGTTAAAAATTATGAATTATTACTTATAACCTAATTTACTGTATTCCATTGTTTAGCAATGGAACCTAGTGGAAGGAATGGAAACCAAATCAACAAACATATTACATGTTAGGATTTTACTCCTATTCCAAATAATGATGTTGGAGTGGGAGATGCAACTACAGATTAGAAACTTATAACAATAACGAGACAACAGACTCAGGTTATTAGTATTAACCATACTCACAAAGAGTTGCCTGATCGATAATTATTTGTAACAATATTAGACTGTTTCATGTGAAAACAACCTCATTTATTCAATTTGACAACAAATCCATTTTTAATTGAGAAATGGATATATTCCTTGGAAATGATATTTTATTCTTTTGGGATGTAATGGAAGGTAAATGGTTCTCATGGAAGTTTATTATCTCTTAAGAGATGTTGATCAATAGTTCTTATTTACTCAAAAAACGAAGGATGGGGAAGAAATTTCAAATATGGAATTGAGGGAATTTAAGGGTTTTTTATGAAATATATTTCCCTTAGGAACAACGAGTGAATACGGAGAGAAAATTCTTGAGCATGGGACAAAAAGATGATGAAAAAATTTCAATTTACGAATCTAACATTACAAGTTTATCAAGGAATTATATAGATTATGTTTATAATCCAAATAGTAATATTGATCAATTAATTGATGGGTTAAATCCATTACTCCATAAGTAAATGGTCTCCCAAACATTCTCATGAAATGAATATATAGTGCCATGCGCTATCAAGATATAGAATGATTTCTTTACGTCTTAGGAATTTAATCGAAAAAATAGAATAAGAGGGTGGTGTGGTAGAGAATAGATAAAGGTATGAATGAAAATGGAATTTTCCAATGTGTGATAATTATGGAAGGACACACCCCCTTTCCCTCTTAAAATAAAAATGAGTTTCCTTCAACTTTGGAGAGAAAGTACATCATTCTCAGAATTTTAAGGAAAGTAAATAAGCTACCAATGTCCAATTATACAATTGTACAAATATGGGACACTATGAAAATTATTATTTGTAGCATCAAAGAATCATACCTCAGAAAATTCCATGGGATCGAAGACAAGCTTTCTGTGATAAAAATAGCTGAGGTTGATTCTCCTAATGACATTGAGGTGGGTAAATTAATCATATATTCAAATTTATCTGATTCCCTAATTGATTATGGATCATCACTCTCGTTTATATCTAACAATATTTTCAAGAAAATTATATATTTCTATTTTAAATTAATAAGGGTGTGTTAAGTCAAAATTAATAAGTGTATTCACATTGAGAAAAAATTATGGTTCATTCCCTTTTATGAAACATAAATTTGCATTAGTTATGGACCTTATCATTATACATGTAGTTGAATTTGATATAATCAATGGTATGTATTGGATTTCATATTATGATGTGAAAAATTATTACAAGAGGAGAGAAATTACAGTTTTGGAGGAACATATAGAATCCCTTATCTTTAGAGAAGAAACTTCATCATCTGAGTCATGTATCGAACCAAAACTAGTGGTTCTTCTAAATGATATTCATGGAGATGATGATAAAACATAATCTATGTGAGAGGAAAGAAATATTCAAATTTAGGATTTACCTATTGTATAAGAAAACATTGATGTATTTCAAGAGGATTTACCATGAAATCCACCTGAGTAGGAAGCTGAGTTTTTTACTTATTTAATCTCTAATGGATGGCCATATTAGAATTGGTGTATCTGAAAAAAAACTAGTGGAGTTGAGTAATAAGGTATTTATTATCCCTGGTGTTTTTCTATGGAGATACCATGTTCTCCTTGTAATAAAGGATGGGTCCATGAGGTTGTACATTGACAATAGAGAAATCAATAAAATTTCAATAAAGAAAAAGTATCATCTACCTCACATTGAGGATTTATGTTATTAACTTCATGGAGATTAATAATTTTCAAGGAATGGACTTTATTATTTATATCATCAATTTCATGTAAATAAGTACGATATTTAAAAGATATTATTTTAAACTATGTATGGACATTACGAGTTTACAAGTAATGTCATTTGGACTGACTAATGTACCCTCTATTTTTATGGATATAATGACTAGAGAATTTAATAAATATAATGATTAATTATTTGTGGTATTTATTGATGATATATAGGTTTACTACAAAATCCCTGAGGAACATGAGTTCCAATTATGTATTATTCGGGTGAATTTTAGAAGAAAAAAGGTTATACAGTAAGTTTAGCAAGTGTGGATTATGGATTCAAATAGTTTCGTATCTTGGCCTTGTTCTCTCCAAGGATATAATATTAGTTGATCCTATGAATTAAAATAATGTTCAATAATGTGCTACACCAACAAACCTAAATGAGGTGCGTAGTTTATGTGGTGTAGTAGGTTACTATTAGCTTTTTATTTATTATTTTTCCAAATTATCTAACCCATTAACCATGATTTCTCATAAAGTGGTTAAGTTTGTATAGAAAAAATAATGTGAATAATGTTGTGAAAAATTGATGTGATGATTAGCGAGTGCTCCAATCTTGACTCTACCATCATGAAATGGTGGATTTGTAATTTATGGTGATGTAACAAAGAATAGAGTTGGTTGTGTCCTTATGAAGTATTATATATTTATTTCCTATGAATCAATGGAGTTACAAATTAATGTAAAAAACTATAAAATTCATGATATTGAACTAAAATACATAATATTTTTTTGTGATGATATGAAGTCACAAAATCTCTAGTGAAAGATGTGAGTTATATACAAATCACAATAACATGAAATAAATTTTCTTATTGAAAGAACCCACAATTAGGAAAAGGAAATGGAAATAGATGATCAAGGATTATTATTATTCAATAAAATACCACCTAGGTAAGGATAATAAGTTATAATATTCATTGAGCATGAAATATTTTGGAGTTTTGAACAAAATAAGGGTTAATAAGGATCCTTTGTACATGGATCTAGAAAATATGGATATAGAAATTTTCAATAAAGGTGAAACATCACTACATTTTCAAATGATTTCCAAACCATATTTAAAAGAATAGATAAAATGATATTAGTCAGATGATAATAATTTGTAGAAGAAAATTAATGCTGTGAATGGTGAGAAATTTGTAGATTTCGTATATGAAGATGGAATTCTGACATTTGGGAAAAGGATTTTTATTCCCTCTATACATAACATAGAAGGTAATTATTGGACGATGACCGTAGATAGAATTAATTTATACACCATAGTTGTACTATAATGTATAGATATTTGAAAGAACATTTCTGGTTGGATAATATGAATCAGTAAATTGCAGATTATGTATAATGATGTTTAGTCTGTCAATATGTAAAGGATGAAATACAACATCCAAGAGTAGTCATACAACATCTACTTATTCCTATATGAAAATATTATTATGTAGGAATAATATAAATATGCATAAGAGGGGATGAATTTGGTCATTTCAAAACTCTCAACAAATTCTAGTATGTAAACCACTTGGGGATTTATTTTGACATGCAGTGTTCTCTTCTGTAATGCATATAAATAGTAGATACACAGAAAGAATGAACACTATAATTTTATAGTTTTTCAGGGAAAAAAGTGACTTAGTCCACTCCACCAACTCTCTTTATGTGGTATTGGTTAATGTCACTAGCAACATCCTATTATCAGAAGGCCTTCAAATCCTCAACTAAGTGCATGTAGTGGACACCATTACAATGATACTAAAATAGCCTTATGTTTCTTTTATGAGGAATCTGATATCCACATCTTAGTATAAGAATGTTATACCTCACCGAAACCGAGTACAAGAAGTTGATACTCCAACAAATCAAAAGATTTTGATTTATTGATGGATCGGGTTGATCGTTATAGTTTCAGGAGAAACAAATGATAGTATATAGATCATCTTCTGCAGAAATGAAATTCTTCAGGAAAGATTAATACTAAAGTGATCCTGGTTTCAAATGTTCTTAATTTTGAATCTCAATAAACAGAATTAGTAATCTTATAGTTGCACGAGGTTCTAACATGTATATGTCCAAATAGTATCCACTTCTGCAAAAAATAGAGTAGATATTTGGTTTTAGTAGATATGTATAATATATTCACAAGAATAAATTCATATATGTGAATGAATGAAAATTATATAACATTTAACACATATATCACACACAAAACAACTATATTAATTCAAAAATACTTCAATCATAAAAATAACTTTATCTTGATTTAATAGATCCAAAAAAATGCCTGAGTGAACACATAATTTTAAAATCATATTGACTAGGGGAGTCATAACTTCCCTTAAGAAAAGGATTAATTTTCTATGATGCATAAGCTTCCCTGAATATACCATAACTATCTTTGAATCAGTCATAAATAATATTTCAATTAGCTTGTAATTATAACAATACCATTCAAGAAAACTTTGTTAAAATCGTGTTTTTAAAACTCCACTATTGATAAGACAAACGTCGGTTTGAACTACATAGTATATGGTTCTATTGGGTAGCTTAGGGTTCCTACCAAGCTATGGTTCCTTAACTATACTTTCATCAATACTTAACATAGGTATCCAATTAATGTAGGTATTATTGTCCATATTTTCATCCTTTTTAGCATAAGATTCCATATATATCATTAAATAATCATACATTCAATTTATCAAATGTAGTGTATAAATTTTGTTTCTAGATTTCAACAAAGGGTTGATATTCCATACATTCGATGGTTCCCAAATGTATTGTTTCCAATACATATGCTTAATATTCATCATAGAATTGGTTCTCTATAAAAAAAATATTCATCGTAGTGTAGGGATGATGAACCATATGTTCATTTATCAAACATAGGGTTTGAACAATGTTTATGAAACATAGCTTGTAGCGTTTCATTTTAGCAAAGATTAAAAATGATATATATTATTAAAAAAAATTTAATGAAATATTATTAGAAAACAGAAAAGGGTATTTTTGAGAATCAAAATAATCATACAATATAGATTATTGTTGAGACAACACATCCCAACAATATCTCCCTTTTTCATGATCACAAACCCTATAAAATGATTAATATGAAATATATGATATATAAGAACATTTAAATAAAATTTTATAGTTTCTAAACTATTACGATTTCAAAAAACTATTTTGATTGAAAAAATTTCTCATAGAAATATGTGTTTTCGTCAATATTATCCCCCTTCTGTGATATCAAAAGGAAATTTTATAAGAGAAAATCATATAATCCATAGATAATATAGAACTGAACTGTAAATGAATGTAATAGTCTATTATTAGAAAAAAATATTTGTAATATGGAAGGGTAACTTTAATCCCAAATGACACATTAAAAATAAAAAATATAGAAAATTAAATAAAATATAAAATTATAACAAATGTTTTGAAAAATAATTAGTATAAACCATAATCAACTAAAGAGGTATTCAGAAGGAGAGGCTCAAATTTGATTGGTTACCTTGGACAGAATCTCCACAGGTAGTAGTTTCTGCAGCCAAATGACATAAGGTCTTAACAATTCCATGGATTTTAATTAGCTTTACTAATATAATTTTAAAATGTTTGTTGAAGCCATCAGTCCATTATCATAGTAGCTTCCATGAATCTTGACATGTCTTAAATTTTTCTACCATGTTTACTTTAATGGACTCATTCACTAATTCTTAAGATTGAACAAAGGATTTCAATATATCTCTGAACTAATGAATTACTAGTTCCAACCATGATTTTTGAGAGGCCAGCTGACTAACTAAATCTCTTTGATTATATAGAAGAAAATTTAGAGGTGTACTGTCATACTATAGAGGGTTCATCCTATTGTGGAATTCAACCATCATAGTAGTTAATGCTACAAATCGTTTTACCATGTCAAGATAAGTTGGTTGAAGTGTAGAGGTTGATGTTTGATGAATATTCCTGATATATTGAAATTATCTTCCCATCATAAGCTTAATATAACAAAAATAAAACTTTTTCACATACTCAACATTCGAATATCATAAATCACTATCTAAATTAGTGATAAAATATTCAAGATCATTCCCTGAAATTAAATTTTTGTAAACATCTTTGAGTTCAGTTTGAAGGGATTGAAACTCATCTCTTAGAACAATTGAACTTATGGGATCCTCTAATTTATTATTATCATCTTATAAATATTATATTCAAGACAAGTTATAGATCTCTAATTTCATGCACATTCGAATTAAATATTTTTTTATAAGAGTCAGAATACTCTGGAGTGATAATTCTTAAAGTGTGACCACCCTAGTCAAACTTGGCTATCTATGACCTTCTAAATTATCTCTCTCTACATATCCTTCTAAAATAATATAATCAAGAGTAATTTGTGAAATGTTTTCAGGGCCAGTTATATCTTCTATTTTATGGTCTTCTCAATGAGCCTCTTGATCAACATTATCATTCAATTGAGCATCATGATCAAAAATATATTTAGCTTCATCTACAGCTTCAATAATGTTGGTTTTAATTATTCTTATTTGAACAAGATGACCCTATTTCGGTATTTATTCAGTCTATTCCTCAGGCCATGGTCTGATAGAACCAACATATGGAATCATCCTCTACTCCCCTAGAAAATTTGACATCATATTATGTTATTTTTCACCTCTAAAAGGTAATAGACTGTTGTAGGAGTCACTCCAAACATATCCCAATTTCATTACAGTCAGTCCCATCAATTCAAATGTTAGCATGATGAAATCTATATCTGAGATTCATATTGAGGATTCTTATTTTATCAGCAACAAAAAGGAATGAATTATTCCATAGGGATAGTATCCCATTATTGATTCATTGTATCAATAATGACTTATATACCATTTCATAGAATGAGGGAAACTCAATATAATGTGCTTCAAAAAAAGAAACAAAACGTACATATTTGTGTACAAAACTTTTTCTAGATAAAATCTTCTCAAAAAATTCCAATTTAAATAAACCTCATATTTAATTTTATATCTTGAGTATGTTCCATGGTCATCACCTTCTTATTGGTTCTTGTTCCAAAAAAAGAAAACATAATTTCCTATGATTTATATTTTTCATCACTAATAATTCTCAAGTCAAAATAAAAATATCCCTCATGAGAATAGCGCATCATTTTAGCTATTTCCTTCAAAGAAAGAGAAAATTTTGTATCATGAATCATAGAGATCATAGTGTCTTCATCGATTTAAGAAATGAACAAGGAATTTTTATATAACTATTTTATTTTTATGTTTAAAATCTATGGAGTGATATCATAGCCAAAAAAATATAGACCATGAAATCTAATTTCTTCCTTTAATCAAAGATTTATTTCACTTAAATACCCAAACTCTATTACCTTACCATGAAGAAATTTCAGATACCTCACTAGAAGGTAAAAATATACACCCAAATAATCATATTTAGGTCTTCCTAATGTTTTCATTTCCCAATGTTTCATGATTTAATGTTCAAAGGATTAGGGATTCAGTAAAATAAATTGATAAATTATCTAAAAAATGAAAGGACGTTAAAGAGAAAATTGGGATAAGGCAAACAGTTTTCTCATGCTGATTAAGAATGTGCTCATTAATTTTTAATTTTAAAAAAATGTAAAACTAAATCTAAATTATTTTATAAAAAACAAGTAAACCTATAAAACATCAAAATAAAGAGAAAAAATTAATTAATTACAACATATAAAGATTATTTTATATAAAAAAGAGTGATTAAGAATAAAATAAATTAATAAATATTCATTTAAAATTAAATAATCCTAACTCCCCATTAATAAAATCAGAACATACACTAGGTTGTCGTTTAGTGAAAATATCTTATAATTGATATTCATTATTGATAAATTCTAGAGATATATCATTTTTAAGAACATGATCTCATAAAACGATGTCTTATGTCAATATGCTTAGTCCTATTTTGACTTATAATATTTTTTGAAATATTTATAGCTGTAGTATTATCACATAAAAAATATATATATTATTAATATTTAATATAATTTTTAGTATTGTTTTTTTCATTCACAATACTTGTGAATAGAAAAAACTGTTAATAGGGAAACTGAGTAATGTTTTTTAATAGAACATGATACTAATGATTCTCCTAAAATTTGATGGTTTCGTGATGTTTTTTTCTATCTAATCTAAAACCTCCAATGTCATCATCTGAATATGAAATTAAATCAAAATCATAGGTTTGGGGTAAATAATATATTTTAAAATTGTTTCTCTTAAATATATAAAAATTATTTTAAGGGATATAAGATGGGATTAAATTGGATTTTATTGAAATATATCACATAAACAGACAAGAAAACATAATTTTTGGACTAGTAGTAGTAATATATAAAAAAATACTAATCAAACCTCTATATAAATATCTGTCAACTGGTTTTCTAGCTTCATCCAAATCATGTTTTATATTGGTACACATATGAGTTGTACATGACATGTCATTTCAATGTCAATTTTTTTTAATAAATGAATAATATATTTCATTTGATTTAAGATATTTCCATAATCATTTTGATAAATTTTTATTTCCAAAATGAATTTTTTTTTCCCATCATTCTCATTTCAAAAAAAAATTGGTTTTGTTTTGAAAAATAATTACAAATATTTCTACATTTTGAACCAAAAATAACATCGTCAACATAAATCTATATTAATAAAAGAATATAAAAAATAGTTTTCTTAAAAAGTGTTTGATCTACCAATATAATACTAAAACCATTTTTTAAAATAAAATAAAATAATCTTTCATAACAATATCTAGGTGCTTGTTTAAGGCTACAAAGAGACTTTTTTAATTAAAAATAGAATTTTATTTAAGAGGGTTTTCAAAACATGGTGGTTGTTAAACATAAACCACCTCCATTATATGTCCATTTAAAATTGATTATTTAACATCCATATGATATATTTTAAAATTCATATGACATGTATAAGATAAAAGGATTCTAATGGATTTTAATCTAGCTATAGAAGTAATGATTTCATTATAATATATTCCTTATTCTTGATTATGAACATTAGTTACTAAACTATATATATTTTTGGTTATGATCTATTGATCATCATATTTATTTCTAAACACCCACTTAGTGCCTGTTACTATATATTTTTTTGTCTTTCAAATAATTCTCAAACATCATTTCTTCTAAACCAGTTCAGCTCATCTTGAATTTCTAACATCCAACTCTCATCTTCTAAGGCTTCTTCAATAGGATTAGGTTATAATTTAGATATAAAGGAAAAAATATTATTGGTTTACTATAACTATTATTTTTCTAATTTAAATTTCTAGGTCTCCTAAAATAGTTTCTAATGGATGGTTCTCTAACATTATAGACTATCTAAGAAATACACATTTGATTCCTTCATTTTTCATATTCTTATGAGCTATACTTTGTTTTATTTATGTCATTTTTGAAATTAGTTTTAAGGAATGTGTCATGTTTTCTTTATCTATTTGATATTTCTTTTTAATAAAAGGGTAAAATTCATCAAAAATCACATGAAATACCTCTTAAACGATTTTTGAATTTTTATTAAACACGCCATAGGCTTTAGAGGTAGTAGAATATCCTCAAAATACACCTTTATTAGCTTTTGGATCAAACATAACAAACTTTTACATAGTATTAAATATATTTAACATGTATCCAAAAATACAAAAGAACATTACATTAGATTTCTTTATTAAAAAGTCCATAGAGAGTTTTTTTTAAAATAGGCCTTATTAAAACTGTATTCATGATATATCAGATTTTTTATACATCATCGACCAAAAAATAAGTTGAAAGGTTGTATTCATTTACCATTGATATTGTCATTTTGTAAATAGTTCTACTCCTTATAATAATTCTATTTTGTTGAGGTTCTATTGGTGCAGATAAGGCATGTTTATTAACTAGTATTGAGAAAAAAAATTAAATTATTGATTCTAAAATTCTTTTCCATATTCTATTATTAATGAAAATATATTCATAACATTTTCATTTTGAACAATTATGGAAAAACATTCAAAAAAAATTGAATACTTCAATTTTTTAATTTTACACTATATACCTAACTAAATCAAGAACAATCATCATCTAAAACATTGAAATATAAATTACTAGCCAAAATTTCTACTCTGGATGGTAAAAAAAAATCCATTTACATCAGTTATAAAGGATTTGATGTAGCAATTTTTTAATATACATGAATGAATATTTATGTTGTTTTCTTATTTAGAAATAATCACAAAATAAATCATTGTAAAATTTAAAACTTGTAAATTCGGAAACAAATAGTTTTTTTTATAATTTAAGTACAGAATATGCATTACAGTGTTCATGTACTCTATGAAAAGTCCATGAATCATTTTTAATTATATTTATACAATTCAATTTCTATATACATAATAAATATAAATCCAAATTATATACATTTTCAATTCATTTTTTACTAAAGATAAGCAACTTATCTTTAAATATAGTATAGAAATTGTAATAAAAATAAAAAAAACATCATCACACAGTTGATAAATACTTATTAGGTTGTGCTTTAAACCTTATTCATAGTGTACTTTATTGATTGAGATAGTATTTGGATCTCTAATAATTCCAAATACAACAATTTTTCATTTTACATTATCTAAAAAAGTGACTAATCCTCCATTCATTTGAGTCATTGTATGGATTTTTTTGAGTCTCCACTCATGTGCCTGAAAAACAACTATCCATATACAAAATTGAATTCTTATTAGAGTGGTCGTTTCCAACTTATTATTCCTTATCCATAAAGAAAAATTTTGTCTTTGATATTTTATTTCTCCTATGAATTAATTTTTTAATAACTGATAGAGTCTTTTGATACACTCCAAGGATCTTTCATTTCTATTTTTCCTTTATTATCATAGTTATCATTTTTATTATATTTATTTTCTATCCTTCTTATATCATCTTTGAGTTGGGGGAAATTAGGTCTAATGTGACCCAATTTTTTGTATTCATAACATCAAAATTATCTAAACTTTTTCTAATCCTTCCTGAAGTATTTTCTGATGCCCCTTTTCTTCTTGAAAATATTTCTGAATTTTCTAGCTTGCAGAGCTAGTTCCAATTTAAAATTTGAGAAGTCTGAATTTTAATTCTTCTCAAGATTATTCTTCTTTCTTCTTCATGATTCATAGATGTCACATTGAGAATAGTATTTTTCATTTTTATATCTATTTTTTATCTTCATCATCGTCTATTATTTCTTCTTCATATATAATTAATGTTCCAATTAGTTCCTTCATAGTAAATTTCTTAACATAAGATCATGTTTGAATAGTTGCAGATATTCCATTCTATTTAGAGGGAAGTACTATAAGTAGTTTTAGCACTTCATCAAGTTGTTTTATAGGATATACCAAGGTATTCATATTATTAGAAATTTATGTTGACCTTCCATTCATCTGAGTGATGCTTTCGCCATCAAACATCATAAATGTGTCAAAAATTAGTTTTGTTGTAGAATATCTCATCTGTCTGACATTATCTATTAAATAATAAGAAATTGAAATAATTTTCCACTTCTCATAGGTAGTAGGACATTATGATACATGATTAAACTCATTAAATCAATGTCTGTAGATAATATAATTCATTGATTTTGAATTAGTTTCATATTCAGCTTCTATTTTAGCAGTCTGATTCTCTGGTTTTTCAAGAATCAAAAAATGAGTAATCATCTTTTACTATACATTGAATCCATGAATCATCACATATATAATCATTTGATATTTTCATAATCCATAATTTAAATCATAAATTTATGGATCACAAATGATATATATTCTTTCTTTCAGATTATCCATTGATATATGCTTTGTATAGACCTTATAGATTCTATCTTATTATAGCTTTATCTCAATAGCTCACCTCTCATACCAATAGTTATGTCAGAAAAATAAAAATATACACAAGATGGGGGTGAATTTTGTCTTTTCAAAAATCTAAACAGAATATACATAGTAAACCACATTGTAATTTATACATATATGCATCATTCTATTATATAATGAATATGAACAGTGGATAAATAGATAGAATGAACACAACAATTTTATTGTTTTCCCGGGCACAATGGTCCCATAGTCCACTCCACCAATGCCCTCTCTGTGTGCTTAGTGAATTTAACTATCACGGTCCTCTTATCCAAAGACCATAAAATACATAACTAAGTGAAAGAAGGTGACACCTTTAAAATAAGACTAAAAAAAATCCTTATGGACCTTTTAAAAGGAACCGATTATCAAACGCTTAGTACAATATGCAGATAATCTGCCAAAAATGAGTACTATCAGTTGATACTATAATAAATGAATATAGTTTAATTTGTTGATTGTTCAGGATGAACTTCATAGATGAGGAAGTAGAAATTGATAGTAGATAGATCTGCTTCTTCTGAAATGAAAGCCTTCAAGAAAGGGTAATTGTAACGTGATCTCAGTTAAAAATGATCTACAATTTTAATATCAACAAGTAAAAGAATTAAACATACAGTGGCATGAGATTGTAACATGAATATCTATAAAGAGTATCTTTTTCTACAAATAATAGTTTCCATCATTTTTTGTAGTAGATTCTTAAAATATATTCATAAGAATAGAGTTGTATGTGTGAATGAATAAAACTTGTATCACCTGTATCACATATATCACATGCAAAACCACTATATTGATTCAAAAATACTTCAATCATATAAATACCATTATTTTTGTTAAATATATCTAAGATGAATTATTGAGTGAACGCAGAAATTTTAAATCATATTGACCAGGGGAGTCGTAAAATTATTTAAGAAAAGGAGTGATTTTATCTAATTATTATGGTTCTCTAAATTTATCATAATGAATTTTGAATTTTTCATAAATAACCTTTCAATTAGCTTGTAATTATATCAAGAACGTTTCATAAAACTCGGGTAAAATCATGAAATTAAAACTATGATATTGAGTAGAAAAACGTATGGTTGAATGGAATAGTTTAGGGTTTCTTTTCATAGTGTATAATTCCTACCAATATACGGTTCCTTGACCATAATTTCATATACACATAAAATAGGGATAAAAGTAATACCGGGATGATGATCTAGACATTCATAATTTTCTTCAAAAGATTCCATATATAGAATTGATTAACTATAAGTTCAATTTCCCAAACATAGTGTATAAACAGTGTTTCTATATTTCAATGTAGAGTTGATATTCTGTAATTTTATTAATTTTGAAATGTAGGGTTTCTAATCCATACACAAAATATCCAGACGAGGCTTGTTTCTCCATACACAATCTTTTTAGAAAAGCATAGGGATGATGAACCATAAATTCATTCAGTGAATGTAGGGTTTTAATAGTGTTTCCAGAACACATCATGTAGATTTTCATTTCATCAATGTTAAAATCATGACATATACTCTTGAAGAATTCTTAATATAACATTATTAAGGAAAAGACAAGGTTATTTGTGGGCATCAAAATCATCATATAATAAAGCGTATTTTTGAGACAACACATGCCAAACAAATGTGAAGACATTAACTTAGATTTTCTCATGGTATTACCAAGTAATCCTAGAAAGAATGATGAAATACAGGTAATTATTGATGTAATTATCAAATCTACACATTTCCTCGCTATAAGAGAGGAATTTCCACTAGATCACCTTAAATGACATTATTTTAATGAAGTTTTAAGACTTCATGGAGAACCTATTTAGATTGTGTCTGATCATGATCCATGATTTACATAGAAATTCTATAAAATTATTGAAAATTCATTAGACACTATGCTTCTTTTTAGTACTACTTATCTCCCTAAAACTGATTGATAGACAGAAAGAGCAATACAAACCATTGAATACATATTGAGATATTGATCACATGACATTCAAGGTATGTGGGATCAGTATTTTCATTTGGTAGAGTTTCCTTACTATACTAATTTCAATAAAATTATTCAAATAGAACCGTAAGAATCATTAGGTGGAAAGAGGCTTCATACACGATCTTTTTTTATGATGTTGGTGAAAGGAAGCTTATAGTCCTAGAGATTCTAGGGGAAACAACATCGATGAAAAATACTATTTAGAATCATATCAAGGAAGATCAAAGTGAGAAAAAGTGATATATAGATAACCAATGAATAGATTTTGTGTTTCAAGTGAGAGATCAAATTTTTTTGATGTATCTCCATGGAAGGGTGTCATATGGTTCCGTAAGAAATTGAAACCAAGCCACACATAATTCTGACCTTTTGAAATCTTTGGGAGAATAAGAGTTGTGGATTATTATTTTTCAATTCAACCTAGCCTTTCTAAAGTGTCACATGTACTCCCCATATAATTGTTAAGAATGTACATGCCATACCCAACACATGTATTCACTTCTAAATGAACAGAATTAGAACCTGATTTATGTTATTATTATGATCCTATCTAGATTTTTGGAAACTAGAGAACTACTGTTGAAGAATCAGATGAATTATCTAGAAATGGTACATTGCAAAAATCATAAAATTGAAGAGGTGATGTGGGAGGCATATTAAATTATGATTAAGAACTACCAAATTATTTTTCTGATGTGACATTTTAGAAATTTTGAGGGTTTTCTTTAGGAGGGTAAATGTAACGAACCAAAATTTTATCAATGAAATTTCTCTTATTATAATTATGTTATGAAGTATAAATAAAATTAAATCACATATTAAACACAATACAAACATTATAAAAGGAAAATGAATTAAATAATATGTATTTAAAGATATTAAGGAACCTATTCCGATGGAATAATAAACATGATAATAGAATAGTAAACTCACATATAAAAGTATAGATAAAATCTGGGTTCTTTTTGAGCGAAAATTTAATATATTTATATCATGTAATAATTAAATAAATATTTTAAAAAATATAAATTGTGTAATGGTATTTTGTGAAATGTAAATGATTATTCACAATTTTATAATTAATATAATTATTTGAAATATAATTTATTTTCATGAAATATATTCATAAATTAATATTTTTGTCTTATGGTTATAAAATAATTTTATGATACCATATTTAATTTTTCAAAGTGTCATAAAATAATTTATAATTTTAAAAACTGTATTTTTTATATTAAATGATAATTTCATTAGAAATATAAATTTTATTAATTAGAAAATTATTTTAATAAAATATATCCCATTTTTTAATTCTAAACATCAAAAAATGGTTAGAGTGAATTCTTGAAAATTTTCTAAAATTTTTGATTTTTTTGTCAATAGTAAAATATGGTAATTTATAGTATATATACATTATTATTTAAATGAAATATTTCATGAGTCATTGATGATGTAAGAAACATAATCTATATCTATCCTTATCTCTTTACTTATTTATTCATAATAATCAATACTATTCATAGTCTTGATGCAAAATAATAAACTAATGAATAAAAAATTGATCCTCTCCTACACTATAAATACCCCTTTCTCCTCACACTTATAAAGCCATGAAGATTTCTTATATTCATACCATTTACTCTACCAAATATATCACTCATGTTAATATCTTTTCTGTCTCACCAAAATACTAATTCATTGTTCTTTTTGGAGGTTCTCTGAGAGAGGAGTTCAAGAGGTAAAATCCACAATCATTCTTTTAATTTTCTTTCAATTTCGTTTATTTTATTATCCTTACCTGAAATCCACTGTAAAAATTAAGTTGATAAGTTTAGTATCTTTTATATACTAGAATTTTATTATGTTAATGGTATATCAAACATCAATTCTCTTCTCATCCTTTTTTTATTCTAAAAATTAAAACATCACCTTTGAGGTTCTGATTTACCGCCTTCTTGGACGATAGGTTTTTGTTTTTTAATTGCAGATTCACAGTTGGCCATAAAAAATATGGTTAAAAAATACTTTAATATATGTAATAAAATTTATTTAATCTTCTGGAAATATTTTATATACATAGTATAAATTAATAAGACAAAACTAGTTTGTTATGGTTGAAAAACAGAAGAAAATCTTAATGGTTATCATTAATGCTTTATCTAATTAATAATACACATATATGAAAAAAAAAATTATATAAGAGAACTAAATATTATATAATTTCATTAATAAAATATAATTTCAATTATGGATAACTATTTCAATTTTACACGATCTTTCGTACATGTATAGATGTGAACCAATCGTGAAAAACAAGGAAAAGAACACTATCGAACGATTAAATTGGATCTTATAACTCATACAAAAGGGCATAAATGAATATAATAAAATAATAATTAAAGAAAAAATAGGTTTAATAGTTTATGATTTGAATTATTAATTAATCTAATTTCATTATCCCTGACATTATGTGCATGTTTACAACACTTTTTGACATAAGTTAAGGGATTCTCCCCGAACATCTATTTTTAATTTGGGGTACCATTTATATCTTATTACCTGAATTTAATTCGAAATTATTCTTATTTACTCTGGATAGTTTCTATGTCTATGTTTCCAATTTATTTATCTTGATCAATTCTTTTTTTATGATGAAGAACATGTTTTATAAGGTTTCATTTTCAATTCCGCCCAATAAGAAAGCCATATTAGAAGAAACTTCTGAATTTCGTACACATTTTCATTTACACTCCATATTCTATTTTAAGACATAAATATTTATATAAAATCGCTATTTTAATCATGAAAAACTATATTTGATCTTTTATTTTTTATTGTAAACAATTAAGCCTTTTTCAACTTTAAAGACTCATATATTTTCTATTAAACCGCCCTGAAATGGGCAATTTCTAAAGTTTATTAAAAACTCTTTTTAAATTGTCTATCTTAACTTTGGCATTATTTAAGACTAAAAAATAATTTCATCATACTTACCTTTTATTTATGGGATATATATGTTTAAAATCTTGTTTTATGACAAATAAAAATGATTTTTCCAAAAAAAGACTTCATTGCAAAATAAAAAAGGGTATTTATCTCAAGAACTCCTAGATGGCTTTGTTAGATATTCTAATCTATTTAAACACCAACTCTATAATAATATTCTAAATTTGGATTAATATTTTATTATATAATATATCATTCTTTATATAATGTTTTATGATCAATTTGACTATGGATGTTCTATCTTGTTACCATTCACCATACTACGCAAAATGGATACTGATATATATTTTCTTATTAGGTAATGTTATCTAGGTTTTATATTTTTATATTGTTTATGTTTCAACCCATTCATATATGGAATTAATTTTACCTATTAAAATATAGTTTGGGGGACCTCTCTATCCGTTCTATTCAATAGAAACTCTCCCGAGACAAACAATATAGGGATTTGGTTTAGAACATACCCATTTAGTTTTAGATGTCTTGGATGAGGAATTGACGGTACATTATGATATCCAAAATTATGTATTCCATATTTATGATACAATTAATTTCCAATCCATGTCACTATTTTACTAGTATAATATCCATGGTTATGTTTTATTCTCATATTATTATTTATATGGAATTATTTAATCATCTTTTATTTCTTCCCAATTATGATCAAGATTTTGTTTTAATGGATTGTGTTTTTAGGTTTTCATATTACCTTATTGTTTATGTTCATTGCTGATATCTTATATTGTATTTATTGCCCTTAATGTGAATTTAATATAATCCCTTTCATATGTTTCATTTATTCCCAAGATGAAAAGTTTAATATTATGAATTACTTATAGGGATAACCTGAGTGTTTAGGGGTGATTCCAATAGTATTTATAGGATATATTTCATTTAAAATTTTAATGTAACATTTATGTTTGTATACAATTATCCAAATATACTAAACTATTTAGTCAATTGGGATGTGATTTCTTATTCATAGTACCAATTTAATTAAGGAATCATCTTTGGTCTACTGGGGTCAGGGTCATTACATTAAAGGCATTGAAAATTTCATGAAAAAATATTAAGGCTTTCACCTCTATATAATGAAATGTTCTCAATGATAGAATAAATATATATAAATTATGTAATATTTGATGATTTAAAATAAATTTTGTGTTGTATTATATGAGGATCATGGTAGAAGTTATTTCTATTTATTTATCATCAGTATAAAACATTATAAATAAATTTATATACTATACATGAATAATGATGATACATATATAATTAAAAATTCAACTCAGAATATAAAAATTAGTTGAAATGATTAAAATGGGTTTCAAGGAGAAATATCATTTACTTTCCTCATATCTGAAAAAAAAATTATCACAATAATTTAAGACTTACTAAAACTCAAGAATTTATATATAATTGAATTTACTTACCAATAAGAAAGTAGAATAAAATTTTAACTAAAATCTAAAATGAGGAATATGGTTTCAGAATTAAATCAAAGAGAAAATATTGAAGGTGGAGTCTTGTGAGAATGGGGGATAGATATGATGATCCATTATGTGAATAGGATGGTGTTTATTTCAAAAATTATATTTATAATGTTTTGGTTGTATTGAATGATGCAACATAAACTAAATCTAAAATTCAAGAACAATGAGAAGTGTTTATTGGTTTAAAGATATTACTTTGTTGTGAGCATCGAGATTATAAAATTTAGAGAAATACAAATAAAATTATTAAATTAATGATTAATAAATTAATTGAATACAATCATTATATTCAATATGACATCTTTAAGCTTAACCATGTGGTTTATGAGAAATATTTAGTATTATATAGTTTTATTGACGTTTCTAAATTTAGGATTAAAACAAAATATCAAGATAAAATGAATGAATATCTAGTTAATTGTATTGATTAATGATTTGGATGAATTGATATTGTTGAAGTGAATGTATTTATAGGAAAACAATTTCAGATTTAAATTAAAATATGTAACAATTAGTATATTTCTTGAAGTTTGAATGATACTCCAGTGTTTTGGAAGATAAAAAATCAGTTAAAGATGAAAAATATTTAGAAGATTTATTTATAAATAATATTTCATTTTCTATCAGAAATAAGTTTACTTTATATGTTTTTTACACTTTTGAGATACAAAAAATGAATTTATAATTATTAAAAGTGAACAGAAAGAATAATTTGGAAGGATAATGTCAAACAAATCAATAATTGTTTCTTATCAATTTTTTATCTAAGAAAATGGAATCTGATAAAAATAATATAAGTTATTTCCTTTAGTTCTGTTCAAATTTTGTGGTTACTTATGTCAGAATATGATCTGTTTTAATGAATTTAATTAGTATACAATATGTGATCTGTAACACCCCGATATTTTGAAAATTATTTTTTTTGAAATAATTTATCATTTAATATTTTTAATTTCACATAAAAATGGATATATTAAAACACTAATTCAAACATTAAATTTTCACACAATACTAACTTGTCTTGTGCTACATGAAATACTAACTAGATTTACACAAAAAGTAACACCGACATGGCATACAATGCACGCAACACTGAGTTTCTATAAAAAACCTATATATATATATATATAATAAATTAAATGAGATAATTATAACCTAAAAATTAAAAATATTTATATTAATATTAATAAATACTTTCCAGATATTGGTTATAATTTTTTATATAAATAAAACATATTTATAATAAAAAATATGGTTTTTGGTAAAGTACTTTCATGTTAAAAATATTGTTCTCTTGAAGTAACCTCATTTAATAAAGAAAGTAATTTTAGAAACATTTAAAAATATAATTTTATAAAATAAACATCAATTTTGAATTCATAACTTTAAAATTATCCTAGGGTGAATTTTCGGGATTTTTCTGCGAAACTTCATTATTAAAGAATAGTGAAAAATAATGCTTTTTAATTAAATAATACATTTTTTTAGAAATAATTATTAATGATAAATGATATTATAAATATGTTTTAAGTACAAATTAGAAAATTATGAAATATATTAAGACAATTTAATTCATTAGAATCAATTTCACTTTGAAACTAAATATTAATTTTTAACAATCTTTTAAACTTTTTCCTACCTTAAATCCCCATTATTTTATCTCATCTGTGGGATTTGCAGTAATATTCATTATTTAACTTCTGTAAATTGAATTTAAAAAATCATACACACACCTCTTTATTTAGTTTAATATTTATATTCTAATAAGACTGTGTTAATTATTGTCCAAAATTATTAGTAAAATGAATTAAAGATAATCATAGTAGTTAAGGCCAAATTAATCATAATGAAAAACTAAAACATAAAATTAAGGCCCCAATTGAGCTAGAAGCATGTAAAAACCCCATTGGATATCCAGTTTTCGTCCATAAACCTTCCATTATTGAGTGTTTTGGGCTAGTAAGACTTTTTTTAGGTAATAACTTGTGCACACATAATTGTTTTCTGATAATTCCATGTAAGTCCTTTTCCTTCCCTATAAAAGGAAACCACATCTACCCATTCATCACAACTATAAAACTTTTTGAGATCATCCAATATCTATATAATTAGCCTTCCAAAAATTTTAAAATCTATATTGAATCCACCCTTTGCGTAGAAAGCATCTCAAAGATGCCTTTTGGCCTGAACCAAAAGGAGTTACCCGATTTAGAGGTAATATCTTCTCTCCCACACCTTCCATATATATTCATTCTCCACCCCCTCCACTCTATTTATTCCATTATTGTGTAAAAAAATAGTATCCTAAATATACTTGTATTTTTTTTTATTCCATGTTTCTATCATAAACATTCACACATCTCCATCTAATGGATGTTTAACATATTGTTTCTACGTACAACGAACTACTACCTCGCGAAACAATGATTGATCATTTATCCTTTACCACCAGTCATGGTTACTATTATGATATAAACTATATTTATATGTGTCATATATTATATTTACTAATTACTTAATCTTATTTAATCATTTTACAACACACATCTATTTACATTCCATATGGTGTTAATACGATAATCTCATTTGATGAAGTGTAGACTATCGCCCCCTCAAAGAGAAGTGATTCAATCACACACAACATGGATTGTATTAGGATGGATTTAATGAACTTATATTATATATATAATATATTTATACTAATTTAATAATGATACATATATAAACATATTTCATTTACATACTTTCTTTCAATATGGAAATAGAGATGGAAACAACTTTAATGCATACGTATGGCTTACCATCTCCATGAACTATGAATTCCATTCCATACTCCTATGTTATATAGATTTTTATAATACGCATATAAGTTATATACCTTATATTTATATAATTTTTTACATTATGGAATCATTTTATAAGTATAAGTACCAAATATATAATTAATAAATACACATACGAAGAACAAAGTCAATTTTACAAAAAGTGAAACTTTAACATAGGATAATTAACAAACGGGTAATGTAAGGTCATAATAATACCATATATTGTATTATTTATAATAATATACTTCTATAAAATTTTATAATAAAAATAAATTTATTATACAAGAATATTTTATGAGTACGGAGAGTGTCAATACAAAAGTTATGGGAATTTTCATCTCACTATTAATTTGTGTAAGATACAAGCTATATTCAGCACTGTTTCCTTTTTTCTTATGTATATAATTAACATGATTATATTATATGTATGTTGAAAATAAATTTATGGGTATTTAAATATCCATTATATTATCCTTCTTTTAGGGGATTTATCTTTCAAAAGTTACAAAATCAGTAAAACTGTTTTTCCTCAATTTTCCTTCTTTGAGACCCATGTTTTGTTATGCACCTAAAAATTTCATTGAGGTGTATATAATTCCGTTTTACATGTTAAATAATTAATCTCTTTATTTTAATGATATCATAAGTTTAATTTAATTTATTTTCTTACATGGAGAGTATAATCCAAATTCACCAAGTTATAATATTTTATTGAGACAATCTCCTTATTTTTTTGAGATTGTTTATGTTTATTCATCCTTTGATGGAATATAATGATATTATATTCATGAATATTCATGAGTTCACTTCTTCTTTTTATATTAAAAATTCATTCATTTATTAGTACCATTTTTTCAATATTTGGTACATAAGATAATGTTTTAATAAAATATTACCACCTCTCTCTTCGATTGGAAATCTATTGTATTCAAAATCTAAGTTTTGAAAAGTGTTTTCCAAATACACATGAAGATAATTTGGAAGGAAAATGGATTTTAGTTTTTTTATTTATATGTATCCAAATATATTTTAAAAGAAATACCTTTTCAAAAGTTTTTATGGAAAAATATTTTTTCAATGAATAGAGCATATTTTCCTGAAGAAGTGTTTTTAAAAGATATCTTACAATTATTTACCTTCTATTATAACATCCATTTTTGTTAATCGTGAATTTATGGGGAATTATTCAATATATCCATTCATATTATTTATATTAATGGATTATTTTTTGATGGTATGATATTATGAAAATTTTTTCTCTTTCAAGGGACATATTCTTTTCAAACCCACCTACTTTCCTAGGTTATGTTTATGATGAAACAATAATGACACCTTTATCTTTCTACAGGATATGATATGTTTACCTATTTATGATACACATTTCATTTAATGGGTTATTATATGTTTATTTATGATCTTATGACACATGTATGTATGATTTCATTATGTGATGGGTGGGACCTATATACCCTTCCAATGCATTTGGGTAAAGATTTATATCTCGTGAGATAGAAATTTCTAGAATGAGAGTTTACTTATTTTAGTAATACAGGTCTGAAATAAGGGTTTAATGGGTTCAGTAATAAAGGACTCGAATAAGGGTTTACTCAGTTCAGTAATACAGGGCCGGAACGAGGGTTTGCTCTGTTCTTTAATGCAGAGTTGGAACAAGGGTTTACTCAGTTCTATAATGCAGGCATGGAATGAGGGTTTTCCTGGTTCATTAATATAGGAAATGAATGAGGGTTCACATGGTTCACTAATATAGGGCTTAAATGGGGGTTCACCTAGTTCAGTAAAGGGCTTTTTCTACTAAGATATTCTTGGAAGTGATTCCTTGGATACTGTTGAATTTTTCTAATAAGATAATATTTGAGTATTCCATTTAAGGAGGGTATAACAAGGATAGCCAAGGTGAAAGGATTAACGAGTTTGTATATAAATTTTCATGATTTTAATTTTAAATGGGCAGGGTTGATGAATCAATATGTGGTAGGTATAATGTTGCAGAATTCTCCTCTGGTGTTGAGTGTGTCCAGAACAAAGGTTAACCAGGTTAGAGATGAAATTGGAATTTTTTTTGGTGGTTGCAATGAGTCATGTAATTCTCTGTTAAAGGACAATGATGCAAGATTTTCATCTAAATGAAAACTTTAGGTTAGTAAGAAGAATGTTTTTATTGATCCTGTATGCAAAAACTATGGATATTATTATCCTTTGAGCAAGGTGGGAGGGAGATCTCGACGGAGCTGGTCTTTTCGGCTTCATCTAAGAAATACTCTTTAGCACTGGAAAATGATGTGTGCACAAGAGCCATGCTACGATCAATGAAGGAGTTTTTAGCTTCTCGTTCTAATAGGACCAAGTCTCTTGGGGTCAAATCCAAGACAAATATGTTATAATGATTCAATTATTAATATGGAATTCCTATGGTATTAGCGCTCGGGTGAAGAAGGATTTTTTGTCCATGGAAATAAAAAAAACACAAGGTTTTCATTGCTGCTATTCTAGAGCACAAATAGTACATATAGAGAGTGAATGAGTTTCCACAAAGACTCAAGATTCATACTAGTTTACATACAGAACCAGATAATTATCATATATGAATTTTTTGGGAAAAGGAAATGAAGGTGGATCTGATTAAAGCTGATGATATGTATATTATGGTTAAAGTCAATATGGGTGCGGATTTGCTGTATATTTACTTTGTGTATGGGAGTTCTGATTCTAAAAAATGTGAGGTTTTGTGGTTGGATTTATATATTTTTGATCCGAAATAATACCTGTGGTTTGTTGGTGGAGATTTTAATATTATTTCTGAACCATATGAGAAGAAAGGTTGGGGTATCATTCCTCATATGGCTAGAAGAAGTTTTGTTTAGTTTTTGTCTTCTAGAGGTATTATGGACATGGGTTTTTCTTGTGACTATTTTACTTGGATTAATATCTAGAAAAGTGAACGTAGATGTTGGAGTCGGTTGGATAGGTGTTTAGATAATATTCATTCTATTGAAAGGTTTCCCAATGCAAAGGTAGAACATCTTGTTCGTGGTATTTCGTACCATTCACCGCTTCTTATATCTTTTCCTCATAGGCAGGATGGTAATGAGAGGTTTAGATTCTGTAATCATTTGGCTGATGTGCAGGGATATCAGTAGTCGGTTAATGATAGTTGGGGTGAAGATATTCAAGGTTATACATGGATTTTATTACACAATAAGCTTAGATATATGAAAATTAAACTCCAGTCGTGGGCGAAGGACATTCCTCATTTGGACCAGGATGTGGTTATTATATAATAGGTAGTTGAAAATTTGGAAATATCCCATGAAGATGCTTGGGATGCGGAAAATTATAAGGAGTTGTATGTTAATAAAACCATGTTGGATGATCTGATTTTAAAATAGGAGTGCATAGCCTGGGAAGGATTGAGAGTGAAATTGCTTCCTGAAGGAGATAATAACTCAGCTTATTTTTATGCTTGTATTAAAGAAATAAGGAGGTTATTTAAAAAAATTCTGCTTGAATATGGGACATATTACAATGTTATAGAGGTTATTAGCAATATGGATTTCTCATTTTTGAAAAATTTACTTACAGGTCCCAATCTGAATATTACCAATGGGTATCCTAGTGGAAATTCTGAATTGTTTGAGGTGATTGCCAACATGTTTTCTGATAATGATAATTCTTTGTTGGAACTTATACCCAGTGAATGGGTGATTCACAATGCTATGATGGGTCTTAATCTGGAAAGTGCTCCATGCCCGGATTGTTTTCTAGGATTATTTTACAAGAGTGTTGGGAGATAATAAAATCAGATATTATTATTATCATTCATGATTTCTATCGAGGTGGTTCCTTACCCAGAGTGATAGGGGCTACTACTTTGGTGATGCTCCCTAAAATTAAAAATCCAGTTTCTATTCTTGATTATAGACTGATTAGTATGTTTAATTTTCCATATAATATCTTTTATAGTATTTTCAATAAGTAGCTTTTAATGTATGTACCCTGGTGGGTTTCATTAGAAAAACATGATTTTGTTAAAGTCCATTCTAGTCAAGGTGTAGTTGCAATGGCCCAGGAAATGATTTGGGATATTAAATTCAAAACTCATGGTTCTAATATGGAGTTGAATATTGATATGAATAATACATATGAAAGAATGGAATGGGGCTTTATCAACAGGGGGCTCAAATGTAAGGGTCTTTACTCCTGGACATTATATATTATTTTTAGATGTTTCATTTCATCCTAGATGGCAGTTTCTTTTATGGGGAGAACTTATGGTATCTTCAAGACTTCTCGTGGGCTTAGACAAGGGAATCCAATTTCTATGACTTTTTTTATTCTTATGCAAGATACTTTAAGTCGCCTTATTAAAAAAATATTTCCAGGTGATATTTTCCTTAGTATCATAGGAAGATGAATCAATCCCCAATCTCTTACCTGAGGTTTGCGGATGATACTCTAATTTTCTATAATTCTAGTGGAGGATCGGTTGATGGGTTATCTAAGACACTAGATTAGTATTATTTATGGAGTAGTCAGGTGATTAATAGGTCCAAGAGCATTATTTGTTTCACAAATAAGGGTGGTGACATGAAGGTTTCTTCACTGTATAATACAGTGGATATTTAGAGGGGATTTTTTCAAATATGGTATCTTGGTTCTCTTATTTCTCTTTATCGTCTTCATATCCAAGTCTATGATTATATTTTGAATAAGATTTTCAATTGTTTGTTGAATTAAAAATTCGTTTCCTTTTCTTTTAGAGGCCAGATTACACTAGTTAACAGTGTGTTAAATTCAATTCCTATTCATGCTCTATCAGCTAGATGTGTGCATAAGAGAGTCTTTTATTCCATTGATAACGTTCTAGTAGGATTCATATGGGATGACTTATCTGATGGGAAACTCCATTGGGATTCATGGAGTAGAGTGTCCAAAACTATTCATGAAGGTGGGATTAGAGTGAGAATCTTGGATAATACCATTCACTGCATGCATGAAAAACTAGCTTGGGAAGTGGTAGAGGAGCGTACTATGTGGGGAAAGACTACGTCATGCAAAGGGATTGGTTATGAGGAAAATCCTCTTTCAAATGGATCTTTGTTTTGGTCATTAATTTAAGAGATTATTCCTGTCATTCGACAACATTCAAGATGGATTATACTGAAAGGGGGTTATCTTTTTAGTTTCATAACAGGGAAGGTTCAATTATGGGTTATCCGTGCTGTCATGGATCTTTGATTTCATTGAAGGAGTCCATAGAACATCCCAGGTCCACTAAGGTAGTTTTGGAAGAGAGGAAAAAAGATATTTTCTATGATATTATTTTAAATTATGATATGGGTTGATGTGTGTTTACTGCATCTAATACAGGGGCATTTTCGTTAAAGAACTTATACCAGATTTCGTATCATCAAGGGTTACAGGATACGTGGAATAAAAAGGTATGGTGTAGTTGTATTCCTACTAAGTTTAACTTTCTCTTATAGTGGATAAAAAACCATGTTATTCATACTGATGAGAATTTCAGGGAGTGAGGAATAAACCTAGTATCTAAAATGTCTTTTTTTCATGTTATATAGGGAGGAATATGCTAATCATCTATTCTTTTCAATTTATTAGGCCATAGTAGTTTGGAGGTTTTTTGGAGGGTATACTGGTATTTTATCAACAAATATTGCTGATAAATCTATTATGGAAATATATTTTCATGGTATTAAAGACGAGGGTCTAGAAAAATTTTCTAGAGCTATAATATTAAGTGCAGGATGTTGGTGCCTTTGGTGGGAAAGAAACAAGGCCAGTTTTGAAGGCATTCTTGCCACGGAATGGTCCATTTTTATGAGGATGAAATCTCTGCTTATTGATCTGGTTAATGGTTATAATAAATGGAATGATGATCCTTCTTTGAGATCCTTGCAGAGGGAATGGTTTTATTATTCAGAAAATAGTCCATGTGATGAGAGGGAATTGGGTTCAATCGGTGGCGCCAAGCACAGGTTTGAAGCTAAATTTTCACGGTTCATGCATGCTAGGTATTATGCGAGGAGGAGGGGTGGTTCGTGATGCTTGGGGGAGTGTCATGATTTCATATTTTGCATACTTTGGGATGGGTAATTCATTTCAAGTAGAACCAAAGCTATGTTGATGGGTCTTGTATTGTGTTCCCAGAAAAATATTATGCTCAGACAGATTGAAACTGATTCTTTAATTGTTCATGATACAATGAATGGTAAAATTCCAACTCCTTGGTCAATATCCTATTCTATCAAGAAGTGCAAAGCTAGTATCAAAAACTTTAACATTCAGTTTTCTCATGTGTGGTGGGAGGTCATCAAATTGGTCGATCATCTTTCTTTATTCGCGGTGGCTAATCAAGGTAATATTGTAATTTGTTTTTCAAGTTCTCTTTAGTTGGATTTGGAGTGATTTAATTTGATTAGAGGGGATGAGTTGGGTATTCATTATTTTAGACCTCCTAGTAAGTTTTTCTCTGACTTTTTTGTTGTAGTTTTTATTCCTTTTCATAAAAATTCAATTTCAATGATATACTTATGAGTTTTACATAATCCCATATCTAATTCCTATATTATTCTTTCAGGGATTATGCTCTTCATTTCATTATGATTCATGTCTTATGAATTCCCAATATTAGTTCCATGTTCTTTGATATGCATGGTATGATATTTTATTTTCATGAGAAAATTCCATACCCTTATTCTCATGTTTATTCTTACATACCTCCCTAGTTTACCCTTACTGAGCATTTGAGTTCACCCCTTTCTATGTCTCATTTCCCCCAAGATATGAGGGAATATACAGTTTTTTTATTTTTCTAACAAGATTTATAGTTAAGAAGAACCTAGTGAGAGATATTTTAGATCACATATGTGGCAGTTTTATGTTTCCATGATTCCAATGGAACACTTATGATCTTTGGAAATCTATTTGTATAATGTATAAGTATTTGAAAAAATTTATGTAAAGTTAATGTCTTTAATGTTAGGGTTTCTATAGTTGGTATCATAGAAAAGGAATATTTCAACATTAGAAGCTAGCATGAGAATAATTTATTGAGATCCCTAGATATATTTCTATGTATATGACTCTGGATGTCTTTATGTATATGTGTAAGTATGATTCAACATTTAGGAAAATGTTCAGGAATTTTGGTAAAGGATATAATGAGTGGGTTCCAAAAAATAAATAATTGTCTAGATACTACAAGTGGATTAGGCCCTGAAAAAGAATTACCTATAGGTAATAACTGTGAAATGATATTCCAGGCTTGAATCAGGGAAATCTAGTGCAGGATAATGGGCCTTGCTGCACACCTAGTTTTACACTCCCGGAGGATATGCTTTGGGAATTCACAAAATCTTCAAGAACCATAATTAATAATTTAGATACAATTTATTTATGAATAACCTAGGATCAACCAAAGAAATCATATATTATGGATGGTTTCATGCTTTAGACATCTTATAAGTATTTCTTTTCATGACTATGTGGTTTTTTAATGTGACAAGAAATGCTCACCCTATGCTTCTAGTTTATGTCAATGGAAGAAATTAGAACGAACTGGATTAATGTTGAATGTTATAGAAGATTTTATGATGATAAGTCAAGTGTGATGATCACTGGAGTGAAATATTTCATAATCATGCCTAATTAGTTTTCACAGAGCATGATTATCAATTTTTAACTTAACCATCTATCAGACTAACCGAGAAAGAGAAAGAAAGGGTTATTTGAGACTTTGGGTAATATATACAATGAAAAAAGTAAGATTTGGTTTCCATTATTTCAAGAATGTGTAATTAATCACCTAATTGACTATCTTAGAGGAATAAGGATTTGTTTTTAATATGGAAAATATGGACAAAATAAAAGTAACTGTAATGAAAAATGAATTGTTCAATTAATGAAATGAATTTTAATTTTGGCCTTCCTAAGTATTCGTTAATGGTTTAGTATTTTAAGTGTGTATAAAATGGTCATTATACAACCGAATGTTCTCAGGGGGAATTTTTGAAAGAAAATCATCAAGGTGGTGTAATGGTTATATTGTGCATGATGAAGAGACTACAGATGAAATGTGAAAGTAAATAGGTATTATGTAATAGGATTATGTTCCCTTGTTAATGGATTAAGGATAAAGTAATCAAAGTATTTATGTATTTATATTCAAAAAAATTTAATGGTGAAATATAAAAAAATATTCTACTAATGTTTAAACTCATTATTTATAAGTTTATGTTGAAAATTCCCTATAGACTGGTGAAGTGATTTAATGACAAGGTGAGAATTTTTCTAAGGTAAGGTAACCCTTAATATTTTCTTTATGATAAGATAATGTTGTAAGGATAATGATACGCGGCATATGAATAAGTAAATTGGATAGTATTGATTACCTTGAATCTAAGTATGGAATTTCTAATAAGTGGTTTCTGAAACCACCAATGATGTTTAAAAAAATATTTAAAAAATAGATCCAATAAACATGGGTATGAGGAAGCATTCATGTTTTCCAAATGGATTTATGGTAATTCATGTTGTTACCATTTTTCAAGAGAATATATAATGACGGTATTCACATTCTTAGAATATGACAACCAATTTAAACTTTTCGTTATACAAGGGAATCAATGTTATGATTATTTTGTGACTCTCTTTCTAATTTTTTTGGTTTTACATCTTTGAAAAGGGTTATAGTTTAACCGTTCCTGAAAAGTTTAATTTAATCATCAGAGGAAGTATTTGTGCACTATGTTTCTGTTGAAAACCTTGGTTTAAAGGCAAATAATGGATTAACTATAAGGCCCCAGCCTTAAACCTTACTAAATATTGAGTTATTACAATATTACACATTGAGGATCTTTTCAGGATTAGAGTTTTAGAGAATTAGATCATGAAAATTGCATTACATTCCACATTTAAACAATGTGGTTACATAAAAGATAGTATTCATTATTCCCATCAACGAAAACATATTTAAAATAAAACATGGATTCTTTCTTGACCATCCTTGACACTATCATCACATCATGTATCTTTCCCTTGACCTGTGAAAAACATTTCAAAAACATGGGATGAGCATAAAAAGCTCAGTAAGGGTTATAAAAATATGGAAAGGAAACATGAGTTCATATATTCATAAGAATGAAATCATACATTACCCATAAAACATAGTCACTTTAACATACCTCATAAAATCATGAATAAATCATAGAAATCATAAGACATAAAAGGTAACTTGAGGCATTCATAACTTTCTTACGTAGGGAGTAACCCTCTTGGTTACGTTTGGAATACCCATCACAGTATATTCCCTAAATCTCTTCTGAGAAACCTTAACTTTTCACTCCTTCGCGTTACCCAATGCATTGGAGAGCTATATCGGGCTCACCTGCCCTTAGTTTATCACGGAACCACCCATCTTCATAATAATTCCCAAGAACCTCAACTTAATCGTATCACATAAAACATGCATAAAGGAAACATAACATTTCCACCTTTCAATCACAAGATATCAATACAAAACATTGATATAAAAACATTATGAAAACCATTTTCAATACCAAAACAAAAGAAAAGTAAAACATGGTATTTATTTTTCTTTAAAAAAAGGTATGGCTTGTAGAGGAAGCCGAAACTCAAATAATGGTCACGACGGCGGAGAGGTCGTTGTCGCCGCATATGTACGACAAAAACATTCCCTTTTGTCGTTTAGTAAAATGCTTAGTATAAAAAAGATTCCTTTTGGATAAACGTAAAAGTCAAAGGGGTTTATACACCGTATAAAAGAAGGTTGTGTATAAAACAAAATATGCCTCAATGAAAGGAGATTGAGACGAAGTCCTATATAAAGATGATATCCTTGGTTTAAGGATAAATCAATTAAATAATTATGTGTGACAAAAGAATACACCAAATATAAGTGGATATTAAGTGAAAAATAATCAAAGGTCATTCACACATATTCAAAAGATGACATATTCAATAACTACATGTTGAACCCAAAGAAATCGAAATTGGGATAACAAGTTCCCTTGACAGCCTAATGGCGTCACATCAAAATGAGTTGATGAGAGATAAAAAAAGGGTATATCATCACATGGAAATAAAATTTACATCAATACGGATATATGAGAACATATCCCAACATAACAATATGTAAATTAAAAGACCCAACAAAAGAAGTCTTTTAAAAAGATGAGGGTGAAAGGTTCCCTTACCGACATGGGTATCTTTCGAAACATACACCTCGTGAAAGAAGGACAATACAACATTGATGTAAACACTCATAAAGAAAGTATATTACACAATGAATACAATAATGGGCAGTAAATACACCACTCAAAGGAAATTGTGGCAAATGTAGCATAAATCTCACGGGAATAAAAGTGAGATGAAAAATCCTTTACGAAAACTCGGCAGCCTAACGGCACCACATAAAACATCCAAAATGGATTGATGAGAGAGAATAGGGTATCTCATCACATGAACATAAAAATTACAGTAAGATTAATATAAAATAACATCCCAATAACAAGAAATATGACCTTTAAAAGGAATGACATAAAAGAGTGTACTTAAAAAAGAATGAGTGGAGTAGGATCCCTTACCTCGGGTCCGACTTGACTCGATCGTTCTTTAACATCCTGAATAATAAACATGAGTTAATTTCCACTTTATTAAGAACCTTTTTCTATTTCATTTTTCCTTTTATATCACTTATTTCCATGTTATAAACATTATGTAATCATTTATGTTAATAATGTTTGTTTTGTCGATATTTGGTTCTTAAGTCGAAAGTGGACTTCTTACAATTACAGGTTGTTCGTGTGGTCAAATGTTCATTATATCCAGAATTATATTCATGATTTGGATATCATATATATCATATATATTCAGAATATACATGTATTTATAATATTACATAATCATTTAGAGGTAAGAAATGAAATGCACCGTTCATGGAGACGGTAAGCCGTACGTACGCATGAACGCTACTTTCATTTCTATGTCATATTAATGGAATTAAAACTAAATGAGGGGTTTGTATATTTTAATTCCATAATTATATTAATCATTTAGATGTATCATTCATCATATATATCCATTATATACATGTACTTATAGTAGTACATTACATTTGGGGATAAGAAATGAAATGCACTGTTCATGGAAACGGTAAGCCGTACGTACGCATGAACGCTACTTTCATTTCTATTTCATATTTTTTATGGAATGGAATAATAATTATATAGAGGTATATTATAATTCCAGTATAAAATCATATATAATAACTTTAAATCCATCCTTTATACGTCCCACATATGGCATTAACGAATCACATCACTTTGAGGGGGCGGTAGTCCGCACTTCCTTAAATGAAGATATCGCGTTTACCCATAATGGAAACCATAAAGGTACGCCCAAAATGAAAAATAAAGAATCTTAAGGAAAACATAAACATATTATATATCTTATATAAATATAGTGTCATCTTAATGGCCACCTTTGAAGGAGTTAAGACAATGTTGAACAATCATCGTTTCGGGAGGCCGAAATTCGCCATCCACGGAAATAGTATGTTATTTAACCATTAGATGTAGGTGTGTGAAAGTGTAGATCAAATACTTATAATAAAAACATCCTAGTATATTTATGATACTGGAGTTGTTACAAATTAAATGAATAGAAAGAGTTTACAGGGTTGGAGAAGCAAAATAAAACAAAAGGACTTAAGTGAAGACATTACCTTAAAATCGGATAACTCCCTTTGGTTTGAGCTCAATGGCTTCTTTGGGAAGACTTCTGACCGAATTGAGGATTCAAGGAGTAAGATAGGGAAGTGGAGAGACAAAATGGGCAGCGTTTGGCTGATACAAAGGCTTTGGGACTGTGGGTATGGGGGTAGAGGCGGGGGCCTTTTATAAGAGGAGAGGAGGGCACTCTTGTAAAGTTACAAAATGTTACATTATTTTCAAAAGAGTTTTTGATTTTAAAGGTCCCACATTGATTTATTTCGAGAATAAGGTGATAAGGGTTTGAAATCCACTCATACAATAGGTTTTGGACATGTGTAGGTCTTAGATATTACATTATCTTTCCATTTTATTTAAATCGTTAAATAATGAGGTCATCGCTGCATCATCATGATGTTATAAATAATTTAATTTATTTAATGTCTAAAAATTATAAAAAAATACTATGATGTAGGAAATCTTTTTATATTTCCAATTAATATTTATAGTCAAAAATATGATTTGTATAACCCCATGTAAAAATTTTATTTAGTAAAACATTTCATGTTTGTCTCATTTTTTACTTTAACTTTATATAAAAAGATATTAATGTCATTTTCCAACCCAAGTAGCTTCATGGAGTCCCCAAGTTGACCCATGGGTTTTATTGGTCGTCCATGACACATCCAATGAGGTTAGGACATGTTTCAAGTTCATTTCATATTATTAAAACATTATTTTTACCTTAAACTACACTAATTACCTCTAATCGTGATTAAAAACTTTATAAGTTACTATTCACCAAAATATTATTTTTATCCCATTAAACCATATTTTACTTCTTAATGACAACCATGTATGTCAGATTTTTGAAAATAAAAATACAAAGATGGAAAATTTTCATTTAAACGGAAAAATCAGTTTTTATAAGTACCAGTTAGTGGTTTCAATATTCATCAAAAATTGATGTTTTTCTGAAAAAACCAAAAAAAATCACCCTAAGATATATTTTACATTACGAATTATAAAATAAAGTATATATTACAAAATTCAAAACATATAAGTCATATTAATTAATTTAATAATTAATTCCCGCTGTCAGAGCAAATAGCGTGTTTTTATGAAACATTAAGTATCAAAAGATTGATAATAGTTTAAGTCTGATTTCAAAGTGAAATAAATTCCAACGACCACTATTGGATTTAATGGTAAAAATATATTATAATTTCTCTTTAAAACCAATTCAAAAGATAATCTAATCATATAAATAAATTAGATTAAAAAAGAGATTTTGAATTAAAATACAACATTTTACACTATTCATAAAAACAATGAACTTTATCAGAAAGATACCAAAAATTTACACAAAGTACATTTTGATGTCCCAATTCATAAGAAGATTTTTATTTGGTCCAAAATGATGTATAAGAGTGAACAAAACTATATTTAATGACGGTTCTCCATCAAAAGGCAATAAGTGATCCTTTAGTGAAAACTTGGGCATATACGCCTAAAATTGAATTCTTTCCGTATTTTATGCCGTTATCTTTTAATGGATAAATGTAAAAACATTTAAAACATATATATTCATATTTTAGTTATTTATATCCATTCCTTCCAATACAACGGCTACATGTTAACTACCATTTAAAATAATATGATTTTATTATTAGAGTGCAACGTAAGATTTCCAAGAAACTCATTGTTGCGTGTTGGGTACGCCATCGAGCATAGCGTCCCCTTTAAAGTCATATTAATATTTTATTCAAAAATATGTATAAATATGAAAATGTAATATTCTTTATTTACCTGGGGTGTTACATCCTTCCCCCCTTTTGGGAATTGCGTCCTTGCAATTTTTAAAATTGAGCTTGGAAACATCCTTAAAAGTCCCACAACAGAACAAGAGTTGGTAAAACAATCACTTTAAAATCAACGAAGATAAGTATAGAGGTCACCAGAGTTAACCCATATGTAGAAAAACATGGACATGGAAGAAAAATCAAAGGGTCATGTTCTTGAGGGAGAGTGATAGTAAACATGTCTACGAGAAAGTTAACCATAAGAAAATCACAGACTTGTGATGGGTTAAACGGTATTCGATTCCCCAGTAGGAAAAGTTAATAGACAAAATTTTTGTTTTAAGTTACTTTTTATTGAGGAATTTATTCATAAGGAAACATAATCACTTATCATGTTGACTTTCAACTTTTACTAGATTCCTTAATCAAACACATATTTTTTTCAAAAGATGAGTATTTAGGGAGAGTTGTTCGCATTAAGAGTACTATAATCAACTTCTAGAGAATAACCTAATCCACCAAAGAGAACTATATACATTCCACATCATTAGACCTTAACCAAAACCAAAACCAAAAAGGTTAGTACAAGGTCAGATAATCCAGAAAAGGATAACCCTTTAAAAAGAAAATCTATGCTTAATCTCCAAAATTTGTCCAACAAAACCCAAAGTTCAATGAGCACCATACGATAAACAATTTGTCCATAAAATTATTCAAAGTAAACCAATCTATGATTGAAACCCAAATATTTGAAGGATTTAGTCACATAGTCTTCCATGTTAAATCGTAACATTTATCTCCAAACAACATCAGTTTCTCCTAAAGTCTCGTATTGAGAAGTACATAACCTAATCACATATCCTCCATGATAGGATAATCATTTTCATAAATAACCCAAAATCAACTTACTCTTAATTCATAAAATCATATAACTAAAAAGAATCAGTCAAACTAACCGGGGACTTCACGTAGTCCAGTGGTAGGCGATAAATACCGGTCGCACATTGGTTGTGGGTTCGATTCCCACAGCTTTGTCCGACGCGACGGGTAGTCACACGGTCCGCGTGTTGTCCTTTTTCCAAAACTATATAATTCTCAAATCATTCCCCAAAAAGGGATAAAATCATCAAAAATAACCATAACATAATTTAACCTCAATTTTATCTCATGTCTTTCACTTCAATCATAACATATAGTAACCCATAATTACCTCAAAAGTAAGGATCATATAAACCCAAATGGTTCTTTATAACTATGTCCACAAAAGAAAAGATAACTATTCCTTGAATAAAATTTTCATATATTAAACATCAGGGTTACACATAATATAAAAAGTCTTCTAATGTAACCCCATCATCAATAGAGACTTAATACTCTTAAGAATTTCACCATAACTCTTGAAGCCCTTATATGTTGACAACTTACTCATTCAACATTCTTCATGATCCATTAACCTTTCCTTTCCAACTTATTCCGAAAAACCTCTTTCCTGCAATCAAAATCATGAATCATATCCTAAGATTCCAAAATAGGAAAACAATATTCATGAAATAATACATACCTTTGATTGGTCATTGTCAATTTCTTCATCCTCAATCGGAATGGCATTAGGTATTGGTAAACGAACATTTGTATGCTCTTGGTGATCCCATTCACGAAACTTCTTCATAAGTCATGTGTTTGCATAATGACCATGCACACCACATTTAAAACATTCAATGGATCCCTTAGAAAGAACTTCTTTCCCATTCCTCGAGTCAACTGGATGATTCCTTTTTCCATGGCAGGTTCTTGCTTTATGACCTTCATTTCCAAATCTATAGCATATTTCTGTCCCTTTCAAACATTTTCCTAGGTGTTTCTTTCCACATCTTTGACACATAGGTTTTTTAACACACTTAGCTTTATGATTATTACCTGTACTTCCGTAGGGATTTGTTTCCCGCATATATGATGCCTTAGAGAAATCACCAAGGTTTAGGTGGTCAATCATGACTCCAGATAGTTGGTTGAGGATAATCCCAAGAGTTCTCATTGCAACTCCCATATCATTCAGTTGCTTGCTCAAAAAACTGTCATAATTTCCTTCACATCCACTGTTACTTTGGTGCCTTCTAGATCTAGCCATTTACTAAAACCAAAAAGGTCAGTGTGAGTATATAAAAAAAACCATCATGTACTAATGAGGAAGATAAATACTAAGATATACTTACTCATTCACTGTATCTAAAACTAAGACTCTTTCTGAAATCCTTACCATTATGTTAATGCCACTTATTCTTAAAGAATACCCTAACCTATAAAGTTATCTAAACCGACCTCTGATACCAACTATAAGGCCCCATCCTTAAACCTTACTTAATATTCAGTTATTACAAGATTACACATTGAGGATCTTTTTAGGTTTAGAGTTTTAGAGAATTAGATCATGAAACTTGCATTACATTCCACATTTAAACAAAGTGGTTACATAAAAGATAGTATTCATTCTTCCCATCAACGAAAACATATTTAAAATAAAACATGGATTCTTTCTTGACACATCCTTGACACTATCATCACATCATGTAACTTTCCCTTGACCTGTGAAAAACATTTCAAAAACTTGGGATGAGCATAAAAAGCTCAGTAAGGGTTATAAAAATACGGAAAGGAAACATGAGTTCGTATATACATAAGAATGAAATCATACTTTACCCATAAAACATAGGCACATTAACATACCTCATCAAATCATGAATAAATCATAGAAATCAGAAGACATAAAGGGTATCTTGAGGGATTCATAACTTTCTTACGTAGGGAGTAACCCTCTTGGTTACGTTTGGAATACCCAACACAGTATATTCCCTAAATCTCTTCGGAGAAACCTTAACATTTCACGCCTTCGCATTACCCAATGCATTAGAGAGCTATATCGGGCTCACCCGCCCTTAGTTTATCACGGAACCACCCGTCTTCATAATAATGCCCAAGAACCTTAACATAATCGTATCACATAAAACATGCATAAAGGAAATATAACATTTCCACATTTCAATCACAAGATATCAATACAACACATTGATATAAAAACATTATGAAAACCATTTTCAATACCAAAACAAAAGAAAAGTAAACCATGGTATTTATTTTTCTTTAAAAAAAGGTATGGCTTGTAGAGGAAGCCGAAACTCAAATAATGATCACGGTGGCGAAGAAGTCGTTGTCGCCGCATATGTACGACAAAAACATTCCCTTTTGTCATTTAGTAAAACGATTCATATAAAAAAGATTCCTTTTGGATAAATGTAAAAGTAAATGGGGTTTATACACCATATAAAAGAAGGTTTTGTATAAAACAAAATATGCCTCAATGAAAGGAGATTGAGACGAAGTCCCATACAAATACGGTATCCTTGGTTTAAGGATAAATCAATTAAATAATTATGTGTGACAAACTAATACAACAAATATAAGTGGATATTAAGTGAAAAATAATCAAAGGACATTCACACATATTCAAAAGATGACATATTCAATAACTACATGTTGAACCCAAAGAAATCGAAATTGGGATAAGAAGTTCCCTTGACAGCCTAACGGCGTCACATCAAAATGAGTTGATGAGAGATAAAAAAAAGGTATCTCATCACATGGACATAAAATATACATCAATAATGATATATGAGAACATATCCCAACATAACAATATGTAAATTAAAAGACCCAACAAAATAAGTCTTGTAAAAAGAGGAGGGTGAAAGGTTCCCTTACCGACATGGGTATCTTTCGAAATATACACCTCGTGAAAGAAGGATAGTACAACATTGATGTAAATACTCATAAAGAAAGTATATTACACAATAAATAAAATAATGTTCATTACATACACCACTAAAAGGAAATTGTGGAAAATGTAGCATAAATCTCACGGGAATAAAAGTGAGATGAAAAGTCCTTTACGAAAACTCGGCAGCCTAACGGCACCACATAAAACATCCAAAATGGATTGATGAGAGAGAATAGGGTCTCTCATCACATGAACATAAAAATTACAGTAAGATTAATATAAAATAACATCCCAATAACAAGAAAGATGAGCTTTAAAAGGAATGACATAAAAGAGTGTACTTAAAAAAGAATGAGTGGAGTATGATCCCTTACCTCGGGTCCGACTTGACTCGATCGTTCTTTAACATCCTGAATAATAACCATGAGTTAATTTTTACTTTATTAAGAACCTTTTTATATTTCATTAGTCCTTTTATATCACTTATTTCCATGTTATAAACATATGTAATCATTTAAGTTAATAATGTTTGTTTTGTCGATATTTGGTTCTTAAGTCGAAAGTGGACTTCTTACAATTACAGGTTGTTCGTGTGGTCAAATGTTCATTATATCCAGAATTATATTCATGATTTGGATATCATATATATCATATATATCCAGAATATACATTTATTTATAATATTACATAATCATTTAGAAGTAAGAAATGAAATGCATCGTTCATGGAGACGGTAAGCCGTACGTACGCATGAACGCTACTTTCATTTCTATGTCATATTAATGGAATTAAAACTAAATGAGGGGTATGTATATTTTAATTCCAGAATTATATTAATTATTTAGATGTATCATTCATCATATATATCCATTATATACATGTACTTATAATAGTACATTACATTTGGGGATAAGAAATGAAATGCACCATTCATGGAGACGGTAAGCCGTACGTACGCATGGACGCTACTTTCATTTCTATTTCATATTTTTATGGAATGGAATAATAATTATATAGAGGTATATTATAATTCCAGTATAACATCATATATAATAACTTTAAATCCATCCTTTATACGTCCCACATATGGCATTAACTTTGAGGGGGCGGTAGTCCACACTTCCTTAAATGAAGATATCGCGTTTACCCATAATGGAAACCACAAAGGTATGCCCAAAATGAAAAATACAGAATCTTAAGGAAAACATAAAGATATTATATATCATATATAAATATAGTGTCATATTAATGGCCACCATTGAAGGTGTTAAAATAATGTTGAACAATCATCGTTTCGGGAGGCCGAAATTCGCCATCCACGGAAACAGTATGTTCTTTATCCATTAGATGTAGGTGTGTGAAAGTGTATATAGAATCCTTCTTATAAAAACATCCTAGTATATTGATGATACTGGATTTGTTACAAAAGTAATTAATAAAAAGAGTTTAAGGGGTTGGAGAAGCAAAATAAAACAAAAGGACTTAAGTGAAGATATTACCTTAAAATCGGGTAACTCACTTTGGTTTGAGCTCAAAGGCTTCCTTGGGTAGACTTATGCCCAAATTGAGGCTTCAAGGAGTAAGAGAGGGAAGTGGAGAGACAAAATGGGAAGAGGTTGGCCGAGCCAAAGGCTTTGGGAGTGTGGGTAAGGAGGTAGAGGTGGGGGCCTTTTATAAGAGGAGAGGAGGGAACTCTTGTAAAGTTACAAAATGTTACTTTATTTTCAAAAGCGTTTCGGATTTTAAAGGTCCCACATTGATGTATTTCGAGGATAAGGTGATAAGGGTTTGAAATACACTCATCCCATCAGTTTTGTACATGTGTAGGTCTTAGATATTACATTATCTTTCCATTTTATTTAAATCGTTAAATAATGAGGTCATCTCTGCATCATCATGATGTCATAAATAATGTAATTTATTTAATTTCTAAAAATTATAAACAAACTACTATGATATATTAAATCATTTTATCTTTCCAATTAATATTTATAGTAAAATATCTGATTTTTATAACCCCGTGTAAAATATTTTTTAGTAAAACATTTCATGTTTGTCTTATTTTTACTTTAACTATAAATAAAAAGATATTAATGTCATTTTCCAACCAAAGTAGCTTCATGGGGTCCCCAAGTTGACCCATGGGTTGTCTTGGTCGGCCATGACACATCCAATGAGTTTAGGACATGTTTCAAGTTCATTTCATATTATTAAAACATTATTTTTACCTTAAACTACACTAATTACCTCTAATCGCGATTAAAAACTTAATAAGTTACTATTCACCAAAAAATTATTTTTATCCCATTGAACCACATTTTACTTCTTAATGACAACCATGTATGTCAGATTTTTGAATATAAAAACACAAAGATGGAAAAATTTCATTTAAACGGAAAAATCAGTTTTTATAAGTACCACTTAGTGGTTTCACTATTCTTCAAAAATTGAAGTTTTTCAGAAAAAACCAAAAAATTCACCCTAAGCTATATTTGATTTTCCGAATTCAAAAATAAAGTATATTTTACAAAATTAAAATCATATAAGTCACATTAATTAATTTAATAATTAATTCCTGATGTCAATGCAAATAGCGTGTTTTTATGAAACAATAAGTATCAAAAGATTGACACTAGTTTAAGTTTGATTTCAAAGTCAAATCAATTCCAACGACCACTATTGGATTTAATAGTAAAAATATATTATAATTTCACTTTAAAACAAATTCAAAAGATAATCTAATCATATAAATAAATTAGATTAAAAAGTGGTTTTGAATTAAAATACAACATTTTATACTATTCATAAAAAAATGAACTTTATCAGAAAGATACCAAAAATTTACACAAAGTACATTTTGATGTCCCAATTCTTAAGAAGAGTTTTATTTGGTCCAAAAGGATGTATAAGAGTGAACAAAACTATATTTAATGATGGTTCTCCATCAAAAGGCGACAAATGAACCATTAGTGAAAACTAGGGCATATACGCCTAAAATTGAATTCTTTCCGTATTTTATGCCTTTATCTTTTATTGGATAAATGTAAAAACATTTAAAAACATATATAATCATATTTTAGTAATTTCAATCCATTCCCACCAATACAACAACTACATTTTAACTACCATTTAAACTAATATTATTTTATTATTAGAGTGCAACGTAAGATTCCCAAGAAACTCGTTGTTGCGTGTTGGGTACGCCATCGAGCATAGCGTCCTTTTTAAAGTCATATTAATATTTTATTCACAAATATGGATAAATATGAAAATTTCATATTCTTTATTTACTTGGGGTGTTACATTCACCACATTTCCAGGATTTCCATCTTATATATTATATTAGTGTGGTTTAAAAAAATACATCATGTAGCTTGGGTGACAACCAATCATGTTCATCAAGGTTGTGTGTCTTGAACCCATGACTGAAGGATGATTAAGGGTTTCACAACTACTAATGGATTACTGGATTGCCTGGATAAAGTATATTTATTTTTAATGAATAAATATTTTTTATTAACTTTTACTATTACTTTTTATTTGTATATATATTATTGCATGTTGTTTTTAAGAGTGAAATAGTTATACTTTTTATTCTTTTATGGGGTTTAAGATCCGTTAAATGAATATTTGAGCACTCTATTCATAAAAGTTAATTTCTTGACATTCATTCCCGAAGTTAATAGTTGTATTAGAATTTTTTTAATGAAATGAAAATTCAAGAGTAAAATTTTGATTATATAAATTTATGAATAATTACTAAATGTTCTGAAAAAAGATCAATTTTTGTTTCTAATACCCCAATTTTTGCTGAGATGACGGCCTTTTAAATCAGCACAGATTTATGACTTTGAGGCCATCAACTTTACTTTTTGTTATTGATTACCTGAATTAATCCCTATAAATATTTACGCTTTTCCTCTATGTCCAATATTCACACCCCACTTATGTTCTATGATGTGTAAAACAAGTTATGTGTTTATTTGTGTATCCATTATTATTCCAAATTTCTCTATTTTAGGGAATTTTTAGTATCCATTTTTACTATGTGGGTTTCAATGAATGAAACGTTCAAGTATCAATCCTTAGAAATAAATGATGAATTTTGAGTGAGAAATTCATTATAAGGAGGGTAGAATGTAACCCCATGAGATTTTGAGAATTATTATTTTTTGAATAAATTTTTCTTTTCAATATTTTTCATTTCACATGAAACTAGAAATAGATCTTTATATATATATATATATATATATATATATATATTAAAACACTAATTAAAACATTCATTGCACATGAAATACCAACTTGGTTTGCACGACATGAAATACCAATTTGGCTAGCACTAAAAGCAACACTGACTAGGCATATGATGCACAGAACACTGAGTTTATATAAAAAATATTTATATATATATTATTAAATAAATGAGATAATTATAAAAAGATATCAAAAATAGTTACATTAATGGTAATAATACATTCCAAATATTTGTAATTATCGTTATATATAAATAAAACATATTGATAATGAATGATAATATTTATTATAATGTCCTTTTATGTTAAAATTATCTCTCTCTCGAATGAAACTCTTACAATAATTAAGAAAATTTTAGAAACATTTATAATTTTAATATAATAAAACAATCTTCATTTTTTAATTCTTAATTTGAACATTATCCTAGGGTTAATATTTTAGTTTTTTTGATAAATTTTATGTTTTAATTAATAGCGAAAATTTCTAATTTTTAGTTAAAAACTACCTTTTTTTCTAATTAATTATTAATTATAAAAGAAATAATAACTATTTTTAAGGTCAAATTAGATAATTATTACATATATTAAGAAAATTATATCTGTTATAATCAATTTCACTTTGAAATTGAATATAAATTCTTAACAAGCTTTTGAACTTTTTCTTACTTTGAAACCCTATTATTTCATCTCGTCTGCGGGATTAGCACTAATCTTAATTGTGTCTCTTCTATGAATTGAATTTCAAAAATATGACATACATAATTTTATTCAGTCATATATTTAGATTCTAATAATACCATGTTTATTTTTTACCATAAGGATATTTAAAAGTGATAAAATTTAATCACAACTATTAAGGCCAGATTAAGAATAATTAGGGACTAAACCTTAACTTTAAGAAACAAAACGACATAGAAACATGTCCCAACCCAATATTCATTAGATATTTCGTCTATAAAACTTCCATTAGTTAGTTTTTTTGGGTTTTTAGACTTTAGTTATGTAATAAAATGTGTACACCTAATTTGTTTCTAAAAATTTCATGTGAGTTCTTTTCCTTCCCTATAAAAGGCCACCAACTCTACCAATTACTCACACCTCTAAAACCTTTTACGTTCTTCTGATATCTTGTCAAGTATCCTCCCAACAATCCTAACTTCTACCATGAATCCTATATTTGGGTATAAATCATCTCAAGGAATCATTTTGGAGTAAATCAAAAGGAGTTACCTGATTTAGAGGTAACACCTTCTCTCAAGCTCCTTCCATTTATTTAATTTCTCCTCCAGAATAACTATATTTAATCAATTATTTTGTGACAAAACCAGTATCCTTAAAATACAAGGATAATTTTATACAATTTTTTTGACCAAAATTTACACACACCTTCATCTAATGGATGTCAAATATATAGTTTTTGTGTACAACTAACTACTGCCTCACGAAACGATGATTGTTCATTTCTCCTTTAAAACCAAACATGGTGTCCATTATGATGGAAACACTATTTATATATTTTATATATTATATTTAATATTAATTTAATCTTATTTATTGCTTTTAAAACACACATATATTTAATTTCAATTTGGTGTTAATACAATAATATATTTTGTTGAAATGTGGCCTACCAGCCCCTCAAAGTGATGTGATTTGTTCACAAACAAAATGAAATGTATTATTGATGGTTTTAATGAACATATATGATATATATAATATCTTAAATATATGGGAATAATGATACATATATACATATATATATACATATTTCATTTTCATACTTTCTTTCAATACAAAAATAAAGATGGAAACATTGTTCATGCATACGTACAGCTTACTGTCTCCATTAACTGTGTATTCCATTACGTATTCCAATATTATATAGATTCTTATAAAACAAATATAATTTATATACCTGATATTTATATCATTTTTTACATTCTATTATCATGGTATAATTATAGAGACTAAATATGTAACAAATTAAGACACGTGCAAAGAAGAAAGTGAATTTTACCTGATGTGAAACATAAACATAGGACTATTAGCAATTTGGAAATATATGTTCATAATAAAACTATATGTGGTATTATTATAAGAATATTATTCTGTATAATTTTTATAATAAACTTATATTTAATATACCGGATTCTTGTACAGGTATGGAGAGAGTAAAGACACAAAATATAGGGATTTTCATATAACAATTAATATGTTAGACACTCTTTCCTTTTGTAAAGTGAGGATCTCACAATTAATATGTTAGCCACTATTTCCTACGTTATTTTTTCATGGATTATTCTCTTTATTAAATTATTATCTTTTATTATAGACTACCAATATTTGTTCCATGATCTTTGATATGCAGTGTATGATCTTCTATTTTCAGAATCACATTCTCATACCATTATACTCATGTTTATGCTTACATGTCTCTTTTGTTTACCCTTACTAAACATTTGATCTCACCCCTTTTTATGTCTCTATTCCCCCAATTTATGAGGATATGTACTATTATGGATAATTATAAGAATGTTTTTGGTTAATAAGAACCTAGTGGGTGATATTTTAGAACATATATGTACTAGTTTTAGGTTTCCATGTATCCAAATTCACTATACCAACTACTGTATTTAGGAATTTTTCTGTATAATGTTTATTTATTCCCCAAAAGTTATGTAATTCCAATGTTTGTAAAGTGAGGGTCTCTATATAATCCTTTTATAAATAATCAATTAATTACAAATTAAAACCACAAATAATAAAGAAAAATTTTCTATTGGTAATCTAGTTCATAAGCTAATAATTGACATTAGGCTTTTTCTTATAGGTAGAAAATGATTGGAAATAAGATTTTCCATGGTCTAAAGGTTATTGATAAAAAATAATTTAAAATATTATATTGAAGAATAAATATAACCTAATTCAAGAGGGGGATTATTTTGATTATATATATAATAAATACTATCAAAATAGATAAAATATTGCCTCAAACAATAAGATATCTTCATGAATTTATATAAGGAAGAATTAACATTATAATCCAGTTGGAGTGGAACTCAATAAACCCAAGAATAACAACATACAGATCATTGATAGTTTTTTTTGTTATATATGATATGAATATTATCTTCTAAATTAATTTTAAGATCATACTGGATGATATAATTATATTTTTAATTTATAGTTTCATACCCATTTGTTCAATTAAAAATTATAAATAAAGTTAGTAAATAGTTAATGACCACTAATTGTGTCTTTCTTGAATGGATTAAGAATAATTTTTTGAGTGTAAATGTTTTATGTTACATTGAGTTTAAAATAATATTTATGATAAGAGTTATTATATTAAATGAAATGATGGATGAGATGTTTACCAAGAAATCATATAATCCAATATCAGTTAGACGATAAACAAAATTCAATCTTTTGATGACATAACATGGGAATGACTTATGACATCAATGGACGGTTCATATGAACAAATAAATAATTGGTAATTCTATAAAATTGAAGGATGAAAATGAGGAAAATAATTTGAGTTGACTAAGGAGAAAAAATACCATGAATTCATAAAAGCGAATAAAGTGATAAATCTCCATATGACCATGAAAAAAAGGAATAATTGTTTTTGATTTGTTACATGTGTGTGTGTATGATCCCATGAATCAAAAATAGAAAACATATTAAATATAATTTATTATATTTGTTCATTATTCTAAAATAATTACATGTATAATGTTTATTTGATCAAAGGATAATGTATAATATTTCATTAAGGTCTTTATTTATCATTCTAAATAATAAATATAAAGGAAATATTCAAATATTATGATTGGATAATATCATATAGTTTAAATTCTTTGATGTGTATAATAAATTAGAGAAGAATGGAATAAAATATGAAGGTTTTTAAATGATGAATTTATATTAAAATAGAGTTGGGGAATTTTGGAATATCATTGGTAAAAATAAAGAAAAATCCTTAATTATTGAGATTTTATTTTCATAGATTTATTATAAAGAATCACTTCATTTTGATGTTTATATAATTAGTAGATCATAAAAAACCTAATCTGTCAGTAGATCATTCTATGATATATCATGTAATATATTAAAATCAAAACATGTTCAATATTTTGGGTGGTATATTTATTATTAAAAAAAAGAGGCAAATATGAGGAAATATGGAGATGTAGTGTATGCATGAATTTTTCTTAGATTCAATCAAATAATAGAAAATATAAATTTTTCTAAATTACTTCATTTCTCTTCAATATCCTACCATTTATAAATCTAATTATTTATTAATATTATATAAAATAAAATTTATTATTATTTTTTAAATTGAATGTAAATTAAATATTTTATTCCTTAAAAATATATTCTTTAGAATTTTCTATTTCATGGTCATTTAAACCTCAAGCACATAAAATATTTTTATATATTCATAATTTCCATCATGAATGGATAAAAGTATATATATTTTTGTTTTAGTTGAAATTATAATATAATTTACACAATGATTATTTTTTCTTAATGGTATAATTATTCATAAATTTATAAAATTATAACTCTTTATAGATGGTAAAACTGCCTAAACTTTTTATCTTTTATAACAATACATACTTTAACCAAAATTTCATAATAATGAATAATATTTATAATTAAAATATATATAGAATACAAAGTCCCTATTAACAAAGAAATTATGGAAACTATAAACACTTGTAAAAATACCTAATACTAAGATCATTATACTGGTGTATCTTTAAATTCATTGGAAAAAAAATAAAAACTATTATGAATTAAATAATAATAATAATTAATAATAAAAGAACAAATAATAATAAGAAAATTATTAAATATATATAATCTTATTAAATATGTATTTTTAATATATAATAATATTAAATTAGAAGTGAGAGGTTTTTCATAATTGATTAAGACATAAGGTAATGGTTTCATTTAAGATGTCTTTTTTATTCTTTAATTACTTTGATTCTTTCTAGTTTACCACTATTCCACTTCATAAATGTTTTGTTTATTGTATTAAAAAAACATATATTACTCTTTATCGATTGTAACTTTAATTACTTATATGATTCATTTTTAACCTCTGTATTGATTATGATTTATGATATTGATTTGTAAATAATTTTTTTAATGGGTTACAATTATATATATATATATATATATTTGTGTGTGTGTTTGATGAATGATCACGTGAACTCACTTTATTGATATTTATCAAATATTTGCATGTATATATTATATTATTATGGGTGAATGGAAATTATTGAGACCCACAACCCCCACTAAATAAATTTGTTAATACATATATATCATGAGATATTATGTATATATAAGGCATTGGAAGAGAACCTCACACATAGTGTTATGAAATATTAGTAGAGAGACATGGAGTTTTTTTATGATGATGTGTTTTATGATTTATCACACTATTATTAATTGTTCTAATGGTAAGATTCATGTTTTTTTTACTTTTCTACTTTCATGATGTATACTATGATCTCACTATATCTGATGTTGACTATGTTCCCCACATTTATTTACAATTAACCTCTTACTCGGTTTTTTTCTCACCCATTTTTTATATACTTCACCACATATTAACATAAATTAATTTGAAAAAAATTATTTTATTGTATGAATATAATAAATATATAAATAGATATATATAATTTTATGTTATATTGGATGTATATGTATCTTACCTCTAGGGACAGTAGACATTTTTGTTCTTAAGAGTGTGTTATTGAATAATTTATTTTGTTTTTTATGTAACACTTTATAAAATTATATTAATGAAATTTGGTATATAATTGGTATTATATCAATATTTATCTATTTTTTGGGATTCTGAGAGATTTTATATAACAAATACCTTAAAAAGAGTACATTTTTAAATAAATGCATCATAGGATAAGGTATATTAGGTATTTTATGAATAATTATTTTAAATGGATTATCTTATTTATTATTATTTGTTAAATAAATTTGTTTCCGTATGAACCTTTTTTATTTTATTAAATAAGTTGAAGGTGGAAAATGTGTTCTAATTATCAATTTAAATGGTAATTAAATTATTTATTCAATGATATACATAGTATTTTTGGAGTTCAAGTTGAAATCTTTATAATGATGTTATCTTAAAAATCATTTTTTATTAATTAAAACCTAAATCATGTGAAGTGAAAATATTATTAAAATAAGATAAAATGTGTAGATAATTAATTTATGAGGTAATAATAAGAATTTTTTAGTATATCTTTTGATACATTAATTTATGATCCATGGATCATTTCTATATAATAAATATTTTATTATGATTTAGGAAAAAGATAAAGTCAGCACTATAGATATATAATAATTAAAAAAATATTTTCATCAATAAATGTTTTCAATATACCGTCTTACGTAATAGATTCATATAATAATTAAACTCCAAAAATGAGGATAAATAAATAGATTATTTTAATTAATTCTCTACATGAAATAAATGGTACAGTTCTACTAATATCATTAATCCTGAAAAAATGATCAATTGATTCATTAGTGAAATAAAAATAAACTCCTAAAAATTTCTAGAGATTCAGAGCATTAGGATAGATGACAATATTTGTCTATATTCATTCAATGTTTATATGTAGAATTTATAATATGAATTTTCTTGAGAAAATTAAGATTATAAAATAAGAATTTAATTACATGATATATGTTCAATTTATAAGGGACATGTTTGAAAGAAGATCAACTATCACACATCCTAAAAATGATGGTGGAGATTCATATCGGGTTTATCAAGATAAGAAGGATAATTCCTAATGTTCGGAGAATAATGGAGCCGATCATTGTAATTTTAAAGGGATATAAATAAGAAAATCAACATGAACCCAGATAAGAATATTTTAATCAATGTACTACCAAAGGTCTAATATTAAATTGAATGTAACATGGTAATTTTGTGATATGATAAACTAAAACAATATCCTTTGAGAATAATCAATGCTATAATACATTAAAATCGATGGAGATTGCATGCTACTATTCTATTATCACATCCTATCTAAAAAATAAATTGGTTATATGTATAATCATTATCCACAAAAGAACAAATAATTACATGTTTGATTTTAGTTCAATGTATTAATTAATATCATGAAATATATCTATAAATACCAGATAAAAACTTCATGTCCTTTATTTCATGTCATATGTGACAAAATCTTATGGTGAAATTATTATATCCAAAATATATAACTCTTACTGGATTAATAATTGTGGGAATATTCGTTATAAAACCAAATTATTCATTCTTTGGTGAATCTTGGAGTATATTGGGGATGAATTGGCTCATATAATATAGATCCCACATCAACATTTATTATATTGAAATAATATTCCATGTCCCAAACTTTCCCATTAATAAATATAAATTATATGAGAATTATAAATCACTTATAGAAACTTCTGAAGAAGAATGAGTTTTGGTAACCAATGAAAAATAAATATTTGAAAAATATTCATGTTCATAATGAAAATGTCAAACTTCAATACTTATATATTTTTATAGATTATATTGATGTAATCTTGGAAATATTTTTGAATCTTATATTAAATTTTTAGTTGAGTAATTAATAAAACTTATACAAAGTGGAATACCTATATTTGAGATAACCTGTAGAATAGGCCTGATAGAATAAGAAAATTTAAGATTCAAACACTAGATATATTTTTTAAATGCATTATGTGGTAAATTTTATCTCATTGGGTGGAAATGAACTATTCTTTGAAAATATATATGATTCAATGTGTCTTGGAATTTATTATTTTGAGTTTTACAAGTTCATTGTAACACCCTGAGATTTCAAAAGAGGAGCATCATGATCGATATGTATATGATTGGAATCACTTAGAATAGAAAATAATGTAACAGAAAAATACATTAATATATATGTATTTTAAATAAATTCAATCTATTCGATATCTTGCAATGCATGAAACACTAGGTTTAAAACAAATTGTAATAGTATATTAAAATATTATTATTTAAACATGACTATTATAACTTAGACATTGAGTTAGAATATATGAATATTAGTAACTAAATTATGAAAATTATATGTTTTACACTTGTATAAAACAAATTCAGTTGTTATCTAATTATTTTAAATAAAATACGATCCATTTGAAAAAAAAGATATTTTTTAGGAAATACTGTATTTTTATAAAAGGTGGTTTAATTGAGATTTGAAAATATAATTTAAAAATAGTTTTTAAAACATCTAAAATATATTCATGAAAAAATAAATATTATTTTTGAAATATGCATGTCAAAATTATCATTGGGTTATTCTTTATGAAATCTCAAAAGAGAATAATTTTTTTAATGAATATTGAAAAATACTAATTTTTATTGATAACTCGGTTCCTTTTTAAATTATTTAGAAAAATAAATTATATTTTTAGTTGGATTTAAATTAAAATTTGTTCAATGATATTAAAATTTAACTAATTTAGGTAATTGGAATCAATTTCATATTGAATTTTGAAATTGAAACATTCTATTCACATGAGAATTTTCTCTTTAGAAAACCGCTCTTTCATCGTGTATACAATTTATTATTAAATTGAATTCATGCACATTTTTGAATTGAATTCAGAAAATTGGATTTCATGTTTTTATTAATAGTAATTTTTATTATAAATAAAATTTCAACATAATTTTTTTCAACAATTAAAAATAAAAACAAAAAAATAATAATTACTATAGTTATGGTAAAAATGGGATTACTATGTGTTAAACTAAGAAGATAAGGCATTAAATGACTTGAAACTTGCCCAAAAACCATTTTATATAAATATTTTTTCCTTGTCAAATAGAATTTTCTAGAAATACCAGTTTTTTATCTTTTTTTATTTAGAAAAATAAGAGTATCACTTTTTCTTTTAAGAAATTCCACGTGTGCACTTCCCCGCAAATAAAATGCCACCCCTCTCCTCCCCTATACACAATTCAAAAACCATTTGGTTTAGAAAATAACTACCTAAATAAAATATTTAATTCCATACCCATGTCTTGGATTCCTTCATTTTATTTAGAATCTATTCTATGATGTATTTAGTTATAATCCTAAAGTGGATCTCTGAAGAAGAGGTAAAACTCATAAATAAGCATATTTGATTTATTTTTTATTCCTACTCCATAGAAAATATTCTAATATTATAATATGATGATATAATTATTTAATATATAAATATATGATATTATGTAACTGAAATAACCCACATCTATCTCCACTTCTATCAAATGGGTAACAAAACCGTAAATCCTGTATATGATGAACTACCACCTTACGAACCAATTCATTTAATTTTCCATCACTACCATTAAAAGATAGATATAATGATGGATTTTACATATTTATATAATATTTTTAAAATTATTACACTTATTTAATTCGGATATCAGATACACCTTCTTACATTCTATTATGTGGGGGATAAAATAATGCCACTCGGGTGTACGATAGAGTACCGCCTCACGAAGTGATGTGATTCTTTTTTTACATGTGCTTTACTTGAAATTTAAAAAGGATGAAGTTAATGAACATATTTTTATTTATTATATAAAAATACTTATTGAAATATAATATAACATATATATTCTTATGTTCCAAACCTTTGTAAAACAATAATTTCACTCGTGTGTTCCTGTAGACTACCACCTCCACCTAGAGATATGAAATGTTTTTCATTTTATTTATACATGGATGGTGATAATAATGTATTTAATTAATAATAATGATATATATGAAATAATAATGTTTCTATAAATTTTATTTAATATTTATTTTCCTTTTATTCCATCAGTCGAGAAAAATGGAAACAATGTTCATACGAACGTACGAACTATCGTCTCCATGAACGGTGGAATCCATTTTATATCTATGAAATTAATATACTACTGTAAATACATATACAATTAATATATATGATATATATATATATATATTATCATTTTGAAGATTATTTAACCATGATAAAATCAGAAGGACAAAAATTACCAAACTAAAGCGTACATGAAAAACGAATCAATTATCACACAAAACAGGGATTTTAATAAATAATTGTTAATAATTGGGTAAAAAAGAAAATAAATAAATTATATACGGTATGAGATTTATTAGTATGTTTTTAATATCTTTATAATAAATCTATATTTATTATATAATAGTTTCATACACATACCATGTATGTCAATGTTGAGGTAAGTGTTTCTCATCTCACTTTTACTTTTGTGAGACAAACACCATATTCACCACTTATTCTTTATGTGGTGTATATAATTACCCATTTGATATGTTATAACCGTTATATGATTATATAGATGTTTATTTTTGTTTCATTAAATTTTATTTCTTTCGTGGTGCATATGATTCAAAAGTTACCAAAGTGGTAAGTGTTTATTTCACACTCTCATCATTATTCAAGATTGTTTTTGTTTAAGTCTCAGTTAGGAGAATTAATTAATTTTTATATCTTATACTAAATATATTTTCTTCTCCTATTGTTATTCAAGAAATTTTTCAAGTAATATAAACATTTTCCCAATCTATAGTAATTAAAACTATTGAGGAAATGTTTTTATGAAAACCCAACTTTATTTCTCTATTTATTTAAAATTCCTTTTTTTCCAAAAACATGTTTTCCATAAAACGTTTTCAAAAAAGATTGTATCTTTATAAAAATAATTTATTAAAGAAATATTTACCCATATTTTAATTTTAACAAATTTTTTTGAAATTAATCTTCACATCATTTTCAAAACAATGCCCATTTGGATTTTACTAAAAATGTTTAAGACAATTTTTTAATTTGTATGGAATGAATGAAACTTTCTTGAAACATGACCACTGAGTGTTTTAAAAAATATTTTAAATGTTTTAAGTGTTTATTTTCAGAGAAAATTATTTTTAAATTATTTTTTTATTTTTTAAAAAATATTTTCAAAGTGAAAAGGTTTTGTCTCACAAAAATATCTTCAATGAAATTTTTATGGTTTTTATATTCATCATGGAAATCAAACCTTTAATGTACATATTATATACTAGGTATTCTATATATTGATATCAATATTATTATTTTTATATATGGTTTTTTTATTTTTTGACTGGGGATGTAAAATTTTATTATCATTCAACACATTACTCTAGATGGTTTATAATTTTTTTTATTTGATTGGGATAAGTATTAACCTTTTTTATATTAGTTTTTTACTCAAAATGATTATTTTTATTATGTCTCACCCCTTTTATGTTAGGGTTGAATTATACTTTTTAAGTGATGGTTAGGGCCTAGTTATAGATATCCCCTTGACGCATCAACATCTCTCATGATACAAATCAGTTGGCCAAATTAGATGGGTTCCTCCCCAAAGATTTAAATTATCATGTGAAAGGTCTTGAAAGTATGTTTTAGTATTAATTCATTTTGTATTATCTCTTTATGAGATCAGTTATTTATGTTTATTTGATTATTTAATTAGTTATACAATCCATGTATAATTTTCAATCTCATGAAATTATTTATATGGATTTATTTGATATTCAATTATTTATATGATCTTATACACAGATTATTAATTAAATGACATGTGTTTTAGTTTTTTATCTTACTATATTGATTATGCTTATTTATTTGTGATATATTATGTTGTATGCTTACCCTTATTGGGAATTTCAGTTTTCCCCTTTCTTGTATTCTATTTTCCCTAGGATACCAAAAAGTTTTTTCTGATTAATATATCAAGATATGATATGAAGAGTAATGGTGTCTTCAAAAGAAAATACTTTGTGTATTTTATGTTTTCAATTATAATGTGAATTTATAATATGTATCTAGTTTACCAAGACTGCTAAACTATTCTGTCCTTAGGGATGTGATTCCATGTATCCTATGCCAATTTAATCAAGTAACCAATAACTCTTGGATACTAGGGTCAAGGTATTTACAATTGGTAGAAGGGGAAGTTTAGTAGATACCATGAGAACTATATTTATGAAAAAAAAAATATTAGGTAACACAATCCTGTTGTATACATTGAGGATAGGTACAGAAGAACATCATAAAGTTTTTTTAGATAGAGAATATGAGTTTTGTTGGATATACATCCTTTTGTGGATACTATTATTGGGTGTGATTCTGGCATAGTTATAACTGAGGGATTAACTCTAAAAAAGGTGCATTATGATTTACTCGACCATTTCATAGTTCATAAAAATGATTCTTAATATGCACCTTTAATGAATCTCCTCGGGGATATTCTTTAGTTAATTTATATTTTCTTTATGAACCATCATGAAGGATTTGAATAAATTATGACAATGAATAACCTAGGTTAAACCTAAGACATCATATATTGAAATAATTTTTGATAATTTATACATACTATGAATGATTATTCATGATTAGTTAATTTATTACAATGATTATTGTTTGTTGTATTGTGGTTTTTTGTTTTAGACAATGTATAGAACAGGAAGTAAGTGTGTTAACATTGAATTTGATAGATAATGTGTTGATGAGAAACCATATGTGATGATGAATGAGGTAAATGATATCGTGATTATGTCTAATAAGTTATCATGATATGTGATTAACAACATAATCCTTAACCAACTCATTGACTCCCCAAATAATAGGATAGATTCCACTAATATCATGAATAGTAGAGACTATTGAAGAATGAAGGATAGATTTTATTCATGTCATAAATGTGTTAAGAGACACCCTAGATAGTGTCTCAAATAATAGGTAAATGTTTAATTTTTTTAAAATAAGTACACAAGGAATGTAATTTCTGATGAAAAGTGAAAATTTAGGTTAATCCAACGGATGAAAATAATGGTATCCATGAGGTGATATCAACAGTTGAATGTTTTAAATTTATAAAGTATGGGAATTATTCAAATCTACATACTTGGGGTAAATCCCATGAAGAGAATTAACAAGAATTTTTATGTATGGGTTATACTATAAATGATGAAGATACTACACATATCATATAAAAAGAGGGAGGAATTAAGGAATAAGATGATGAATCATAGTTAATGATTTATTAATAAAGTGGAATGATTAATGTGCTTGTGATTTAGAATTAAAAATTATGATATATGTGTATTTTATCAACTATATTCTAGTTATAATAATTATGAAATGAATAAGTATTTCACTGGAGTACTTTTTATTTTAAGAATTTGAGAGCATATGTTAAATGGAATTGATGACCCAGAAATGTGATTTAGTGGAAATTTGATCTTTTTGGAAAGCACATGACTAAGGAAAGAAAACTCTTAATATGTTATGGGTGTTTAGATAATAATACCAATGAGATGTTTATAGGATAATATTGGGGGAACTGAATTTTGTTTGTTACTTGATGGAATATATTATATTTGTTAGAGTTTAATGCATGTTTAAATTTATAGAATATATTCAACAATCTGAAATTTTATTTTTGGAAGCATGGATGTTTTCATTAAGGTGTTATTGTGATTAAGGTATTCACATATTAGGAATGTGACATTAGTATCCACTTTATATTTTCTAGGGAATATAATTCAATGGCATTCCTTTTAAATTTTTGGACATTGAATTTGGTTAGACTTATTTTGAATGATTTTTAAAGATAACCTATTATGAAATGTATTAAGATGAATTTTTTGAGTTACTATTGATGAATTTGAGAGTAATGTATTATATTAGATAAAATTTTCTTAAAATTTTGGTTTCAATAAATATTGAAGGAATAGCTTGTCACTCTTTTATGTATCTTATGATCCATTAAAAGATAATTATAGTGCTTCAAACATAAAAAAAATGTAATCTTGGATATTCATTATGTAACATCCTGACCTAGGAGCCACTTAACTCATTCCCTGAGCTGATGAGTCAGATGGCCTGAGTTCACCTCCCCATATTCTAGAAGTTTCCAACTAGCAATGAGGGTATGAAGTTGGTACATTGGGGAGACTATAACATCTTATCATAGTGGAATAATGGATACAAACATAAATATAAAACATTGTAATAATAACTAAATAGACATAATAAATAAATAATAACTGGAATAATAAATAGAACCGAACAAATAAATAATAATATAAATCCTTTCTGGTAGTGTCAATACATGGATGCATGGAAGTATGACATTTAAAAATGGGAATAGGATAATAAGCATAAAAAAGGCTATAAAAACATAAAAAGAAATAAAATTCTTCCCCACTTGCATCTTGATTCTCGGTCCTCAACTCCAAAACTCCATCTATAATTAAGTATATCAAAAACCTGTAGAATTGAGCTTTACCTTATCAATACTTATAGTAAGATGATATTCTCAGGTACTAAAGGTTGCCTGAGTAGGGCGTGAGATAAAAATCTATAAAGGCCACCACTAACGGTGTCTAAACGAAACCAAAATAGTGTTTCTATCTAAACAGTATGCATGTATAAATAGAATATTAAAACAATTCTAATAAAATAAACATCTTTCTCAGGGTCTTATAGGACAACTAGAGGGTCTACCTGCTTCGGCTCACAACCAGAAAGAATTTCTGATCACGTACAATGTACATATATAGTGATAACCTATATATATATATAGTTATATATTTCATCAACTTATATAAACCAAGTACACGAACATGTAAGTGGACATAAAACTAAACAAGGGATGTTGTGATTATGCCATCATGTCAACACTCTAATGAGGGACATTGTACATAAATCCCAACTTCCAACTAGTGTCAACGGTGTGAGACATCATGTTCAACACCTGATGTATGTGAGCATGATACATTCATGCTCAAATGAACCCTTACCATCATTCCATAGCCTTAACAAAGGCGTAATAAAATTTATAACCTTTAGCATGATTAAATTCCTCGTAGGTGTCATGTTCACCAATCCCATATACATAAATAAGTAATATTCATCTTTGTAAAAATATAATCATACAGCATTACCACCCAATCTTATCATTCATCAATCTTAATATAAACAAGGCTTTTAAACTTTTATTAGTACATTTTATTACTCAGGAAGTAATAGGCATAATCATACAACCCTTATAAATCATCACATTCTATTAATTTAATAGAAAGAAACCCCCATGAATAAGGAATCCAATGTAATCAACCCATTTCATTTTCCAAGACATGAAATTCCATTTAAAAAGATTGGTGGGTCTTTAAGAAGATGACATGGTCAGGATATGAATTTCATACATGGGTAATTCATAAGAAATGATGGTCAACCATGTAGGAGGTTCCTCGAGTTCTATAAACAACCCATATAACAAGGTAAACCCATTCATAAACCAAGACGAAAGCTACAAAAGAATTCTGGGAATTTATAAAAAATAACCAAATTATCCAAATACAATTGGAACACCCACGAGGTGACCATATAAGGTGTTTACAACGTTTAAAATAACAAACAAGGATCAAAAGGCATGTATCAATGTCTGATTGTTAATTTGATATGAATAAATCAATTAATATGAGACACTTGGAAAAGTATGGCATGTAAACAATGAAATAGCTATGAATCATCAAGAATTAAAGGGTAAATGACAAGACCACCTACTTTAGGGCCATAGATAACTCTGCACTTGATATTAGCCTTGGATTTAAAGATGGTTGAAAGATATCTAAGAACTGGTCTTACACCCTGAAAATAGGGAACATGTGATTTCACCTAAATATCATGATGGTTTAGAAGATAGCAATTAATAGGAGGTAAGATACTAAAAGCACTTACTGAGATTCATCCAATGCCTCCGACAGATTGTGAATCGACCACCAAATGTGGGAGATACCTCAATGCCTAGATTGGGAGATTTTGGAGCTCATGGAAGGAGGGAACTCATTTCATCCTCTGGAGGAAGAAGTGAAAAAAGAAAAAAGGGTTATAATTTTAAGTGAGGGAAATGGTATATTCACCTCAAAACATAAGGGCACATGATTTAGAGGCATGGTTGTCCAAACCTTATGTCAATATGCACAATTCACTGCTACATAGGGGTACACCACACGGTTAGGCGCACGGCGTAACTAACCTTGCACAAACCATGAAAGAAATGCTATATACCAAACTATAAATCATTTGCATGACTATGAACCTAGGGTCGCATAGTTGAAAACCACTATTTGGGACCCTTCTAACCCTCAGTCTGTAACCACACTGTTTGGGGAAACCGTGAGGGCTAGGTAGCACAGTTTTTTCAGGCCGTACAGCCAAATATTTTCTTAACATTTTGGAGATCCATGTTCTAAAGGATCCATTGACCCATAAGTGACCTCATATTAATGATTAGGCATCATTAATAGGTCTATTTAAAGTAATTTAAATAGAAAAACCCAATGATATGTACCTTCATAAAAGGATGGGTAATTACAACCTCTCTTCCTTAAAGAAACTCATCTAGGAGTTGGACTTCTAATGGTAGAGGTATCATCAGAGAAAATATTCATCCACTGAGCTCATATATTAGATTCCCATTTAGAGGTCTCATATTATACTTATATGTGATTATATATAACCCATATTAAAGGAAATCACCTTCCTCAGACTGTCTTCAGGATCTGATGCACAATAAACAAATTATACTCCTTGAAGGAAGAATCTGTATTCCATTCAACCTCATCTAGATAGAAGACATTTGATGGGTCATTATAGTGTCAGTGAAGCTGAGATACATTAAAAACATGAGGCATTTAACAATATCTCTTAGTAAGCACAAACTATTAAGATAGTTTTCTAATTCTTTTCATAACCTCAAAGTTTCCAACAAACCTTATTGAGAGATTACCCTACTTTTGAATACGTCTATTGGCCAACCTGGGTGATACTCACAAGAATTCCAGTCTCCAACCTAGAACTCTAGAGGTCTTTATTATCTATTGGAAAACAGATGACGTCTTGTCTGAGATATCATCATGTACTTTCTGGTCAAATAGACTTATTATATATTCTTCTACTAGACTCATGGTTTATGAATAGATACCTTCCTTAACTCTAACTAAAAGATAGTTTAGAAGGAATACCTACCATACAAGGCTTCATAAGAATCCATATCAATGGTATCCTAAAAGTTGTTATTATAATCAAACATAACAAGGGTAATTGTTTTCTCCCCAAAACCCCCAATGTCAAGGACAGAAGAACAAATAATGTCTTCTAGCACATGAATTATATGCTTTATATTTCAATCGGTCTATGGGTGGTAGGTCGTGGTAATAATAACATGTGTTACCAATGAAATTTTCAAACCCTTCTAGAACTATGAAGAGAATTGAGTGTCTCTGTCGGAAATGATATAATAAGATGCTCCATGAAGACACACAACTTACCTGATATATAACCTCCCTAGATCATCTATCGAGATTGTCTATCAAACATGAAATAAGTGTGAGAAAATTTTCATGAAATCAATTACATCCTATATTGTGTCATTTCCAAAATGTGATATGGGTAAAACATTAATGATATACATCAAAACATCATCTCATTTCCACTTAGGAATAGACAATGAATATAAAAATCCTAATGAACAATGATGTTATTACTTCACCTATTGAGAGGTGGAACACCACGTAATGAGTCTTTTTATCTCCCTTTTCATAAAAGGACACCAATATTAATGTCTTATATCTCAATACATTTTGTCACCACCAAGGGGAACTGGCCATGTTGTGGCATGGAATTCCCACATCAACTCATTTATAATGTTTTTAGGACCCATGAAAGCCCATGGAGTTATAAGGAATTATCCCTATCCATAAAACAACATAAATCTATATCATCATTCTAGATTCTATATCTTAAGACAATGCCTTAGGGATCAGTTAACTGCCACATTCTTACCCATTCCGAAAGAGTATAGGTCACTACTGAGGTCGAGGGAATAGTATGTCCAAGGTTACCTAAACCTTAATGTCCACCTATAATAATAAAGCCATGATCTCCCATTCACCACTGGATTTATAAACTGTCTGAGTCTGAGTATTATAGATCGTAGCAGCATCCACAAAATTTACTTTACCATGTGTGTTGGAAAGCTCAAAATCACATTATTGTAGGTACTCAACCCACCCACAATTCCTATAATTATTTTCTTCTTGTGTAAATATGTACTTGAGGCTTTTGTGATCGTTGAATACCTTAAAATCTTATCCAATTATATATTTTCTCTAACAACATAATGCATGATCTACATGAGCTAGCTCGAGGTCATCTTTCCAGTAATTTCACTGGCGAGGCATCAAATGACGAGACCCATACGTTACAACTCCATCATCCTTCATTAGAATAGCCACAAGTATGATACTCGATGCATCATAGTAATCTATATAGATCATTCCTAGATATAGAACAATTACTAATGACACTACAGTTAGTTTGGACTTCAACTCCTAAAAGAATTATTCATAAGATTCTAACCATATGAATTTTTCACCTCCCTTTTTCAATAACACTAGAATCTATATAGGATGTGAGAATTCATGGATTAATCACATGTAATATCCATAAATCCCTAAGAAAATATGAATGTAAAATATGTTCTTGGGATGCTCCCATGAAAGTACAATTCCCTCTTTCTTCGGTTCTATTGATACTCATGACTCGGAGAACATATGATCAAGGGGGTGTAATTTTTTTCAAAAAGTTTCATTTTCTGAGCAAAGCATAAAGTTTATGATCTATCAGTATACACCACACTATCACAAGATGATTAGAATTTTCAGTTATAGATCTTGAATAAACCAATTTATCATTAACATATATTACCGCGAATGATTCTAGATATGGGTGGAACCCCCAATTCATAAGAGCCATACATATTGTAGGTCCGTTCATGGGTCCATATGGCATTTCTAGAAACTCATATAGTCCATTTCTAATCCTGAATGCTATGAGAGGTATTTATTTTCTCCGGACGCACACCTGATCATATCCCAACCTAAATATATATCTTTTTAAAAACTATTTCTCTTAAGTTCTGATCAAAGAGGCCTTCTATTCTAGGAAATGGATAACAATTATTTATTTTGAGATATTTTAATTGAACGTAATCCATGAAAATTCGGAGGGTATTGTCCACATTCTTGGAAAAAGTAATCGGCGAACTATAAAGTGAAGTGATGGGGAATATAAATCCTTTTTTTAGATCCTCTAACTTTTTCATGACCTCTAGGAGATCCTTATATGTCATCAAAATAAGGGGGGATGGTAATTGGGGCTACTCCTGGTACTAGATAAATAGTAAAATCTACCTATCACACAAGATTTAGAGAATAGAAGTCATCAGTAAAGATGTCTCTGAAACAGTCCTCCATATAATGAAAAATAGATGGTCATAATTATAGGTCATCCAGGAAAAGACTAGCAATCTGAGATGTCACACTACCCAGCCTCTGCGACTTGGTTCCTGACCATGTATCTTGGACATCCCATTCTCCCTTATGTACATTCCTACCACCCATTGGGGATGTAAATATCACCCTCAAATGGTAGCATAAAATATTGGATAGGGATGGATCTAACAACTTCATCCTAATGATTACATAAAATCCTACATTGACGAGGATGAAAATATTACATATGAAAAGTTAAAAACCTATCAAGATGGGAAAATCCTTAAAATAGAGAATGCATATGGATTAGATACCTAATGGGGTATCATGCATTCTAAATTCCTGAAATTACTTGATCTTGAGGCCCAAAATATCCAAAATATTCTCAAATATAAAAGCGTAAGATGTGCTAGTGTTAGAAAAGTAGACACTAAAGTGTAGGTCACTAGAATCATACCTCAGATTGTAGACAGTCTAGTAATATACTACTTTGGAAATGGTTAGACTACATATAACTTGCATGTACTATACCCATGAGTCACTACCTGACTACCCTAACAAATCTTGCTCTTCTAGAGTTAAGAATCGTAAGTCTGACTACCTTTACATTGACCACAACCTCAGCCTGGACATATTGTGGTATTCTAGTTACCTACTATTCTTGATCCTACTAGACCTTACCCAAATTGATGAGTGTGAATATATCCCAACTCACTAGACATTGAGAGGAAGGTTCTGCCGAACCATTGGATATTCCTGATCCTGTTGAAACCTCTACACTCTACTAAATCATGAAAGCACTCATGTTTTGTGTGTCACGGTTTTTCGCACTGGTGACATATCAAAAAGATATTTTCATGATGATCATGAGTGATTCTACCTCCATGAGTATCATCAAAATAAATCTTTCGTCTAGAATAATGAACACTAGATCAAGGTTACGAACCAGCCTAACTCACACCATCATCTTCCCTCATGTTTTGTTCTGTAATAAGGGTATGGTTAACGCTTTCAAAAAATCATTCAACCTGAACACATTGACTTGTGATCTGATGGTGTATACCGACCCATCCTTTAATCACTCAGCAGTCATAAGATCATCACCCACAAGAGTGGACGAGAACCACTGAAACTCTATGAAATGAGTAGTACACTCCATGAGAAACTTTATCTCCTGATGAAGGTTGATGAATTATCTAGCTCTATTATCCCTCAGAGTCTGGGGAAGGTAGTATACATATAAGATCATTTGGATTTCATCCCAGACCATATCACTATGTTGGTCTACCTATGTGATAACATTAAACCAAGGCTTGAAAGAATGATACATCATATACTCATCTAGTCTGAACCTCCACTATAGAGGCACCTCTAGATGATTGAATTTATAAAGGATTTATTTGATCCAAGACTCCCCAGCATAAAGTCAACCTTCCCCAAAAAATGTGGGAGTATGATATTGCTGAAATTCATGATTCACTTATGCCATACTTGGGGTAGGTTGAACTACACCATTTAAGACTACAACATATGGAGAAACCCCTCTCATAATGTAGAATTAGTGCTAATATCATGTATATGAATAGATTCTATAGGTGGCACTGTAGTGGGAATCATAGGTGGCTTCAGGGCCACAACCTTAGGAGCATAGTCATTTTCGCATTTAGGGAATTCAACTAGAGGATGTTGTGGATCCATAATGCTAAAATTTTAAAAAACCTCATAATATATTTATTAAATTGAGAATATTGAAGATAGAAACTATTATAAGTATAAATACTTACTATAAGAATGACCACACCTCTAATCCTACTCAAAAAACCTTGTTTAGGCAGTATAAGAGACCAAAATAGTCCATAAGATGATAATTTATTCCCCACTACCCACAACCAAGTTTGATTTCAGGTCCAATTCATTGTTTCACATGTATAGGATGGATAGATAATTTATAAAGTTCATTTCCATTTTAGTTTTTTTCTCTTTCAAATATGTAAATCACATTAAATGGTTGAATTTTGTGGATTTTCATTTATGATTCATAGGGTTCCACATTACTTATGAACCAAAGCATAGTATCCATATAACCCACACTATAACACATTCCATTCCATATGTCCAATGATACATGGCTAAAAATTCCATAATTGACTACTTAAGGTGTCTACTTTAACCCATTCAGGAAATAACTATTATGTTAAGGCATGCACATTAAGTGTTAACTATGTTTTCCAATTCTTGAAAGATGTTTTGACACAATTAAATAATTAATAAAGGTACTAAAAATATATAACTGGAATATTTTTGCTAAGAGTAGACTTGACATGGTAAAATTCATGGTATATTAGTCTTATTGTGCCTACTGTGATGCATGTAATGGAAATCCCTTATTTCATCAAGCCATGTTAGGTAATTCTCAATTAAATAATACTAATAATAATAACACCATAAATAAAGTGCATCATCTAATGGTGAAGTCATATAAACTACAAATTTCATAATCAATTATAACAATTTTGCATCCCTGGTAATTCAGTTTTACCCTATACTTGGGTTAGATACATCATGGAACTGGTCAATTCCAAATCCATTTAACACATAGTCTCACGTCTAATTTACAAAAAATTATTTGAATGGATATTTTTTCCCTAATACCACTTCATAACATCCCGATCTTGGATCCAATTAAATTGTTCCCCAGTATGGTGGGTCACATGGCCTTAATCACACCTCCCCTTACACCAGAGGCTACTTATTAGTAGTGTGGGTGTGAAGGTGGTATATTGTGGGGACTACACCTCTTATAATAGTTGAAAAATAGATATAACCATAAACATAAAACCGCAAAATCATATCTAAGTAGGTAAAATAGATAAGTAAGCTGCAGAAGAATAGACATAATTGAACAAAAAGTACCAATAATAATAAATTGCCTCTATAGCAGTGTCAATACGTGGACACATGGAATGATGATATAAAAATAGAATAGGTGAATAGACATGAAATCATGTTATAAAAATGTACAAAATGAAAAAAAATTCGATCCACTTGATTCTCATGTGTATGCTCAGTCCTCTACTCCAAAACACCAACGTTAAGTAAGAATATCAACAACTTATAGAAATGTTCTTGCCCTAATCCATGCCTGCAAATTGATAATCATCTCGTGTACCAATGGTATCTCGAGTATTTTGTGAGATAAAAATATTTAAAATTCACCACCAATGGTATCTACATGTAATCTAATTAGTTCTCATAACTACACAATTTCGAGGTATAAACAGAGTAGTAAAGAAATTATAAAATAAATAACCATCCCACATAGGTTTTTATAGGACACCTAGAAGGTCTACCTAAATCAGATCATATTCAGACAGAATGTATGATAATGTACATTATATATATATAGTAACAACATATTATATATATATATATTTCATCCACATATATATACCAAGTATGTGCGGATGTAAGTGGCAATATACCTAGAATACTAGTGATGGGTGGACCTGGGCATAACCCAAATATCCATGACTAGTATAATGATCCTATAAGATTATGTAACATGCTATATTCCCTACATCTCATAATGAATGTGATATTTCTTGCTCAACACTCAAGATGTTGAGTGTTCCATCATTACAACACTCAAACAAGGGATGCAGCATATCAAGCCCAATGTCCAACTAGTGTCAATGATGTGAGATGTCATGCTAAACACCCGATGTAAGCAAGTGTGATACCATCATGCTCAACTGAACCCTTACCATCGTACCACTACCTATATAAAGTCTTAATAATATTTGTAACCTTTATCATGGATAAATAACTCTCAGGTGCCTTTTTCACCAAGCCCACATACATAAATATTGCATTCATATTTGTAAAAATATAATTATGAGGCATTACCTATGATGATTCTAATTTATCAAGATCAATGTAAACAAGGAATTATAATTTTATCTAGAAATTTGATTTATCATGAAGTAATAGGTGTGACATAACACCCTTATAAATCATCTCATTTAATTTATTCAATTCATTTAATGGAAAGCAACCCACATAAATAAGGCTTTCCACATTATCAACCCATTTAATTTTATAATATATGGAAATTATGTTAAAAGGATAAACGGGTCTTTAAAAATATGACATGGTCGTGAAGGTAATTTACCACATGGTAAAATAAAATTATAGGTGGTTTAAGCACCTAGTAGGTTCCTCAGGTTCTATAAAATACACATATATTAAAGGGAAAACCATTCATAAACCAATATAGAATCTATAAAAAATTCTGAGTATTTAAAACAATTAACCAAAATAGACAAACCCATTTGGTATACCAAATGTATGACCATATAAGGGGTGTAAAACCTCAAAAGTTTCAAACAATAATAACATGTCATGTATCCAGGTGTCATAGTAAATTTGAAATGAATAACTCTATTAATAAGAGATGCTTAGAAAAATCTAGCATGTGGAATAATGACATAACCATGATGAGTCAAAACTCAATGGTAAAATGATGATACCACCTACCTCAAGGTCGTTGATGAATCCTCACTTGATACGAGCCTCATATTTACATTAGGATGGAAGAGGATTAAGAAACGATCCAACAACCAAGAAATATGGAAACATGATACCACCTAAATAGGCTAATGGATTCAAAATATTATGTAAGATATTAGAAGTGCTTTCTGAGGTAAATCCAATTCATCCAATTGATCGTAAATAGGACATCGAATATGGGAGATACCACAATGCATCTATTGGGAGATTTTGGAGATCATAAGAAGAGTGATCTCATTTCCTCCATTGAAGGATGAATATGGAAAATGAAAAGGGATTATAAGTTTAAGTGAGGGGAAATGGACTTTTCACCTAAAAACACAAGGATTCACTATTTGGAGGCATGGTTTCCAAAATTAAAAAAAATGTGTGAAATTCACTGATACTTAGGGGTAAACTACATGGTTAGGTTCACAGTTTAACTAACAATGTAAAAACTATCCCAAAAGGTTCTGTCCCAAACCTATAATTGGCCACACAACTGTGCACCATGGGTTATACAGTTGTAGAGAAACTGTACATCCCCTTTTCGTCCATAATATATAACTTCATAGTTTTGGGAAACCTTGAAGGCTAGGAAGTATAGTCGTCACTAAATGTGTGGCCCAGTCTTTGCTTCCCATTTTAGAGCTTCGGGCTTCAAAAGAGCCTCAGGCGTACCAGTCACCTCATCATCTTGATTAGGAATTGTTTGTATGACCATTTAAAGGAATTTAAGTTGACCAAAATAACAATATTTACCTTTATAAAAATATAGGTTTTTACACATTTATTGTATTAAGATGTATTGTACAATAAAAGGAGGAAATTATGCTTAAAAATATATTTTGTATATTTTTTGGTAATATCATTCAATATAGTAAAATAATTCCTCAACTTTTAGAAAATAATCGTATAAAAATGTAATCTTATAATATTCATAGATGAGGAATAAAATATCCTTTTAACTCATCATTTATTTATTGTTTTTGAGGTCCTTATATTTCCATTTATGTTTCACTTTTTTACGATCAATGATCTCTATCACACACTATAATTATTTACTTTTGTATCATGTCCACATCATCACTTTCCACGAATTTTATTATATATGGAAACCTAGTACATGTTACTCTAGATGAAATTTATAGATATCATTATATATTACCAACAGGATGTATTATAAACCCTTCTCATGATGTGGTATTTCAAGAAATGTTTTTTCAAATTTCAAACACTTGATTTCTGTGATCAAGATTAAATTAGGGGACACAATTTATTAATGGGGGTAAAATGAAACCCTGAATATTTTAAAAGAGGAAAATCCTATTAGATAGTATACATAACCTAAAAACCTATCTTAGAAGAAAACAAAACACACCAAGACTTTAAAATATATTAATTTTTAAATAAATTCAATATCTTTGATATCATACATTTCATAAAACATAGGATTTAAACGAAACGCGATACACTATTAAAATTTTGTTATTTAAATATGACAATCATAACCTAGTCATTTAGTTGGAAGGTATGAATTTTAATAAATAAATTAAAAATATAATATATTTTAAAACTCTATAAAATAAATTTAACTTTTATATAATTATTAGAAATAATGTAAGAATCATTTGAAAAAAAAATTAATTTCCAAAAAATTATATTTTTCTCAATGGCTGTTTACTCTCATTTTGATCACATATTTTAAAATTAATTTTTAAAAATATAAAAAAAATTATTTGAAAAAATAAAATTAATTTTTGAAATATAATTTCAAAAATATCTTTAGGTTATTTTATGAGAATTTTCAGAATATTTTAATTGTTAATTAATATTGAAAACACTAATTTTTATTGAAAATTGTATTTTTTTAAATTATTTACTATACAAATTTATATATTAATTTTTTTAAATAAAATTAGTTTAATTATTGTTTTATTTAACTATTATAGGTCATTTTAATCAATTGTATATTGAATATTGATATTAAAAAATTCTATTTATATGAGAATTTTCTCTTTAGAATTCTATTATTTTATTACGTCTAATGTTAAATTTTAAATTGAATTATTAATATTATGTGAATTGAATTTGGAAAAGTGAAATAAATATTTAAAATAATAATCATTTTTATTATATAATTTATTCATATTTAATTTTTACCATAAAAAATAGTGAAAATGGAAAAAAAATAATTATCATGGTTAATGTAAAAATTAGATTATCGGGGCATTAAACTAATAAGATATGGGTTAAAATGACCTAAAACTTTTCAAAACCCTATTTTATGGAAATATATAAACTTTAAAATTCAATTTCTTTATAATTTTCCTTTTTATATTCTTTTGGAATGATAAAAATTTAGATATCGCAATATATTTTAAGAAATCCCATATGTGTCATCTCCCCCACTTATAAAAGGTATCCCCCTCTCCCCCACTAATCACACTACCAAAACCATATGGTTAAGAAATTACCTAAGAAAATACCATCCATAATTATCTCTCTATAGTAATTATTTATATTATTAATCCCTCATATATACTATTTTATGAATAAATATAAAGAGGCTCTCAGAAGAATAGGCACAATTCTTAAATGTGCATATTTGTTTTACATCTACTTCCACCTCTATAAAATATTTCTAAACTATGATAATATAATAAAACCAATGTATCCTATATAATTTCAGGTTATTATTTTAATTTAATATCCCAACCCAATCTCCAATTCCATCAAATGGGAAAGGAAACGATAAATTGTGTTTATGGCGGGCTACTATAAGGCCCCATCCTTAAACCTTACTTAATCTTGAGTTATTACAAGATTACACATTGAGGATCATTTCGGGTTTAGAGTTTTAGAGAATTAGATCATAAAACTTGCATTACATTCCACATATAAACAAAGTGGTTACATAATGATAGTATTCTTCATTCCCATCAATGGAAACACATTTAAAATAAAACATGGATTATTTCTTGACACATCCTTGACTCTATCATCTTATCATGTACCTTTCCCTTGACCTGTGAAAAACATTTCAAAAACTTGGGATGAGCATAAAAACTCAGTATGGGTTATAAAAAAACCTGGAAAGGAAACATGAGTTCATATTTACATAAGAATGAAATCATACTTTACCCATAAAACATAGGCACTTTAACATACCTCATGAAATCATGAATAAATCATAGAAATCATAAGACATAAAGGTAACTTGAGGCATTCATAACATTCTTACGTAGGGATTAACCCTCTTGGTTACGTTTGGAATACCCATCACAGTATATTCCCTAAATCGCTTCGGAGAAACCTTAACGTTTCACTCCTTCGCGTTACCCAATGCATTGGAGAGCTATATCGGGCTCACCCGCCCTTAGTTTATCACGGAACCACCCGTCTTCATAATAATGCCCAAGAACCATAACATAATCGTATCACATAAAACATGCATAAAGGAAACATAACATTTCCACATTTCAATCACAAGATATCAATACAACACAAAAACATTGTGAAAACCATTTTCCATACCAAAATAAAAGAAAAGTAAAACATGGTATTTATTTTTCTTTTAAAAAAGAAGGTATGGATTGTAGAGGAAACCAAGACTCAAATAACAGTCACGACGGCGGAGAAGTCATTGTCGCCGCATACGTACGACAAAAACATTCCCTTTTGTCGTTTAGTAAACGCTTCGTATAAAAAAGATTCCTTTTGAATAAACGTAAAAGTCAAAGTGGTTTATACACCGTATAAAATAAAGTTGTGTATAAAATAAAATATGCCTCAACGAAAGGAGATTGAGACGAAGTCCCATACCTCGTATCCGACTTGACCCGACCGTTCTTTAATCTCCTGAATAATAAACTTGAGTTAATCTCTACTTACTTAAGAATCTTTTTCAAGTTCATTATTCCTTTTATACCATGTTATGAACATCATGTAATCATTTAAGTTAATAATGTTCATTTTGTCGGTATTTGGTTCTTAAGTCAAAAATAGACTTCTTACACTTACATGTTGTTAATTTGGTCCAAGGTTCATTATATCCAGAATGATATTAATGATTTGGATAACATATATATCATATATATTCATCATATATATGTATTTATAATATTACATCACATTTAGAGGTAAAAAATGAGATGCACCGTTCATGGAGACGGTAAGCCGTACGTACGCATGAACGCTACTTCCATTTCTATTTCATATTTTATGGAATGGAATCATAATGATATAAGAGTATATTATAATTCCAGTATAATAGAATATATTATATCATAGTTCTATCCTTTATATGTCCCACATATGGTATTTAACGAATCAAATCACTTTCAGGGGGCGGTAATCCGCACTTCCTAAAATGAAGATATCGTGTTTACCCATAATGGAAACCATAAAGGTATGCTCAAAATGAAAAAAAACAGCAGCGTAAGGAAAACATAAACATATTATATATCATATATAAAAATAGTGACATCATAATGGCCACCATTGAAGGTGTTAAATGAGTATTGAACAATCATCGTTTTGGGAGGCAGAATTTCGCCATCCACGGAAACCGTATGTTCTTTAACCATTTGATGTAGTATTGTGAGAGTGTAGCTCAAATAAATCTTATAAAAAGATCCTAGTATATTGAATGTACTGTTTTTGTTACAAAAGGAGTAAATAAAAAGATTTTAGGGGGTTGGAGAAGCAAAATAAAACAAATGAACATGAGAGAATGAATTACCTTAAAAAGTGTAACTCCTTTTGATTTGAGCCTAAAGGCTTCCTTTGAAAGGATTCATCCCAAAGGGAATCCTCTAGGATGAGGAGAGGGATGTGGAGAGAGTAAATGGGCAGGGTTTGGCCGAGCCAAAGGCTTGAGGAATGTGTGAAATGAGGTAGAGGTGGGGGCTTTTTATAAGAGGAGAGGAGGGGCACTTTTGGAAAGGAAAGAAATATTACTTTATTTGAAAATGTGTTTCGGTTTTAAAAGGTCCCAAATTGATATAATTCGTGGATAAGGTGATAAGGGTTCGACATCTACTCTTTCAATTGGTTTTGGACATGTGTAGTTCATATATTTTACATTATCTTTCCATTTTATTTAAATCATCAAATAATGATGTCATCGCTGCATCATTATCATGTCATAAATAATTTAATTTATTTAATGTCTAAAAATTATAGAAAAAATACTATGATGTAGGAAATATTTTTAGATTTCCAATGACTATTTATAATCAAAACTCTGAACTTTATAAGCCCATGTAAAAATTGTTTTCGTAAAACATATTATGTTTGTGTCATTTTTACTTTTACATTAAATAAAAAGTTATTTACGTCATTTCCCAACCAAAATGTCTCCATGGGGTCTCCAAGTTGACCCATGGCATGTATTGGTCGGCCATTACACAACCAATAAGGTTGGGGCATGTGTCTAGGTCATTTAATATTATTAATGCATTATTTATACCTTAAACTACACTAATTAACACTAATCGCGATTAAAAACTTAATAAGTTACTATTCACCAAAAAATTATTTTAATCTCATTGAACCACATTTTACTTCTTAATGAAAACCATGTATGTAGGATTTTCAAAATTTAATACACATTAGTGGTAAACTTTCATTTAACTGAAAAATCAGTTTGCTTGATTACCACTTAGTGGTTTCACTATTCATCAAAAATTGAAGTTTTTCTGAAAATTACCAAAAATTCACCCTAAGCTATATTTGATATTCCGAATTCAAAAATGAGGACTATTTTAAAAAATTAAAATCATATAAGTCACATTAATTAATTTAATAATTAATTCTCGCTGCCAGAGCAAAAAGCGTGTTTTTACAAAACAATAAGTATCAAAAGATTGACACCAGTTTAAGTCTAATTTCAAAGTGAAATTGATTCCAATGACCACCATTGGATAAAATGGTAAAAATATATTCTAATTTCACTTCAAAACCAATTCAAAACATAATCTAATCATATAAATAAATTAGGTTAAAAAGTAGTTTTGATGTAAAATGCAGTATTTTTCCCTATTCATTAAAAAAATGAACCTTGTCAGAAAAATACCAAAAATTCACACAAGGTAAATTTTTATGTCCCAATCATAAAGAATAAGTTTATTTTGAAAAACATAGTTTATAAAATTGTCAAAATATAGATTCAAAAATGGTTTTCCATCAAAAGGCACTAAAACAATCTTTTAAGAATATTAGTGTATTCCATGCATAAGATTGTATTTATTTTCATTTTAAGCCTCTATAACACTATATTAATCATTAATAGACATAGATAAAAATATCTATTATTCATTACTTACTTGGGATGTTACATACTTCCCCCCTTTAGAAAATTGCGTCCCCACAATTTATTTACTTATTGAATAAATGAGGGTACTTATACCTCATTGCATTTTCAGATTCCCATGTTGCCTCTTCAATCATGTGGTTTTTCCACAAAACCTTTACCTGCTTAATCACCTTATTCCGTAACACTTACTCCCTGTGGTCAAGAATCTAGACCGGTTGTTCCTCATAAGATAGGTTGTCTTCCAGCTGAACTACCTCTGGACTCAAAACATGAGATGGATCTGGCATATACTTTCTCAACATCGAAACGTGAAAAACATTGTGTACCTGAGATAAACTCGGAGGTAAAGCCACTCGGTATGCAACTGATCCAACTCTCTCCAGAATTTCATATGGTCCAACAAACCTTGGACTCAACTTTCCTTTCTTACAAAATCTCATCACGCTTTTCCAAAGAGAAACCTTGAGAAAAACATGATCACCTACCTCAAAAGATAGATCCTTCCTCCGGTTATCCGCATAACTCTTCTGCCTGCTCTGAGATGTTCTCATGTGTTTCTGAATCAGCTGAACATTTTCTACCATCTCTTCTACCAATTCTGGTCCCATCAACTTCCTTTCACCCACTTCATCCCAGAAAGCTGGAGTTCGACACCGCTTCCCATATAATGCCTGAAATGGTGCCATCTGTATACTGGAATGAAAACTATTATTATATGAAAACTCAACCAAAGAAAGATGTTGGTCCCAACTTCCCTGATAATCCATAGAAAAAGCTCGTAGCATATCCTCCAATGTCTGAATTGTTCGTTCTGACTGCCCATCTGATTGAGGATGAAAAGCTGTACTAAAATTTAATTCAGTACCCAACGACTTCTGAAGGCCTTTCCAAAAGTTATAAGTAAACCTGGGATCACGATCCGATACAATGGAGAGAGGAACTCCATGTAACCTGACTATCTCTTTATGATACAAACGGGAAAGTTGATCAAGAGAGAAAGTATCTCGTATATCAAGGAAATGAGCAGATTTGGTCAAGCAATCAACAATAACCCAGATTTCATTATTACCTCGAGATGTCTTCGGTAATCCAACAACAAAGTCCATGGATATATTCTCCCATTTCCACTATGGCACTGGTAAAGGCTGAAGCAACCCATTCGGTAACTGCTGCTCTGCTTTAACCTGCTGACAAGTCAAACACTTCACAGTAAAATCAGTAATATCTCTTTTCATTCCATCCCACCAGTAATACTCCCGCAGATCTCTATACATCTTAGTACTGCCCGGATGAACTGAAAACGGAGAACTATGAGCTTCAGATAACAACTCTCTCTTCAACTGTGAATCACAAGGCACACACAATCTCTTCCCAAATCTCAAAACACAATCATTATCAATGTTGAATTCATGCAACTTACCTTTCTGAACCAGCTCTACCTTTTTCTGCAACTCACAATCTTGCTTCTGTGCTTGCTTGATTCTATCTGATAGAGATGATCTCACTGATACCTAAAACAAAATAGAAGGACTTCCTGCACCAACAACTTCTATGCCAAAGTTCATCAAATCCTTAACCAAAGGATCACGTTCCAAACACAACATTGTTAATGAAGCATTACTTTTTCGACTCAAAGCATCAGCAACTTTATTTGCTTTTCCCGGATGGTAATGAATTGTACAATCATAATCCTTGATTAATTCAATCCATCTCCTTTGACTCATGTTTAACTCTTTCTGAGTGAATATATACTTTAAACATTTGTGATCGGTATATATTTCACACTTTACTCCATACAAATGATGCCTCCAAATTTTTAAAGCAAAAACAACAGCAGATAATTCCAAATCATGTGTAGGGTAATTTACCTCATGAGTTTTCAACAGTCGTGAAGCATAAGAAATTACGCGATCATTCTGCATTAGGACGCAACCATGTCCTTTCAATGAAGCATCACTGTATATAACAAACTCACCATTCCTGGAAGGTAGTGCCAAAACTGAAGCATTCACCAATCTTCATTTCAATTCCTGAAAACAATCATCAAATTATTTTGTCCAGATAAACTTAACACCCTTCCGAGTTAGCTTAGTCATTGGACTAGATAACCGTGAAAAATTTCTAACAAACCTTCGGTAATAGCCCGCCAAACAAAGAAAGCTACGAATCTCGGTTACATTTGTGGGTCTTGACCATTCTTCCACAATTTTTGTTTTTTCAGGATCAATAGTTATTCCATCTTTAGAAACAATGTGACCAAGGAAAGAAATTTGTTGCAACCAAAACTCACACTTGCTGAATTTCCATACAGTTTATTTTCTTTTAAGGTTTGCAAGATAACCCTTAAATGTTTTTCATGCTACTCTTTACTTTTAGAAAACACCAAAATAACATCAATGAAAATCACCACAAACTTATCCAAGAACTCATGGAAAATTCTATTCATTAAGTCCATGAATACAGCAGGTGCATTGGTTATCCCAAAAGGCATTACTAAAAATTCATAATGGCCATATCTCGTACGGAACGCGGTCTTCGGAATATCTGTCTCCGTTACCTTCAGCTAATGGTACCCCGATCTCAAGTCAATCTTTGAAAAAAACTGATCTCCCTGGAGCTGATCAAACAAATCATCGATATGAGGCAAAGGATATTTGTTCTTAACAGTGATATTATTCAAGGCTCTATAATCAATGCAAAGTCTCATAGAACCATCTTTCTTTTTAACAAATAAAACAGGAGCACCCCACGGTGATGTGCTAGGTCTAATGAAACCTTTCTCTAATAAAACTTTCAATTGCTCCTTCAACTCTAAAAGTTCAATTTGTGCCATTTGATAAGGGGGTTTTGAAATTGGCTTAGCATCAGGAACTAAGTCAACAGTAAACTCAACTTCCCGATCTGGTATTATTCCAGGTAACTCATCAGGAAAAACATCAGGATACTCATTTACCACTAGCACATCATTAATCTGAACAGTTCCTTTATTTTCAACGACGTGTGCAAGGTAACATTAATTTCCATCTTTTAAAAGTTTCTCGGCCTCTTGATATGTTATCAAAAGTAAGAGTTCATTCTTGTAAACAAACTGAAATTCTTTCTGAAAAGAAACTTCTTTAGCTCTACAGTCAATCTTAGCATGGTAAATAGAGAGCCAATCCATACCCAGGATAACATCAAACTCTACTAGAGGTAGAACAATAAGGTTTGCAAGTAGGTTCTTTCCACAGATAAGGATAGGAAGATTCTTATAAATTCTTTTTGCCTCAACATTCCCCCCAGGTGTTTTTACCAAATGTTCAGGAGTCATTTCTTGAGATGGTATTCCCATTTTACTAGAAAAGGTTTCAGAGATGAAAGAATGTGTAGACCCCGAATCAAACAACACACTGGCATAATCTGAAAAAACAAACAAAGTACCTGATACAACTTCATTTGATGGCCCGATATCTGCTGAAGTAGTTGCAAAGGATTTCACCACCCCTTTCTGCTTGTAGTCTAACTGCTTCCCATCACTCAAGATCCTTGTCGGACACTCTTTTGCATAGTGACCCATCTCATTAAACATATAACATTTCACTAACTGTAAATCAAATTTGTTACTACCTTCACCGTGATCTTTTTCAGTGCAATCACGAGCCTTATGTCCCATCTTACCACATCGGTAGCACTTCCCATAATTCAGAAGACATTCCCCAGCATGCCTTTTTCCAAATTTATCACAAACTGGAAACTTAGTTCTCTTACCATCAAACTTTTTTGAAGAATTCTTACCTTTCTCCTGCCACCTTGGTCTCTTCTTCTGCTGGTTGTTATAGAAAACTTGGTCATAAGCAAACTCCATTTCCACCTTCTCAGCACATCGAACAAGCTTTTCATAACTTTTAAACTCACGAGAAGCTAATGCCCTTCGATATTTTGGCTTTAATCCTGAGTAAAAACGATTTATTTTACTATCAAGGTCCCGGATAAAATTTGGAGCATACCTTGCCAATCGAGTGAACCTTTCTTCATAGGCAGCCACTGAGTCTTCCTCTTGCCTCAATTCCAAGAATTTCTTTTCCATCCTAAGTCGAAAAGCCTTAGGAAAATACTTCTCAAGAAACATACCTTTGAATTCATCCCAGTCAAGAGCATCAATCTCATCGGCGTCCCTGATATTTTTAACCATAGACCACCACTGATCTGCTTCACCCTCCAAACGGTAAATAGCAAGACTAACCTTTTGATTGTCTAAACACCCCATGACATCAAAAATCTTCTCCAGTGCTTTAATCCACCTTTCAGCTAGCACAGGGTCAGCTGATCCTCTGAATGATGGTGGATGTTGCCCCATGAAATGTTCCACCACTGACATTTTCCTCTGCGGTTGTTCTGGATGATCTCGTGCATGGATACCACCACCATTTATCGCTTGAGTCAACTGCGCCATTACTGAAACAAACTGTTCAGTTCCAATTCCGACCATTTCTGGATGCTGATTCGGAAGGTTATTTCCTTCTGTATGCCTTCCTAGTACTACTTCCCTGTTTCCTCTGCGGAAAACCATTCTGAACAAACATGTCTTAGATGAAGCAACATGGTAATCTTTAAATGCTATATAATTTCAAAAAAAAATTTGGGTAATCATTTAATATAATTATAACTCCTAAAGTTATCTAAACCGACCTTTGATACCAACTATAAGGCCCCAGCCTTAAACCTTACTTAATCTTGAGTTATTATAAGATTACAAATTGAGGATCTTTTTGGGTTTAGAGTTTTAGAGAATTAGATCATAAAACTTGCATTACATTCCACATATAAACAAAGTGGTTACATAAAGATAGTATTCTTCATTCCCATCAATGGAAACACATTTAAAATAAAACATGGATTATTTCGTGACACATCCTTGACTCTATCATCTTATCATGTACCTTTCCCTTGACCTGTGAAAAACATTTCAAAAACTTGGGATGAGCATAAAAACTCAGTATGGGTTATAAAAAAACATGGAAAGGAAACATGAGTTCATATTTACATAAGAATGAAATCATACTTTACCCATAAAACATAGGCACTTTAACATACCTCATGAAATCATGAATAAATCAATGAAATCATAAGACATAAAGGTAACTTGAGGCATTCATATCATTCTTACGTAGGGAGTAACCCTCTTGGTTACATTTGGAATACCCATCACAATATATTCCCTAAATCTCTTCGAAGAAACCTTAACGTTTCACTCCTTCGTGTTACCCAATGTATTGGAGAGCTATATCAGGCTCACCCACCCTTAGTTTATCACGGAACCACCCGTCTTCATAATAATGCCCAAGAACCATAACATAATCGTATCACATAAAACATGCATAAAGGAAACATAACATTTCCACATTTCAATCACAAGATATCAATACAACACAAAAACATTGTGAAAACCATTTTCCATACCAAAATAAAAGAAAAGTAAAACATGGTATTTATTTTTCTTTTAAAAAAGAAGGTATGGCTTGTAGAGGAAGCCGAGACTCAAATAACGGTCACGACGGCGGAGAAGTCGTTGTCGCCGCATACGTACGACAAAAACACTCCCTTTTTCCGTTTAGTAAACGCTTCGTATAAAAAAGATTCCTTTTGAATAAACGTAAAAGTCAAAGTGGTTTATACACCGTATAAAATAAATTTGTGTATAAAATAAAATATTCCTCAACGAAAGGAGATTGAGACGAAGTCCCATACCTCGTATCCGACTTGACCCGACCGTTCTTTAATCTCCTGAATAATAAACATGAGTTAATCTCTACTTGCCCAAGAATCTTTTTCAAGTTCATTATTCCTTTTATACCATGTTATGAACATCATGTAATCATTTAAGTTAATAATGTTCATTTTGACGGTATTTGGTTCTTAAGTCAAAAATAGTCTTCTTACACTTACATGTTGTTAATTTGGTCAAAGGTTCATTATATCCAGAATGATATTAATTATTTGGATAACATATATATCATATATATTCATCATATATATGTATTTATAATATTACATCACATTTAGAGGTAAAAAATGAGATGCACCGTTCATGAAGACGGTAAGCCGTACGTACGCATGAACACTACTTCCATTTCTATTTCATATTTTATGGAATGGAATCATAATGATATAAGAGTATATTATAATTCCAGTATAATAGAATATATTATATCATAGTTCCATCCTTTATATGTCCCACATATGGTATTTAATGAATCAAATCACTTTCAGGGGGCGGTAGTCCGCACTTCCTAAAATGAAGATATCGTGTTTACCCATAATGGAAACCATAAAGGTATGCCCAAAATGAAAAAAAACAGAAGCTTAAGGAAAAAATAAACATATTATATATCATATATAAAAATATTGACATCATAATGGCCACCATTGAAGGTGTTAAATGAGTATTGAACAATCATCGTTTCGGGAGGCAGAATTTCACCATCCACGGAAACCGTATGTTCTTTAACCATTTGATGTAGTTGTGTTAGAGTGTAGCTCAAATAAATCTTATAAAAACATCCTAGTATATTGAATATACTGTTGTTGTTACAAAAGGAGTAAATAAAAAGAGTTTAGGGGGTTGGAGAAGCAAAATAAAACAAATGAACATGAGAGAATGAATTACCTTAAAAAGTGTAACTCCTTTTGATTTGAGCCTAAAGGCTTCCTTTGAAAGGATTCTGCCCAAAGGTAATCCTCTAGGATGAGGAGAGAGATGTGGAGAGAGTAAATGGGCAGGGGTTGGCCGAGCCAAAGGCTTGAGGAATGTGTGAAATGAGGTAGAGGTGGGGGCCTTTTATAAGAGGAGAGGAGGGGCACTTTTGGAAAGTAAAGAAATATTACTTTATTTGAAAATGTGTTTCGCTTTTAAAAGGTCCCACATTGATATAATTCGTGGATAAGGTGATAAGGGTTCTGCATCCACTCTTCCAATTGGTTTTGGACATGTGTAGTTCATAGATTATACATTATCTTTCCATTTTATTTAAATCATCAAATAATGATGTCATCGCTGCATCATTATCATGTCATAAATAATTTAATTTATTTAATGTCTAAAAATTATAAAAAAACTACTATGATGTAGGAAATCTTTTTATCTTTCCAATGACTATTTATAATCAAAAATCTGATCTTTATAAGCCCATGTAAAAATTATTTTCGTAAAACATATTATGTTTGTGTCATTTTTACTTTTACATTAAATAAAAAGTTATTTATGTCATTTCCCAACCAAAATGTCTCCATGGGGTCCCCAAGTTGACCCATGGCTTGTCTTGGTCGGCCATTACACAACCAATAAGGTTGGGACATGTGTCTAGGTAATTTCATATTATTAATGCATTATTTATACCTTAAACTACACTAATTAACACTAATCGCGATTAAAAACTTAATAAGTTACTATTCACCAAAAAATTATTTTAATCTCATTGAACCAAATTTTACTTCTTAATGACAAACATGTATGTTGGATTTTTAAAATTCAATACACATTAGTGGTAAACTTTCATTTAACTGAAAAATCAGTTTGCTTGATTACCACTTAGTGGTTTCACTATTCATCAAAAATTGAAGTTTTTCAGAAAATTACCAAAAATTCACCCTAAGCTATATTTGATATTCCGAATTAAAAAATGAAGTCTATTTTAAAAATTTCAAATCATATAAGTCACATTAATTAATTTATTAATTAATTCCCACTGCCAGAGCAAAAAGCGTGTTTTTATAAAATAATAAGTATCGAAAGATTGACACCAGTTTAAGTCTAATTTCAAAGTGAAATTGATTTCAATGACCACCATTGGATAAAATGGTAAAAATATATTCTAATTTCACTTCAAAACCAATTCAAAACATAATCTAATCATATAAATAAATTAGGTTAAAAAGTAGTTTTGATGTAAAATGCAGTATTTTTCACTATTCATTAAAAAAATGAACATTGTCAGAAAAATACCAAAAATTCACACAAGGTAAATTTTGATGTCCCAATAATAAATAATAAGTTTATTTTGACAAAAATAGTTTATAAAATTGTCAAAATATAGATTCAAAAATGGTTTTCCATCAAAAGGCACTAAAACAATCTTTTAAGAATATTAGTGTATTTCATGCATAAGATTGTATTTATTTTCATTTTAAGCCTCTATAACACTATCTTAATCATTAATAGACATAGATAAAAATATCTATTATTCATTACTTACATGGGATGTTACAGCTACCACCTCACGAACCGATGTAATTCATTTTGGAACACCATATTTAAAGGCTGAATATAATTTTGAATTTAAAATATTTATATAATATTTAAATAATTATTACACTTTATGAATTATTATATCACATATAACTTCTTACATTCCATTCCTTGGGGGATATGATGTTGTCGCTCGTGTGTATGATGGACTAATACCCCACGAAGCGATGTGATTCATTTATCACACACACTTTACATGAAAGGTATTAATGATAAAAATAATGAATATATGCGATAATTATTATTTTAAAACACTTATGAAAATATAATTTCATATATAAATTCTTACCTCCCAATCTGTGGGAAATAAAATAGTCGTTCGTGCATACGTGTGGACTACCTCCTTTACATATCGATGTGAAATGTTTTCCATTTTATTTTTACATGGATAATAATAAGGATATATTAAATTAAAATAAATTAAATATGTAAAATAATTATTATTTTTTAATGTCTAATTAACATTTATTTTCTTTTTTTTATCCATTTAGAAAAAAGAAATCAGCATTCATGTGTACGTACGACCTATCATCTCTACGAACAGTGTATTCCGTTTTCTATATCCAAAATCAATATATTTCTATAAATACAGATATAATAAAAATATATAATTTCTATATAATTTTTAACATTATATAGGTGATTTAACCATTATTAAATTAAAATAATAAAACTACCAAACTAAAACATATATGAAAAATGAATTAATTATCACCAAAACCAGTGATTTTAACAAAGAAGTTTTAATAAAATGGTTATAAAATACTATAAATAGATTGTATATAGTATTATATATATTATTATGGTAATATAATAGATTTATAATACTCCTATTTTTATTATACATGTATTTTGGACACATATAATGTAATTTAAACCTAAGGAAAGGGCTTCTTGTCTAACTTTTACTTTGGTGAGACATACGCCATAATCTCTAATCGTTCCCTATCAGGGGTAGATACCACCCCTTATGATATATTATATCATGAATCTATTTCTATTCATGGTTTTTAAATTTTCGTTTGAATTAATTTCTTTCATGGGGTATATGATTCAAAAGATAACAAAGTGATAAGGGTTTATTTCACAATCACGTCATTATTTAGAATTTTTTTTGTTTATATCAATCTTAGAGGATTTATATTATATTTTATCTTAAAATAATTATATTTTATTATACTATGTTTTTTTATAAACTTTTCATGTATTATTTACTTTTTTATACTCTTTGTTATTTAAAATGATTGAGGAAATGTGTTTAAGAAAATATGACTTTATTTCTCTCTTTGGTCATAAATCATTTTTCCCAAAACCATGTTTGCTAAAAATGATTTCATAAATGTATTTATAATTATCCAAATGATTTATAAAATAAAATTTTACCCATTTTTTAATTTTTACAAATTTTTTCAATTAGAATATTACTGATTTATTCTAAACAATGCCTATTTGTATTTTACTGAAAAAGTTAAAGGATTATTTATTTTAATGTGTATAGCATGAATGAAACATTCACTTGTCAGGACCACCCAATTTTTTTAAATATTGTTCTAATATTTTTCAATGTATACTTTAAAAGAAAATTATTTTAAAAAATATTTTTCATACTTTTTTTAAAATGATTTATAAAGTGAAAATGTTTTTACCTAAAAATGTTTTCAATGATATTTTTATGTTATTTTAATTCACCAATGTAATAAAAATTTATTTTACTTTAAATCCAATATGATATTTTTATTGATATCTTCTTTATTAATTCATTGGTTGGTTTATGATCAATTTCTCTGAGAATGTACAATTTGATTACCAATCAACATATTAATCATGATGGATTATGATTATATTTATTTGATTGGGGTATGTATTAACATCTCATATGTTGGTTCTCTTTATGAACGATTATATTAACTATGTTTCACTGATTTTTATGAGGAATGAATTAGAATTAATAACTGATTTTTGGGACCTAATTATATATATCCCCTCAATTCATCGACAGGCCTCATGAGACAAATAAGTTGGCCAAATTAGATGAGTTTCTACTGACATATTTAAAATGTTTTGTGAAAGGTCTTGGATGTTTTTTCAGATGTCTAGAATTATGAATTCCCTCATTATGTGAAAAGTTATTGATTTATATTTGATTAATAGATTAGTTGAAATACCCATAGATATGTTTCAAGAACATGATATTATTTTTATTGATTAAATTTATCATAATTTATTTATGTCATATTATGATCAATTTATTTATTAAATGGACAGTGTTTCAGTTATTTACATCCCCATATTTATTATTCTTTTTTTCTTATGATATATTCCACTGTATGTTTACCCTAAATGCTTATACATTCTCACCCCTTTCTTACGATTTATTTTCCCTGAGATACGAGGATGATTTTTGTGATTGATAAATATGGATACACTATAACGAATAATGGTGTTGTCAAATAAAATATTTTCTCTATTTTAATTTATCAATTATAATATAAATTTCATGTATTTATGTTTTTTACCAACACTAACAAGCTATTTTCTCCTTCATGATGCAATTCCTTGTATCTTATTCTAATTCAATAAAGTAACTACCAACTCAGGGATACTAGGTTCAGGTTCTTTACATTCATAATATAGAACAACTATCAAATATCATTGATAGATGATTTATTTGATCAACTTTATGGGGTATGGAACCTCACAAAGGTAGAACTTAAATTAAGATATCATAAAAATTGATAAAAGGGAGGATATTCCAAAGATTGATTTTTATAAGTATATAGACACTATGAGTTCAAGGTGATTCTATTTGTACATAAAAAATGATCAAAAATATTCATGTATATAAGAAATATAATTTTTGTAGATTACCATGATAAATATTTGTTGTATTTTTGGATGAAATTATTTTATATTAAAAAATTCAACAAACACATGATCAAAATTTGTGAATTTTGTCAAAAAAATTAAACAAGGATTTATTTATGAAAAATTATAAAAACATTAATTTTTACTATATAAAGATATTTTTTGAGGCATTTTATCATAATAAATGGAATATATTTATATACATTAATGAAAATAGTTTTTACATAATAGAACAAATCAACTACTATTATAGATATTAATATTTTTCTTTAAATATTACAATATTATTATCTTGTTGTGATAATTATATGAAAATTTAACAAATAACTAACCAAGTTAACATGGAAGTGACTAAGATTTTTCTTGAGAGTATATTAAAAAAAGAATTTCAATGATTCTAAAAAGATGATAATAATTATTCATATCCATACCTAACCTGTTGGTGGGGATTTATTGTTAATTTAATAAGATTTTTTAAATAAATGATTTGGTTTTGAACATGTGACATAGGATATGGTTAGAGTTGACCAACTATTATACTTAATAAGTTTATTAAAATCATAGAAAGGAAAATAAATTAGTGGATTATTTTATTGTAAATGATACTATCACTATATCTATTATTAGGATTGGAAGAGGTCAATTTTTATGGATATAAAAATTAGAGACATATAAATAATAAATTAGGATATAATATCTTACCTTTTTGATATATTATTCAACATTCAATCCTAATGAAGAATAACGTAGCATAAAAGAAAGATTTTGATCTATAAAAGAAGATAGAAGAGATAAATAATGGTAATACCCTATAATTAAACAACAATTATGATGATTTCATAAGTTGAGAAATGATTATGTGTACCATCGATTCTGTATATAAATTTAGATCTATTTGGAAATGAATATATATCATCTTTCTACATTTAATCATGATGAAATGAAATATATATAGTTCAATTAGAGTAATTTTTGAAGAATAAAATAAAAAAATTGATACTATAATAAATATTACATTTCTTGGTATAATAGAAATGTATGAGAAAATATAAAAAATATAAAGGCGTGATGAATCCATTAAACCTTCCATCATGGAGAAAAAATATAATAACCTTGGTGTAAGTGCACAGTCAGGATAATTATTTCACATAGAGAGGTATGAAGTGAATCCTTGACATTTTTTAAAAGTTTCCTTGCAAATGAAACATAATTTTCCTCATGTTAAAGATTTTATTCCATACTAAAAACAAATCAAACACCCATCCATAGGAACACAATTATTTACAAGGTTCACTATTTAATAGGAATTGGTACGTCCTTTATATGGTCTGGAGATAATCTAATACCACAGAATCCACTAGAAAAAAAATCCTTGTATTATAATGAGTAGGTTATTCCCTTTATCTCAGGTAGTTCTTTGAAGAAAATACAAAATCATGTGTGCACCCTCTTAGTAAAAATATGTTAATAAAATGTTTGTGCAAAAAATCATGTAACCTATGGTTATTTTTAAATTTAAAAAATGTATTCAATTGAACACATATCTTCAACTTCTTACCAATAAGATGGTAAGAACTTCCTGAAATTTGTTAAGGAAAACCAATCTGATTTTCCGAGTACATTCTTCCCAGTCAGATTCATCTAATTCTAATTTCTCCATGATATGATTCTTCTCAAAATGATTCTCTTAGACTAATTCTTCTAAGTTCAATTTTTTATACAATTTTTCAATACAAAACGATAATACAATGGCTGAGTACGATTCATAAAATTCCAAAATCCTTCTTCAGTCCAAAAATCCCAACACAAAAATCTTGATATGATAATCCAGCCTGATATGATGATCATCCAAATACAATTGACAAGAGGAATGTAATAGTCATTTGAGTACAATAATCACTAAGTATGATGATCATCTAAATAAAAATTTGTTATATTGTCTATTCTCTTATGTCTTTTCTCTATTGAACTTTCATTAACAAAAACTCAATACAGAAACATCTTCTTCTCCTTAGAAACTCTAGGATTATATCCATTCTTAAATGAACAGTACATTACTAAGAAATGGAGAAAAGTACACTTTTATTTTTATGGGTGACCCATAAGAGGTTTTGGCAGTGATTTCAAAACCATTCCCTTTCAAAAAAATTCACCCAAATCTCAATTTCCCCTAAAATATCAGGTGCATTTTTACTTAATCAACTCTTCTCAAATATTCTTGATTATAATATAATTTTCATCCCTTCTTCATAACTTTTTTTCAAACAGAAATTTGAATTCAATTAATGAATACAATTTTTTCAAAATGATTTCATCAAAAAAAAATCTCTATATCTATTGAATGTAAATGTATGGAGAAATGGATACCTCTCTAAATGATGAATGAAATAATTCTTTTGAATTCCAAACTACCTCTTGACAATACATTCTGAAAAATCAATTAATCTCTTATATCAAACCACTTTTACTTATTATCCTTTTCTCTTAACCCAATTTATAATTCACTTGAAATGGAAACAAATTAATTCAACCCTTTTTGAATGGTTGACTACATTGTTGATCAGTTTTTGTCATTACAATTTTCATCAACCTTATCTCATCTTCAAAAACTTCCTTTATTCTAAAACATGTTCTTGTATAATTACTTCCTTAATGAGTTAAAATTCATTCGAGAATAGATTTGGTATTGTTAGAATTCATTTGGAAGGTATCATAACTTTATATTCATTCAAATTTATTTATTTTCATCTTATCCTGAGTATGATCTTCTCTGAATACTATTATCCTTGATACGACTATACTGATAATAATTATCCTAGATATGATCATTCTGGGTGTGATTATTATGGGTACAATCATTCAACTTCCTTTTTTCTTATCTTCCTCTTAGATACAATTATACTAGGTATGAATCTTTTTCTATTAGTAAAATATCTTTTACCACTTCCACCTCAATACAATAAATCTAGGTAATATTTCAAATACCTCATTTTTATTTTCTTCCATCATGATTTCTTGATAAGTTCTCCAATCAACTTATAATTTATGTGAAATAAAAATCAGAAAAATATCATCACATTTATTTTATCATAGTCATAAAGACTCTAATTCTCTCATTTTAGTCAATCCATACACATGAGATCCATAGTGAATACAATGACCTTTTACTTCCCGCAAGATATTTTCTCTTTCATTCAAAACCTTCGGTGAGAATGATCAGAATCATACATCTTCTTCTCCATATTACGATAGACTTTTACAACGAGGTTTATTTTTTCGAAAACTCGAGTCTGATTAATTTGGAACCAATTATTGAGTCTAATTTTCATTAAATACAATGTAAGGTGATGTCCCTTCTTCAAATACACTCTGGAAAACAATAGACAACCCTTGAAAAAAACACCTTCCCTTCAGCTTCGTCATAACAATATCACCTTTTAGATTTTTTTTTCAACTAAGTTTCTTAAATCAATGAACTTTGTATCCTTATAAAATGTGTTGTTATGAATAATTCTAATTCAAAGTGAGCTAACTCGTTTTAGGAAATAATATTCCTTGAAAGTAAAACTATTTTGTCCAAAAGTAGTGATTATTACAACATTTTACCTTTCCTTCCTCAACTCTTCTTCAACCTTAGATTTTATTCATCCTCCTTGGAATAAAAAACAATTTATTTCCTAAAACAAATATAACCAATAGTTAGAATAGTTCACTCATAGAACAATGTTGAATTCATTGATTACCCCCAAATCATTTCTTTTAAGGATATATTTATGAAATAATACAATTATCCTCCTTGAAAATACTATCCAAAGGTAATATGAGAGAGAGTATTGAAACACATACCTCAACCATTATGAGAAATTAGTTGGAAACCCATTTTCAACCTCAATTTTGATATTTATTCCCTTAGTAAAGATTTTGTGAAACTATCAGCAACTTATTCCGAAGTTGGAACATAATTTATATTGAATTCATTCTTCTCCACATTCTAATTCATGAAATGATATTTGATATCAGTATGTTTTGAATGATAATTTTTAACTATATTCTGGATGAGATTGATTATACATTTATTATCAAAACCCAATATCAAGGTTAACATCACTTCAACAAGTAAAAATTCTAATTGACTTTTCATCCATATAAGTTGAGTAGTTTCTTGAGCAGAAAAAATATATTTAGATTCATCCATACTGAGAGCTACTGTATTTATTTAATGAAAAGTAACACAATTATTTCCCTAAAAAAATACAACACCAAATGTGGATCTTCAATCATCAACATTGTTTACCCAATCATCATCTGAATACCCAAACATGTCAATACTATCTGAGCTTCCATACCCAATTATTTAATATATTATTCCTTTTATATATTTTGTAACTCCATTTCCATTATGTAAATGTAATTCTTTTGGATAACCCTGAAATCACCCACATAAGGTAATATCATTAACAATTTCTGGTCTTGAGGCAGTCAAGTGAAACAAACTCGAATAATCTTTCATAATTCATTCTGATCAACTTCTTTTCCTTGTCCATCTTTTTTCATAAAAAATAGCACTGAAATTGCTGTGGAAACAGGTTATGAGTTTTTTATTCCAAACATCTTAAGAGTTCCCTTAGCATACTTTTCCTGAGACAAAAAAAATGTATTTCTCCTTTTGTATCATGTAAAACCCAATAAAGTATTTCATTTCTCCCAGTATGTATGTTTCAAATAGGTTTTTAATATCTTTAGAAAATTTTTCATAACATTATTCATCATTCCTACAAAAGATAATTTCATGAATATAAACAATTATAATAAAGGACTACTTCTAACACTCTCTAATGTAAATATTGTTATCCACACTTCATTTCATTAAATTCATCTTTTAAAAGCATGCATCCAATTTGGAATACAATACCCTCAAAGGATGTTCTAGGACATAAAAATAATTTTTCAATCTATACACCTTACATTCATTTTTCTCAGAAATAAATCAATACGGGTTTTCAATATGAAATTACTCTTCAAGATCACCTTTCAGGAATACGAATTTAACATCCATTTGAATGATCTTGTAGCCTCATTGTGAAAAAATAGCAAGAAAAATTCTTATTTATTAATGTCTTACCACCAGAGAAATAGTTTCATCAAAATAAATACCTACAATTTGTAAATACCCATTATATAAAAATATTTCTTTGTTTCTCAACACATCACCTTCTTTATTCAACTTGTTTCGGAAAACCAACATGGTTTCAGTAATGTTTTTGTATTTAGGCTTACATATGAGTTCTCATGTATCATTATTTTCAATCTGACCCAACTCTTCATTCACCTCTTGATCATATTCCAGAAACTCAAAAGATTATTTCACATCATTTGACTCCACTTTTAAATACAAATAAGTATTTTTAATTTCATTTTTTGTTCTTATTTTTTGAGCCTTCTTATATTGATCACCAATTATATTCTGAGATTCCACTTGCATCTTCATCCTAGGATGATATTTTCAAGTATATTCATCATCATTGTAAATGGCTGAGTTTAATTATTCTTCTTTGGTAGGAATAAAATTATATGTAGCCTTATTATAATTTTTTTCTTCAACATTATCAAATTATCTTTATTCATGAATATTTTTTTTCTTTCTCTCCTCTTCAAATTACTTTCACATCAAATAGAATAATTTTTTTCCTCTTTTTTGAAGTGTTTATATCATTTTCCTTCCAGATAATATCCAAGAAAGATTATATCATCCCATTTTGGATGAAGATTTAAATAGTTTCTACCTTTATTATTTATAATGCATGGACTCCTGAACACTTTAAAATGTTTTAAACTTAGGGTTCTTTATAAAATAATTCATGTGAAGTCATATATAAAATTTTTCTACAGAAAAATTGTACTGAATATAAATAGTATTAATCATGGACTTCCTCCAAAATTAATGAGAAAGGTAATACAAAAGTAACATGGTACTTACCATTTCCACCCAAAATATATTATTTATTTCAGAAACACAAATTTGTTGAGTAATTTATGGGTATCTATACTCAGGACAAATTCCAGGTTTCTGAAGATAACTTTCAAATTATTCACTTTTGTATTCACCTCCATTTTTTGTTATCAACTTCTTTACAGAATACTCACATTCCTTCACTGGTTTCCTTCAGAAACATTAAAACATTTACAAAGCTTCATATTTGTGTTTCATATAAATAACACAAGTAATGTGAGTAAAATAATCAATTAAATTAATGAAGTACATATCTACATTTTTTATTATTTTCTAATTGGCCCAAAAAATAATAGAATACAGCATCTATACTGGTTTTATTGAACAAATCTCAAATTTCTTATGCATTACATTTGTAATCTTCCCTTTCTCACAAATAGATCAACGCCAATTTCTTCTACTTGGAAAATAAGGAATGCCTCGTAAATTATTCTCTTAGATAACTTGTTCTTGTTTCTCTGCCCCATGTGTCACATCCTTTTATGCAAAAATTGATTATCTTCCACCATACTCATGTAACAAGAGTTTTGTATTTAACCAACCCGATATAGGTTTCCTTTTGTACATTGGCCTCTTGTAACAATAATTCCATCTCTCTCGCTTTTCACTACAAAACCATCTTTTTTAATGATACATTTTCTACCCTCATTATAAAATTATGAAACATTTCAAAAAAATTGTTTTATCCAATCAAAATTAAATGTTTTTGTGGATTTCATCTTTTCTTTCCCAATGATGGTCAATGTAACACCTTTTATTCTCAAGGATTCATTATTTATAAAGGTCAGTGTTCCTTCCTTAAAATAATTCAAACACTTCAAAAATTTCGAATATCCCATCATATGAGAAAAAAACCACTATCAAAGATCCAAATTCATCCCCCTTTTGTATCTTTTATTGCAGTTTCAACAATAAAATTAATTACTTCTTCCCTTTATTTATTCACCTTTGGCTTTTGAGAACTGCTAAGAATATTTTTTTGTGACAAAATGAAAACAAGACATCCTTTTACATGGTTTCCAGGTTGTTCCCATCTTTCAAAAATTCGTTCCAAATGTTAAGATCTATTTTTAATCATCACTCCAATGTTTTCATGTTTCTTAAAACAATCTTCTCAATCTTCTTCTATTAAGAGGAATTTTCTCCCCCTCAAACTATTACTTTCATTACTTTTGGAATAATAGTAATGTTTTTTGTTAAACTAACTCATATTTTTCATATGTTATAATCCATCAAAATAATCACAATATCCATAAAATGAGTATTTTCCTATGAAAAATACATACTAGCCAATATTTTTTATACATTTCTCATCGAACTTCGTATATTTCTTTTCTAAGCAATTAACATTTCTATAATAAATTGGAGTGTTTCTTTTCTTTTATACTTTATTAGAACCAAAAGTGTTTGAAATTTTTCTGGACATTGTTTGTTTCAAAAAAATTTCAAACTCTAGGTTCTTTGTGACTTCTCAATTTCCAGCAATGTTGGTCTTGGCCACATACATGAATTTCATATCATTATTCTTTTCGAAAAATTCATTTTTATTCTCACCCTTTGAAGGTATATTTTTTAGATCCTTCTCATGTTTCTCATTTAAAGGACATTTACCAACTTCATTTATATTGTTTTCTAAACATGTACTTATATTTTTAGCTTTATAAAGTATTTGTTGGAAAAGTTCCTACTCTTTCTTGTTCTTTCAACATCACCTCCAAATTCTCATTATGATTAATTTCTTCATCATGATATTTCTTGAAATTACCAATATACTTTACCAGCATCACATTACCATTAATAAAACATTCTTTATTTCATGTTAATGAATATTCATCTTCAATTTTTTTGTTTTTTCCTCAATCCTTCTAATCATTCTCAAACATTATTTCAAATATTCTTTTCAATGATTTTCAAGTAGAGTTTATTTTTCTTCAGAACTTATGATTTCAAATTAGTCATCATTTATTTATTCAATAAAATTATTCTCATTACCATAATCAACTAATTTTTTAGACTCATCATCACTTCTTTGTTCTTCTTCTCCTTCAAAAAAGAAACTTTTTATTTTGGATTTGATTAACTTTCTTTCATTCCATGTGGATTTCAATTTTTCATTGTGTTCTTATTTCTTCCAAAATATTTTCAGATCTATTTCTTATTTATCATTATCATATTCTTTCTTTATTCGAAAAAATAGACACAAAGTGACCAATGCCTCCACATCAAAATATTTCATGGAATATTTCCATTTTTTATTTCCTTACACCTCTTTTGAAATAGTTATAAAAAACGATAAAATTTCATCAATGTTTTTACCTACATCATTTTGAGAGTCAGAATCGCTAGCTTTATCCTCAATAATAATCATATTTTACTTCTCTTCCTTTATATCCTTGAATGACATTTCTCTATCAACTATTTTTTTTTATTTTCAAATCTTTCTCCCCTCTCATTTTATAGGTAATGAGTTTGTTGTGAAAATCATCAAGAGATAATGTTTTAGGATCACTATCTTCTAATGAAGAATATTTTGCAACAAACTTGTATGGAATGATTCTAAAAATCATTTCAAAAAAATTTAAAATCATTAAAATTTTCTCCAGGTCATCTGGTAGTATTAACAATTTCATTTATCGTGTTAAAGTGGTCCCCAACAAATTTGTACACACCCATCTTCAAGTCTTAGTACTTTAATCTATAGATTTGATTTTTTTTCATTATTCACTTTTGTATTTCCTTCATATATGTTTTCCAATTTATCTTATATACCTTTGGTGGTTGAAAAAACTTTCACCCTTAGGAATTCACATTTAGAAAGTGATGATAATATAATATTCTTATCCCTTCCATAATTCTCCAGATTCTTTTTATCATCAGATATAAACTGAGATTTAAAATTGGGAGGAGGAAACCCATCAGTTGATGATTTAAGAACATAATATCCAATATAAATAAGATAATGAAACATTCTATCTTTCCAGATATTATCATTAATTTTATCGAAACCCGAGACACCTTTATTGTCTAAAAACATCAAATTATCCATCAGCAAAGAATAATCAAAGAGAACTACCCTTCGATACCACTTATAAGTTCCCATTCAACATAATTGAATCGCTAATAGGGGGAGGGATGAATCAGTGATACTTTTTCTTTTATATGTCTTTGAAAATGAAAAAACCTTCACCTCTTATTAAAGATTTTATTCCCTACTAAAAAAAGAAAATCACACATCAACAGGAACACAAGTGTTTACACAATTCACTATTCAATACCAATAGCTACGTATATGGTGTCGTTTGGAGATAATATTATACTTCAATAAACACTTGAATAAAATCCTTGTATTACAACTAGTAGGATATTACCTTTCACCTGTGTAGTACTTTGAAGTCAATCCAAAAGTATGTATGCACTATCTTAGCACAAATAGAGTAATACAATTTTTGTGTGAAAACACATGTTTCCTATGAATCTTTTTCAATTACAATAATGTATAAAATTGAAAAAAGTTATTTGATTTTTTTACCCAGAAGAAGGTAAGAACTACCTAGACTATTTTAAGGAAAAACCAATCTAATTTTTCCATTATAATTTCCCAGTCTAATTCCTCTATGTACGATTGACCCCAATACAATTATTCTCAATATGATTTTATCAACCTGATTCTTTCGAGTAGGATTTTTCCTGGTACGATTGTTTAATATGATAACATTTTACACTGGATAAGTACAATTGAGACAACTCAAAACTCCTTATTTAGTCTGAAAATCCCATAATGAAAATTATGATATGATAATCCATCCTAATACAATTATTAATTGATTACGGTTGACAACATAAATATAGTAATAAGCTGAGTACAATAATAAAATAGTACGTTGATCAATAGAATACAATGTTGTGATCTTGTCTCTTGTCCTATGTCATTTCTCCATCAGTCCTTCTCCAATAAATACACCATATGGCAACTTTTTCTTCTCTTAAAAAACATTGAGATTCTTAATCTTCTAATTTGAACAGTATATCCATCAAAAAAGTGAAATGTATACTTCACCTTTTATTGGTTACCTATAAGTGTTCTTAGTGGGAATCCAAAAACCATTCCCACTTAAACATACTCACTCAAATATATATTTTCCCTAAAATCTCAGGTTTATATTGACTTCATCATATCTTCTCAAAGCTTCTCGATTATTCTACACTCATTATCTCTTCATCATACTTTGTTTTCAAATGCTATTTCGAATCAAATTTCTAAAAGGAATTTTTTCAATTCTATTTATTCAAAACAAATGATATGTTTCAATTGAGTGTAAATGTATAAAGAAAAGGATACCTCTATGAGTGTTGAATACCAAAATTATTTTGAATTCTAAGATCCCCCTTGAAGGTACAATTAGTAAAATCCTTTCATCTATGATATTGAACCACTATTACATATTCTCTTTTTTCTCTTGACTCACATGACAATTCACTTGAAAAATCAATAAAGTAACTCAACCCCTTTTGAATGGTTGACTACATTGTTGATTTATTTTAATTATTATTTCCATTGGCCATAGATCATATTCCAAAACATCCTTCAATAAAAAACCTAAGATGGCATCATGACTTCCCTCAAGTCATAAAATTTATTTGAGAACATCTTTAGCATTGTCAGACTTCAATTGGAAAATATCATAACTTTCCATTCATTATAGTTTATTTGTTTTATTCTTTTCCCAAGTATGATCGTTTCTGAATATGATCATCCTAAAAATAATTAATTTGGATATGATCATTTTGGGTAAAATCTTTTAGCTTCCTTTTTTTCTCATTCACATTGGATTCTGATTGAATCCAAGGACCATTTACATCCAGAGAATTATTTTCTCTTTAATTATAGACCAAAGGAATGTCTGATCAAAATCATTCATCTTATTATTATTATTATTATGGAATTTTATAGTGTGTTTTATTTTTCAAAAAACATGAGTCTGATTCTTTTGAAAAAAAATTCTAATATTTATTTTCAAAAAATAAAAAGTGATGTGATTTTCCTACTTAAAATAATTTCTTTACAAAAAATAAAACACCTGAAAACAAAGACCTTCATATTAATCTTTTCTCTAATACTTGGATAATGTCACAAGTCTTCCCAGGATCTCTAAAAGAATTAATATCATATTTATTTCTAAATATCATCTTAGAATGGATGATTATTAATTAAAATATCAGAGTATTTCTCATTAAAAAACTTTTTCAGATATATATCAGGGAAAATTTGAAACATTGTGGAGAACATCATTTGATTATATCTATTCAGTATATGATACTCATTTTAATGATTAGTTTTCAATTATAATTGAATATGGACTTAAATATTAGTATCACTTATCATCCATAAATTTATCATCATTATAAAAGGACCATTCATACTTTTTAAGATATGTTCATAATTTTATTGATGGATTTTAAAGGTGGTTGTATTCAACATCTTCCATTGGATGAGTTCTAATATAAAAATGTCTCTCAGTAAAGTATATGATTGGTCTGTTATAAATATCTATATGGGAATAAGTGAACATTAATGAAATTATAAAATTATATTAGATAAATAGTTTTTCGGTCCAAAACTTTTGTATGAAATAGTTGTAAATATCTAATCCATATATATAATAACACATTAAAAACTATAAAGTAAAATAGAAAAGCCATATTTATTATCATTGATTTTAACAAGAGTTTTATTTTAGGGAAATATTAATCCATGGAATATCATCGTTTAATAGTGTTATGATATTTAATAAGAATGAAAATATAATCCCCTAGTATATTATACACTTTGAAAATATTTATCATATGGGAACCGTGGAATATCATCTATAACTTACATAATGTTTGTATAATTTATATAATGTTCTCCATGTATCATTATTAAAAGAATTATATACCAAAACCCTAACATTTAAAATCTTCATAGTTTGTACACCAAGAGTATGATCTCTCATATAAGGAATTACGGATAAAGGTCATAGATTATAAAAATAAACTACTATTAAACAATGAAACATTTACTATCAACGTATTATGGTTCAGTCATAAGTACCAAGATGTGAAATGGGAACCTAAAAATTTAAAACAAATAATGTACCCATACTTATTCTTATTTGGAGTTTCAAATTGAAATTATAATGGTAAAACTTGGGTAATAATGTAAATACGCAATGTGTTATTCTTTTATTATTAAATAAAATTTATGATTTTCAATAATATTTCATGTATAGATATTACACCAAAACCAAAATATATAAATACACTATTTTATTATTTATTAATAAAAACATTAGAGACAAAATTATATATTTACAATGTGTTCTAAAAAATAATATCCAGTAAATAAAAATAAGGATTATGGATACCAGGTAAAAATACAGTATCTCTATGTCTCCAATATGTAATTGTACTCATGATAATCATTGTGAAAGGAAAGAAAATATTAGAAAAGTAATCAACATTTGATATAATGAAATATAACACTTCAAGATATAACATAAATAATTGGGTATTTTATTTTAAGATAAGTATTTATGGATTTATAAATAAAATGTAATAATTAATGTCACCATTATATGACTGTTTTCAATGTGTGAGGTTCGCATTGGTGTATGGTTATTGTTGTGGGTGAAAGGGAATGTTTCAAGTGACCATTAAGAGTAACTACCGATGTTGTCATATAATTAAATGTATATCATTGATATAATATAAATGTTATTGTTCTTAAATATTATTATTTATTTCCAGTATAATTATAATAATGTGTGGAATCGAATTTTTTTAGAAACTATTTTGGTGTAAATTTTAGGGTAATATATTTTACCATATTTTCTGAAAACATAATTTATTATGCCTAGTTTTAGTAATTAATTGAAAATATTTTTCAATATATTTCAATAAAAATACTTTTTTAATCACTAAATATAAATAATATAGGGGTGATTTTTTTAAATTTATTTTAAATAAGAAAATATCACGGTGATTAATTAATATGGTAAAATTAAATATATTATATAATAAAGGTAAATATATTATCAAAGAGATTATATTATATAGTTTTGGTTTATCCTCAAATGGATTTTTGTGTACTCCTTTTCATAATAATGAACATATTTTAGTGTTCAGAAAAAATAATATTTTATTTAATTTTTATTGTAAATAACCCTCCTATTTAACCTATAAAACCTCATAAATTAACTAGATTATAAAAAATTATATGATCTTAAAATTCAAAGATGTATTGGGGATATTATTTTCTCATGAGAATCCAAGTATTCCTTGCAAGAGTCAAATACCATAGTGGTCATTCCTATATAGATGTACTGTGATATTACCCAAAATAAGTAAATATTATTCTTGTCAATATACATTATTGGTCTAATTAGTCAATAAAACTAAAAAAATAAGTTTTATTGGGGATATTTTATATAAATATAAATTATATATATTAACTATTTATTTTATATATAATTTAGTATTGTTAATTTTATAATTAGTTAAACGATATATATAGAATATATCATTCAATATTAATTGCCTCATTTAGGTATGATTCTAATTACATTATTTTTTGTCAAATATAAAAAATAATTAAAATTTCATTTGATAATTAAGATTTTAGAATCACATAATTGATATAAAAATGATAACATTAAAATATATATTTGTTTTTATAAATAAAAACTACCATGTAACACCAATTTTAAAAATTAAATCTATTCAAATAATATATTTTCTGTTGAAAATTAAAATTTGTGTAATATTATGATCCGTTTAACTTATAAAATTTTTAATTTGTGAACTATTGGATAATAAACAAACACATAGACTATCATAAATATGCGATATTCAAATTATTGAATCAAATAACACTCAAAAACTCTTATAATTAAAAAAATTAAAACTAAAAATAAATAAATAAATTTTTATTAATAATATGTTAAAAAATTGAATATGTCTCTTAAATAATTAATTGATAAATAAATTTTAATTATACAATATATTAAAGGTTCTTCAAATTTAATTTGAGAGACAACTTAAGGAGTTAATTTCTAAATCATCATTGATTATTTATTTATATTTTTTATATTTTTTATACCAATTTCATTTCATATATTACTATTTATTAATATTTTATTTAGGCATAGTTCACTCGAACAATAATTGGGTAAGAGATGTTTCATCAGCTAAAGCATGCCTCCCAATATGATAGAGGCTTCTAAATTGATGTGAGTGTTGAATCTATACGAGAAGATTGTACCATTGATATCAGGACCACAAAATAATAAATTAATATTAAATATAAAAAACATACATCAGTGTAAAATGTGGATTTATAATGAAAAAATAACCATCATTATAATATAACCTATGTTGCAGTATTGATAAAAAATGTTTCATATTATTCGATGGAATTAATTATTTACTAACCCATAATTAAATTAAATAAATGGGTTTTATTAATTATTTTATTGTTTTAATATTAATTTAATACTTGGAAGGATAAATTTATTTTTTAGTTTTTAATTTATTTTGAGAATAATTTGAGCAATGTCTACATAAAAATGAGTTTTTTAAAGAAAATACTAGAATTTTATATGATTAAAATAGATATTTGGGTTTTTATGTAAGATTAAACTTTTTATCCCATGTGGTACACAAGATTAACTCGGTGTTCAAGTGAATAAATATTAGTAAATAACAAGGGAAATATTCAATGTATGTTTTACCCTGTGGATAGAAGGAAATTTATCCATGATTGAGTCATGGTTGACAAAAAATTTGATATTTTTATTTTTAGGATAATAATCTTTTAAATTGGGTTTAGATAGTACCCTTACATGTTTTAATGGCCCTTAGATTACATGGCCCATGGACTTAGTGACACATACGCCATTACATGCCTAAAGTCCCAATCCCAAGACCCCACCCAGGAAATATACCTTCCCATTGTCCTTTCTACATATACTCTAGCATTTTGATGTATTAATTTTCCCATATGTAAATTATCATCACATCTTATATAAATGGGGACTTTAATAGGTGTGTCGTATCCACTATATTATTGAACACCCATGTCCAAATTATCACCAGGGACTAACTTTGAATCTTCATTATCTCTACTAGTTTATAATGATTACTACATGAAGCCATGAGGCCCACTATTGATGGCCTAGAAGACTTTTGGTTTGTAGTCCTTACATTTCTGGCTCAAAGTCTCTAATTCCGAGAGTTCGTTGATATCCTGAAGGACCTATGGCCCGATGACCTAATATAGTAGTTATAAATCCCAATTACTGTGAATTTTTTTATTATAATAGTACTTATAAAGTACCTTCTATAGTAGCACTACAGGAACTCAACTATACTCTCCTACCCATATTTGATCTTGAGTCTTTTGGATATAGGATCAAAGGGGATACCAATATTGTTCACTCCCAACTACACTATGATCGATTCATGTACCATGAGAAGTGGTCTAAGAGTAATTTAGGCTTCGAAAAAGTTAGGCACGAATAAATACATTTTTTATGGTATGTATATAAATAATATGAGGAAATATAATATTAAATTAAAACTGTATAAGAAATTATTCATGGAATAAGAGTATATGATATCCAAATAGATGGGAAAATTAGTGTTAGTGATCTTAGTATATTTGTGCTATTTTTTCTATGATACTTAGTCATCAATATAGCCTGAAGTCATAGTTGTAGAAAAAGTTTAAGTAATACCTTTAATAGTTGGAGGCAGACAAATATTAGTATGTGTGGTATACAAAGATGTTGAATCATATTTTATGAAATATCCATTTCGTTATACATGAAAAAAAAATCTAACTATATGTCCATGTATACACCACCTATTATTAAAACACCTACAGTTATATCCCTTCATCATGAATCCTATATAACACCGAAATGTAAAAATCAAACGATTTCATCACAGTTCAACATGGAATCCATGTATGGTGTCAAGACTATAAATTTAGTATGTTTTTCCGAATTTTAAATAATCCTCAGGAATTTCCACATGGATTCATCCTATCAAAAGAGGTGGGTTAGAGATCATCGGGGCATTACCAACTCAAGAAAAAGTATCTAGAAGATTTATATTTAGAATAATTAACTTAAAAAATATTAAACATGTTTTTATAACATTTATATCTAATTAAATTAAATTTAATAATTATTAAAAACATCACCTCCACTATAAAGGGTTAGAAACCTAACCTTAGACCACTGTTCACCAATACCATATGTTTTTCTTATTTCATTCCATTTTATAATTACTTTCATATAGTTTAAATATTATATATTTTATACATTTTCTCTTTTCATGTATCCTTCTATTTAAACATGTTTCCCACCTAATAGGAGTATATAACATCATTAATATTGATAAATAATTGAGGGCTATGATCCACCTAGATATAGTGTTGTTCCTTGGTCTCATTCTTTCATTGATACAATTTTTTTGTTCATGTCCATAGTTGAAAGTTAAAACAAATGGGTTTGTGTTACCAGTATTCACCATTAGATTCTTTAAGGACTAGCCACACACAACTGTTTCAACCTTCTCTTATCACTACCTTCCCAAGGATATCTATTCATGTAGTGTATTTTAGTTGGTCAAGGGATAAATGACATAAAATTTAGTTGGATTATTGGATGGTTTTTCCCCTCAGTTGAGTTTTATTCTACCCTTTTATTATTGACTATTTCTTGATTGATATTCATGGGAGTTATTTGATGTATGTATAATCCCAAAAAAATTATAGAGGGGAAGTAATAAATTAATGGCATTGAGTTGGTTCTTAAAATTAATTTAAGAAATTAAAAATAAGTATATATAAATAAATATCTCCCATAAGTTCACTCCACTTTCCTTTCCTTATATTAAAAATCCCGAAATAAAAATAATTCAATATTATAGGGAGATATTGGATAAAGCACTATTAATGATGACCTAGGATAACCACTTTGTTATACTATGAATTAATTACATTTTTATTTATTTTAGGATATTGATATCCACTCTATCAATTTGTTTTTTATGATATTCAAAAAATATGGTTATTCACCTTTCAATTTAACATTTTCAATTTTTCATTGATTTCCGTTAAATTTACAAAAAATGAATTAATATCTGAGTTACCCTCTTCATTGGAAGAAACATTTTTAATGTTTATAGATAGGTGAGGGGAGTTTGAAGATAAAACTATAGTGAATAGTTATTCTAGGATATTATTGAGTAACTATTAAAAGAAGTTAAAAAACCAATTTTAGAATCCTTACACAGGGATCTTATAAAATTATTTATCTATTTTTATGAGTTCCATCAATATATATTTGAGGAAGAATAAGATCCATTCCCTTAATAATACTAAGAATTCATCCTAGGGGTGGAAAAACATTACAAAACCCCTCACTCGCACATAGTTCAACAATCCCCCTTATTCCTAGATAATTAGAAACACATCTTCTTGTTAATCAACTTAAGGGAGTGGACCTAACATTTGATCCACTAATTTTTAATTTTATATTGTAAAAAAACCAATTTTCTACCCATTATAATGTTATATAGAATAATATGAACCAATTTACTAAGATATAAGAAAAACTTATCCTACCATTGAGGAGATGATTGTGTTCATGTTTGGGGAGGATATCACCCAGTATGTTGTGATTTAAGAAAGGAAGAAGATCCTATAGGGAAATTAGTTATTTCACTACCTTATAAAAGTTATCTAAAACAACTAATGAAAGAGGAAACCACTTAATATGATACAGATCACCCATTTCCTCTCTGACTTCCTCTACTTAACTTTTATTTCAAGAAATTCTAGGAGTTGAGACAATTGTATTATCATTTGTGTATCTAAAATATCAGTTTCTAATTAATGTAATTTTGAAAAACAAAATATGATGGTTAACACCACATAAAGCTCATCCACTAATATATCGAGGTTTATTAATTAATTGTTTGGTTGTGGGTAGTAAAAACATTGAACCCACTTCATGGAATGACCCAAAACAATTTCTATCCATATTTCTAACATTTAACTCATGAAAAATGATAGATAACAACCAAGTCATATTACTAAAACCTCCTTGTTTGATTTTTTCATAAATTTTTATATGAATGTACCTCAATTTAAAAAGTAGTTTCATTTTACAGTGGGGTGTGTCAAACTATTTTTAGGAGTTTTTATAATTCTTGTTTTAATTTCATGTGGTTTTTGTGTCTTTAAGAAAAGTTATCTTAAATGAATATCCATTATTATTTTTCACTATTGAGTTTAATTTTAGAGGTCATCCTGGGTTTTTGAATAAATTGATCTTTAAATTATTGCTGTTGGGGATTTATTTTTCAATGAATTTTATTCTAAATCATTGATATGAGTTTAACTAATTTTTTTAAATAAATTCCAATGAGCACGAAACCAAATTTTCCTTCCCAACCTAAGAGGTATATTAAACCACATCTACAAATTATTATCAATACCTTCACATTCTTGAGATAAACCTAGGTTTTTATGTAAAATAAAACATATGATTATTCTTTTCCAAATATTTTGAGTTTAGAAATTTTTCTAAAATGAATAAAGAACATTTTTGGCTATAACCCATTATCCTTATACTTTCCCATTACATGAACCCTAGTTTTTCCCACATATTACAATGAATAACTTATTAGGTATAAGACATATTTAGAGTTAATTTTTCATTACCGAGCCATAGGTCTAGATATAATGCATGAATATTTCATTTTTGAGATTGGGGGTACATTCAAGTGTATTCTTTGAGAGGTATTTCATGATTATTGGAGATTCATAGTTGAGTCATCAATTTATGCCTTTGGAATATAAATGGAAAAGATTTATAGTCATTATGATCATTTATAAAAACACGTATATAAAGAAAAGAGGGAGAATATGGATTTTATATCATCCATTATGATTCATTTATTGACTCATGTCCCAAAAAAGGTGATAATATGGAATCAAATACAATGTATTTCATTAAGGTATATTTTATGGTGTTAGTTTAATATTTATGCATTTTACATAAGAGTTTACCCCTCCTCATTTTATTTTTTTAAATTAAACCCACCAACCCTAATACATTGAAATAACATTGAAAATACCTCATGTTTAAATTTATTTTTAGCATATTGTAGAGTGATTAAACGATAATTTTTATAGTTTTATGGTGACATATATATTTTTGTAGAATTATTGAAACTCTATATTAAATTTCTCTTGAGTTAAGAGTTACACAAACTTTTATGTTAGTTAGGTTGTGATTGAGGCATGGTTGGATTCTTGACGTTGACAAAATTTAAACATGGTACGAGAAAAGAAATGGGAAATTATTTTCATAAATGAATAATGATAAAATCCATTTTTAAATAATCATGGAATAATCTATCAATATTTATTTTAGATATAAATTTGATATAAACATAGCATCTTTTTTCATAGACTGTAAAAAGTAATTGTGGAGTTGGGATTAAGAACACATTTTTTATATTTTTAACGTTAACGAATTATTTGTTAAGGAAAAATTTAATTAATATAATAAGAATTATTAATTATAATAATCGTTTATAATTAATTCTCTTTAAATATAAAATGTATACTTATTTTTTGTTATTTTCTTTATTTTTAGATTATTTTATGTAATTGTTGCATCAAAATGGTGTTTAAATATAAAGTAATGAATTTTTGAATGGATAAAATTTCTTTTTTTGGTAGTTATATGATATTAAACTCCATCTCTCATAGGATATATAAAATTAACTTGATAGGAAAGTGGTTTTTCATTATTAAATCCCAAGGGGAATTAGTGATAAAATTGGCCATCTCTAAGGGCCTCACCAATTGAATCTTTATAAAATTAATTTTGGATTGGTAGAATCTAAATATCCGTAAATATAAAATTTCATGCACCATACATGAATAATTTTATTTTTTAGCATATTAATTTAATGACTCAACCCTAAAGATTAAATAATCTTGAATTAAGTGAATAATTCACATTGATGATATTTTTAGGTTTAGAGCTTTAGATAATTACACAGTATTTATTACATCTCAAAAATTACAAAGTAGACACTTCAGCTCAGTTTCCATTTAAAAAAATAAAAACTATTTAAAAAAAGGGTTATGTCTAGTTCCATATTTTAAACATTTTTACTTTTCCTTGATCCCATCCTTTACCCGATTCATCATTATTTCCTATGAGAAACATTTAAAAAAACGAAACTTCGGATGAGCATAAAAAATCTTAGTAAGGATTACGCAATGAAGAAAAAATTTTATTCTTTTAAAACAACAATTAAACCATGAATACATTATCATAAGTAATAATTTTCACCTTTATGAAGTAGTAAATACTCTTCACTGAAAAAAAGGGGATTGCTTACCATTTTGTAACCAGAAGATTACCATAAAACCTATATAAGTAACACATAACATATACAGGTTACTTGGGACATAATCATACTTAGATATAATAACCATAGAGTCAACTTCCACACAAATCAATAAATGGAATAGCCATATGGCCGAATTTCATACACAATGAATTAGAGGATATAAGTTATCCACCCATAATTTGGTTTATCATGTAACCACCTGTCAAATGTCCAAGTACCATTATAAAACCATAACACATAAAATATTTAAAACATAACTATTTCACTAATAAAATTCCATTTTAAATCAAAATAAATAATTTCAAGATTTTGAAATAATAAATAGATCTCAAAAACCATTTTCAATAACAAAACATCCAAAAACACAATAAGGGGTTTCTTTTTTATTTTAAAAAAAAATTAGGCTTATAGAGGAAGCCAACTAATGATTATGGCGGATGAGAGGTCATTATCTCCGAAAACATTAAAAACATTCCATTTTCAATTTATTAAAACACTTCATTGAAAAAATATTCCATTTAAATGAAATTAAAATTTATATGGTTTTATTATATACCATATAAAAGAAAGTCGTGTATAAATCAAAGTATGTCTCAATGAAAGGAGATTTAGACGAAGTCCCTTACCACGTGTCCATCTTGACCCGTTCATTCTTTAATTTCCTGAATAATAATCTTATGTTAATTTCAACTTGATTAAGAACATTTTTCAAGTTTATTATTCTTTTTATATCACTTATTGATCTACTATAACAATAAGTTAATTATTTGAGTAAATATGGAACATTTTGTCGATGTTCATAACATGAGTAAAAAATGAACTTGTTATAATTATAAAATGTCCATATGGTCAAAATTTTATTATCTCCATAATGATATTCAGTATGTTAATATCATATATATAATATATATCAAGTATATATAAGTATTTATAATAGTAAAATACATTTTAAGGTCAGAAATGAAATTTGATAGTAAGTCGTACGTATGCATGAATGCTACTTTCATTTATATTTCATATTTAATGGAATGAAAAATTATTGATACATAGTTATATATAATTCTAGTATAATTTCATATATATATATATTCCTTAACTCCATCCTCTATACATCCCACGTATGTCATGAACGATTCATATAACTTTCAGGGGGCGGTAGTCCGCACTTCCTCAAATGAAATTATCGCATTTACTCATAATGGAAACCATAAAAGTATGACATAAATAAAACATAAATAAGAATAGAGACATTATAAACATAATATATATCACATATAAATATATTTCCATCATAATGGCCACCATGACAGGCAGTTAGAGATAATTGGACAATCATAATTTCGTGAGGTTGTGTTCACCGTCCATAGAAATAGTATATTCTTTACCCATTAGATAGAGGTGTGTATAAGTTTAGTTTGAATCCCTCTCATAAAAACAAACTATTATATTTAGGATATTTGTTTTCTATAAAATAATGGAATAAAAATATTTTAGGGGGTTGGATAATGAAAATAAAACAAAAGAACTTAAGAGAATACGTTACCTTTAAATCGGGTAACTCCCTTTGGTTTGAAAAAAAATAATTTCTTGAAGTGCCTTATGCCTAATGTAAGGCTTCTTGGTGGAATATAGGGATTTAGAGAGTTTAATTGGGCAGATTCTGTACAATCCATGGGGCTTTAGTGGCGTGAGTAATTAGTTGGAGGTGAGGGCTTTTTATTAGGGGGAAGGAGGGGCTCTTTAAGAATATTTAAAAATATTATTTTATTATATAATAATTTTCGGTTTCTAAAGGCCCAAAACCCATTTAAGTAGAATATAAGATGAATCATGATAGAAATAAAATAATCAAATAAGAATTGGAAAGGTTTCAGATATTGTTCTAATTTTTATATTCTTATTTATTTAAATAATTCATTAATGAGGTAAACACTGCATCATTATTGTGTCATAAATAATATTATTTATTTGATATCTAATTTTTTTAAAAAAATACCATGATGTAGGAAATATTTTAATATGTCTAATTATAATTTTTAGTCGAATAGATAACTTAAATAACCTCATGAAAAAATTGATTTACTAAAAGAAATATGTTGATGTCTTTTTTTCACTACTTTAAATTAATTAATATAAAGTGTCATTATCACTCTTAAGTAGATCCATGGGGTCTAAAAATCGACCCAAGTATTTCCATGGTTGGAAATGTAAAAACAAATAGGATTATAACACATGTTATGGTAAATTAAAATTATTATAATATTATTTTTCCGTGAATTGCCCTATTTATCTTTAATTGTGGTAAATAAAAGTCAAAAGTCACTATTCAAAAAATAAATTATTTTCATCTTATTGAACCAAATTTTACATACTAATAACAAGCATGTATTTTATATTTTCAAATTTAAATTCACAGAAGCGGTAAAATTACATTTAAATGAATAAGTCAGTTCTTTAACTATTACTCAGTGTTTTCACTATTCATCAAAAATTGATTGTCATCAAAAAAATACATAAAATTATGGCTAAGATAAATTTGATATTCTAAATTCAAATATGATGTCTATTTTACCAAATTCAAAACATATAAGTTGGCTTATTTAATTTAAAATTAATTCCCATTGTCAAAAAAACATATTTTTAAGAAATAATAATTGTCAAAGTATTAACACTTGTTTATTCTACAAAACATGCTCTCTTTGGTCAAGAATCTAGACTAGGTGTTTCTCATAAGAGAGATTCACTTCAAACTGAACAATATATGGTCTCAAAACATGAGATGGATATGGAACATACTTTCTCAACATTGAAACATGAAAAACATTATGTACCTAGGATAAACTAGGAGGTAAATACACGCTATAGGCAGTTGATCTAACTTTCTCCATGATTTTATAGGAACTAATGAACCTCAGACTCAACTTTCCCTTCTTAACAAATTACATCACACTTTTCCATGGAGAAACTTTGTTAAATTCATGATCACCATCCTCGAAAGAAATATCCTTCCTCTGGTTGTCTACATAACTTTTCTGCCTACTATGAGCTGTTCTCATGTGCTTTTGAATCAACTGATCATGTTCTTCCATATCTTCTACCAATTATGGTCCCATCAGCTTCTTTTCACCTACTTAATCCCAAAAGAATGGAGTTCGACACCACTTCCCATATAATGGCTCAAATGGAGCCATTTTTATACTAGAATAAAAAATGTTATTATAAGAATGTTCAATGAAAGAATGATATTGGTCCGAACTTCCTTGGTAATCCAGTGAAAAAGCATGTAGCATATCCTCTAAGGTCTGAATTGTTCGTTATGAATACCTGTCTAATTGAAGATGAAAAGCTATACTAAAATTTAATTCAGTACCCAACAACTTCTAAAGGACTCTCCAAAAGATATTAGTGAACCTCAGATCATGATCAGATACAATGGAGAGGTGAACTCCATGCAACTTGACTGTATATTTAATATACAACTGAGAAAGTTGATCTAGAGACAAAGTATCTAAAATAGGAATGAAATGAGAAGATTTAGTCAATCGATCAAAAATAACCCAGATTGCATTATTACCTCGAGATGTCTTTGGTAATCCCACACCAATGTCTATGGATATATTTTTCCATTTCCACTCTAGCACCAGTAAAGGTTAAAGCATCCATTTCGGTAACTTCCACTCTGCTTTAACCTATTTACAAGTCAAACACTTCACATAAAAGTCAGCCATATCTCTTTTCATTCCATCCCACTAGTAATACTTCTAAATATCTATGTACATCTTAGTATTTCCAGGATGAACTGAAAACAGTGAACTATGAGTTTCACATAATAATTATTTCTTCAACTGTGAATCACAAGGCATAGATAATCTCGTTCCAAACCTCAAAAAACAATCTTTATCAATGTCAAATCCAAGAAACATACCCTTATAAACCAACTCTACCTTTTTCTGTAACTCACTGTCTTTCTTATGCACATGCTTAATTCTGTCTGATAGAGATGATTTCACAAACACCTGAAACAAAATAGAGGAATTTCTTGCACTAACAATTTCTATCCCAATGATTATCAAGTATTTAATCAAAGGATATTTTTACAAATGTAACAAGGTTATTGTATCATTACTTTTTCGACTCATAGCATCGTGAACTTCATTTTCCTTTACCGGATGGTAATGAATTGTGCAATCGAAATCCTTGATTAATTACAGCCATCTCCTCTAACTCATGTTTAGTTCCTTCTGAGTGAATATATAATTTAAACTTTTGTGTTCAGTATATATTTTACATTTTACTCCATACAAATGATGCTCCAAATATTTAATGCCAAAACAAAAGCAGTTAATTCCAAATCATGTGTAGGGTAAATTAACTCATTAGGATTCAATTGACGTGATGTATAATAAATTTCCTGATCATTCAACATAAGGAAACAACCATGTTATTTCAACAAAGAGTCACTGTAGATAACAAACTCACAATCTTTGGACGGAAATTCCAAAACTAGATAATTCACCAATCATATTTTCCATTCCAGAAAACAATCATCACATTCTTTTGTCCAAATTAATATAACACCTTTTCATGTTATATTAGTTATTGTGCTAGATAAATGTGAAAAAAAATTTCATCAAACCTCTGTTAATAACATATTAAACCATGAAAACAACGGATCTTGATTATATTTGTGGATCTTAGAAATTCTCAAAAAAATTCGTTTTAGAAGGATCAATAATTATGCTATTTTTTGAAACAATGTGACCAAGGAAAGAGATTTTTGGTAATCAAAACTCCCACTTGATAAATTTCCCAAACAATTTCTTTTCTTTTATGGTTTTCAAGATAACCCTTAAATGACTTTCATGTTTTTATTTACTTTTCGAATAAACCAAAATATCATCAATGAACACAAACAAAAACGTATCCAAGAAGTCACAAAAAATTCTATTCATAAGATCCATGATTACAGTAGGTGTATTGGTAAACTCAAAAGTAAAAAATAAAAATTTATAATGGCCATATCTAGTACAAAACGTGGTCTTCAGAATGATTGTTTCCTTTAATTTCAACTGATGGTACCCCGACCTCAAGTCTATATTCGAAAAATACTGAGCTCCCTAGAGCTGATGAAACAAATCATTGATATGAAGCAAAGGATCCTTATTCATAACATTGATTTTATTAAATTCTCTATAATAAATTAAATTCCTCATTAAACCATATTTCTTTTTAACAAAAAATATAGGAGCACCCCATGTTGATGTACTAAGTTGAATGAAACCTTTATCTAATAACTCTTGTAATTGCTTCTTTAACTCTAAAAGTTTAATTTGAGACATTCGATAAGGGTGTTTTGAAATTGTCTTAGCATAAAGAACTAAGTCAATAGTAAATTCAACTTCCCAATCAGGTATAATACTAGACAAGTTATCAAGAAAAACATCATGGTATTATTTACCACTAGCACATCATTAATCTCAACTGTTCCTTTATTTTCAATAATATGTGCGAGGTAACATTCATTTCCATCTTTTACTTTTTTTCAAAAATAAGGCCCTGAACTTAAACATTACATATTCTTGAATTAAATGTATAATTCACATTGAGAATCTTTTCAGGTTTAGAGTTTTATAGAGTTAAGAAATAACATTTACATAACAACATGACTATTACTTGTAGAAAATTATACTCAGTATCCATATTTTTTCATTAAATAAAAACTCCTGAAAAACAAATCATGTATAGTTACATGTTTTAGATAGCAAGACTTTTCCTTGATCCCATCCTTGACTCTATTCATATTCATGCCCTGTGAAAAACATTTCAAAACCTGGGATGAGTATAAAAAGATCAGTAAGGGTTATAAAATAAGAAAGAAATCAGTAGTCTATCAATACATAAAAAAGATAAACTATTTTAATTAACTCATGAAAACATAAGATTTATGAATAACAAATTGTAATCACTAATAATAAAGGTGCGTATGGAATTCATATCATACTTACATTGTAGCTATCACAGCTACATAGGGACTTATGTTGGAATACCCATCACAGTATATTCCCTAAATCTCTTAGGAGAAACATTCATGTTTACCTCTGTCATGTTACCCAATGCATTGGAGAGATATCTCTGGATCACCCACCCCAGGTTTATGACATAACCACTTGTATATGTAAATAATTCCCAAGAACCATAACATATTCATAACACATAAAACAAACATAAAGGAAAGATTACATTTTCACATTTCGATCACAATATATCATTTAAATATATTGACATAACAAATCCATTAACAAAATCATTTTCAATATCAAAATACGTAAAACTTATATGGTATTTATTTTCATTAAAAAAACACTACAGCTTGTTAAGGAAGTCAAATACCAAATAATACTTGCGGCGGTAGAAAAAGGTTGTTGTCACTGCTTACATTAAAAAAATTAATTTTTGTCATTTATTAAAATGCTTCGTATAAAAATTTCCCTTTTAATTAAATGAAATTTCAATGGGTTTTATACACTATATACAAGAAAGTCTTTTATAAAACAAAATATGCCTCAATGAATGGAGATTGAGATGAAGTCCCTTACCTCGTATCCGACTTCACCCGTTCATTCATTAATATCTTGAATAATAAAATAAAGTTAATTTATAATTTCTTAATAACCTTTTCAAGTTTATTATTCCTTTTATATCACTTATCACCATGTTATAAACATTATGTAATCATTTAAGTTAATAATGGTTGTTTTGTTGATATTTATTACTAGAGTCAAAAATGAACACCTTATCATTACAAGTTGTCCATGTGGCCAATAGTACATTATATATGGAATTATATTCATGATTTAAATATCACATACATCATATATATATAGTATATATATATATATTTGTTTATAAAAATACATAACATTTTGGAGATAATAAATGAAATGCACCGTTCATGGAGACGATAAGTCGTACGTACGCATGAACGCTACTTTCATTTGTATTTCTTATTTTAATGGAATTAAAACATAATTATACTTAGGAATATTATAATTTTAGTATAATATCATATATATTATCATTAACTCCATCCTTTATAAATCCCAAATATGGCATTAACGAGTCATATCAGTATGAGGGGGAGGTAGTCCGCACTTCCTCAAATGAAATTATCGCATTTACCCATAATGGAAACCATAAAAATATGCTATAAATGGAAAATACATAATCATAAAGAAAACATAACCATAATATATATCATATATAAATACAGTTCCATCTTTACGGCCACCATGAGAGGTGTTATGAGATAATCGAACAATCATCATTTGATGAGGCGTTAGTTTTCCAGTCACAGAAGTAGTATATTTTTCACCCATTAGATGGAGGTGTGTGTAAGTGTAGTTAGAATACATTTCATAACAACATATTAGTATATTTAGGATAATGGAATTGTTATAAAATAATAGAATAAAAAGATTTTAGGGGTTGGAGTAGTAAAATAAAAGAAAATAAGTTAAGAGGAAATGTTACCTTTAATTTGGGTAATTCCCTCTGGTTTGAACCAAAAGGACTTATTGAAGTGCCTTCTGCCTAAGGTAAACCTTCTAGGAGGAGTAGATGGATCTTGAGAGATTATTTGGGTAGGGGTGGGATGAGACAAGGGGATTAAGAGGTGTGTGGAATGAGTTAGATGTGAGGTCTTTTTATAGGCGGAGGAGGGGCTCTTTAGGAAAGTGTGAAAATATTATTTTATTATATAATGATATTCGGTTTATAAAGGTCCAAAACTAATTACAGTTGAAAATAAGATGACACATGGTCGAAATAAATTTATACCATACGAATTGGATAGGTTTTGGATGTTATTTTAATATTTATAATCTTACTTATTTAAATCATTTATTAATGATGTAAATACTGCATCTTTATTGTTTCATAAATAATTTACTTTATTTGATGTCCAAAAATTATAAAAAAACTACCATGATGTAAGAAGTTGTTTTTTATTTCCAAATAATATTTATAGTCCAAAATATAACTTATATAACCCCATATAAAAATTAAATTACTAAAAGATATTTGCAGATGTCATTTTTACCTTTACTTTAAGTAAATTAAAATAAAGTGTCATTATCACTCATAAGTGGCTCCATGGGGTCCCAAATTAAACCCAAAGATGGTAATAGTAGGAAATTACTCAACAAAAAAGGTTAGGATAAGTTTTAAGGTAATTTTTTATATTATGAAATTCTTTTTACCTTGTAGTACCATATTTACCTTTAACCACGGTAAAAAAAAGTCAACTGTTACTATTCACCAAAAAATATTTTCATCTTATTGAACCTAATATTAAATACTGATAACAACCATATATGTCAGATTTTAGAAATATAGTTCACATAAGCGGTAAATTTTCTTTAAATAAAAAATTCAGTTTTTTAACTACTACTAAGTGGTTTCACTATTCATCAAAAATTGAATTTTTTCAGAAAAACTCCTATAAATCAACCTAAGATATATTTGATATTCAAAACTAAAAAATGATTTCTATTTTACCAAATTAAAAACATAGATGTTGGATTAATTAATTTAAAATTAATTCATGTTGTCAAAATAAATAGTGGGTTTTTATGAAACAATAACTGTCAAAAGATTGACACTTGTTTATGTCCAATTTTAAAGTGAAATTAATTAAAATGACAAAAATTGGATTAATTGGTAAAAATATAATCTACTTAAACTTTAAAACCAATTAAAAAGATAATATATCCATATAAATAAATTAGATTAAAAGGCACTTTTAAATTAAAATTCTGTATTTTTCACTATACATTAAAAATGAACTTCATCAGAAAAATATCAGAAATTTACCCAAAGTAAATGTTGATATCCCTAATCTAAAGAATGATTTTATTTTTTCAAATAAAACGTCTCAAAATGACCAAAACTATATTTAAATATGGTTCTCCATCAAAAGGCCGTAAATTGACTCTTTATTGAATATTAGAGTATTTACGCTTAAAATTAGATTCATTCATATTTTAAGCCCCTAACTATTATTGGATAAATGTAAAAACATTTAAAAAATGTATAATTATATTTTATAAAGTTCTATTCATTACTACCAATACAACAACTAGGCATTAACTGCCATCTAAAATAATAATATTGTATTATTAGTGTGCAACGTAAGATTTCAAACAAACTCTTTCTTGCGTATCAGGTAAGCCATCAAACATAGAGTCCCCTTTAAAGTAAAATTTATATTTAATTCACAAATATTAATTAATATGAAAATGTATTACTCTTTATTTACTTGGGATGTTACATCCTTCCCCCCTTTTGTAAATTACTTCCTCATTATTTTTGTCACTTATTAAATAAATGGGGGTATTTATCCCTCATAGAATTTTCAGATTCCCACATTACCTCTTCAACCATATGGTTTTTTCACAAAAACATTACCAGGTGAATTACCATATTCCACAACACTTTCTCTTTATGGTCAAGAATCTAAACTTGTTTTTACTCATAAGAGAGATTCTCCTCCAACTGAACTACCTCTGGACTTAAAACATCAGATTGGCCTTCTATATACTTTATCAACATTGAAACATGAAAAACATTGTGTACCTTGGATAAACATAGAGGTAAAGCCACTATATAAAAAACTGATCCAAATTTCTCCAAGAATTCATATTGTCCAATAAACTACATACTCAATTTTCCCTTCTTACCCAAATGCATGAAACTTTTCCATGGAGAAACGTTGAGAAAGACAAGATCACCTACCTCAAAAGAGAGATCCTTCCTCCAGTTATCTACATAAATTTTCTGCCTGCTCTAAGATATTCTCATGTTATTCTGAATTAACAGAATCTTTTCTGGCATCTCATCTACCAATTATGCTCCCATCAGCTTACATTCTTCTACTTCATCCCAAAATGCTGGAGTTCGACAGCGCTTCCTATATAATGATTCAAATGGAGCCATCTGTATACTTGAATGAAAAATGTTATTATAAGAAAATATTACCAATGAAAGATGTTGGTCCCAACTTCCCTGTAAATCTAATGAACAAGCACGTAGAATATCCTCCATGGTCTGAATTGTTCATTCTGACTACCCATATGATTATGGATGAAAATCTGTACTAAAATTTAATTCAGTACCCAATGAATTCTAAAGGCCTTTCCAAAAGATAAAAGTAAACTTATGATCATGATCAGATAAAATGGAGAAGGGAACACAGTGCCTCCTGACTATCTCTTTAACATACAACCAAGAAATTTGATCTAGAGACAAAGTATCTCGAATAGGAAGGAAAAGAGAAGATTTCATCAACCGATCATCAATAACCCATATTGCATTATTACCTCGAGATATCTTTGGTAATCCCACAACAAAGTCCATGGATATTTTTTTTCATTTCTACTATGGCACTGGTAATGACTGAAGCATCCCTTTCAGTAACTACCACTCTTCTTTAACCTGCTGATAAGTCAAATAATTCACAGTAAAATTCGTAATATCTCTTTTCATTCCATCCCACCAATAATACTCCCAAAGATCTCTGTACATCTTAGTACTTTTAGGATGACCTAAAAACGGGGAACTATGAGCTTCACATAAAAACTCATTCTTCAATTGTGAATCACAAGGAACGCGTAATCTTTTTCCAAACCTCAAAACACAATCATTATTATTGTTAAAATTAGGAAACTTACCCTTCTAAACCAACTCTACCTTTTTTGAAACTCATTGTCCTCTTTCTGCGCTTTCTTTATTCTATCTGATAGAGAGGATTTCACTGACACCAGAAACAAAATAGAAGAATTTCCTGCACCAACATCTTATATGACAATGTTTATCAAATCAAAAACCATAGTATCTCGTTCCAAATGTATCATGTTTAATGAAGAATTACTTTTTATAATTTAAGAATCATCCACTTTATTTTCCTTTCCTGGATGGTATTGGAACGTGCAATCATAATCATTGATTAATTTCAACCATCTCATATGTCTCGTGTTCAATTATTTTTGGGTGAATATATACATCAAACTTTTTTGGTTAGTATATATTTCACATTTTACTCCATACAAATGATGCCTCAGAATTTTTAAAGAAAAAACAACAGCAGCTAATTCCAAATCATGTGTAGCGTAATTTAACTCATGAGTATTCAACTAACGTGAAGCCTAGGTAGTTACCTGATCATTCTGAATAAGAACATAGCAAAGTCCTCTCAATGAATCATCACTGTAAAAATCAATCTCCCTATTTCTAGAAGGCAGTGCTAAAACAGGAGCATTCACCAATCATCTTTTCAATTCCTGAAAACAATCATCGCATTATTTTGTCCAATGGAACATAACACCTTTTCGAGTTAACATAGTCATGTAACTAGATAACTCTGAAAAGTTCTCAACAAACCTCCAATAATAACCTGTTAAACCCTGAAAACTACATATCTCAGATATATTTTTGGGTCTTGTCCATTATTTAACAACTTTTGTTTTAGCAGGACAAATTGTTATGCCATTTTTTTAAGAAATGTGACCAATGAAAAAAATTTCTATTAACAAAACTCACACGTGCTGAGTTTCCCTAACAGTTTTTTTCTTTTAAGGTTTGCAAGACAACCCCTAAATGACTTTTATATTCCTTTTTACTTTTGGAATAAACCGAAATATCATCAATGAACACAACAACAAACTTATCCAAGAACTCACAGAAAACTCTATTCATAAGATCCATTAATATAACAGGTGAATTAGTTAAAACAAAAGGCATACCAACAAATTACTAATGGACATATCTAGTATGAAATGTGGTCTTCATAATTTCCGATTCATGTACTTTCAACTGATGGTACCCTGACCTCAAATCAATCTTCGAAAAACACTGAGCTCCCTAGAGCTGATCAAATAAATCATCAATATAAGGCAAAGGATACTTGTTCTTAACAATGATGTTATTCAATGCTCTATAATCAATGAAAAGTCTCATTGAAGGATATTTATTTTTAAGAAACAATATAGGATCACCCCATGGTGATGTTCTAGGTCGAATGAAACCATTACCTAATAACTCCTTCAATTGCATCTTTAACTCTAAAAGTTCAATTTGAGCCATTCGATAAGGGGGTTTTGAAATTTGCATAGCATTAGGAACTAAGTCAAATGTAAATTTAACTTCCCGATCAAGTATAATACTAGGAAACTCATCAGAAAAAACATCAAAGTACTCATTTACCACTGGCACATCATTAATCTCCACCCTTCTTTTATTTTCAACAATATTTTCATGGAAACATTCAATTCCATCTTTTACTCATTTCTCAGCTTTCTAATATGTTATCAAAATCAGGGTTCATTATTGTTCACGAAATGAAAATATATCTATAAAGAAACCAATTTATCTCTATAGCCAATCATAGCATGATAAATAGAAAGACAATATATACCCAAAATTACATCAAACTCCCTTAGAGAAAAAACAATAAGGTTTGTAGGTAGATTCTTTTCGCACACAAGGATATGAATGTTCTTATAATTTCTTTTTGCCTCAACATTTCCTCCAGTGTTTTTACAATAAGTTCAAGATTCATATCTTAAGATGGAATTCCCAAATTACTATAAAACTTCTCAGAAATGAAAGAATGTTTAGACCCTAAATCAAACAACACATTGGCATAATCTGAACAAACAAACAGTGTACCTGATACTACTTCATTTTATGACCCAACATCTTCTGAAGTAGTTTCAAAGCATTTCACCACCCCTTACTATTTGTAGTCTGGCTGATTTTCCGTAGTTGTTTTCTTTGATGGAAACTCATTTTCATAATGACCCATTTCATTTCACATGAAACATTTTACTAAATGTAAATCGGATTTTTTCTTCCCATTAGCATGATCTTTTTCTGTGATATTTGAAGCCTCATGTCCAATTTTACCACATCGGTTTCACTTAATAGAATTCAAAAGACATTCCCTAGCATGCTTCTTACCAAAATTTTCACTAAATGAAAAAACTTTTCTTACCATCAGATTTTTTTTTGAAGTGTTCTTCCCTTATTCCTGCCACCTCAACCTCTTATTATGTTGTTTGGAAAAGAACACATGATCATCGACAAACTCCATTTACACCTTCTCCGCACAACAAAAAAGTTTTTTCATAAATTTTGAACTCACGAGATGCTAAAGCCCTTCGATACTTTTGCTTAAATCCTGAGTAAAAATGGTTGATTTTACTATCAATATATCATATGAAATTTGGAGCATACCTTGCCAGTCGAGTGAATTTTCCTCTATAAGCAGCCACTGAGTCATCCTCCTGCCTCAATTCCAATTATTTTTTCCTTTCTAAGACGAACCACCATAGAATTGTTTTTTCAAGAAACATACCTTTGAATTCTTCCCAATTAAGAGCATCAATCTCCTCACTATCCCTGATATTTTTCACCATCAACCACCACTAATCAGCATCACCTTCAAAATGGTAAACAATGAGACTAACCTTTTGATGTTTTGAACAACCCATCACATCGAAAATCTCTTCCATTTCATTAATCCGCCATTCTGTTAGCACGAGGTCAGATGATCCTCTGAATGATGGGGGATGTTACCTCATGAAATGATCCACTAAAGACATGTTCCTCTGTGTTTCATCTAGAAGATCTCGTACATGGATAACAACACCATTTATAGCCTGAGTCAACTATTCAATCACTAAAAAAACTATTCAGTTCTGATTATGACCATCTCGGGTTTCTGATTTGGATGTTTGTCTTCCTCCTGATGTCGTCCCAACAGAGTTTCCCTATTTCCTCTGCAGAAAACCATTCTGAAAAAATAAATATCTTAGGTGAAGCAATATGGTAATTTTTAAATGATATATCATTTCAACCATAACATAAGAAAAAAAAATTATATATATTAATTTAACTATATTCTAACTCTTAATGTTGTCTAAAACAACCTATGATACACACTATAAGGAACCATCCTTAAACATTACATATTCTTGAATTAAATGGATAATTCACAATGAGGATATTTTCAGGTTTAATACTTTAGAGAGTTAAGCCATAGTATTTACATAACAACATGAATATTACATGTATAGAATTCTACTCAGTATCCATTTTTTTCATAAAATAGAAACTCTTGAAAAAATATTCATGTCTATTTCCATGTTTTAGATAGCACAGAATGTCTTTGATCCGATCCTTGACCCTATTCATCTTTAATCCATGTGAAAAACATTTCAAAACATGGGATGATCATAAAAAGCTCAGTAAGGGTTATAAATTAGGAAATAAATCATTAGTATATAAATATATACAAATCATAAACTCTTTTACTTACCACATGAAAACGTACGATTTATGAATAACACATAGTAATCATAAATCATAATGGTACAAATGGCATTCATATCATACTTACATGATAGCCATCACAACTACATGGGGAGTTACGTTGGAATACCCATCATAGTATATTCCCCAAATCTATTAGGATAAACATTCACGTTTACCTCTGTCACATTACCCAATTAATTGGAGCACTATCTCGGGCTCACCCACCCTAGGATTATCATGGAACCACCTATGTATGTAAATAATTCCCAAGAACCATAACATATTCATAACACATAAAATAAACATAATGGAAAGATAACATTTCTAAATTTCAATCAAAATATATCATTTAAATTTATTGACAAAAAAATGCATTATCAAAACCATTTTCAATACCAAAATATTTAAGAAGTATATGGTGTTTATTTTCCATTAAAAAACACTATATCTTGTTAAGGAAACCAAAGATCAAATAATTCTCGTGACGACAAAAAAAGGTCATTGTCACCACTTTCGTTAAAAAAATCGTTTTTTTCATTTAGTAAAATGATTTGTATAAAAATAATCCTTTGTAATGAAATAAAAAGTCAACAGGGTTTATAAACCATATAAAATAACATCTTGTATAAAAAAATATGCCTCAATTAAAGGAGGTTGGGATGAAGTCTCTTAACTCGTGTCCAACTTGACTCGTTCAATATTTAATCTCTTGAATAATAATCTAAAGCTAATTTCTACTTTATTAAAAACCTTTTCCAAGTTTATTATTCAGTTTATATCACTTATTACCATTTTATAAACATTATTTAATCATTTAAGTTGATAATCATTGTTTGGTCGATATTTGGTACATGGGTCAAAAATGAACACCTTATAATTACAAGCTGTCCATGTGGTCAATATTCCATTATCTCCAGAAGGATATTCATGATTTAGATATCATATAAATCATATATATACAATATATATATATATATATGTATTTATAAAATTACAAAACATTCTGGAGATATGAAATGAAATTCACTATTCATAGCGACGGTAAGCCGTACATACACATGAACGCTAATTTCATTTCTATTTCTTATTTTAATTGAATTAAAACATAATTAAACTTAGGTATATTATACTTCTAGTATAATATCATATATAATATCATTAAATCCATCCTTTATATGTCCCACATATGGCATTAATGGGTCATACCACTTTGAGGGGGCGGTAGTCCACACTTCCTCAAATGAAATTATCGCGTTTACCCAGAATGGAAAACATAAAGGTATGCTATAAATTTGAAATACAGAAAAATAAAGAATAAATAAACATAATATATGTCATATATAAATACAGTTCCATCTTAATGGCCACCATGAGAGGTGGTTGGAGATAATCTAACAATCATCTTTTCATGAGGCGTTAGTTTTTCATCCACAGAAACAATATGTTCTTCACCCATTAAATGGAGGTGTGTGTAAGTTTAGTTCTACTAATTCTAATAAAAATATCATATTATATTGAGGATACTATTTTTGTTATAAAATGAAGGAATAAAAAGATTTTAAGGGTTGGAGAAGTAAAATAAATGAAACGAATTTAAGAGTAACAGTTACCTTTAATTTGGGTAACTCCCTATGGTTTGAACCAAAATGACTTATTGAAGGGACTTATGCCTAAGGTAAGGCTTCTAGAAGGAGGAGAGGGATCATGATAGATTATTTGGGTAGGGTTTGGATGATCCAACTGGCTTGAGAGGTGTGAGGAATGGGTTATAAGTGATGGATTTTTATAAGGGGGGAGGTTATATTAAAAAATGTGTGAAAATATTATATTATTATATAATTATATTCGGTTTCTAAAGATCCAATACTAATTAAAGTAGAATATAAGATGACTCATGGTCAAAATAAATTCATCCAACAAGAATTGGACCAGTTTGGGATGTTATTATAATATTTATAATATTATTTATTTAAATCATTTATTATTGAGGTGAAAACTGCATCATTATTTTGTCATAAATAATATAATTTATTTGACGTCTAAAAATTATAAAAAAATACCATGATGTAAGAAATATTTTTAACATTCCAATTTATATTTATAGTCAAAAAGATAACTTATATAACCCCATGTAAAAATTAATTTACTAAAAGATATTTTTTATGTCATTTTTTCCTTTACTTTAGCATAATTAAAATAAAGTTTCATTTTCACTAATAATTGGATCCATGCGGTCCCAAAATTGACCCAAAAATTCTCATGGTCATAAATGATTCAACCAATATGGTTCAGACAAGTGTTAAGGTAATTTTTTATATTATAAAATTATTTTTACCTTGAATTACCCTATTTAACATTAACCATGATAAATAAAAGTCAAAAGTCATTATTCACAAAAAAATATCTTCTTCTTGTTGAACCAAATTGTCATGACCCGTCCCCTGGGGCCCATTCCGTGACAACCCCAAGCCCACCTTCCATAGTCTAGGGGTTGCAAACTAGCACTGAAAGGCATATTCCATAAAACTGGGAAGGCATTTCCAATATAACATGTAAACTCATGTAGCCAAGAACACAACAAGATACGAACACAATAAAATTGTATAACCAAAAGAGTGATGAATGTAAAAGGGGCCGGAATACAAACCCAATAGTATAGGTACAAGTACAATTGAAATAAAATATTACAAATGAAAGAGAAAGACAACTACTAGATCATCCTTCGAGCTTCCTACCTGAAGGGTAAGTACAGATCGCCTTCTCAGTGCTCCACGTCTGCCTGTCTCATTTGCGTACTGATATGCCCTATATTCCACCTCTGGGCATTGTCTAGTCCTAGTAACATGTCCTCAGTCAGTGTTGTCCATCTTCTGCACCAAACACAATGAAGTGCATGCATAGCCCGTGTAGGGGTGGGTATAACGATACTCAATAGGGACCCTGAAACCCTCAAGGTCTCAGAAAATACCCCAAAGATAAACCAAGAAGAATATAAACCAGTGGAAACCCTACTTAGGTATATTCCCATACATATACCTAAGTTATCAAGTATACCCATATTAATCAGGAGGAAACACATGGTCCAAATCAAAATCCCAAAGCTCAAATATTCCAGAAAAAAAAGAAAAAACCACAAAGGAATGTACCACAAAGGTATGCCACACTAGAGAATACCACCAAGGAGTTACCACAAAGGAAAAGTACCACACAAGTTCGAACTCACCTCATACCAGGTATAACTTTAGTATAGTAGTAGAGAATATTATATGTAACTATTGAATCATCTTACTCTGTAAAGAAGCTGACCCACACAAGATCGCTTGGAGCTAACCCACACAGGATCACTAGGAGGTGACCCACACATGATCGCTAGGAGTTGAACCACACAGTATATGTAGGAGCTAACCCATATAGGTTCTCTAGGAGATGACCCACACTAGATTGCTAGGAGCTGACCCACAAAGGATCACTAGGAGATGAACTGCACTGTATCGCTAGGAGCTGACCCACACAGGATCGGTAGAAGGTGACCCACAGAGGATCTCTAGGAGCTGACTCACACAGGATCAGTAGGAGCTGACACAAACAGGATCTCTAGGAGATAAACTATAGAGAATCTCTAGGAGCTTCCCCAAACAGGATCGCTTGGAGCTAACGCACATAGGATCGCTAGGTGCTGACCTGCATAGGATCGCTCTTCATTCTTCTCATCACAGCTAGCTACTGGGTACGCACTCTAAGCATGCTCGTCTCTGGGAGGATCTGCTCCCCAAGTCACTGGTTGTTATTCCAACTGCTACGAACTCCCACAAAAAGTATCTCAAAGGTCCTCCACATTATAGGGGTCTCAACGTAACAGATGGTTCATTAATCAGACACCTAGTCTGTGAGTTATTAGCCTTTTAGTCCCAGGGGCCCGGTTAGATTCATGCTCGATCCATCCCGACTTTACCTCAACATTACCCAAAACTCCAGTGGCGTATACTCAATGGGACCATCTCGCTCCAAGATTTCCATCTCCACTGATGGTTCGTCAAACGGAAATCCAATGCCAAAGTCATGGACCATGAAAAGTATTGGTTTGTATCAGGTCGGGGTCCGGTCCGACCCAGTAAGACCGACCCGACATGACCTGGGCTGAGTCGATCTAGTACGGATCGAATCATCCTGAACCGCTATGTCAACCCCAGCCAGTGGTGCGGCCCGGGCCACTGGGCGGCCTGGCAGACCACAATGGTCGTGAGGGGTCGTAGAGGCCATAGGTGCCACGAGACGGCCGAGGCAGCGGGTCGGGTCGGCCGCGGATGGCGGCTCGGCCTCGGACGACAGCCCAGCCGCAGACGGAGGCTCGACCGCGGGGGTTCCCTGAGGGCATAGGATGGCTTGGACGGGAGGGAATAGGCTACATGGTGGTTCTGTCGGGGGTGCCGTGAGGGCGCGGGGCAGCTTGGCCCGACCCGAGGCAGCTCCGCAGGGAGGGCTGAGGCCGCGGGACAGCTCAGCGAGGCCGAGGATGGCGGCCTAGCTGCGGGCCGCGGCTCGACACTGGAGGGTGGCGGCCCGATCATGGTATGAGGGTGGATGGGATATGAGGCGGGGGCCCGGCCGCGGGGCCGTGGCAGTGTGGCCACGGGGCGGCGGCCAGACCACGAGCGGCAGCTCGGCCGTGGAGGTGGGCGGCCCATTCGCGGACGGCGCGGAGGCCACGGGCGGTGGTGCTTCAATGCGCGGAGGCTACAGGGGGGGGTGGCCACGTTGCGGTGTCGTTGTGCCATCACCTTTGTCGTGGTCGGCGATGGTGTCAAATTCCGTTCTTGTGCCCCACCGTGGTTTATAGTCATTGCTCCATCATGGTCAACAATTAACCACAAGGTTTGCGGAGAGGATGACCATATTTTTTGGCCCGCACTCTCCACGTTAGAGAGGTCGCAATCAGCTATAATTCATTATTGGATTGAGAAGAATTATTAATAATGGAAAGAGATAAGAATTTCAAACAACCACCCTATAATTTCCTGGAAATAATCATTCACAAATAAACCCCTACCGTGGATTGTTCATTGAGGTTGGTGCAAGAAGGAAGTTGAAGAAGGCGAAGATATTGCCAATGATCGTCGCTTCTGACCACTCTTTGATGTTGGGCTTGCTCATCGTCCTCTTCCTTGATTTCCAAAGAACGTTCTTCAATGGCGTTCTTCGTTGGAGAAATGATATCTTCCCAAAATTTCTCCTCTACCCAAATCCACCAAAATTCAAAGTAGCCAAAATGATATGTTTCCCCAATTTAATTGTTGGCACAATTTCAAATTGGGTTAATTAATTAAATTTTTTGGCATAATAAATTTAAGGGGGGTTCCACCATTTATGTGGGGAAGGTTTAAGAGGCCCCCCCACACTTATGAGGGAGTTCAATGGGTTTTAAACCTCAGGTGGTCACCCCCAACATAACCTCTCATGGGAGGTTAGGATAGGTGGTCCCCACCTCCATAACCTTTTGTAACGCCCCGACCTTAGTTACCCAGAGTCGGTGCATTATTACATAACATTGGCATGATCACAAGAAAGATCAAATCTCGAATGACCGATTGGTTTAGTAGCCTTAGAAACACTAGATATATTCATAAGTTTTACATTACAACATAAAATGAAAAACTACTACAACAACATAATGTCTCCATAATCCACACTCATATCCCCACATAATATCCCTGAAGGTCATTCATAATTTACTTCTTCACTTCCTGGGAAAAATAAAACATAGAAAAGGGGTGAGCTCAAATGCCCAGTAAGGATAACAATATAGCGGAAACTTTCATAAATAAGAATAAACATTTAAGGCAATGTATAACTAAAACAAAAGCCTTTCAAACTTGAACTTTCAACATTGTATGGCATAAATAAAATGAAATAATTCCATTTACTCATTCACATGGATATTCTACTAATCGAATAATCACATGCAAAATCACTAACCACTTTCATAATGTTGGAATGCATAATGCCAGACTATCATAACCACATAGCCAAGGCCTCATGCCAAGACTACAAATAAGATTTTGTCAAGGCCTTGTGCCAAGACACTAGTTTGTCTCATAAGACCTACCGATGCATCGAGGAGCTATATCGGGCTCCACCTGTCACATATTAAGTCCAATGCATTCCCATATGAAAAGGTTTAAACATAACATAAACATTTTTATTAAACTAGCATATGAAATGTCAATAATTTCACCATAAACTATGAATGGTATAAAAATAGCACATCCACATTCAAACATATCACAAAACCTTCAATACAATATAGAAGTTTGGTATCATAATAAATCAACTTCAAATAAGCGTAAAATCTATCAAAGGATGTTGACATAGATGAAATCAAAACACTTCTTAGAGAAATATCTCTTTCTATTTTTGAAATATTTTAAGAGCCATATAAAATAAAACATTTTCTTGAAAATATTATTATAAGCTTGTAAGGGAATCTTTGAAGATTTTATAACGGTGGAAAATAACCGCACCCGCCGTATAAGTTAAAAAAACATTCTTACCTTAATTCTGTCGAAAAGGTTAAAAAGGACCTTGTTTTGAAAACGACGGAAAGATTCCTTTTATAAAAAGTAAAACAATGGTATAAATGACTTTAACCCATATTATTGTAAAAATGTTTTGAAATACATTTTGAAGAAACACGGATGTGGATGATAACGAGATCCCAGTAGATTATTACGTATAAACAACCTCGAATAATGAAGAGATTGTGAAATAACCCTTACCTTGTACTTTTCCTTGGTTGGGGTAGGTTAACCTCCTGTATAATGGTGAAATAATTGTTATTAAATTATACAGGAATCATATACATTAATATGATATCATATATAATCTTTTAATATTGATTTGATAATAATATCTTAGTATTATCGTTGTTTCGGCTGTTAACTTACTTGTTTTCTTTTATATGTTTTGTTACGTAAGCCATGTTTGTAATGGATAGGTTGTATATTATTCATATACAGAATGATATCAAGTCCTTAAACATCATTTTTAAATTATCAAATGATAATTATACTTGAATGGATACGATGGAGAATGAATCTCATAGCGTTCGTGGAGACGGTAGTCCGTACGTACGCACGAGCGACAATATCATCCTTTTTTTATATTAAAATAATATATAAATGGATGGTATATCATATATACAGAATCACTAACATGTTATATTTATTATTTACATGAGTTACACATCATTATTATACCCATCCAAATAATAATATATTGGATAACAATTACACCACGACGTGGATACGGTAAGCCGTACGTACGCGCGTATGGTGACATGTTATTCAAAGGATGGATAGAATACTGAATATGGTTGTACCATATTTATAATAACATCACAGTATATATATGATACTGGGGTTATTATTTTATAATGGTAATAACAAAGAAAGATGAAGTGGAAGAAGAAAGGAACTTGAAAAGGGTGGTGAAATCATTACCTCTTCTTCGGGTTCTTCCTTTTGATTTGATCAAAAGGGATCCATAGGTTGGCTTTCTGATCAAACTATGGCCTCTAGGTTGTATTTAGGGAAGTTGGGAGAGTATTTGGGCAGATTTTGGCCGAACCAAAAGGCTTTGAAGGTGTGAATAAATGAGAAGGAGGGGTGCCCCTTTTATAAGAGGGGTGAGGGGCACCTTTGGAAAAGCTATAAATATTAATTTATAATAAATTCATATTCGGTTTATAATGGATCCAAAGTTGATTATTTAAATGTTAATGTGGGGATAGGTCGAAAACAACTCAACCAATATAATTTAGACAGGTTGGGGTACTTATATTAACCTTATCATTAAGTATTAACTCTAAATTTATTAGTTTCACTTTTACAATGTCTCTTTGTATTTTTATATAATATGGTTAATAAACTTACTATATACATCCAAGAGACTCCCAAGTGGTCCATTAATGATTAAAATATCATGATATAAGTCTCTTGGACTATCCTAAGATTTTTAGGAATTTAACATCAATTAATAATATAATATTTGTTTAAAGAACTCTTTTATGTCAATTTTGACACTATTCAATAGTTGATTTTTGTGAAACTCATAAAAGATTGATTACTTAGAAAAAATTCTATTAAATCACTCCTAATATATCATATTATCCTATAAAATTATTTTAATTCATTAAAAGTTTCATATTATATTTATTTGGGTATTTATAATATCAATTATTTTATTTTTTCACTATTATGATAATTACTGCATCACCATTGTGTCATAAATAAATTAAATTATTTAATCTCTAAAAATTGAAAATAAACTATCATCATGTAGAAAATCTTTTTATATTTCTAATAAATATTTATAGTCGAAAATACAACATATATAACCCTATGTAAAAATTGTTTTTCTAAAAGATATATGCTTGTGTCATTTTTGTATTCATTTTAACATAATTAAAAAAAAGTGTCCCTATCACCTACAAGTGGCACCATGGGGTCCCAAAATAGACCCATAGAAGCTTATGGTTGAACTTGTATCAACCAATAAGTCTAGGACACGTTTTAGGGTAATTTAGTATTATTATAATATTATTTTTTAACCCTTATTTACCGGATTTACCCTTAACCGTGGTAAATAAAATATTTACCGCAGTAATTATTCAAAATGTCTAAAAATAAAAGTTTCCTATTTACACAATTTGGACATCCTGATTCCAAATATGGAATCCATTTTTCTAAATTCAAAACACAGAAGTTGCAGAAATTAATTTAAAATTAATTCTCGTTGTCAAAACAAAAAGCGTGTTTTTAAGAGATAATAACTATCAAAAGATTGACACTTGTTTATGTTCGGTTTAATTGTAAAATTGCATCCAATGAAAAAAATTATATTAAATGGTTAAAAAATATTCTAAATATACTTTAAAACCACTCATATTCATAATTTATCACTATTAATTATTTTCATTAAAAAAGTTGTTTTTAATTAAAATTTAGTAATTTTCACTATTAATCAAAATATGAAAGCTATCTGAAAAGTACCAAAATTTCACCTTAGGCTAAATTAGATATTCCTAATCCAAAAAAGAAGTCCATTTTGAAATATAAAATATATATAATTTCAAAAATTAGGTATTACTATACATAACTGCTAGTTTGATTGGTTATGGTGTGTTAGAACTCAGTGTTGCGTACAACACACGCTATCACATTATTCAAAGAGAAGCGTACCGTAGAAGCTTGGGGTGTTACATTCTCCCCTCCTTCAAATAATTTTGTCCTCGAAATTTCGAGAATACTACTGCATGAAAAGACTCGGGTGGTTCTTCATCATAAGTTCCTCGGGTTCCCACGTTGCCACTTCCATCTTATGGTTTTTCCACAAAACTTTTACCAGACGCGTCGTCCGGTTTCTCAGTACTTGTTCTCTTGTATCAAGAATCCTGATGGGATCTTCACAATATGAATGATCGGGTTCCAGTTCTAATTTCTCATAGGTGAGTACATGCGTTGGGTCAGGCATGTATTTCCTCAACAGAGATACGTGGAACACATCGTGAACTTTGGAGAGACTTGGCGGCATTGCCAATCGGTAAGATACAGCCCCAATTCGTTCTAGAATTTCGAAAGGTCCGATGTACCTGGGACTCAATTTACATTTCTTACCAAAACGTAAGACTCCTTTCCATGGAGATACCTTCTGGAAAACATAATCACCGACTTGAAATTCCAAATCCTTCCTTCGATTATCGGCATAGCTCTTCTGCCTACTTTGAGCTACTTTGATGTGATTTTGGATTACCTTCACCTTTTCCAACGTTTCCTCCACCAGTTCTGGGCCTACAAGTTTTCTTTCACCAACGGAATCCCAACAGGTTGGTGTACGACATCTCTTTCCATATAACACTTCATATGGTGCCATCTGAATACTCGAATGGAAGCTATTGTTATAGGAAAATTCTACCAGTGGTAAATATTGATCCCACATACCCTGAAAGTCATGTGAGGAAGATCTCAACATGTCTTCTAAGGTCTGAATGGTCCGTTCTGATTGTTCGTCTATCTAAGAGTGGTAAGCAGTGCTCAAATGAAGTTCAGTATCCAGGGATTTCTGAAGACTTTTCCAAAATCATGAAGTAAAATGGGGATCACGATCCGAAACAATCGATAGGGGTACTCCATGAAGTCTCACAACTTCATTAATATATAGTCTTGCTAGACGTTCCAGGGGTAGATCTTCTCTTATAGCAAGAAAATGTGATGACTTGGTAAGACGGTCAACAATAACCCATATTGCATCATTCCTTCTAGGAGTCTTTGGTATCCCCATGACAAAGTCCATCGTAATATTGTCCCATTTCCACTCCGGTATAGGAAGAGGTTGCATGACTCCTCTAGGTTGTTGCCTTCCAGCTTTCACTTGTTGAAAAACCATACATCTTGACACAAAATCAGCAATCTCCCTCTTCATGGTGTCCCACCAAAAATGTTTCTTCAAATATCTATACATTTTGGTGCTCCCATGGTGTATAGAGAAATTGGAACTATGAGAATCATCCAACAATTCCCTTTTTAGATCAGGTATATTGGGAACACAAAGTCTCTTCCCGAATTTTAAAATTCCATCTTCATACACAAAGTCTCTCAATCTCCCATCATTCACAGCTTTAATCTTCTTTTGAAATTCTTCATCATCAGTCTGAGAACTCTTAATCCTTTCTAGTAAAGATGGTTTTGAAACCATTTGAAAAAGCATTGATGTTTCACCTTCCCTGGTTATTCCCATGTCCATCTTCACTAGATCCATGAAAATTGGATCCCTTTCAATTCTCATATTGTTCAAAACTCCATGGTCTTTTCTATTCAAAGCATCTTCCACCTTGTTTGCTTTCCCCAGGTGGTAGTGTATCGTGCAATCATAATCCTTGAGTAATTCAAGCCATCTCTTTTGCCTCATGTTGAGTTCTTTTTGTGAGAAAATATACTTCAAACTCTTGTGATCAGTATAAATGTCACATTTTTCACCATAGAGGTAGTGCCTCCATATCTTCAAAGCAAAGATCACAACTGCTAACTCAAGATCATGAGTAGGATAGTTTTGTTCGTGAATTTTCAACTGTCGTGATGCATAGGCAATAACTCTATCATTCTGCATAAGTACACAACCAAGTCCTTTCTTTGATGCATCACTATAAATAATGAACCCATCATTCCCCGATGGTAGAGTCAATATAGGAGCATTGACTAATCTTCTCTTTAGTTCTTCAAAACATTCTTCACACTCTTTTGTCCAAACAAATTTAACCCCTTTACGTGTGAGCTTCGTTAATGGGTTAGCCAATCGGGCAAAATTCTGGACGAAACGTCGATAATAACCTGCCAAACCAATAAAACTGCGTACCTCAGTTATACTCGTAGGTGCCAGCCATTCTTGGATTGCCTTGGTCTTAGAACGATCAACAGAGATTCCATCTTTAGAGACAATATGGACAAGAAAATAAATCTCATGAAGCCAGAATTCACACTTGCTAAACTTCCAATATAATTCATGCCTCCTCAGAGTCTTCAAGATAATGCGCAAGTGATTTTCATGATCTTCATAGGTTTTGTAGTATACCAAGATATCATCAATAAATACCACCACAAATTCATTGAGATGTTCCTTGAAAACTCTATTCATCAAATCCATGAATACAGAGGGTTCATTAGTCAATCCAAACGGCATTACAGTAAACTCATAATGCCCGTACCGGGTTCGAAATGCTGTCTTCGGAATGTCTTCCTTCTTCACACACAACTGATGGTATCCAGATCGAAGGTCAATCTTTGAAAAGTATTGAGCTCCATGCAGTTGGTCAAATAAATAATCAATGCATGGTAGGGGATACTTGTTCTTTATTGTTATTGCATTGATCTCCCTGTAGTCGATACATAACCTCATAGATCCATCTTTCTTTTTAACAAAAAGAACAGGGGGTCCCCATCGAGAAACACTAGGGAGAATAAATCCCTTATTACTTAATTCCTCTAGTTGTTTCTTTAGTTCAACTAATTCTACAGTGTCCATTCTATAAGGGGTCTTCGATATAGGCCTTGATCCAGGAATCAAATCAATGGAAAACTCAACTTCTCGTTCTGGAGGATGTCTAGGTAAATCTTCCGGAAATACATCTACAAATTCTTTCACAACAGGTACATCCTCTATTTGAACATTCCTTTCCTCACCGATAGTTATTTCATTCTCTTCCTCCCAAATAATTGAATTATGTTGAGCTACTGGGGATGGATCTAAATAAGAATTAGGTGGTGACGATTCTGCTCTAAAAATCAGGTGTTCCTTATCATTATCATCAAGAATCGTAACCTCTTTCTTCTTACAATAAATCTTCGCATCGTAGTCTGAAATCCAGTCCATACCGAGGATTATATCAAACTCAATCATAGGTATGACGATGAGAACATCAGATAAAGAACATTTATGTTCTCTAATGGGGACTGATTCACAAAACTTTGTTGCAATGATACTTCCCTTAGGAGTTTTAACTGACAACTCCCTTATTAAATCAAATTGGAAATATCTAATTTTCTTAGCAAACTGGGAAGATATGAAACAATGTGATGATCCAGAATCAAATAATGCATTTGCTAAACTTGATAAAACCATTAAATTACCTGCCACCACATCTTTCGGAGATTCTACCTCAGCAGTAGTGATAGCGTAAGCCTGGCCTTGATCCCTTGGCCTTTTCTGAGGTAAGTTCTCCTGATGCTTAGGATATGAATTTGAATAATGCCCCATCTCCCTACAATTATAGCACTGAACATTGGTAGCTTCCTTCTTCCCTTTGCAATCACGATCCTGGTGGCCTTTTTCACCACATTTCTAACAGACACCCATTCCCTTCAAGCAAGTACCGGGGTGTTTCTTCCCGCATTTACCACAAGATGGATATTCAAACTTTCCCTTATTCCCCTTATTCCCATTCCCAGATTGATCAGAAGGTCTCTTCTTCTCTTGCTTTACTTTAAAGTCATAAAACATAGAGAATTCCTTTTCAGTCATGATAGCACGTGAGACAATGTCTTCGTACGACGAAAAGGATTGTGAGACTAATGCTTGAAGAAGAAATGGTTTTAACCCATCAAAGAAACGATCAATATTACTTCTTGGGTAACTTATGTAATCTCCAGCATACCTTGATATCCTTGTAAAGTTAGCCTCATACTTTGTGACATTCTCATCCTCCTTTTGTCTCAGACTTAGAAATTGCCTTTCCATATCTTCTCGATGGTCGCGAGGAAAGTATTTTTCTAAAAACAGATCTTTGAACTCCCTCCATTCCATATTTGATACTTTGTCATCTTACTTCATGTTTTGAATCAATGGCCACCATTGATCAGCATCTCCAGTGAGGCGGTAAACTGCCATGATAACTTTTTCCCTTTCACTGCTCCTCAAGGCCTGAAATATTTTCTCTAGAAAATTTATCCATTTTTCAGCTACTAAGGGAATTGTACTCCCATTGAACGTTGGTGGTTGTTGCCTCATGAATCGATCTAACATTGATCCTCCACGATGTGGATCAGGGTGCTCCATACGGGTAAGGTTATTATTTATAACCTCAGTAAGTTGTCCCAGTATGGTGATTAGATGATCGGCACCAGTTGCATCACCAGCCCCACTATAATTATCTTGAGCAGGAGGGTAATCCCTATATGGAGTGCGTGCATTGATACGGTTTCCATTTCTTCCAATAGGCTCCATTTATAAACAATGGAATAAACTAGATCAGTTTATGAATCAAAATACATAATCCCATACTTATAAAACACTTAACATAAGTTGAACTATTTATGGATATAATCCATAATCATAAAAATGTTTTCTTTGAGGAATTATATACTCATAAACCCTTCATAATGATTTGTAAAGAAAATGAGAGTTATCCTAAGCATATCCCTCGGGAGTGTCGTAACCAAGAGTGCAGAAAGGCCCGTTGTCGTGCACCAGTTCCCGTTCGAGTCTAGCTCAAAGAGGTGTTTTCGGGTTTTACCCCTAGGTACATCTGTGCCAGAGCCGCCTCTACTTGCTCGTATCCAGACAAGGATGTATTTCTCGGAAAACTCACAAAATCTCTACAATACCAAAATTCTAGGAAGTTCTTCTATACTAATCCTCAAAGTTCATCTTAGGTCTATGTGCTCTAATCAGAGTTTATCTAAATCTAGCTTCCAAGGTTTGTACTAAACTTCCTCTGATACCAACTCTAACGCCCCGACCCTAGTTACCCAGATTCGGTGCATTATTACATAACATTGACATGATCACAATAAAGGTCAAATCTCGAAAGACCGATTGGTTTAGTAGCCTTGGAAACACTAGATATATTCATAAGTTTTACATTACATCATAAAATAAAAAACTACTACAACAACATAATGTCTCCATAATCCACACTCATATCCCCACATAATATCCCTGCAGGTCATTCATAATTTACTTCTTCACTTCCTGGGAAAAATAAAACATAGAAAAGGGGTGAGCTCAAATGCTCAGTAAGGATAACAATATAGCAGAAACTTTCATAAATAAGAATAAACATTTAAGGAAATGTATAACTAAAACAAAAGCCTTTCAAACTTGAACATTCAACATTGTATGGCATAAAAAAATGAAATAATTCCATTTACTCATTCACATGGATATTCTACTAATCGAATAATCACATGCAAAATCACTAACCACTTTCATAATGTTGGAATGCATAATGCCAGACTATCATAACCACATAGCCAAGGCCTCGTGCCAAGACTACAAATAAGATTTTTTCAAGGCCTTGTGCGAAGACACTAGTTTGTCTCATTAGACCTACCGATGCATAGAGGAGCTATAGCAGGCTCCACCCGTCACATATTAAGTCCAATGCATTCTCATATGAAAAGGTTTAAACATAACACAAACATTTGTATTAAAATAGCATACGAAATGTCAATAATTTCACCAAAAACTATGAATGGTATAAAAATAGCACATCCATAGTCAAACATATCACAAAACCTTCAATACAATATAGAAGTTTGGTATCATAATAAATCAACTTCAAATAAGCGTAAAATCCATCAAAGGATGTTGACATAGATGAAATCAAAACACTTCTTAGAGAAATATATCTTTCTATTTTTGAAATAATTTAAGAGCCATATAAAATAAAACATTTTCTTGAAAATATTATTTTAATCTTGTAAGGAAAGCTTTGAAGATTTTATAACGGCGGAAAATAACCGCACCCGCCGTATAAGTTAAAAAACATTCTTACCTTAATTCGGTCGAAAAGGTTAAAAAGGACCTTGTGTTTGAAAACGACGGAAAGATTCCTTTTATAAAAAGTAAAACAAGGGTATAAATGACTTTAACCCATATTATTGTAAAAATGTTTTGAAATACATTTTGAAGAAACATGGATGTGGATGATAACGAGATCCCAGTAGATTATTACGTATAAACAACCTCGAATAATGAAGAGATTGTGAAATAACCCTTACCTTGTACATTTCCTTGGTTGGGGTTGGTTAACCTCCTGTATAATGGTGAAATAATTGTTATTAAATTATAAAAGAATCATATACATTAATATGATATCATATATGATCATTTAATATTGATTTGATAATAATATCTTAGTATTATTGTTGTTTCTGGTGTTAACTTACTTGTTTTCTTTTATATGTTTTGTTACGTAAGCCATGTTTGTAATGGATAGGTTGTATATTATTCATATACAGAATGATATCAAGTCCTTAAAAATCATTTTTAAATTATCAAATAATAATTATACTTGAATGGATATGATGGAGAATGAATCTTATCGCGTTCGTGGAGACGGTAGTCCGTACGTACGCATGAGTGACAATATCATTCTTTTTTTTGGATATTAAAATAATATATAAATGGATGGTATATCATATATACAGAATCATTAACATGTTATATTTATTATTTACATGAGTTACACATCATTATTATACCCATTCAAATAATAATATATTGGATAATAATTACAACACGACGTGGAGACGGTAAGTTGTACGTACGCACGTATGGTGACATGTTATTCAAAGGATGGATAGAATAATGAATATGGTTGTACCATATTTATAATAACATCACAGTATATATATGATACTGGAGTTATTATTTTATAATGGTAATAACAAAGAAAGAGGAAGTGGAAGAAGAAAGGAACTTGAAAAAGGTGGTGAAATCATTACCTCTTCTTCGGGTTCTTCCTTTTGATTTGATCAAAAGGACTCCTTAGGTTGTATTTATGATCAAACTAAGGCCTCTAGGTTGTAGTTAGGGAAGTTTTGAGAGTATTTTGGCAGAGTTTGGCCGAACCAAAAGGCTTTTAAGGTGTGAATAAATGAGAAGGAGGAGTGCCCATTTTATAAGAGGGGTGAGGGGCACCTTTGGAAAAGCTAGAAATATTAATTTATAATAAATTCATATTCAGATTATAATGCCTCCAAAGTTTATTATTTAAATACTAAGGTGGGTATAGGTTGAAAACAACTCAATCAATATAATTTAGACAGGTTGGGGTACTTATATTAACCTTATCTTTAAGTATTAACTCTAAATTTATTAGTTTCACTTTTACAATGTCTCTTTGTATTTTTATATAATATGGTTAATAAACTTACTATATACATTCTAGCGACTCCCAAGTGGTCCATTAATGATTAAACTATCATGATATAAGTCTCTTGGCCGAACCTTATATTTTTAGTAATTTAACATCAATTAATAATATAATATTTGTTTTAAGAACTCTTTTATGTCAATTTTGACACTATTCAATAGTTGATTTTTGTGAAACTCATAAAAGATTGATTACTTCTAAAATAGTCAATTAAATCACTCTTAATATATCATATTATCCTAGAAAATTAGTTTAATTCATTAAAAGTTTCATATTATATTTATTTGGGTATTTATAATATCAATTATTTTATTTTTTCACTATTATGATAATTACTACATCATCATTGTATCATAAAGAAATTAAATTATTTAGGCTCTAAAAATGGAAAATAAACTATCAACATGTAGAAAATATTTTTATCTTTCTAATGAATATTTATAGTTGAAAATCCATCATATATAACCCCATGTAAAAATTGTTTTTCTAAAAGATATATGCTTGTGTCATTTTTGTATTCATTTTAACATAATTAAAAAAGTGTCCCTATCACCTACAAGAGGCACCATGGGGTCAAAAAATCTACCCAAAGATTCTTATGGTTGAACTTGTATCAACCAATAAGTCTAGGACACGTTTTAGGGTAATTTAGTATTATTATAATATTATTTTTTAACCCTTATTTACCGGATTTACCCTTAACCGTGGTAAATAAAATATTTACCGCTGTAATTATTCAAAATGTCTAAAAATAAAAGTTACCTATTTACACAGTTTGGACATACTGATTCCAAATATGGAATCCATTTTTCTAAATTCAAAACACAGAAGTGGCAGAAATTAATTTAAAATTAATTCCCGTTGTCAAAACAAAAAGCTTGTTTTTAAGAGATAATAACTATCAAAAGATTGACACTTGTTTATGTTCGGTTTAATTGTAAAATTGCGTCCAATGACCAACATTATATTAAATGGTAAAAATATATTCTAAATATACTTTAAAACCACTCATATTCATAATTTATCACTATTAATTATTTTGATTAAAAAAGTTGTTTTTAATTAAAATTTAGTAATTTTCACTATTCATCAAAATATGAAAGTTATCCGAAAAGTACCAAAATTTCACCTTAGGATAAATTCGATATTCCTAATCCAAAAATGAAGTCCATTTTGAAATATAAAATATATATAATTTCAAAAATTAGTTATTACTATTCATAACGGCTAGTTTGATTGGTTATGGTGTGTTAGAACCCGGTGTTGCGTACAACACACGCTATCACATTATTCAAAGTGAAGCGTACCGTAGAAGCTTGGGGTGTTACACCTTTCATGGCAGGTTTTAGTTCAGGTGGTCCCCACCTGTGAAATATCCACATTCATGGTTTCAAAATAAAAAAAAAATAAAATGTTTCACCATTTTATTTTATTATATTCCTTCACGAAAAACCCAAATTCTTTCTTTCACTATCGACTCACCACGGTCGAGGTGAAGGTCTCATTATGTGAATATTGGCGTTCCGAGTTCAACGATGTTTCTAGATTTCTATTCCGAGCACTGGTTCAAAATCTAGAAAAACCCACTCGCACGTTTACTGAAGGTACCCGAACAAAATTTCAGGAATTCATTCCAGGAACTCCGGGCCTCTGAATCACATGCCGTCAATTTTCGCGGACATGTAAAATTCTTATATATTTTAAAAAAAAATTACATGGAAATTCCGGGTCTTTACATTCTCCCCACCTCAGGCCACTACGTCCTTGTAAGACACAACTCAAACTAGGTAAACAAGTGGGGGTACTGAGCACGCATCTGAGCCTCCCGCTCCTATGTTCTCTCTTGGAGGTTCATGTGCTGCCAGTGAATGCACACCAGAGGTATCGACCATCCATGCAGGAAAAAATCCTGTCGATCCTCAATCTGTACTGGAACCTCTTTAAAAGTTGCCCCATCGTCGAAGTCCAGCTCGACATGGTTAATGATGTGAGAAGGGTCGTGCACGTATCTCCAATATTGGGATATGTGGAAGACGTCATGCACCTCATTCAATTGATGTGGAAGATCTAATCAGTAATCCACCTCACCAACTCTGTTAAGGACCTGAAAATGTATGATGAACGTTGGAGATAACTTTCCACCTCGTCCAAATACCCGCAAACCTTATCGAGGTGAGACTCGTAGAAAGACGTGGTCGCCAACCTCGAACTCCAAAGGTCTCTGTCTTTTGTCCTCATAAGACTTATTCATGGTCTGTGCAGTCTTCATCTGATTCTGGATGATATGTACCTTCTTTGTGGTAGCCCTTACCATCTATGGTCCCACTAGTGCTGACTCCCCTGGGTAAGTTCAGCAGAAAGGTGCTCTGTAAGGTCGCTCGTACAAGGCCATGAAAGGTGTCATCCCAATGCTGGAGTGATAAATGTTTTTGTATGAAAACTCTACCAACGATAAGTGATCCTCCCAACTGCGACCGAAATCGTGGACACAAGAACGTATCATATCCTCGATGGTCTGAATGGTCTGCTCCGTGTGACCATCCGTTTGAGGATGGAAGGCAGTGCTCAAATGAAGCTACATCCCGAAAGCCTCCTACAACCCCTTCCATAACCGAGAATTAAAATGTGCATCACGATCAGATACAATCGTTGAGGGTACTCCAAGTAGCTGCATAGTCTCTTTAACATAGAGGTCTCCCATGCTCTCTATAGAACCATGCTCTCTGATCGGTAGGAAGTGGGATGATTTGGTGAGTCGAACGACGATCACCCAAATCGTGTCATGACCCTTGGATGTACGTGGAAGTCCTGCCAGGAAGTCCAGGGATATCCCATCCCACTTCCACTATGGGACCTCTAAAGGCTTATCCAAGCCTCCTAGTACCTGATGCTCTACCTTCACTTGCTTACAAGTGAGGCACTGAGAGACAAACATTGATACTTCTTTCTTCATACCCGGCCACCAGTGTTGTCTCCAGAGATATTTTCACATCTTCTCCACTCTTGGATGTACCACTTGATGGGCTATGTGGAACCCTCAACAATTAATCCCGAAGTGAAACAGGTGCAATAGTATGTCATCTGAAGATGATGGTGTGCTCCACACCTTCATAAAATCCATCAGGTTCTTGTCCTATAGAAATCTAAGCACATAATTTCTCGTAGTTAGCGTCCCCACACTGCGCCTTTCTGAATCACTGATGAAGTGGGGGAATGAATATAAGAGACTGATGAAATGCTGCTTTATCTCTATCTATAAATGATATCTGCAATGTGGCCAGCTGCTCTATCACCTCACCTAGCCGTTGTATACCAGACATCCTGCTGAGTGCATCTACTACATTGTTCCCCTTCCCAAGAGTATAGACTATCTCGAAGTCATAGTCCTGGAGAAACTTAGGCCAATGTCGATGTCTCAGGTTTAGGTCCTTCTGAGATAAGATATACCAAAGACTCTTGAGATTAGAGTACATTGTAAAGCGCTCGCCCATCATGTACCGTCGCCACATCTTCTAGGTGAAGACCAATGCTACTAACTCTAGGTCATGTGTTGCCTAGTTCATCTCTTGTTGTCTCAGCTATCAAGAATCATACGCGATCGTCGCTCGCTCCTACAACATTACACATCCTAGCCTGGTCAATGATGCGTCGCAGTAGACTACGTACCCTACTCCCTCCTATAAGATCCTCAAGATGGGGGCACTAGTCAGCCTCAGTCTTAGCTCTTGAAAACTCTATTGACATCTCCCCGACCACATTAAGGGTTGACCCTTCTTCGTCAATGATGAAATATTTGCTGAAACTCATGAGAAATCTAGAACAATTATTTGGTAGTATCCAGCCAAACCCAGGAAACTACGTACCTCCTTCACACTCTTGGGTGGCTCCCAAGAAAGTACTACCTCAATCTTCGCTTGATCCACTGCAACTCTAACCTCCTATATGACATGTCCCAGAATGTGAACCTCTCATATCCAGAACTGGCACATCGAGAGTTTACCATAAATCTAGTGCTCTCGGAGTGTTTCCAGTACTACATGTAAATGATAGGAATTCTCCTCCTCAGTATCCAATAAGATCATAATGTTGTCGATGAAGACTACTACAAATAAATAAACGTATGGTTGAAATATCATGTTCATGAGTCCCATGAACACTGCTAGAGCATTGGTTACACTAAATGGAATAACCCAGAACTCATAATGGTTGTACCGACATCTAAAGGCCATCTTCTACACATCATCATCTCATAATCTGAGCTGGTGATAGCATGATCTGAGGTCTATCTTATAGTCAATCTGAACATGGAATTTAGATAACTAGTCCATACCCAAAATGACATCGTAAGGCCTCGATGTCGCTACTATGATATCCCAACCAAAGCTCTTGCCTCCTAGAGTAAGCTCATACTGCTGGAACTAGTTCATAATAGTCGAATCTGCAGCCCTAAGAGTCTTTAGCTGTATGGATCGAGCCAACAACTCTTTCAGAATCGGTGAGATCCAATCGAGGGAAATGGAAATAAAAGAATGACTGGTACCTATATCTATAAGTACTATAGATAAGGTGGAGTAGACATAGATCATACCTCGTATCATCTCTGGAGCATCATAATATTAGGCCTCAGCTGCCTGGATCTGAGCTTTCCCGAGTCCTCCTACTCCCTGTAGTCGGGGTGGACCACCTGGTGGTGGTGGTAGTAACATCTTGAATCATCACCCACTGTAAGATGCATGACCAACTCCTCTGCCACATCCGCCTTCTCCATGCAAATCACCTCGATCGAACCTCTGTCTCTACCTGGGCGGTCCTTCGACCGTATACTGATCACCCATATGACTGGTTAGAAAGTCACGAGCCATGTGACCCTACCCGACACAAGCGTAACACTGCCCGCTCCTGGCATGACTAGTTCGGCCTCAGGTGCCCCGCACAACCTACCCTGAATCTTGTGGTTGACCACCTATAGGTCTGGTCCTCTTGGACCTATGTGACACTTGTCTTCTTCCACCAGTAGAAGACTCTACTACGTGATGACTTTGGTGGATTTAACTACTGGTGACTGCTTAGTAAAAAAACCCTCCACTAAGAGGTCTCTCTCTAACACCCCTGCCTACGTCGGGATGCTGAGAGAGATCATCAAAGATATGATCTCCCGCCTGAGTACCTACTCAATGGTCCGAGCCTTGAATAATGGGTTTCACACCATATTTTTGGAGTAAAGTGAGAGGTCAGTGAACCTCACTGAGTACTGATCCACAGTCATGTTTCCCTGCTACAGATGAAGAAGGTTAAGTATGTGCATAGCGTGAAGAGTTTCTAGAATAAAATCTGCCCGAAACAGGCTCTCAAAGCCGGCCCAGAGAAGAGTAACCTTGTTGTTAACCTAGAGAATCAATATCCACCATTTTCATGTTTATTCTTGTAAAAGTTTGGCGGCAATGATCTCCATGAGATCATATAGTGTCCCTACTAGTTGAAAAACTCTCACCACGGCCTCCAACCAATTCGCAGCTGCCTGTGGGTCCGTCTCTCCCCTGAACCTAGGTGGCCTCTGGTGCTGGAACATTTGAAACGCGCTCAAGCTGCATGCATCGTCTACTTCTTGGACCAGTGGGATTGGTGGCCCTACGGGTAATGGTACCGCTGCTGCCTCCACTGGTGCCTCTACTGGAAGAGGGCCCTACACCATGGCCTCATCGCTCGGTGGGCTATTAGTGCGTGCTACTCTCAGAACCCTAGCAAGATATCTACTTGGAGGCATCCTGAAATGATACATGTGAACCACGGTCAATAATTTATAACTAGATAGTTAACTCAAAAGATCACAAAAAAAGATTTTGAAAACACACACATAATCGGTGTTTTCATGCACAAAGTTGAAAATCAGAAGTCAGGGTCCTGGTGTATGGATACGTTGGTCGCCGCACCAACACTGGATTCTCTAAACTGATAACCACACTTACTATAATTAACACTATTATCGTTAAAATAATGATCAGAGTATTTTGTTTTGTGGTAGAACCGACTCCTTTGATACCAATTTGTCACGACTTATCCCCCGAGGCCTATGTCGTGACTACCCCAATCCCGCCTTCCATATTCCAAGGGATGACGACTAGAACCAAAAGGTGTATTCCCTAAAACTGGGAAGGCATTGCCTTTATAACCTGTAAACTCATGTAACAAAGCCCATAGTAAGATACGAACACAAGTAAACTGTATAACCAAAAGAGTGCTGAAAGTAAAAGGGGCCGAAATACAAGCCCAACAATAAAGGTACAGGTACAACTGAAATAAAATACAACTGAGGAAAGATACACTACTAGAAATTTAGGCTATAGCCACTGTTCTAAACCTTGGCTATAAGCCCAAAAACTGTGGCAATTGGTTATTGCCACAGTTTCAAGAACCGTTGACGGTATTGGTGTGGCTATAGGTCGGAGCCTATAGCCACGATTTGAATCTGTGGCTATAGGCCTTTCCACTGTATAAAAAACCAGCACGGTTCACCGTGCTGGCTATTGGGAGGACACTACCAAGTCCCCCTCCCCCCACACACAGCTCCCCCACCCTACAGCAGAACCCCCCACCCCCTGCTCACGCACACCTCCCCTTCCCCACCCCACTACAACTTGCACCCCACACTGATCTTCGCTTCCCTCACTGATTCCAGAACCAGTACTGCCTGATTCCAGCACCAGTACTGCCCTGTAAAATAACAAAGCACCCAATAAAAAAATCAAAAAACGTGTATACTGGTATCTTATTCCTAATACATGGAGAATATGGAGTAAAATATATTACCTTTTCCCATTTTAGTATCAGTCTTCAGAATTATAACAGACCCATTTTCAATGTCTAGAATTCAATACATTACATCAACCTTATAAAATAAGAGTCATTCCTGCTCTTTGAACAGTACTGATCACAGTTTGGATCGAAAAATACATCCCCCATGACCGAACAAGGTGGACCCTCTACAATTACCTGCAATGAAGCCTTCCATCTGCAATGCAGCCTCCAACAACCTCCAACAACCTCCAATGCAGCCTACAATAGCCTCCAACAGCCTCCAATAGCCTGCAATGTAGCCTGCAATAGCCTCCAACTGCCTGCAATGCAGCCTCTAACAGCCTCTAACATCCTCCAATGCAGCCTCCAACAGCCTCCAACAGCCTGCAATGCAGCCTCCAAGAACCTCCAATAGCCTGAAATGCAGCCTCCAACAGCCTGCAATGTATCTTGAAATGAAGCCTCCAACAGCCTCCAACAACATGCCCTCTATACAATACAATGTACAGAATTCAAAACTAAAATTCAAATTACATTCCAGACAATAAAATGTACAGAATTCAAAGTTACATTTTCAATGTGACCCTTTTACATTTAAATTTGGTTCAATTTCCATTTATTAGTTTCATAACAATATTTTAATTCACATAATAATTCTTACAGTTCAAATTCACATACCTAAAAGGCCTAATTACCATTTTACATTTCATTATATCATTTTATTCCATCATGCCATTATGCCTACTGCATGATAGAGAACATCCTAGAGTAAATCTCACCATGGTCAAAACACAACCCAAGACCAGGATCGTATCCCTAGTCTAATTAATGTTAATGTTATCAAGAAAATTCAATAGCTATTGATAGTGGCCAAGAATATATCAACTCATCATTAGAATGTGAAATAAGTTTTAGTTATAGAGTTCCTCCCCATGCCAATATAAAGATCGATCATGGGAGATCTTCTCATGATACATGCTATGAAAAATCCTTTTTCCATTAGATGAAATTTAACTTGAGTATATCATTTGAAGAATGTATAATTCAAAATTATTCCCCTTTTAGACACTACTTAATAAACCATAAGTACAATTAATTTCCTACTTAATGAATTGAAAACATACCTAATTATCCAATGTATCCCTCACATATCTCATACACATGCATAATTCAGTAATTACCTACAAGTATAACACATAATTCATAAGTTAATTAAATACATATAGAATTGAATTCAGAATTCAATTCAGAATCCAGAAGTCAATTACCCTGCAAAAAAATGTCTCATAAAAAATGGTAGAAAACAATTTGACATGTGAACTCCTTACATTGTATAATAACCTCTAACCACACCCCTAATGATGTATCAATTTTCATAACCGCATCTAAGGTTTACATAACCTAACCAATGTAATTGGATATTTTTTTAAAATAAAATGAATAAAACCAACATTATTAATCAAATTACAGAAATGACAGATGACACAGGAATTGTACATATAATAGTAAACAGTTCAACATATTGATTGGTATGAGTATACTCCATCATATGGATATTACATTACATTATTCTCCGGTCTCTATATTGACTCCCTTATAGTTCTCCATTATAGTGATACCACTACTCTTATTTTGGGGTTCCATGTCCCCTACCCCAACCCGAGTGACTGATAGAACACCGTTAACCTATTTACTTAGGGGTAGGAGAGAATCTCCCAAGTTCTTACCATGATCCACTTCCAATGATCAGCTGCAAAGTGCTCCTATAGAACTTCTATATAGCACCCATCTTATCAAACGATTGGTACTCCACTATGGGAAAAGGACACTGAAATAGATTATGATCAACCCTGCAATTCTTAATAAAATTAATCAAAATGATTGCCAAATACTTTGTTCTAGATCACAAGTTGATCTGAACACTACATCCTTGGTGGAAATCCTAATATCAACTTATTGACACCTGATGTGGAACTCTTGGATTATCATATTGAAACATATTTCCCTTGACTCAGGGCCTCCAATGGGTTATCATTAGTGATTAGATCGTGATTCATCAAATATAAAAATCTCAAAAAAGGTAATTAACCTATGAAATGATATCATACTGAATCCCATTCTGAAAAAATGTCTCCCTTGCTATATTATCTCCTTCCCATGAAGGGGGGAAATATTTCAGGTCTGTGAAGTAACCTTAATGATCCATTAAAGACATCATCCCCTATATAAATTTTATGATGTCACAAGTCATTCCATTATTCATCTTTTTGAACCTATTTAAATACACATATATATTCATCATTGTAATTTTCTCCATTCTCAACCACCATTTCATTAATTAGTTTTTTCATGTTCCATTCTTATTTTTCATGTTAGCGCTTGAGAGATTCCATTAATTTTTCTTCAGATGAGTATTTAAGGGAGGGTTCATTTTCTTCTTTAGGATTCAAAGGTTCATATTTTCTAGAAATATCACTACATGTGCAACAATTTTCATCATCATCAATCTTATTTTCACCCAGAACCTTCACTTCATAAACCTCTTTCATTTTATCCTATTTTTCAATCCATACATCAGAATGTAACCACAAATTACTCAAAAGGGAAGCTAAATTTATAATAGATTGGGATAGGTTATTGGTAAAATCTTCTTTCTCTTTAAGGCCTTCCTCATGTTTTTCCATCATCATGTCCAAAATTTAATTAGTCTTCATGAGAAATTCCAAAATTATTTCATGTGAATCCATTATATGAGGTACATGAAAGGCAGTTAAATCTTGATGGTATTGCTCATCCCAAGATCATTTGGTTTTGAAGGTCATTGTACCATACAAATATGAACTGTTCTAGCCTACTCATTATTATGACCATCATTCAGAATTTTGTGTTACTGATGAGGTAGCCTCTTTTTGCTATCCTACTTACTCCAATGATGGTTTAACATAGTAAACCTACCACACCCCCAACACTAAAACGACCCCCACGACCACTACCTTAAACCTCATCCCTTGGCCCTATCCGGCCCCTTTACCACTAACCCCCAGTCCCTGCCTAAACCGACCCCCCAGACCTAAACCCCAACCTAAACCTACCCCCACCCCAACATAAACCTAACCTAACCCTAAACCCCTAAACATAACACTGGCCCTATCCCCCATGAACCCAACACCAACCCCTTATCCCGAACCCCTACCAGTCCCCTTGGCCCTAACCACCCCCCAGCCCATCCTAAACCCCCCAGCCCTAGCCCTTTCCTCTATCTCTAATCCTAACCCTCCCATGGAAAAGCCCCTACCTCTAGTCCTAACCCTCCCCTTGTATTTATGTCTGACCAACGAAATAATGTCAATAAACCTTAAATTTAATATAAACCAAGGATAAAATAACTCATTATCATATTGAATTTTTCAATATCAATAAAAGTTATTCTATAAAGATAAATAAAAAAACGAAACCTAGAAAGATATATGGCATGGGATGGGATCCTAATACAGAGTGTGTAAAACAAAGAATATTGTAGAAAAATCGAATGAAAAAAGCTAAAATAAATGGAGTCAGAATAGATAATTCAATTAAAACGTACCGATTTTATGTGGAAGAACAAAAATTACTTGAATCAATCACCAACTGGGAAGTGGGGTTCACAGTTCGGAGAAATCTCATTTATGGAAAAATCATAGAGATGGGTTCTGAAGGAAGTGCGCTCAGGAATTAGGGATGGAATCCTGGAGAGATCCATTTTGGACTAAGTGATCTTGTGACGGAGGAAGTGAGCTCGCCAAGTAGGGTTCGTGCTTGGGAATTAGGTTTGGAGGAGAGATCTCTTTGGAGGAGTATATCTCATAGAACAGAGATATCTATTCGAGGAGGAGAGATTCTATTCGACTGAGGAAGTGGGCTCACGGGTTTGTGCTCGGGGTGCAGGGTTCAATAGTGGAGAGATTCTGTTCAAAGAAGGAGAGATCTGTTCATGGGTTAGCAAAGACACCTATTCGATGATGGGTTTAATGGAGGAGAGATTATGTTCATGGGCAGGGGGTATTTGGGGTTTTTTTCCCAACTGTTCTTAAAAACCGTAGAGAAATTTTGGAAAAACTGCTATTACCAACGGTTTTGTTAAACCGTTGGTACAATTACCCCAAATATCCAATGGGTTTTGAAAACCATTATAAAAAATCACCATTTTTCCCCTTCACCAACGGTTTCATTGAACAGTTTCTTTAGGTTACTTAATCCAATGGGTTTTTCAAACCGTTGGTATGGAGGTGTTGGTATAGGTGGAGATTCCACTAGTGAATCGATAAAACAATATGTAAACATGTAATCTTATAACCTAAAAACATTGAAATCTATAAACATGGAAACCTTTGAATCTCCATCATGCATACCTTATAAACAAGAATAACTTCATCCTGTAAACCTAGAAACTAAAACCAAAAAACCTAACATCCAAAAAACCAGAAAATTAGTAAAATGTAAATGTGTAATGCACAAACTATCAACTTATAGCTTCCAAACCTGCTAGCTTACAAGCCTTCAAACATTGAAACCTATAAACCTGCAACCAGAAAACATGAAAAAATGAAAACATTCAATTACAAAAGTAGAAAAAAATTCATTCTATTGAAAATAAAAAAATACAAGACCTTTAAAATAAATAAAATAGTAACAATCTGTATACATGTGTGGGAAATTAGCATAAAATTAAGTTGTTCACTAAAAATAATTACTTTAATATATCCCGTAATATGTTGGGTTAGTGAATATTATGTAAAATAAATAAAATAGTAACAATCTATATACAGATAACAAGGGTGGTCCACCAAGTGCTAACAATGTCACATCGATACACAAATAATCTCCAATAAATTGGTTGTTTGAAACATTCCAGATAAAATCAGTAAAAGAAAGAAAAGATTAAAGACTTTTCACTAAGGATGCTAAGAATTCATACAAACTAAAGCAGTGAAATCTGATTAATTACATGGTAACAAAAACAATTTAAACTAGAAAGATGTCAATTCATGTAAGTGTTGTTTAAACATACCATCAACTTACAAATCATCAAGGGGAATTCCAGTAAGGGAATCAATTAGAACATTGAATTGATTGATCTGTAAATACCTAAATAAAGCCATAAATACATTAAAAAATGATAATTATCTTAACTAAAGTCTCGGTTTCATACTGTGTACCAACGATTGAAAGAGACCAAAAACTGTGAGGTATGTTCCCTATCATTGAGTTTTATGAGAGATCCCTATATGTGAAACAAATCATTATAAAATAATATTCAATTGAGCAAGAACATTCTAACATTATAGATTAAGAAAATACAAAAGTTTACTCATTAAATTAAAAGAAAAATATGAAAGAACTCTAAAAGGATAATTTAGAGAAGCCCCCCCCCCCCCCCCAGAAAGAACCCCCCCTGCTAGACCCCCTGGACAGCAGCCCTCCACCGCCCTGCTGGACCCCCCCTTGGACAGAATCCCCCCTGGAAAGAAGCCCCCCGTGGACCGAAGCCCCCCCCTGGACACCCCCCCCCCCCTGCTGGATAGTATCCCCCCTTGCTGGACCCCCCTGGACAGCATCCCCCACACCCCCTGGATAGAAGCCCCCCCACCCCCCTGCTGGACCACCCCTCCTAGACAGAAGCCCCCCTGGACAGAAGCCCCCCCAGACAGAACCCCCCCTTCTGAAGCCCCCTGGACAACCCCCACTGTTGGACAGCATCCCCTCCCCCTGCTAGAGCCCCCTGGACAGCCCCCCTCCTGGACAGTAGCCCCCACCCCCCCCCCCCCCCTTCTGAAGATTTTTATGTTGAATGTACAATTTTTTTTGGAAATAATTGGTTAAACTAATATGTGCGTTGTGGAGATGTAATAGATTTTCTAAAATAAAAATATGTTTGAACCATGATGAAATAATAAAAACTTACCCAACATCAGTGCTGCATCTAATTTGTAAAGATTCACATCTCCAAAATGAGTCACTACTCCCCTTTCAATGATTGTGTATTTTTCTAAATTGTAGTGTGACTCCACCCTGTGACCCTATATGTAGGTCCAAGAACACCCCAACACAGTTAATGCGTACTACTGATTCATCACCCATTCTCATTCTAAAGCAGTTGTAATGATCTAATCATATGTGAAAATTTTAAATTTTCATCAAAACAAATAACATATAAATGAATAGAATATTGAAATAATAACTAATTGTTGTAAAAGATTCTAAGACATCATCACAATATTAGTAAACATTAATTTTATATGAATAGGAATAAAGATTTATTTGTACCATTGAGAAATCAAATATATGATGTAATGTACTGTTCAAATAATAACTAATAGTAATGAAAATTGAAACTGGAACACTATAATTGTGAATGTCAACATAATGGAGATAGTTTGAAAACCAATCAAATATAAAAAAATCTATACAAAAAAAATATTAATTGTGAAAAGAAGGGTGTGTGAGGTTACAAAAGCTTCATTTTAATAAATGATAATCACATTGTACCTTCCACGATGGTGTATTTCGCCAAAATCTAGTGTTACTCTACCGTGTCCTCTTGTATGATGGATCAAAACATTGCATTAATATTTATTATATTCAATATATTTATTTCATAAATTAGTGGTAAAATATATTTCAATAAAAGTAGATTAACTATGGAGACAGTTAAAATAGTAGAAAACATAAATGATAATCACATTGTACCTTTATAATGATGTTCATCCGACACATTGAACAATATATATACATAATAATTGAAAAATTAGAAATATAATGTATAAAATTAGAATAAATAACAAATCAAATAAACTGTATCATATTCAATAAGTCAAAACAACTAAACCATAACCAAGGAAAATCTGAAAATAATGAAGACAATAAATTGAAACTAATAAATCATACCAAATTAAAATAATAGGAGGCTAATGATATGTAATAAAAAAAACCCACCTGCACACCCCCCTGCCCCTCCTCTACCCCCACATGCACACCCCCTCCCCCTGGCCCCCACTTTCCCCCCCTGCACACACCCCTCCCCTTTCCCCCATCACACCCCTGCACCCCCCACCCCTGCATGCACACCCCTCCCCCTTCCCCCTTCCCCCTTCCCCCCCCACCTACACACACCCCTCCCCCCGCCCCCAGCACACCCCCCTTCCCCCTTCCCCCCCCAACCTGCACACCCCTCCCCCCAGCGATCCCCCTGACCCATGCCCCATCCCTTACCCACCCCCCTGCCCACCCCACACCCACCATCCACACCCCATGCACCCCCTACACAACCTCCACATTTCAGTCCACTTCAACCAATAAATTAAATATGTGTATAAAGGATCATTCAATATATTTTTTCAGAAAAAACCTTTTTCCCTAGATCAGGATGATGGATGGTTTCCAGGAATCCAATCTTGAATTTGGAATGAGTAGTTGTTTCCATTATGATTAATAAATATTGATTTGTTGGATAATCCAGAATACTTTCCAAGGATGTGTATCCATTTCGTGGGGAGTTTTTAATTACTTATATCGTTATGAGTCAGAGAATTAAAATGAAATTGAATTTTTAGTCTCCAAGTAGCGAGAGTTTCATGAAGTGGTATTTAGAAAAAAAATCTGAGTGTTGGGATGTCTCTTGAGGACTTTTTATTCCTATTTTGGTGTTCAAGTGGTTCATGGGGTAATCAAGTAGCAGTTAGAGGGTTTCTAGTCCATTCCACTTAATTTTAAGACCCATCAATTACCATGTCTAGGTACACTTGGTACCTAGTCTAATAAAGGAAAAAATAGTTGATTAAGAGTTTTATAGTGGGGTATCCTCTAGTGGGGATCTAGGTATGGCTTACTAGATAGTAATGTTATAGGTTTATGGTTGTGTTCTCTATGTATTTCATACTCCATTACTGTATTCATGTAGGCCATGTCTTGAATGAGATAGTGGTGGTAAATGATATGATAAGAGGCCTGAACTACAGAATAGATTGGTGATCTGAGATAAGATATGGGACCTCAAGCTATGTGAGTGGGTGATATAATGAGATGATTATTAATAAATCTCTTTATTTTTTAAACATCACTCATTCAGCTCAAATAACAGTGATTTAAGCTATGATGAATAACCCAAGCATAAAATCAACATCATCTATATTATTCTTAAAAACTCATGATGTTTTTTTATCAAGAAGTTATTTCACCCCACCTGCCCCTGCACCAATTCCCCCCTGCTCCCCTTTCAACCCCCCTGTCTGCCCCTAACACACCTCCTCCCTCTTCCCCTTACACCCCCACTACCCCTCCCCACTGCACACCCCCTCCCCCTGAGCATTTCATGATATCATGCCAACCATATAAATATTAGATCATGGTGTAACCGAGGCATACCAAATTCTCAGGTCCAAACAACCAACTACTCATCATGAATGGCTCCATGAATATATTCCAAGAATCTTGAGACAGTCTATAAAGTCCAAAAAAATGATTGGATTGATGTTGATTCCTAGTAACCTCGGGTAATCATTGAATAAAAAACATGCCCCAAGTCACCATGCCAAATGGTCGGATCCCATGCATCCTGAACAAGAATAAGTAAACTCATCAGGATTGACTGGCTAATCCAAGGGATAAAATATTCATCTCATAATAATAATAAACTTGAATAATAATAAGTAATCCCCTAATCCAACTCATTTGGATCCTAGTTAGGTTGGGCATCCTAGGGACTTGTGACATCCAAATCTTCCCATATAGAATTGAGGTCAAATCCCAACGTCCCAAGAATTCTTCACATGGTTCAATAGCCTAATCCTAGGATACATGTCTGGAATCCATGATGACATCATCATGTATAATTTGTCTCACAACCATACCACATAAGGCCCAAGGTCGGATCCGAGGAAACACTCTTAGGCGACCACCATACCATTGTCAAATCAGTCCCATAGGTCAGGTCCCAATAAGTACATCTGGGAACCATGGTTGCATCCAAAATAAACATATGAAGGTATAAACAAAAGTTAAGGGTTTTAAAAATTTCCAAGCCCATCACTTATAATTCATAACCCCAGGGGATTATACATTTGATACAGGTTTTGAGGTGACACTCACTACCATCTCTACCCAGACCATATGCATCCTCTTAGGGCCGGTTAGTCAACAGGGCACCCATTGGGGTCCCCTAGTAATAGAGGCACCCTCACACACGTCCTCGGTCTCAATCCTGGTCTTGGTTCAAGAACTGATGCTCAAAGTAATACTATTTTTCATATCATCATAATCAATAGAGCACAATATTTTTACGACACAAGATATGTCATGTCGACAATACTCAAGAGATGGCACATGACCCATTTTGGTCATCAAGGTCTCACAAGGTCTATCTGCTCACCCAACCCAAGTACATAACCTAGGAAAAGTGTGTCTCGAGTTAATGCGTAGACTATTAGTGTCCAATGTAAACTAGCTAGTACCAAGGTCCATCAATGCCTTAACACTTTATAAATCATAATAGATGAATTTCAATTTAATTAATTAAAAAAGTTATTTAATTAAAACCAATTAATGTATATATTGGTTATGTTGTTAATTTAATTTAAACAAATTGATCACTTCATTAGAAAGACTGCAAGACATGAGAATAAATCAAATGCATAAATACCACATGGTAAATTATGCATACTGCCTATCTTTATTCGACACTTTTCTAATTATTTACCAAAGGTAGGAAGAAGTTTCCAAGGCACACCAAGGTATTAACATGATCAGTCTCTTCCCACATCACTATGAAAGATCCCAAATCTCTCAAAGAAGCTTAAAAAAATTATCTAAAACATTTGAAATTAATTTATCAGTTTAATTATTAAAGGGCATAATCATCAAAAATCTAAATGCATACCTTATTACACCGGAACCAAGTCCAACGACATCCCAAGGGTCTGTCTCATATCCTCTGTCCTACATCAAGAAAAATCCCCAAAAAACAATGCCAATAAAATTCTAAATTTAATTTAAAATTTAGTGAAAGAATAAGAAAATCCACAATGATAACATAACTTTCCAAATTGGTGAGAAGTCGGGTATAGATGGCATCTTGGGATATCCTCATCCTAGGTTGTATGAAAGACCATTGAGAAATTCAATCTGGTATCATGTCAAGACATTTTCACATGCTTTCCAAGACTCACACAACATAAAGCACATAGAACTCATATAAATTGAAGAAGAAACATAGGGACCACCCACCAAATAGTTATATGAGCCTCTCCATTTTATATTGATGGATGGACCAATCTAAATCAACATGATTCCTCAAAATAGATAAAATCCACCATGATATAGATTTAGAATGAAATTCCACGAAATGGTGAGAGAGGTCGTGATGGGTACTGTCGGGGTTGGAGGGTCGCACATAGAGGGTATCCGGGAAGAGGGCACTGCCATGAGATAGTTCGAGGGCGGAGGGTCACAGATCAAGGGAGGATGGAGTAGGATGGCGCTGCCATGAGACAGGTCGATGGTGGACGGTCGCGGATCAGGGGAGGATGGAGGAGGATGGTGCCATCGTGAGAGAGTGGTCGAGGGCAGAGGGTCGCTGATCGAGGGAAGATGGAAGAGGATGGAGTGGAGTGTCGCGTATCGAGGGAGAATGGAGGAGGAGCCTGACGGATTTTGGGGGAAAATAGGGGGGATGACAATTGGATCGGGGGAGAATCGAGGAGCCCGACAGTTTTTGGGGGGAAAGGGGGGACGTCAAATTTTAGGCATGGTTTTTTTATTAAACCGTGGATATAAATTGGCTATAGCCACAAACCTATAAAACTGTGGCTATAGATCTATGTCTATAGCCTAAATTTCTAGTAGTGATAAATACAGCTAATGGATTGATCTCCGATGTTCCTACATGAAGGGTAGGTACATATCGCCTCCTCAACACTCCACGTCCACCCGTCTCCTCTACGTACCGACACGCCGTATGGTCTACCTCTGAGTATAGTTCAATCCTGGTACCCTCTTCCTCAGTCGGCGTTGTCCGTAATCTTCACCAAAGAAAATGAAGTGCGGGCATAGCCCGTGCTGGGTTGAGTATAACGATTCTCAGTAGGGACATCGAGACCCTGAAGGTCTCACAAAATCCCCCAAGTATAAATCACAAGGAAAGTAAACTAGTGGCAACCCTACTTAGCTATATGCCCATACATATACCTATGTTATCATGTATACCCATCTCAATCATGAGGAAAACACAAGGTCCAACTCAAGATCCAAAAGATTAATTGTTCCAAAAATGAAGGAAAGACCACAAAGGCAAGTACCACATAGGTAGGCCACAATAAGGAATACCACCAATGTATTAACACGAATAAAAAGTACCACGCATGATTGAACTCAACTCATACCGGGTATAACTTAAGTAAAGTAGTATAGATGATTAAATGTAACTACTGAATCATTTTACTCTCTAAATAAGCTGACCCACACAAGATCGCTAGGATCTGACCCACACAGAATCACTAGGAGCTGACCCACATAGTATCGCTTGGAGCTGACCCACACATGATCGCAAGGAGATGACCCTCACATGATCGCTAGGATCTGACCCACAATGGATCACTAGGAGTTGACCCACACATGATCTCTTGGAGCTGACCCACACTGGATCACTACGAGGTGACCCACATAGGATATATAGGAGCTAACCCACACAGGATCGCTAGGAGGTGACCCACACAAGATCTCTATAAGCTGACCGACATAGGATCTCTAGGAGCTCACCCACACAGGATCACTAGGTGTTGACCCACACATGATCGCTCTTCATTCTTCTCTTCATAGCCAACTACTAGATTCCCGCACTAAGTCTGCTCGTCTCCAAGAGGATCCACTTCACAAGTCACTGGTCGATATTCAAACTATTACGATGTACCAAGAAGAAGTATCTCAAGGTTCTTCCTTGTCATAGGGGTCTCGACGCAATGGACGGCGCGTCAATTGGACACCCAGTAGGTGAGTTATTATCCTTTTTGTTCCGGGGGCCCGGTTGGATTCGTGCTTGATCCCGCCTGACTATACCTCAACTATACCCAAAACTTTAGTGGGGTAAAATCAACGGGACCATCTCGCTCCATGATTTCCAGTGCTATTGACGGTTCATCAATCGGACGTCTGGTGCCAATGTTATGGCCCAAGTAAAGTATAGGTTTGTATCAGGACCGGGTCAAGGCCGACCCGGTCGAACCGACCCGACCCAACCTGACCTGGGTCGACCCGGTCCGGATTAACCCGGCCCATGGTGCGGCCCAACTCATTGGGCATCCCGACAGGCCACAAGGGCCGCCAGGGGCCGTGGAGGCCGCGGGGTGGCGGAGGCCACGAGGCGGCGGAGGCCGCCGGTCGGCTCGACCGCGAATGGCGGCACATCTGTGAGGGTGCCACGAGGGCGCGAGGTATATCGGCCTAGCCAGGGATGGCTCGGCTAGGAAGGTAGAGGCCATGGGGTGCCTTAGTGAGGAGGCGGGTGGTGGCTCGGCTGCGGGTGGTGGCTCGGCCGCAGAGGGTGGCGGCTCGGCCACTGGGTGGTGGCCCTGCCGCGGAGGGGGCAGAGCGGCCACGGGGCGGCGGGCCGCTCGTGGGGCGGTGGTGGCTTGTCCATGGGGCAGAAGGCCGGCCTCGAGCAGCGGCATGGCCGTGGAGGGTGGTGGCCCGGCCGCAGATGGCACAGAGGCATCGGGACAGCGGTGGTCGCGGGGCGGTGTCGTTGCACCGTCGGCTTCGTCACGATCGGCGGTGGGGTCGACTGCTGGACTTGTGCACCACCATGGTTTGTTGTCGTTCCTCCATTGCGATTAATAATTAACCACATGGTTTTAAGAGAGGACCGACCTTGTTTGTTTGGCCCTCACTCTCCATGTTAGAGCAGTAGCAAGAGACTATAATTCCTTATAAAATTACGAAGAATTATTAAGAACGGAAAGTGGGAAAAATTTCAAACAATAACACTACAATTTCCTGCAAATAATCATTCACAAATAAACCCCTACCTTGGATTGTTCGTTAACATTGGAACAAGAAGGAAGTCAAAAAAAATGAAGAGAGTGCTAATGATCATCGCTTCCGACCACACATCGATGTTGGGCTCGCTCATCATTCTCTTCCTTGGGTTTCGAAGAATGTTATCGATGGAATTATTCCTTGAACAAATGAAATCCTCCAAATATTTCTCATTTACCCAAATCCACCAAAATACAAAGTAGCCAAAATGATATGTTTCCCCAATTTAATTGTTGGCACAATTTCAAGTTGGGTTAACTAATTACATATGTAGGAATAATAAATTTAAGTGGGTGGAACCATTTAAGTGGGAGAAGATTAAGAGTCGCCTCCAAACTTATGATGGAGTTCAAGGGGTTTTAAAGCTCGGGTGGTCCCCACCACCATAACGGCTCATGGGAGGTTAGGCTCTGTGGTCCCCAACTCCATAACCTCTCAAGGGAGGTTTTAGTTCAGGTGGTCCCCACATGTAAAATATCCTTATGGGTGGTTTCAAAATAAAATAAAAATAAAATGTTACACCATTTTATATTATTTTATTCCCTCATGAAAAACCTGAAATCTATCTTTCACTCTTGACCCATTGTGGTCGAGTTGAAGGTCTCCTTATGAGAATATGGGCGCTGCGAGTTCAGTAGTGTCCTTGGATTTCAATTCCAAGAACCGGTTCAAATGTTAAAAAAACACCTTGCACGTTTACTGAACATACCAGAACAAAAGTTTATAAATTAATTTCAAGCACTCCGGGCCTCGAAATCACGTGCTGTCAATTTTTAGAGACTCGTAAAATTCCAATATATTAAAAAAAATTACACAGAAATTTTGGAACTTTACACACATTTTACTTACTAATAACAAACATGTATGTCAGATTTTCAAAATTCAATTCACGGATGTGGTAAAACCTCATTTAAAAAAAAGGTCAATTTTTTAACCTCTACTAAGTGGTTTCACTATTCATTGAAAATAGTAGTTTTTCATAACGATACCAAAAAATCAGCCTAAGCTATATTTGATATTACGAATTAAAAAATGATGTCTATTTTACCAAATTGAAAATATAGTCGTTGGATTAATTAATTTAAAAATAATTCTTATCATCAAAACAAATAGCATATTTTTAAGAAAAACAATAATTGTCAAAAGACCGACACTTGTTTATGCCCAATTTCAAAATAAACTTAATTCCAATGACCAAGATTGTATTAATTGGTATAAATATAATCCAATTACACTTTAAAAAAATTAAATATATAATAGAACCATATAAATAAATTCAATTAAAAGGCTCTTTTAAATTAAAATACAGTATTTTTTACTATTCATTAAAAATGAACTTTATAAGAAAAATACCAAACATTTACCCAAAGTAAATTTTGATGTCTCGAATCTAATGAAGTATTTTATTTTTTCAAATAAAACATAGAAAAATTGTGAAAACTAGATTTAAAGAGGGTTCTCCATCAAAAGGAGGTAAATCGACCTTTTAGTGAATATTAGTGTATTTATGTTTAAAATTAGATTTATTCTTATTTTATGCCCCTAAATTTTATTGGATAAATGTAAAAAAATTTAAAAAACATGTATAATCATATTTTAGTTAGTTCTATTCATTCCTGCCAATACAACGACAAGGCGTTAACTACCATTTAAAATAATAATATTAAATTATTAGTGTGCAATGTAAGATTTCAAAGAAACTTGTTGTTGCATATCAGGCATGCCATCAAACATAGAATCTACTTTAAAGTAAAATCAATATTTAATTCAAAAATATTAATAAATATGAAAATGTATTATTCTTTATTTACTTGGTGTGTTACATCAACTTCCTATTATGTTATCAAAAGTAAGGATTCATTCTTGTACAAAAAAAGAAAATCATTCTGAAAAGAAACCTATTTAGTATTGCAGTCATTCATAGAATGATAAATTGAAATCCAATCCATTACCAAAATAACATAATACTCTACTAGAGGAAAAAAATATGGTTTTAAGGTAGATTCTATCTGTACACAAGTATTGAAAGGTTCTTGTAATTTCCTTTTGTCTAAATATTTGCCCCGGTGTTTTTACCATAGGATCAGAATTTATATCTTGATATAGAATTCCCAATATACCAGAAAGCATCTCAGAAATGAAATAATGTGAAGAACCTGAATCAAACAACACTTTGGAATAATCTGACCAAAAAAATGAACCTGATACTACTTCTTTCGATGTCCCAACATCTGTTGAAGTAGTTGCAATGGATTTCACCACCCCTTTCTACTTGTAGTCCGGAAACTTTTTCTCAGTTGTGTTATTTGTCTGACACTCATATTCATAATTCCCCATTTCATTACACTTAAAACATATTACCATTGGCTTCAAATTTCCTCTTTGATCATCTTTCTTACAATTACGAGAAATATGACTACACTTACCACACCTAAAGCACTCACTAATGGAAAATGGACCTATACCCACGGTTTGGCCATAAACGGTGGGTATAGGTGAGCTCTATCCCCACAGTTTGCCCAAAACCGTGGGGATAGCCTTTGGTTAAAAACCTATACCCACGGTTTTGACAAACCATGGGTATAGGTTTCCCGCGTTTGCACGGGAAATTTTTTTTTTCCGCGGGAATTTTTTTTTGCGGGGGTTCTATACCCACGGTTCTTCCCTCTATACCCACGGTTTAAATAAATATATTTAACAAAATATATATACATATACGTAAAGTAGACTTTGGGGTAGTGGTAAGGTGGTTCGTTAGCGGCGAAGAGGGCACGAGATCGAATCCAGACACCCTCTATTTTATAAAACCTATACCCACGGTTTGAAAACCGTGGGTATAGAGTATTGACACGGTGGAAAAAACCTATACCCACAGTTTTACCAAAACCGTGGGTATAGGTCAGGGACCTATACCGATGTCGTTCAGCCGCACAGTTCCCAGAACCGTGGGTATAGCCTATACCCACGGTTTTGGGGGCTATACCCACGGTTTTGAACCGTGGGCATAGGTCTATATTCTAGTAGTGACTTTCCAGACATTGAAAAACATTCTCCAGGATTCTTTTCACCGCACTTCTAAGAAGATGGATATTTAATTTTCTTACCTCCAGGATTCTTTGATAAATTATTTCCCTTTGCTTTCCAAATAGACCTCTTAGTTTGTTTACTCTCTTAGAACACATGTTCATCAAAAAACTCCATTTCTACCTTCTCAGGACATCTGAGAAGTTTTTAATAGCTTTTGAATTCACGAGAGGATAATACTCTTCAATATCACAGCTTTTTTCTGGAGAAAAATCGATTTTTCATGCACTCAATTTCTCAGATGAAATTTGGAGCATACCTTGACAGTTGAGTGAATTTTTCTTCATAAGCAGCCACTGAGTCATCCTCCTACCTCAATTTTAAGAATTTTTTTCCCGTCCTAAGACATATCACCTTATGAAAATATTTCTCAAGAAACATACCTTTCGATTCATCCCAGTCAAGAGCATCAATCACCTTAATATCCTCAATATTTTTCACCATAGACCACCATTTAGTAGCTTCACTTTCAAAATGGTAAACAATGAGACTATAATTTTGATGTTCTGAACACCCCATGACATAAAAAAGCTTCTCCAGTTCTTTACTCCACCCTTCAGCTAGCACATGGTCAGATGATCCTCTCTATGATTGGGGATGTTGCCTCATGAAATGATCCACTAGGGATATGTTCCTATGTGGTTGTTATGGGTTTCCTCGTGCATGGATACCTACCCATTTATATCCTGAGTCAACTATGACATCACTGCAACAAAATGTTCAGTTCTAATTCTGACTATCTCATGTTTCTTATTTGGAAGGTTATTCTCCTCTGTATGCCTTCTGAATATAGAAGCCCTTTTTTCTTCTGCTAAAAACCATTCTGAACACATTAATAACTTAGGAAAAGAAAAATGGTAATTATTAAATTCTATATCATTTCAATATTAACATAAATTAATTTATGGATATTAATTTTTCAATACCCTAACTCCTAAAGTTATCTAAACTGGCCTCTGATACCAACTATAAGGACCAGGCCTTAAACAATAAATAATGTTGATTTAAGTGAATAATTCACATTTGATGATCTTTTTAGGTTTAGAGCTTGAGATAATTAGTCCATAACTATTACATCTCGGAAATTAAAAAGTAGACACTTCTGCTCAGTTTCGATTTTTTTCATAAAAAACTCTTAAAAAAATATTCATGTCTTATTCTATATTTTAGACAGCAGTACATTTCCTTGATCCCATCCTTGACCCTATTCATCATATGTCATGTGAAAAACATTTCAAAAAAATAAACTGGGGATGACCATAAAAAAACTCAGTAAGGATTACACAAAGAAGGAAAACTATTTGTTTTTCAAAATAACAAGTAAACCATGAATACTTTATCATAAGCGATAATTTTCATCTTTATGAAGTATTAAATACTCTTCACTAAATAAAAGATCATTTCCTACCCTTTTTTAACCACAATATTACCATAAAACCCACAGAAAAAACAAATAACATATAAAGGATACATGGGACATAAACATCCGTAGATGGAATAACCATACGGTTGACATCCACACATATCACTAAATAGAATAGCCATATGGATGAATTTTATACCCAATTCATTACTGGTTATAATGTATCCACCTGTCCTAGTTTATCATGGCACCACCAGTAATTTGGTTTATCATATAACCACCCGTAAAATTTCCAAGTACCATTATAAAATCATAACACAAAAAACATTGGAAATATAAATATTTCACTAATAACATTTCATTTTCAATAAAAAAATCATTTCAAGATATTCAAATAATAAATTGATTTCAAAATCCATTTTCAATACCAAAACACCCAAAACAGAATATAAGGATTCTTTTTCATTTTAAAAACATAAAGGCTTATAGAGAAATCCAAATAACGATTACATAAGAGGAGAGGTCATTGTCACCACAAATGTTAAAAACATTCTTTTTTCATTTAGTAAAAATCGTAGTAGAAAAATGATTCCCATTAAATTAAATTAAAAGTACTACGGTTTTATTATATACTGCATAAAATAAATACCTGTATAAACGAAAGTATGCCTTAATGAAAGGAGATTGAGACAAAGCCTGTTACCTCGTGTCCGACATTACCCATTCATTATTTAATTTCCAGAATAATAAACATAAGTTAATTTCAACTTTCTTAAGAAACTTTTTCATGTTTATCATTAATTTTTTATCACTTATTACCTTGATATAAAAATTAGAAAATTATTTGAGTTCATATCAAACATTTTGTCGATGTTCAGAACTTGAGTTAAACATGAACTTGTTATATTCATAAATGGTCCATGTGGTCAAAATTTCATTATCTCCGAAATGATATTCATGATTTAGATATCATATATATATATATACAATATCTACTATATATATGTATTTATAATAGTAAATAACATTTTTAGGTAAGAAATGAAATGCTCCGTTCATGGAGACGATAAGCCATACGTACGCATGAACGCTCCTTTAATTTATATTTCATATTTAATTGAATGAAAAATTAATGATACATAAGTATCTTATAATTATAGTATAATATCAAATATTTAATTTCATTAAATACATCCAATTATACGTCCCACATATGGCATGAATGATTCATATCACGTTGTGGGGGCGGTAGTCCGCACTTCCTCAAATGAAATTATCATGTTTACCCATAATGGAATCCATAAAGGTATGATATAAATGAAAAATAAAGAAGAATAGATATAATATAAATATAATATATATCACATATAATTACTTTTCCATCATAATAGCCACTATGATGGGTGGTTATAGATAATTGAACAATCATCATTTTGTGAGGCTGTAGTTTATCATCCATAGAAATAATATGTTATTTACCCATTAGATGGAGGTGTGTGTATGTGTAGTTATAATACTTCTCATAACAACAATATAGTATATTTAGTAAACTGGTTTTTCTATAAAATAATGGAAAAAAAGTGTTTAGGGGGTTGGAGAACGAAAACAAAACAAAAGAACTTAAGAGAAGGTGTTACATTTAAATTGGGTAACTCCCTTGGGATTAAACCAAAAGGATTTTTTGAAGTGCCTTATGCCTAAGGTAAGGATTCTTGGTAGAATATAGGGATGTAGGGTGATTAATTGTGCAGAGTTAGGATGATCCAAGAGGCTTGACAGGTGTGAGTAATGAGTCTGAGGTGATGGCGTTTTATAAGGGGGGGGAGGGGCTCTTTAAGAATGTTTACAAATATTATTTTATTATATAATGATTTTCTGGTTTTAAAGGTCAAAAACACATTAAAGTCAAAGATAATATGACTTATGTTCGATATGAAATCATCCAAGAAGAATTGGAGAGGTTTTGTATATTGTTTTAATTTTTATAATCTTATTTATTTAAATCATTTATTAATGCGGTAATCATTGCATTATTATTGTGTCATAAATAATTTTATTTATTTGATGTTTAAAAATTATAAAAACAAATAACAAGTTTTAGGAAATCATTTTATCTTTCTAATGAATATTTATGGTCAAATATATAACTTATATACCCTAATGTAAAAATTAATTTACTAAAAGATATATGTTTATGTCATTTTGATATTACTTTAAATTAATTAATATAAAGTGTCATTATCACTCTTAAGTGCCTCCATGGAGTCCCAAAATCAACCCAAGGATTTCCATTCTCGGAAAGTTATCAACCAATATGATTAGGACACATGTTAGGGTAAATTCATATTATTATAATATTATTTTTATCTTGAATTACCTTATTTAACTTTAACCGCGGTAAATAAAAGTCAAAAGTTACGATTCAGCAAAAACTATTTTCATCTTATTGAACCACATTTTACTTACTAATAACAACAATGCATATCATATTTTTAAAATTAAATTCATAGAAATGGTAAATTTTTATTTAGATGAAAACGTCAGTTCTTTAACTACTACTCAGTGTTTTCACTATTCATCAAAAATTGATGGTTTTCAGAAAAATACCATAAATTCAGCCTAAACTATATTTGATATTAAAAATTCAAAAATTATTTCTATTTTACCAAATTAAAATAATTAAATTTGGATTAATTAATTTTAAATTAATTCTCATTGTCAAAACAAAAAGAGTGTTTTTAAGAAATAATAACTATCAAAATACAAACACTTGTTTATGTCCAATTTCAAAGTGAAATTACATCCAATGTCCAAAATTGGATTCAATGGTAAAAATATAATCTAATTAAATTTTAAAACCAAATAAAAAGATAATCTAACCATATACATAAATTATATTAAAGGACAGTTTTGAATTAAAATACAGTATTTATCACTATTCATTAAAAATGAATTTTATTAGAAAATACGAAAAAATTTACCCAAAGAAACTTTTGAGGTCCCTATTCAAAAAAAATTATTTTTTCAAATAGAAAATATAAAAGTGGTCAAAACTATATTTGAATAGATTTATCCATAAAGAGGTGCTAAATCAATCTTATAATGAATATTAGACTATTTGTGCTTAAAATTAGATTCATTCACATTTTAAACCTCATAATTTTATTGGATAAATGTAAAAACATTAAACAAACATGTATAATCAATTTCTATTCATTACTGCAAATACAACTACTATGCATTATCTACCATATAAAATAAAATAATATTATTATTTTTCAGTATGACTCAATATTGTGTGTAACATCTGACATCAACGAAACTAATTATTGCATATCGGGTATGTCATCGAACATAGAATCCCCTATAAAGTAAAATTAATATTTAATTCAAAAATATTACTAAATTTAAACAAGTATCATTCTTTATTTACATGGGATGTTACAATTATATTGAAACTATTTAAAAAAATGTGTCAAAGACATATATATATATATATACTGCATTCAACAAGATAGATAAATCTATGTTGGTGATTGATAGATCTCATATTTTCATTAATTTTAATTTTTAATTTAATGAATCAATCCCCTTGAATTTTATAATTTAAGGAATATTCACACATATTTAGTTTATATGTTTAATTTGGAATTTATTATAAATAAGTCCTAATATTGTCATTTAATTAAATTAATTGATATTATGGATTTTTCCCATGGAAACCATAATTAAAGTGTGTTTTTATGTTTAATAATGGGGTTCATGAATTATGGAAAATTCCATATGCATGGAAATGTATGGAAGTATCAATATTTGGAAGCATGAAGATAATGTTTTAGAAGATTATTTATTTTTAAAAAGGAATCTATAAAAAAGAGTACCCATGAGAGAACAAAGGAAAATATAGTATTCACTATAAAATAGTGTAGGATATTAAAGGGTTATTGTAGAGACCCGAAGCTTGATGTACATTGACATTACATTACATTTGCAGAATACTTAGTACATAACAAAAACACACACACAAGGATCGTAATAGTTTAGTGTCTTTGGAAACTCGGAATATAATCTTCTAATCATGGTGAAAGATCTTCAACATCTCCCATAAAGATCTTCTTTTTTTATACCTAAAACCTTTCTTTATATCCTGGGGAAAAGTAAACATAAAAAGGTGAGCTCAAATTCTCAGTAAGGGTAAACAAAAAAAATATCAATCACATCGTATACACAAGAACATAACTTTTTGAAATCTTAACCTGCAAAAGAGATCATAATTTCATAACATGGGATAAATCATGGCAGTGAAATGTAATAACAATAATCATAACTTAAAACATGAATCTTTGTGGCATACACACATAATCATAGAGAATCATTTCTTGTTAGTCAAGACTCATTTTCAAGACTATCTTAGTGCACAAAGTCCCTTTCTGAACCGAGTCACCCTCGTTTCAGTCCTGTTTCACTGAACCAGTATAACCTAATCTTCCAGCCATGTCTATCACATGAGATATAAAATAGTTACCCAATGCATTGGAGGGAGATATAGGTCCCACCCATCTCATAATTATACCATTCTTATGTGTGCCACACAATCATAAATCATACATCATTTCATAACCCATGTAATAAAAATGAGATTCTTAAACAACATGACATCATAAAACAATTCATATAAGATAAATGAATTCATAAAAATACTTCCATCACAACATAATCAAATCAATGTAATAATAGGGATAAAAACAGAACCCTATATTATCATAGATGGAAAATAATTTTGATAAAACACTTGAAATGAATTCTTGAAGAAAATATCCTTTCTTCCTCAAAAACACTTTTCCTTTCTTAATATGTCATACAATTATAAAATAAAAGAAGTTGATTGAAAATAAACTTGAAAAATTTTAGAGGAAGATTCTTGGAAATAATGTTTTAAAAATCCATTCATGCCGTATAAGTTAAATAAAACATTCTTCGTACTTTTGTCGGAAAAGTCAAAAAGTACCTCGTACGAAAAACGACAAAATATTCCTTTCATATCTTTTACAAAAAACTTACCGAAGGGTAAAATTGGATAAAAACTATTGTATAAGGATGGAAATAATATTACATATTGAGGGAACATGTATGTGGATGATAAAATACACCCCAATAATTACCAAAGTAAAAACAATCTCGGATAAAAGTGAGATTGTGATATTTCCCTTACCTTAAGTCCGTTTTGCTTCGTAAGTGTCTGAACCTCCTGTATAATGATTTAAATAATGTCATTAACTTATTACAGAATCATATTAATTGTTATGATATCATATATGGTTCACTTATGACATTATATTACCCGTTCTTTTGTAAATTCCATGTTAAAGAAGCGTTTTGGGTAAAATCGTCTCATTTCTCGTTCGTGTTTTAACTTGTAATTATTCATATGATTACATAGATTATTATTACTTAATTATAAAATATAAAACATGATTTATATATAATATATATTCATAATATAAATATATATAATGGATCGATAAATGGAAAGAAATACACCGTTCATGGAGACGGTAGGCCGTACGTACGCATGAACGCTGTTTTCGTTTCCTTATTGAATTGAGTGGAATTAAGTAGATGACATACATATATATACACATAAATCCAGTAGCTTTATAATGTCATATATTTAATTATTATTGCTTATATATAACTTATAATCATTCTTATATGGTTAACATGGAGAATGAATCTCATCGCGTCGTGGAGACGGTAGTCCATACGTACACACGAGCGATGATATCATTTCCATAATTATTGAATTGAATTGGAGTGGATGATACAATATATCAGAATCATTATGATGTTATAATAACTATGTATAGTTATTCTTTACACCATAATACCCATCCATGTTAGGTGTTGGTGGAAAAACAGATTACACAACGGTGTGGAGACGGTATTCCGTATGTACACGCGCGCGGTGATTTCGTTTTCCGTAGGATGGATAGATGGTGAATTAGGATTGTTTCATAATTATAATAACATATCAGTATATTATTGATACTGATGTTATTACTTCATAATGAAACATCCTATGAAGAAGAATTGGAAGAAGAAATAAAGGTGAAAGAATCGGTAACGGAAATTACCTCTTCTTTGAAGCGCCTTTTTGAGACCTTCTCTTAGGGAACTAAAATTGGTATTTGAGGAAGACTAGAACCTCTTTGATGTTTCTAGGGAAGTTTAGAAGAGAATTTGGCATGGGTTGGCCGATCTTGAATGCTCAAAGTTGTGTGACGAAGAGAGGGAGGAGGTGCCCTTTTATAAGGGAGGAGAGGGGCACCTTCGGAATAACTAAACATATTATTTTATTATAAAGTAAAGTTCGGTTTTAAATAGCTCCAAATTAATTTATTTCGAGGCTAAGGTGGGGATGGGTCGAAATCCTCTCATCAGATAATATTTAGACAAGTTTATATTATTATATTAACCTTATCAATTAGATTTAACTCTAAGTTAAATAATTTAACTTTTACCGTGTCTTTTTGTTTTCTTACATTATGGTTAATAAACATACTATATCAAGTCAAAAGAACCCCAAGTTGTTTATTATTAATATATATAATATTATCTAAGTCATTTGGCAAAACCTTAGATTTTTAGGAATAAAATAACAATTAATAATATAATAATTCATTTAAAAACTATTTTATGTGAATTTTGACACTATTTGGTACATGATTTTTATGAAATTCATAACAGAATGATATGTTCTAAAACAGTTACTTAAATCACCAATAACATGTCATAGTAACCTAGAAAATTAGTTTAAGTCATAAAAATTCTCAAATTACATTTATTTGGGAATTTATAACATCAATTATGTCAATATTTGATTAATAAGACAATTACTGCATCATCATTGTGTCATAATAAATGATACTTATTTAATCCCTAAAAATTCTAAATAAATTCCTATGATGTAGATAATTGTATTAGCTTTCTGGATACTATTCATGTTCTAAGTTTCATGAAGTTTATTACTAGATTAAAATTATTATACTTATAAGATTTAAGAAAGTGACATGTTGTCACATTCATTGGTTTTAATAATAATTAAATTATTTTCATTGAAAAAATTTAATTAAATGAATCTAATCTGACCCTTAGGTGATATGGGTCGTCTTTTAGTCATCCAATAAGATTTTGACATTTGTTAGGGTAATTTTAAAATATTATTTTTACCCTTAATTACTCGATTTACCTTTAACTATGGTAAATAAAATTTACCGTAGTTTCTATTCATAATGCCCAAAAATAAAAAGTATCTTATTAACATAATTTGGACCCACTGATTCCAAATATGGAATCCATTTTTCCAAATTCAATACAAAAAAAATGCATAAATTAAATTAAAATTTATCCCGTTGTCGAAAGAAAACGGGTTTTTCTTTAAAACATTTCAAATTATTGAATTGATTTAACCTACGAATTCAAGGTAAAATCAATGCTAATGACATACATTATATTAAATGGTAAAAATAAATTCTATTTATACTTTAAAACCATTCAATATTATAATTTAACCACATAAGATATTACGATGAAAAAAGTTGTTTTTAATTAAAATATAGCGTGTTTTTACTATTCATTTAAATATGAAAGTTATCGGAAAAATATCAAAACTTTATCTAATGTAAATTTTTATATCCTTATTCAAAAGAAGAATTTTATTTTGTCAAATTGAACTTATAAACATGTCAAAAACTAGATTTAAAGTGGGTGTGCCATCAAAAGGCGGCAAAACTGCATTTTTTTAAAAATACTTATTTTACCCGAAAAATTTATTTTGTTCTTATACCATGTTCTAGAAAATGTGTAAGATGAATAATAATGTTATAAAATTCAAAATTTAGTTAACACTATTCATAACGGCTAGTTCATGACAATATTATAATAATATATCGTTGTTTATTAAAACCCAGTATTGCGTACAACACACGCTATCAAGGAAGATCGCGATTGCGTGTAATGCAAGCCAAGTCAGCATTGCGCGTTGTGAAATAATCCTTCGTTGTTTCGTATAACAGAATCCAACCACATTTCATTTATACATTTAATATATATATATATACTCAATGTTGTGTAGAATAACTATTATCAAAATTGTTTGTAACACGGTCCAAGACTAGTGTTGTGTATACTGCAAGCTAATACGGTGTTGCGTATAGCGCAAGGTAATCTCGGTGTAGAATACAACACAAGAAATTAAGGAAATTAAAATTATATTTTTCATAAAATCTCAGGGTGTTACATTCTACCCCCCCCCCCTAAAATGAATTTCGCCCTCGAAATTTGTCGGGGTTATAAATGGTTTACTATTTGAAAGTTTCTTTGATAGAAACCCACATCGTAAAAAGGAATACCAAAACTTATCTTTAAAAACTAAAGTATAAAACGTAATGGTTACCCAAGTTAACTAATCACTGGGTATCAACATAGAAGAACATAGGTGAAAATATGGACATGGAAGAGAAATCTAACCATCATGTTCTGATGGAGAGTGGTAGAGGACATGGCTATGGAAAAGCCAAAAATCACAAATCCATAAATTTGTGACGATCTAAGGTACCATCTGATTAATCAGATATAAGAGCACTAGGACAACATTTTTGGTTTTCAAGATCATTTCCCTAAAGTTGATGAATTTGAATTAGAATAAATACATACTTTATTTTGGTACAATCTCACTATTTTTCATGCCTTGAACAATTTCCACTTCATATCTCAAATAAATGAAGTTGAATTTGTTATTCGTGAAGTGTTATCAGATCATGTGATAGAATGATGGGTCATTCCATCTCTTTCAAACAAAAGGTTAGAAAAAGTTATAAGTCCATATTATGGTTAATCGTATATGGTTCCAAAAATGAACTTATACTTCATATATCATATCGCTTAATAAAATAAAACTAGTTTCTACTAACCAGGGACTTCCTGTAGGCCAGTGGTAGGCGATAAAGGCCAGTCGCACTTCGGTTGTGGGTTCGATTCCCACAGCCTTGTCCGACACGATGAGATGTCGCCCGTCCTGCAAGTTGTCCTTTTTCTAAAACTATATTACTATAAAATCCCATCAATAATATCGAAAAAAAAACTTATATCCTTAAACAATACTAACTTATGTCCAACATAATCCATTCCAATCTTTAGGCTTATCCATAATACTGTTGTCCACTCTCATAATATAGTGAAAATTATTACCAGAGATTTAATACCATCGTTGATCCCCATATATCATAAGATATGTCTTGTTGGTCACATTCCAAACATTCAAAGGCCTTAATCATGTGTTCTCTTTAATACCCATTGAACCTTAGTGAAAACATGAATGCAGTTAAAAGTTATACCAAAATCCTAAAAATTCTATATACTCAAACCATGATATCACTTAGTCCTTATATCAATAATGAGCTCATGAATACTGTCAAACATTTCATTTTCTCTTTATCACTTCATTATGCGCATATCATCCACTTTCCAAAAAATATCTGAATAACCTTTAATTGTTACTCATACCATTCATCATAAACTTTCAAAACTTAAGGAAAGACAACAGTGTACCAATCCTTAGATGTCTTTGTATTCTATAGTACAACATTACACTTGATAAACATGTAATCATTCCACTACCTTCTTAAACCATTAACCGAGCTTCAACAATTCTTTCATCTCACATATCATTTGTAGTCTCTTCATCATCATCAACAAAAATACTACCCATACGACCATACCGATTCTCTTCATAAGACATTCCCTTAGGGCATTGGTTTGCATAATGCCCGTACATTCCACATTTAAAACATTTAACCATTGTTGATGTCGTAGCAATACCATTAACCTCATCCGTGGTGTTAACTGAAACTTTTCCATTGCACTTACTTGCTTTGTGTCCTTCTTTTCCACACCCAAAGCATATTCTAGTTCCTTTGAAACATTCTCCTTGATGCCTCTTCCCACATGACTTACATAGGGGAAATTGAACTTTCTTTCCTCTATGATCATCATGAAACTCCATCTTTCTCTTATTAGCCGATTCCAGAAACTTACCAAATTTTACTTTATTGATCATATTATGAGATTGCTGATTCGGCATAATAAGGATGTTTGGACTTCCAAATCCCATTACATTTGATTGCTTATGAAGAATATCATTACATTGTCCATCATATCCTCCATTATCGTGAATCATCTTGTTTCCAGCCATTTTCTAAAACCCAAAAAGAATAGTGTGAGATGCAAAAATCATAATAAAGGGGGAGTAACTTCAATATATAACATCTTAAGTTAAATTCTAAGATCGTTACCGTAGTGCTAGGACTATATCCTATATGTATACTTATCCTTAGGGACATCCCTAGACATACCTTAAAAATATCTCTTGGGGTCTCACTAACGTTTTCGCGTCCTAGTTTCCAAAGGTTGACTAAACCTTTCCCCTAATACCAACTGTAGAGACCCGAAGGTTGACGTAAATTGACATTACATTACATTTTCGGAATACTTATTACATAACAGAATCACACACACAAGGATCGTAATAGTTTAGTGTCTTTGGAAACTCGGAATATAATCTTCTAATCCTAGTGAAAGATCTTCAATATCTCCCATAAAGATCTTCTTTTTTTATACCTAAAACCCTTCTTTATATCCTGGGGAAAAGTAAACATAAAAAGGTGAGCTCAAATGCTCAGTAAGGGTAAACAAAAAAAATATCAATCACATCGTATACACAAGCACATAGCTTTTTGAAATCTTAACCTGCAAAAGAGATCATAATTTCATAACATGGGATAAATCATGGCAGTGAAATGTAATCACAATAATCATAACTTAAAACATTAATCTTTGTGGAATACACATATAATCATAGAGAATCATTTCTTGATAGTCAAGACTCATTTCCAAGACAATCTTAGTGGACAAAGTCCCTTTCTGAACCGAGTCACCCTTGTTTCAGTCCTGTTTCACTGAACCGGTATAACCTACCATTCTAGCCATGTCTATCACATGAGATATAAAATCTTTACCCAATGCATTGGAGGGAGATATAGGTCCCACCCATCTCATAATGATACCATTTTTATGTGTTCCACAAAATCATAAATCATACATCATTTCATAACCCATGTAATAAAAATGGGATTCTTAAACAACATGACATCATAAAACAATTCATATAACATAAAAGAATTCATAAAAATACTTCCATCACAACATAATCAAATCAATGTAATAATAGGGATAAAAAACAGAACCCTATATTATATTAGATGGAAAATAATTTTGATAAAACACTTGAAATGAATTCTTGAGGAAAATATCCTTTCTTCCTCAAAAACACTTTTCCTTTATTAATATGTCATACAATTATAAACTAAAAGAAGTTGATTAAAAATAAACTTGAAAACTTTTAGAGGAAGATTCTTGGAAATAATGTTTTAAAAATCCATTCATGACGTATAAGTTAAATAAAACATTCTTCGTACTTTTGTCGGAAAAGTCAAAAAGTACCTCGTACGAAAAACGACGAAATATTCCTTTCATATCTTTTACAAGAAACTTACCGAAGGGTAAAATTGGATATAAAATATTGTAGAAGTATGGAAATAATATTACATATTTAGGGAACATTGATGTGGATTATAAAATACACCCCAGTAATTACCAAAGTAAAAACAATCTCAGATAAAGTGAGATTGTGATATTTCCCTTACCTTAAGTCCGATTTGCTTCGTAAGTGTCCGAACATCCTGTATAATGATTTAAATAATGTCATTAACTTATTACAGAATCATATTCATTGTTATGATATCATATATGGTTCACTTATGACTTTATATTACCCATTCTTTTGTAAATTCCATGTTAAAGAAGCGTTTTGGGTAAAATCGTCTCATTTCTCGTTCGTGTTTTAACTTGTAATTATTCATATGATTAAGTAGATTATTATTACTTAATTATATAATATAAAACATGATTTATATATAATATATATTCAGAATATACATATATATAATGGATTGATAAATGGAAAGAAATACACCGTTCCTGGAGACGGTAGGCCGTACGTACGCATGAACGTTGTTTTCGTTTCCTTATTGAATTTAGTGGAATTAAGTAGATGACATACATATATATACACATAAATCCAGTAGCTTTATAATGTCATATATTTCATTATTATTTCTTATATACTTTATAATCATTCTTAAATGGTTAACATGGAGAATGAATCTCATCGCGTCGTGGAGACGGTAGTCCGTACGTACGCACGAGCGATGATATCATTTCCATAATTATTGAATTGAATTGGAGTGGATGATACAATATATCAGAATCATTATTCTGTTATAATAACTATGTATAGTTATTCTTTACACCATAATACCCATCCATGTAAGGTGTTGGTGGAAAAACATATTACACCACGGCGTGGAGACAGTATTCCGTACGTACACAAGCGCGGTGATTTCGTTTTCCGTAGGATGGATAGATGGTTAATTAGGATTGTTTCATAATTATAATAACATATCAGTATATTAGTGATACTGATGTTATTACTTCATAATGAAACAACCTAAGAAGAAGAGGTGGAAGAAGAAATAAAGTTGAAAGAATCGGTAACGAAAATTACCTCTTCTTTGAAGTGCCTTTTTGAGACCTCCACTTAGGGCACTAAATTTGGTCTTTGAGGAAGACTAGAACCTCTAGGATGTTTCTAGGGAAGTGGAGAAAAGAATTTGGTAGGGTTTTTCCGAGCTTTAATGCTCAAAGTTGTGTGAGGAAGAGAGGGAGGAGGTGCCCTTTTATAAGGGAGGAGAGGGGCACCTTTGGAATAACTAAACATATTATTTTATTATAAAGTAAAGTTCGGTTTTAAATAGCTCCAAATTGATTTATTTTGAGGCTAAGGTGGGTATGGGTCTAAATCCTCTCATACAATAGGATTTAGACATGTTTATATTATTATTTTAACCTTATCAATTATATTTAACTCTAAGTTAAATAATTTAACTTTTACCGTGTCTTTTTGTTTTCTTACACTATATGGTTAATAAACTTACTATATCAAGCCAAAATAATCCCAAGTTGTTTTTCATTAAAATAAATAATATTATCTAATTCATTTGGCCGAACCTTAGATTTTTAGGAATAAAATAACAATTAATAATATAATATTTCTTTTAAAAACTATTTTTTGTCAATTTTGACACTATTTGGTACATGATTTTTATGAAATTCATAACAGAATTATAAGTTCAATAAAAGTTACTTAAATCAACAATAACATGTCATATTAACCTATAAAATTAGTGTAAGTCATAAAACGTCTCAAATTACATTTATTTGGGCATTTATAACATCAATTATGTCAATATTTGATTAATAAGACAATTATTGCATCATCTTTGTGTCATAATAAATGATAATTATTTAATCCCTAAAAATTATAAATAAATTACTATGATGTAGATAATTGTATTAGATTTCTGGATACTATTCATGTTCGAAGTTTCATGAAGTTTATCACTAGATTAAAATTATTATACTTATAAGATTTAAGAAAGTGACATGTTGTCACATTCTTTGGTTTTAATAATAATTAAATTATTTTCATTGAAAAAATTTAATTAAATGAATCTAATCCGACCCTTAGGTTATATGGGTCGTCTTTTAGTCATCCAATAGTATTTTGACATTTTTAGGGTAAATTTAAAATATTATTTTTACCCTTAATTACTCGATTTACCTTTAACTATGGTAAATAAAATTTACCGTAGTTATTATTCATAATGCCCAAAAATAAAAAGTAGCTTATTAACATAATTTGGACCCTCTGATTGAAAATATGGAATCCAATTTTCCAAATTCAATACACAAAAAATGCAGAAATTAAATTAAAATTTATCCCGTTGTCGAAAGAAAACGGGTTTTTCTTTAAAACATTGCAAAAGATTGAATTGATTTAACCTACGAATTCAAGGTAAAATCAATGCTAATGACATACATTATATTAAATGGTAAAAATATATTCTATTTATACTTTAAAACCATTCAATATTACAATTTAACCATATAATAATTATGATGAAAAAAGTTGTTTTTAATTAAAATATAGCGTGTTTTTACTATTCATTAAAATATGAAAGTTATCGGAAAAATATCAAAACTTTATCTAATATAAATTTTTATATCCTGATTCAAAAGAAGAATTTTATTTTGTCAAATTGAACTTATAAACATGTCAAAAACTAGATTTAAAGTGGGTGTGCCATCAAAAGGCGGCAAAACTTCATTTTTTTAAAAATACTTATTTTACCCGAAAAATTTATTTTGTTCTTATACCCTATTCTAGAAAATGTGTAAGATGAATAATAATGTTATAAAATTAAAAATTTAGTTAACACTATTCATAACGGCTAGTTCATCACAATATTATAATAATATATCATTGTTTATTAAAACCCAGTATTGCGTACAACACACGCTATCGAGGAAGGTCGCGATTGCGTGTAATGCAAGCCAAGTCAGGGTTGCGTGTTGTGAAATAATCCTTCGTTGTTTCGTATAACAGAATCCAAACACATTTCATTTATACATTTAATATATATATATATATATATACTCAATGTTGCGTAGAATAAATATTATCAAAATTGTGTGTAACACGGTCCAAGACTAGTGTTGCGTATACTGCAAGCTAATACGGTGTTGCTTATAGCGCAAGGTAATCTTGGTGTAGAATACAACACAAGAAATTAATGAAATTAAAATAATATTTTTCATAAAATCTCGGGGTGTTACAGTTATATACTCATTAATATAATTTATTCAGAGTTATAGATTCAGAAATGTATCATGTAGAGTACATACAGGTTACCATGCTATATATATCAGATTTATTATAGTGTAACCTTTCATTTGTGAAGGTTAAAACTTTTAAATAATAGTGAAATGTAGATATTCCCAACGTTAAGTAAGGTTGAACTAAGGATGGTATATAAATAATTAGTTTTTTCAAATGGGAGAATAAATCTTAGGCCAGGTAATGTGATACATAAGTGTTACACCATTGATTCCCAAGATACATGAGGGTTAATTCCTTTCCCATATAAGAGATTCCATTGATACATAAGAGTTATACCAGAATATTATTTTTGATATATAAAGGTTTTATGATTTTTTGAGAAAAACAAGATGGTTCGTACACATCAGTAACTCCCTAATGTATTTTCAACCCTGCCTAATATACTATTAAGACCTGATGTACTCTCAAGTCCTACTAACACCTTTAAAAACGAGAAATAAAGATATGTTCAATAAATACAATGATTTTATATTATAAAAATGTTTTAAAATATTTTTTCCCACATGAATTCATTAGTAAATGTAGTGGTAAATATAAAAAATATAATATTTTCAACAAAAATAACTGAGAAAATATGAGAGGATCACTTTCACAAAGAAAAAACATCTTGAAGCACACTATATGCAAGGAATCTATCCCCACTCGTATGATAGAACCTACTGAACATTACATAAAATTTAAATAATTTATTATATTAATTATATAGATATTAGTAACTAGGGATATGTATCTTGAAATCTTCAATACTTTTATTTATTCATTTTCATTATGTGTAGTCAATTCTTCTTTCAACCTATGATATCTAACTTCATTCATGGATTTGTGATTCAATACAGTAATATAATAAGGTAAAAACTAGATTGTTTGTTTAATAGTTTTAAATATATTTTATGTTCTTTAATTTGGCCAAAATTAGTGGTTATAATGAGTTGAGAATAGGGTTTAAATCAAATATTATCATTCATATCCTAACTATTTGCATGAAATTTTCTTCTTCAATTGTAGTTTGATAAATTATTACCCTTTTGTAATTATATAGAATATTTTGGATCTATTTTTCATTGGAAGAAATGGATTAAAGATCATTGGGCATGTATAACAGGGTTATCTTCATTCATTTGTTCAAATAGATTAAGAATCTTAAGGTTCATCTACTCAATTGGTGGGTTTATCCTATAATCGGACTTATGAAATACAAGGTCCAATGAACATGTGATAAGAATTCTCTAATTCTTTCTAAGAGTTAAATAGTGATATGTAGTGTGGTGAAATAATGTTATCCTATCTATTGAGTGATAATTTAACTTGGGAAAGTCATAAATAGAAACAACAACGAAGAACATGTCTGTGAAATCTCCTCATTATTGATGATCATTTATGTTAAAATTGTATTAAAAATTTTAATTTTATTTTTTTCCGTTAATTCATTATTTCATTCAAAAACTAAAAATCATTACCATTTTTTATTTTTAAACATAAAAAAATACTTAAAATATAATAAGTGGTACAAATAATTAATGATCAAAAATAGAATCATTCCAAAACATCTCAAATAAACCACTATACTACACTAGGAGTAAAATAAATATTATTTTTTACCACCTTATGATAGGTATTGAAAAATTTGGGGACCTTTTTGAGGATCTAGGTTGATCACATAATATTTATTTCAAATAATTTAGATACCATTTCTAAATTTTCAGAAAAAACAGTAAACAGCAGTTCATTTTTCCATGATTTATGAAAATAAAAATTACTATTATTTATAGAAAAATTGTAACACCCCAAGCTTCCACAGTATGCTTCTCTTTGAATAATACGGTAGCGTGTGTTGTACGCAACTTCGAGGTTATAACACACCACAACCAATCTAAGTAGCCGTTATGAATAGTAATACCCACTTTTTTAAATTTTATAAATTTTATTATTCAAATTGGACTTCATTTTTGGATTTAGAATTTTGAGATTATCTTAGGGTGAATTTTTGGTACTTTCCTGATAACTTTCATGTTTTGATGAATATTGAAAATTACTAAATTTTAATTCAAAACAACTTTTTCTAATCGAAATAATTAATAGTGATAAATTATGAATATGAGTAGTTTTAAAGTATAATTATATTATATTTTTACCTTTTAATCCAATGTTTGTCATTGAACATAATTTCACATTTAAACTGGACTTAAGAAAGTGTCAATCTTTTGATAGTTATTATTTCTTAAAAACAAGTTTTTTATTTTGACAATGGGAATTAATTTTAAATTAATTTCTGCCACTTTTGTGTTTTGAATTTAGAATAATTTATTACATATTTATAATCATGAGGTTCAAATTGTGTAAATTGGTAACTTTTATTTCTAGACATTTTGAATAATTATTTTGGTAAATATTTTATTAACCATGGTTAAAGGGTAAATCCAGTAAATAAGGGTAACAAAATAATATGATAATAATATTAAATTACCCTAAAACGTGTCATAATACTATTGGTTGATACATTTACTACCATGGGTATCTTTTGGTCGCTTTTGGTACCTCATGGAGCCACTTGTAACTGATAATGACACTTTATATTAATTAAGTTAAAGTAAATAAAAAAATGACCAAAGCATATATCTTTTAGAAAAAAAAATTATATAGGGTTATATATGTTATATTTTTGACTATAAATATTCATTATAAATCTAAAAAAATTTCCTACATAATGGTTTTTATTTATAATTTTTATACATTGAATAATTAAATATATTTATGACACAATAATGATGCAGTATTTTCCTTATTAATGAAAGAATCAAATAATTAGTATTATAAATGTTAAAATGAACATAATTTGAAAGTTTTGATGAAATACACAAATTTTATTGGTTAATATTACATTTTAGGATTACTTAAATGAATTTTTATTTAATTAATAAAGTATTTATGACTTTAACAAATATCAATTTTTAAATAGTTTCAAAATTGACATAAAGGAGTTTTTAAAAACAAATATTATATTCTTAATTGATATTATATTCCAAAAAATCTATGGTTCAGAAAAAGGTCTTATATAATTATAGGTGTATCATTAATGAACCACTTTGGGGTCTTTTGGAAGTATATAGTAAGTCTATTAACTATATAATATAAAAATACAAAGAGACATGGTAAATGTCAAACTACTTAACTAAGAGTTAAATCAAAAAGATAAAGTTAATAAAGTGACCCAAACCTATCTAAAACCTATTTTTTGAGTGGTTATTGACCTATCCCTACCATAACCTTTAAATAATCCACTTTTGAGCCATTAGAAATTGAATATGAATTTATTATAAAATAATATTTCTAGCTTTTCCAAAGGTGCCCCTCACCCCTCTTATAAAAGGGAACTCCCCCTTGTCTTTATTTCATAGATTCAAAGCCTTTTGGCTCGGCCAAACCCTACCCATATATTTTATGAACTTCCCTATATTCAACCTAGAGGACATAGCTTGATGATAAATCCAACCTAAAGAGCCCTTTTGATCAAATGAAAAGAAAGAACCTGAAAAAGAGGTAATGTTTTCACCACCCTCTTTCAAGTTCCATTCTTATTCCACTTATTCTTTCTTTGTTATTTCCATTGAAAAATAATAACTACAGTATCTTATATATAAATTTATGTTATTATAAATATGGTACAACCATATTCAGTATTCTATCCATCCTTTGAATGACATGTCACCAAACGTGTGTATGTACCACTTGCCGTCTCTACATCGTGGCGTAATTGATATTCAAAACATTATTATTCAGATGGGTATGACAATGATGTGTAATTGAAGTAAATAATAAATATAAAATTTTAATTATTTTGTATATATGATATACCATCCAATTATATATTATTTTAATATGAAAAGAAAGATGTTGTCTCTCGTGCGTACGTATGGACTACCGTCTCCATGAACGCATGAGATTCGTCCCCCATCTTATCCATTCAAGTCTAATTATCATTTTATGATTAAAAATAATGTTTAAGTACTTGATATCATTCTGGATATGAATATGATACACCCTATCCATAACAAACACAAATTACATAACAAAACATATAAAATAAAACGAGTAAGTTAACACCCAAAACGACGATAATACTAAGATAATATTAACAAAGAAATGTTAAAAGATCATATATGATATCATATTAATGTATATGATTCTTCTATAATTTAATAAAAATTATTTAACCATTATACTAGAGTTTAAACAACCCTCGGCCAAGGAAAAGTACAAGTTAAGGATTTATTTCACAATCTCATCATTATCCGAGATTGTTTATACATAATTATCTACTCAGACCTCTTTATCATCCATATACATGTTTCTTAAAAAAAATTCAAAACATTTTATAAAATTTTATAAACTATGGGTTTTAGTCATTTATACCCTTGTTTTACTTTTTATAAGATATTTATAAAGGAATCTTTCCGTTGTTTTCCAAACAAGGTCCTTTTTAACCTTTTCAACCAAATGAAGGTAAAAAAAGTCAATTGTTTAACTTACGGCGGGTAAATATATTTTCAGTCGTTATAACCTTGTCAAAGCTTCCCTTACAAGCATTTAAGAATATTTTCAATGTAAATGTTTTATTTTATAATTATGTGACTTTCAAATTATTTCAAAAAGAGATAATTCTCTCAAATAGTTTTTATTTGATCAATTTCAACATCCATTGATGAATTTTAAGCTTATTTGAAGTTGATTAATTATGATAAAATCATCCATATTACATTAAAGGTTTTGTGATATGTATGACTATGGATGTGTTATTTTTTATACCATTCATGATTTATGAAGAATGTAGTGACATTTCATATGTAGTTCTAATATGAATATTTATGTTACGTTTAAACCTGTTCATATGAGGAATGAATTGGACTTAGTAAGTGATGGGTGGAGCCTGCTATAGCTCCTTGATGCATCGGTATGTCTCATGAGACAAACTAATGTCTTGGAACAAGGCCTTAACAAAATCATATTTGTAGTCTTGTCACAAGGCCTTCACTATATGGTTATGATAGTCTGGCATTATGCATTCTATCCTTATGAAAGTGGTTAGTGATATTGCATGTGATTATTTGATTAGTAGAATATCCACGTGAATAAGTAAATGGAATTATTTCATTTTATTTCTACCATATTATGTTGATGTTCATGTTTAAAAGGCTTTTGTTTTAGTTATACATTGGCTTAAATGTTTATGCTTATTTATGAATGTTTTCCCTATATTGTAATCCTTACTGGGTATCTGAGCTCACCCCTTTCTATGTTTTATTTTTCCCAGGATGTGAAGAAGTATTTTATGACTGACCTGTAGGGATAGTCTGAGGGGATATCAGTGTGGACTATGGAGACTATTTTGTTGTAGTTTTCCATTTTATCATGTAATGTAAGACTTATGAATGTATCTAGTGTTTCCTAGGCTATTAAACAAATTGGTATTTCGAAACATGATCTTTTGTGATCATGTGAATGTTATGTAATAATGCACCAACTCTGGGTAACTGGGGTCGGGGCATTAAAGTTGGTATCTGTGGAATTTTAGTACAAACCTTGGAAGCTAGAGTTAGATAAAATCTGATTCGAGCACATATACCTAATATGGACTTTGAGGATTAGTATAGAATAACTTCCTAGAATTTTGGTATTGTATAGATTTTGTGAGTTTTCCAAGCAATAAATCCATGTCTCGATACGAGTAGGTAGAGGCAGCTCTGGCAGAGATGTACCTAGGGGTAAAACCTGAAAACACCGCTTTGAGCTAGATTTGAACGGGAACTGGTGCACGACAACGAGCCTTGCTGCACTCTTGGTTACGACACTCCCGGTGGATATGATTAGGATAATTATCATTTTAATTAAAAACATTATTAAGGGTTTATGAGTATATAATTCCTCAAAGAAAACATTTTTATGATTATGGATTATATCCATAAACTGTTCAATTCATGTTTAGTTTTTACAAGTTTGGATTTATGTATTGTGTTTCATAAACTAATCTAGTGTATGCCATTATTTAAAAATGGCGACTAGTGTAAGAAATGGAAACTGTATCAATGCACGCACTCCATGTAGGGATTTCCATCCTACTCAAGATAATTATAGTGGAGCTGGTGTGGTAACTGGTGCTGATCAGCTGATCAGCTAATCACCATTCTTGGGAAAGTCACTCAGGTTATGAATAACAACCTTACCCGTATGGAGCACCCAGATCCATAGTGTGGAGGATCAATGTTAGATCAATTCATGAGGCAACAACCACCTACATTAAATGGGAGTAAACATCCATTAGTAGCTGAGCAACGGATAAATTCCTTAGAGAAAATATTCCATGCCTTTGGGAGTGGTGTAAGGGAAGGTTATCATTTTATTTTACCGCCTCACTGGAGATGCTGGCCAATGGTGGTCATTGATTCAAAACAAAAAGGATGATTATAAAGTATCAAATATTGAATGGAGGGAGTTCAAATATATTTTTTAGAAAAATACGTTCCTCGTGAACATCGAGCAGATATGGAAATGCAATTTCTGGGTCTGAGAGAAAAGGAGGATGAGAATGTCGCAAAGTATGAGGCTAACTTTATAGGGTCACCGAGGCATGCATCGGATTATATATATAACCCAAGGAGTAAGATTGATCATTTATTTGATGGGTTAAAACCATTTCTCTATCGAGAATTAGGCTCACAGTCCTTATCGTCGTATGAAGATATTGTCTCATGTGCTATCAAGAGAGAAAATGAATTATCTAAGTCTTATGACTTTAAAGAAAAGCAATAGAAGAATAGATTTGTCGATCACTCTGGAAATGGAAATAAGGAGAAGAAGGGAAGAGTTGAATATCCATCCTACAGTAAATGTTGGAAGAAACACCCTGGTACTTTCTAGAAGGGAATGGGAGTCTGTTACATGTGTGGTGAAAAAGGCCACCATGTTTGTGATTACAAGGGGAAGAAAAAGCTATCGATGTCCGATGCTACAATTGTAGGGAGATGGGACATTATGCAAATGAATTTCCTAAGAGTGAGGGGAACTTACCTCAGAAAATTCCAAGGGATCAAGGACATGCTTATACTATCACAACTACAGAGGTAGAAGCTCTGAAGGACGTGGTGGAAGGTAATTTAATGGTTTCCTCGAGTTTTGAAAAATATTTATTTGATTCTAGATCGACAAATTGTTTCATATCTTCCCAGTTTTCTACGAAAATTAGATATTTCCAATTTGAATTTACAAGGGAGTTATTAGTCAAAACTCTTAAAGGAAGTATCATTGCAACAATGTTTTGGGAATTAGTCCCCATTAGATCACATAAATGTTCTTTATCTGCTGATCTAATCGTCATACCCAGGATTGAATTTGATATAATCCTCGGTATGGATAGGATTTTAGACCATTATGTGAAGATTTATTGTATGAATAAGGAGGTTATGATTTTTGATGATGATGATGATAATGAACACCTTATCTTTAGAGCAGAATCGTCACCACCAGATTCTTATCTAGATCCACCCTCACTAGCTCAACTAAATTCAATTATCAGAGAGGAAGAGAATGAAATAACTTTGGGTGGGGAATGGAATGTTCAAATAAAAGATGTACCTATTGTGAAAGAATATACAGATGTGTTTCCGGAAGATTTACTTGGACATCCTCTAGAACGAGAAATTGAGTTTTCCATTGACTTAATTCTTGGTTCAGGGCCTATATCGAAGACCCCTTATATAATGGTCATTGTGGAATTAGTGGAACTAATGAAAAAACAAGAGGAATTGAGTAATAAGGGTTTTATTGGCCCTAGTGTTTCTCCATGGGGAGCTTCTATCCTTTTTGTTAAGAAGAAAGATGGATCTATGAGGTTATGTATCGACTACATGGAAATCAATTCTATAAAAAAAAGAACAAGTATCCATTTCCTCACATTGATGATTTATTTGACCAACTACATGGTGCTCAATAATTTTCAAAGATTGACATTTGATCTGGACACCATCGGTTGCGTGTGAAGAAGGAAGACATTCTGAAGACAGCATTTCGAACTAGGTATAGGCATTATGGGTTTACAGTAATGCCTTTTGGATTGACTAATGCACCCACTGTATTCATTGATCTAATGAAAAGAGTTTTCATGGAATATCTAGATGATTTTGTAGTGGTATTTATTGATTATATCTTGGTATACTCCAAAATCTATGAAGATCATGAAAATCACTTGTGCATTATCCAGAAGACTCTTAGAGGACATGAATTATATGAGAAGTTTAGCAAGTGTGAATTCGGGATTCAAGAGATTTATTTTCTTGTCTATATTGTCTCTAAAGATAGAATTCCCGTTGATCCATCTAAAACCAAGGCAATCCAAGAATGGAGAACACCAATGAATATTACTGAGGTATGCAGTTTTATTGGTTTAACAGGTTATTATTGGCATTTGGTCTAGAATTTTGCTCGATTGGCTAACCGATTAACGAAGCTCACAGATAAATGTGTTAAATTTAATTGGACAAAAGAGTGTGAAGAATGTTTTGAATAACTGAATAGAAGATTATTCAATTCTACTATATTGACTCTACAATCGGGGAATGATGGGTTTGTTATTTATAGTGACGCTTCAAAGAAAGGACTTGGTTGTGTCCTTATGCAGAATGATAGGTTTATTACGTATGCATCACGATAGCTGAAAATTCATGAGAAAAACTATCCTACTCATGATCTTGAGTTAGCTGCTGTAATCATTTCTTTGAAGATATGGAGACATTATCTCTATGGTGAAAATGTGAGATATATACCAATCACAAGAGTTTGAAGTATATTTTCTCACAGAAAGAAATCAACATGAGGCAAAGGCGATGTCTTGAACTACTCAAGGATTATAATTGCACGATACACTACCACTCGGGAAAGGAAAAGATGGTGTCAGATGCTTTGAGCAGAAAGGATCATGGAGTTTTGAAAAAAGGGAGAGTTGAAAGGGATCCAATTTTCATGGATCTAGTAGAATTGGATATGGGAATAACCATGGAAGGTGAAACATCGATACTTTTTCAAATGGTTTCCAAACCGTCTTTACTAGAAAGGATTAAGAGTTCTCATACTGATGATGAATAATTTCAAAAGAAGATTAAAGCTATTAATGATGGGGGATTGAGTGACTTTGTGTATGAAGAAGGAATTTTGAAATTTGGGAAGAGACATTGTGTTCCTGATATACCTGATCAAAAAAGGGAATTGTTGGATGATTCTCATAGTTCCAATTTCTCTATACACCTTCGTAACACCAAAATGTATAGAGATTCGAAGGAAAATTTTTGGTGGGACAACATGAAGAGGGAGATTTCTGATTTTGTGTTAATATGTATGGTTTGTCAACAAGTGAAAGCTGGAAGGTAATAGCCTGCTGGAGTCATGAAAACTCTTCCCATACCTAATTGGAAATGGGATAATATTATGATGGACTTTGTTATGGGACTACCAAAGAATCCTAAAAGAAATGATGCAATATGTTTCATTGTTGATCATTATACCAAGTCAGTATATTATCTTGATATAATAGAAGATCTACCACTAGAAAGTCTAGCAAGACCATATAGTAATGAAGTTGTGGGACTTCATGGAGTACCCCAATATATTGTTTCTGATCGTGATCCCCATTTTAATTCAATATTTTGGAAATGTATTTAGAAATTCCTGGATATTAAACTTCGTTTGAGCATTGCCTACCACCCCAAAACTGATGGACAATAAAAATGGACTATTCAAACCTTAGGAGGCATGTTGATATCTTTCTCACTTTACTTTCAAGTTATGTGGGATCAATATTTACCTCTGGTGGAATTTTCCTATAATGATAGCTTCCATTCAAGTATTTGGTTGGCACCATATGAAGCATTATACAGAAAGAGATGTCACACACCAACCTGTTGAGATGATGTTGGTGAAAGAAATCTTGTAGGCCCAGAAATTATTGAGGAAACAATGGAAAAGTTGAAGGTAATCCAAACCCACATCAAAGCAGCTCAAATTAGGTAGAAGAGCTATGCTGATAACCGAAGAAATGATTTGGAATTTCAGGTAGGAGATCATATTTTCTTGAAGTTATCTCCATGGAAGGGTGTTATACATTTCGGTAAGAAGGGTAAATTGAGTCTCAGGTACATAGGAACTTTCAAAATTCTAGAACAAATTGGGACAGTAGCTTACCGTTTGACAATGCCGCCAAGTCTCTCCAAAGATCACGATGTGTTCCACATATCATTGTTGAGAAAATACATGCCTGACCAAACGCTTGTACTCACAGATGAGGAACTAGAACTAGAACCTAATCTATCTTATTGCGAAGAACCTGTCAGGATTCTTTATAGCAGAGAAAAAGTGCTGAGAAACCAGACGACTCGTCTGGTAAAAGTTCTATGGAGAAACCATAAGATGGAAGAGGCAATGTGGTAACCCGATGAACTTTTGATGAAGAACCACCCGAGTCTTTTCATGCGGTAGTATTTTAGAAATTTTGAGGATTAAATTATTTGAAGTAGGGGATAATGTAACACCCCAAACTTCCATGGAATGCTTCTCTTTGAATAATACAGTAGCGTGTGATGTACGCAACATTGAGGTTCTAACACACACCACAACCAATCAATATAGTCGTTATGAATAGTAATACCCACTTTTTGAATTTTTATAAATTATATTATTCAAAATGGACTTCATTTTTGGATTCGTAATATCGAGATTATCTTAGGGTGAATATTTGGTACTTTTCTGATAAGTTTCATATTTTGATAAATAGTGAAAATTACTAAATTTTAATTAAAAACAACTTTTTTAATAGAAATAATTAATAGTGATAAATTATGAATTTGAGTGGTTTTAAAGTATAATTAGATTATGTTTTTACAGTTTAATCCAATTTTGGTCATTGGACATAATTTCACATTTAAACTGACATAAGAAAGTGTCAATCTTTTCATAGTTATTATTTGTTAAAAACACACTTTTTGTTTTGACAACGGATATTTATTTTAAATTAATTTCTGCCACTTTTGTGTTTTGAATTTAGAAAAATGGATTCTGTATTTAGAATCAGGAGTTTCAAATTTTGTAAATAGGTAACTTTTATTTTTATACATTTTGAATAATTATTTCGGTAAATATTTTATTTACCATGGTTAAAGGGTAAATCAGGTAAATAAGGGTAAACAAATAATATTATAATAAATTTAAATTACACTAAAACATGTCCTAAACCTATTGGTTGATACATTTTCGACCATGGTCATCTTTGGGACGATTTTGGGACACCATGTAGCCACTTTTATGTGATAATAACACTTTATAATAATTATGTTAAAGTAAATAAAAATATAACATAAGAATATATCTTTTAGAAAAATCTTTTTACATAGGGTTATATATGTTATATTATTTACTATAAATATTAATTATAAAGATAAAAAGAGTTCCTACGTAATGGGATTTGATTTATAATTTTTATAGATTTAATAATTAAATTTATTTATGACACAATAATGATGCAATATTTTCCTTATTAATTAAAGAATCAAATAATTGGTATTATAAATGTTAAAATAAATATACTTTGAATGTTTTGATGACGTCCACAAATTTTATTAGTCAATATGAGATGTCAGGGTTACTTAAATTAATTTTTTTCGAATTAATAAAGTTGTTAAGACTTTAACAAAAATCAATTATTAATTAGTGTCAAAATTGACATAAAGAAGTTTTTAAAACAAATATTATATTATTAATTAATATTCTATTCCTAAAAATCTAAGGTTTAACCAAAGGACTTATATAATTATAGGTGTATCATTAATGGACCACTTAGGGGTATCTTGGTAGTATATAGTATGTTTATTAACTATATAGCATAAAAATACAAAGAGACATGGAAAATGTCATACTATTTAACTAAGAGTTAAATCAAAATGATAAAGTTAATATAGTGACCTAAACCAATCTAAAACCTATTGGTTGAGTGGTTATCGACCTATCCCCACCTTAACATGTAAATAACCCACTTTGGTGCCATTTTAAACCAAATATGAATTTATTATAAAATAATATTTCTAGCTTTTCCAAAGGTGCCCCTCACCCCTCTTATAAAAGGGCACTTCCCCTTCTTTCTAATTCAAACATTCAAAGCCTTTTGGCTCGGCCAAACCCATCCCAAATAATCATTACAATTCCCTAACATCAACCTAGAGGCATTATTTTCATCAGAAAGAAAACCTAAGGATCCATTTTGGTCAAATCAAAATGAAGAACCCGAAAAAGAGGTAATGTTTTGACCACCTTCATTCAGGTTCCATTCTTCTTCCACTTCGTCTTTCTTTGTTACTTCAATTCTAATATAATAACTCCAGTATCATCTATATACTGTTTTGTTATTATAAATATGGTACAACCATATTCTGTATTCTATCCATATTTTGAATGACATGTCACCATATGTGTGTATGTACGACTTACCGTCACCACGTCGTGGTGTAATTGTTATTCAAAACATTATTATTTGGATGGGTCTGATAATGATGTGTAATTGAAGTAAATAATAAAAATAACATTATAATGATTCTGTATATATGATATACCATCTAATTATATATTATTTTAATATCAAAAGAGTGATATTGTCGCTCGTGCGTACGTACGGACTACCATCTCCATGAACGCGATGAGATTCATCCCCGATCGTATCAATTCTAGTCTAATTCTCATTTTATGATTAAAAATAATGTTTAAGGACTTGATATAATTCTGTATATGAATAAGATAAAACCTATACATAACAAACACGACTTATGTAACAAAATATTTAAAAGAAAATGAGTAAGTTAACACCCGAAACGATGATGATACTAAGATATTATTAACAATGAAAAGTTAAAAGATAATATATGATATCATACTAATGTATATGATTCTTGTATAATTTAATAACAATTTTTTCACCATTATAAATGAGGTTAAACTTCCCTCGACCAAGGAAAAGTACAAGGTAATGGTTTATTTCACAATCTCATCATTATTCGAGATTTTTTATACGTAATTATCTATTGGGACCTCTTTATCATCCACATCCACGTTTCTTAAAAATGTATTTCAAAACATTCTTATAATTTTATAGACTATATGTTATAGTAATTTATACCATTTTTGACTTTTTATAAGATGTTTATAAAGGAATTTTTTCGTCGTTTTCCAAATATGGTCCTTTTTAACCTTTTCGACAAAATTAAGGTAAGAATGTCTTTTTTTAACTTAGGGAGGGTGCAGCTATTTTCCACCATTATAACCTTATTGAAGCTTTCCTTACGAGATTATAATAATATTTTCAATGTAAATGTTTTCTTTTATAATTAAGTGACTTTTAAATGATTTCAAAAAGAGATATTTCTCTCAAATAGTTATTATTTAATCTATTTCAACATCCTTCGATGGATTTTAAGTTTATTTGAAGTTGATTTATTATGATACAATCTTCCATATTGTATTAATGGTTTTGTAATATTTTTGAATGTGAATGTTTTATTTTTTATACCATTAATAGTTTATAGAGAAAGTATTGACATTTTGTATGCTTGTTTTAATACGAAGGTTTATGTTATGTTTAAACTTATTCAAATGAGGAATGCATTGGACTTAGTAAGTGACGGTTGGAGCCTGCTATAGATCATCAATGCATTGGTAGATCTCATGAGACAAACTAGTGTCTTGTCACAGGGCCTTGAAAAAATCTTATTTGTATTCTTGGCACAAGGCATTGACTATGTGGTTATGATAGTCTGGAATTATGCATTCCATCATTATGAAAGTGGTTATTGATATTTCATGTGATTATTTGATTAGTATAATATCCACATGAATAAGTAAATGGAATTATTTCATTTTTTATTCCATATTATGTTGAAGTTAATGTTTCAAAGGATTTCGTTTTAGTTATACATTGCCTTCATTTTTTAAGCATATTTATGGAAGTTTTCACTATATTTTTATCCTTACTGGGCATCTGAGCTCACCCATTTCTATGTTTTATTTTTCCCAGGATGTGAAGAAGTATTTTATGACTGACCTGCAGGGATAGTCTGAGGGGATGTGAGTGTGAACTATGGAGACTAAGTTGTTGTAGTTTTCCATTTTAGCATGTAATTTAAGACTTATGAATGTATCTAGTGTTTCCAAGGAAACTAAACTAATCAGTCTTTCGAGACTTGATGTTTTGGGATCATGACAATGTTATGTAATAATGCACCGACTCAGGGTAACTGGGGTTGGGGCGTTAGAAAAATTATTGTTAGGTTCATATAGAAGTGATTTTTCATAAAAGAATCAACCAATTTCAATAAATTTGATATGAGATACTTGAATTTATGATTAAATTGACACAATTAACCACCATTATCAAATATAATAATAAACCACACCAAGATCCCTTCAGATATGATAAAGTGGTGAAAAAATTAGCTTTACCCAAATTTTATGTTATATAACCTGAGGAGGGTGAAAAGGAACTACTTGTAGTCTAACTATTACATCTCTCATTACCCCTTCTAAATGAGATAACTAAAGGATACATGCTAGCTGATATTATTGTAGATGATCAATAAGAATTAAATGAATTCTAGAATGATTATTTATATTATGAAATTTTTAGTGACTCACTCATCTTAGAAAATGATGAATCCTAACAATTGTACATATCTCTATCCATGTAATAAGAAACTACTAAAGTGGTATAATTTGAATAAATTATTGACAGGATCGACTACCTACCTTCATCCATGGCAACACAACTCTAAAACGTACTAAGAAAAGAAGAAAAATTGGATGTGGATCCAATATGAAGGGATACTATAAACATGAACAAAACTCTATATATTTTAGCTAAGAAATAATGGAGCACTAAATCCCATTACATTGAATTTTAAAAATCAACTCATCTATGGGTATCTGTATAGAGGTATGAAGATAAATAATATTATCTTGTCGAGTATCAAATGAACTACCCCAAACATATTGATCATTTATTGAAGGGATTAAGTGATGTAAAATAACCGGTGGACCTACATAAAACATGGAGTTATAAGGAGAAAATTTTTAGGGGAAGATTTTGACATAAATAAATCTCATTTTAATGTTACATTATATGAAATATTAACTAACTTCCCCTAAGTTTAACATTTTGTAAAGCATCATTAGGCCACAAACGAAAAGGAAGTGGCCAAAAAAGTAGTAGATGATGCAGAAGAAGAGGATCTATACCTATTTATACCCCCACCATGCATGTTATAACTAATTTTTAAATGTGTGGATCTATAATACACAATCCTTACGATTATCTACATGTGATTTGTAAGGAAGAGAACTATAAGAATAAAGATGTGGTGGTCCACATATCAGAATCAAAATCCCTCTTCATATTAGGGATAAGATTTGGTAAATCCTAAAAAGTATAGTAAAAATATATTACCCACTTAGGTGTTTAATTCAATATTTTATTTCCCTTACATTTCTATTTTCAGTTATACTCTAATAAATATATTATTTCTATTTTTCCATATTTTTTTTGAAAGAAAAACTAATATTCTAACTCCAAATTAAATTTCCATATAAATAAAATTTTATCTATCTATATTACTAGTTTATATGCCATATTATTTTAATTCAGAATGTTTTGAAACAAAGCATAGTTGAATTTATGTACGGAGAGTGTTTCAGGTTTATTAATTACTATTTTTAAATTTTAAATTTTTTTAGAATGTTGAGTTTAAATGAATTTTCATTATCATTTTTCACTATAAAAATTATTTTATAGTGATTACTAGATTTTTTTAAATAAAATATGTTTTTAAAACTATATTTAATGCAATTGTTTCCTTGAATTTTATTTTCAAACATTTTGAAAAATTTATAAATTTTTTGAAATCCAGGATTACAAAACACTCCTAAGATCTATTACAAACCCTTTTGAAGAAATATTTTTTTTACCCTCACTTTATAAAGAGAAACATTTATTTTTTATGACAACTAAAACATGTGATTATTTCTATTTAAATTATTTGGATTGCAATAATGAAAATTAATATGATCAAGGAACATATTTGGCTTTATTTATTTTTTTACTTCAGTATTACCATTTACATCAACCTTTTTTAAGCTCATTATATACCATTAATGGACTTATAGGTTTATGACACATTATATGATAATGTTTCCTTACCAAATTTCATTCTTGAAATAATTTCATTACTATCCAAAAAATTGAGTGTGATGGAAGGTGATTTGTTTGTGTTCATAGGTAAGAAACTTATTTTAAGGTGTGTGATAATGTGTTAATATTCTGGGAAATTGATATTGGATTGTTCATGATTCAATTTTATTTATTGAACTTCATTTATTAACTTAAAATTCTCAAAAAATATTGAGCAATAAAAGGAGAATAGATAGAATTATTCATTACATTTACTCATATTACTCAAGATCCATACAGTAATAAAAAGTTATGAACTATCATTCTTTCACATTATTTGTTGTCATCTCATCAACAAAAAAATAAAAACAAAAGAAATAAGAAATGAAGGGATAAGGATGAAATCATTTATGAAATTTATTGTTTGAATCATGGCCCATGTCATGAAAAACATATGTGGTGTACATATTCATGGGGGAATTTATTGATGAATTCTCTGTGAATTTACTGAAATATTCATAAAATATATTATAGTGTTTTACCTCCTCTTTTAATCCTTTGATGTTTTAATAAAATTTACACTCTAACCATAAGCTGAAAGTATCACCTTGATAAGGACGTCATTATTGAAAACCATGTTATGTATCATGGTTTGGTGAAATGATAATTTTTACTAGTAAATGGTGATACATGCATTTTCTAACTAAGAGGATAACATTAGATTAAATTTCTCTTAGGTGAAGAGTGACATGAATTTCATTTAATGGTAGGTTCTGACTAGTTTATGTATGAATTATTAAAGCAGTATAAATTATAATGTGTATTAATAAAATGAAAATAATATTTTCCATAAACAAGATATGATAAATCCAATTTTGTAAAAGATCATGAAAATTGTATCAATATTAATTTTTTTTGATTTAATATCGATGTTTATTGATTTACCAGGACTGAGATAAAAGTGTGGATCAATTGATGGTGATCATATATTGATTACTTTTTCTTTGTGATTCAATTGATTAATCATGATGAATTTCTCATTTTAAGGGAAATTGTCTCATATTTTATTTATATCTATAATTTTTACTTTTTTATAAAAATCGTATTACATTATGATTAAATTTATTTTATTAATATTATGGATTTTTATTGAATGGATTTTAATTTGGATGTGTTTTGATGCTTGACAAATTTTTTCCTAAAGCAAGGAAATATATGAATGAAAAGTAATGACTAGAAGCATCATAGTATGAAAGTATGGGGATAAATTTATAATGTATTATTGAATTTGAAAAAGGGAACATTATGTAAGAATAATCATGAGATAATAAATAAATATGTAATATTCACTGTAAAATTTTGAAGGTTTCTTAAGAATCATATGGTCATATGTTTGATTCCTTGGATGTTAATGATTATCAATTTGTAATAGAAACAATCCAAATATGCAAGGGTTAGTAGGTCATATATGTAAGGGTTATTTTATTGAATACCTATATAGATAAAGGTTCTAAATGTTTTGTAGAAGTGAAAATTCATGAATCTCTATGATATATAACGGTGAACTAAGATTTATGTTTTAGAGTTTATGCATTGTATACATAGATAAGGAATAATAGGATGTACAATACACAAGATAAGGGTAACACCACTAAACCCCTTGATACTTAGGTGTTAACACTTTTTCCTATAGAAAAATGAGTAAAATATATAAGATTTTTACTGGTAGTTTCCCCTTGATATGTAAAGGTTTTATACTTTTCCCATAATAAGATGAATTCCATGAACACCAGTCAACCATCATTGTATTCTCAATCCCTCACAATATACTCTCAGGACTCGACACACTCTAATATTCAGACAATGGTATCCCAAACATGAAATGATGTTTTGTAGAAGGACTCCTGATATATTTTTTATTTAATATTTATTAAAAAAATTTCTTAATAAAATATGTATTAATTTTTTAAAAATTAAGGGAACAAAACCATTTGATAATATTTCAAAGAGTAATAACCAAAAAATTTCTAAAATCTCATATACACCGAGAAAAAACCTTTAAGTAAATTGAATTCATGGAGTCAATTGTCATACATTCATAGAAACTTACTGAATCCCACATTTTATTTTAATAATATATTATATTAATTTTAGATGGATTAGAAATTATGGTTCTATATCTCCAAAAATATTAGATACATTAATTTTTTTATAGTATGTTCTTATTTACCCTATTATCTCAAAATCCATTCATGGATTAGTGACAATGGTCATCAATATTAGATGGTGGAAAGCAAATTGTTTTTTAGACTTCTAAATTTTCATGTTCTTGATAACAATATTGATGAGGTATTATAAAGAGTTGTACATAAGATTTCATCAATTATTGTTATAATTTCCCCTATATTTGGTAAAACTTTTTCTTCTCTCATAATAGTTTGAAAAATAATTCCCCATTAATAGTTTTATGGAATATGACTGATGAAGGTGGATATGAAGTGAATTAATCAGAAATAATTATCCATTTATTGTGGTGTTATCCATCTTCAATCAGCTAGATGGATGAGAAATCCTAGGGTTTGTCTTCCTGATTTAATGATGCCTCCTACTATTTGGCATATAAAATATAAGGCCCAATAAAAATGTGAAATTCATTTAGTGGTTTATTACATGAGATAAAAAATGAGAGGAAATGAGGTAAATGATATTTATAATTTCTATTGAGTGATAATTTATCATGAGAAAAACATTATAATAAAAATGAACAAATAAATGTCTAGTGAATCTCATATATATTTATTACCATTCTTATAAACATCACATACAAAATTTTACTATTCCATTATTTCTTTTATTCCAATCTTACATTCACACACCACAAAATACCAAAATTTTCTTCTTTTTCAAATAAAAAATTGTAAAAAAAATATTAAGCTATAGGAATAATTATATATCCAAAATCGGCTCCTTTATAGATAGACTTTGTTAGCCACTACATTATAATAGGGAAAAATTAATATTATTTACACTACCGAGTGATAATTGAGTGTATGATACATTATTCATAGAATATCATCCTCCAAGATACATAGTCAATAATATGACATAATTATGTATTAATAGAAAACATTGAATTATGTCATTTATAGCTAGTGATATGATGGTATTAATAAGAGTGGTATAATAAGAAGCTAAGTTTAATCCTACCATATCATTATGCAATTTTTAATGTATAAGTCACTAAATATTTTCCCATATATTCATTTCATATTATTCAAACACATGTTGTGACATCCCTATATCAAAACACCTTAACTCTTGAAAAAATTATACTAACCATCAATATCATCCAAATTCCAAAAGTTATCCATGATTGATGAAAATAACATCAAATCATTTTATTTTATTAAATTACTAAATAATAATCAGGTGTTTCCTCATAGATATATCATATTAATATTGGTAGAAAAGTTATCATGGGGGGATTACTAACTCTGAAGGAAGAATTGAGAAGTTTTTTATATTGAATCATCAACTCTACCAATAGTACACATGTTGAAAACCTAGGCAGACCAAATAACCATTAATATCCTTTTAAAAAAACTTAAACTCCATTTTAAAGGGTTTTAATCTTGGACATTGGACATGGATTCTAGATGTGAAAGGTTTTCTTTTTTTTTTTATTTACTTTCACACAATTTAAATATTGTATCATTTTTAACTTTGTTGTTCTATTACATTAGTTTTATCCCATTATATGCTTCCATAAATCCATTTACATAACCAATGAAAAGAAAAACGTGATCTATGAGAAATATCGGGTGTTCTTGGTTCCTATTATATAAATTTATTCTACTATTTTATCTATATTTATAGTAGGAAGTCAAAACATAGTGGTTTGAGTTAACAGTTTCCACTATTAAATCCTTATAATAATAGCCATATTTTCTTATTAATATCTTCTATTCACCCATCCATATCATATATATTTATTAATAATATTAATCTAGTTCATTTTAGGGATGAATGACATATAATAGAGCTAGATTATTGGGAGGTGCTTTGCGATCAGTTAAGGTGCACACCACCCTTTCATTATGGTGGAGTTTAGGATTGATGTGTTTAGAATGTATTCCAGATGTGTTGTGTCTCATAAAATTTTAAAAGGATATTAATCAATTAATGGTATTAAGATAGTTACATAAATGAATTTATTTAATTAAAAATAACTATGAATGAATCAATAACTCCTCCAAGATCATTATCTATTCCCACTAATATTGTGTGTTTTCCTTTCTTAAATATTTTTTAATACATTCATACCTCAACACAAAATCAATTTATTTTTCATTTAAATATATTAAAAAAAGGTAAATAAGTTATTGGAATTGTGGGTGATTGGATAAATCTCCTTGGGAGAAAACCTTAGCCATCCATTGTGTTTCACTAAGAGATCTTTAAATTTATATGGATTTGTGGCTTCTGATAGGCTCTATATCACTATATCAAAATAACAATTACGATAAAAATATAATATTCATAAGGTGTATGATTTCCCTAATTAGATCAATTGTATACATGGAAATTCATAATGAAAATAAATAAAATAAAACCAGATACACTTCCTTGAAACCTACCCTTCACCTAAACATAAAACCAACAACCATCACCATAAATCTATCTAATCTCTAACCTAAACACTTGACAGATTTGTTGAATTAAATCTCAAAAATATAAGTATCATATCCTCCCAGGTTCACATGACTGGATCGATTATGAAATTCATTAAGTCACACAAAACTGGGACCCTAAAATATACAATGGTGCATATATGTGAGTTCGTGTACAATATAATATAATTATATATAGGGTTCATCATTTTATATGAATGTTAAGCAATCACATGTTACCCATAACATAATTACATTAAATACTATCTACATTTATTAAATGTTAGAAACTGAAATTGTTCTTTATTATAGATTATTATTGATATATATATGGTTTAGATCTCAAGACATTCTATTAATAAAAAGTACAAGATATTCTAGCTGGAATCCTGGTATAACCGCCAGTCTATTTATCTGTAAGACATGATCATATAAATGGAATACCGATCTATTTACTTGTATATTCGTTATCTAGGATAGTGTTTATGTATCTATACAATATTATCTATCAATAACATAAGATATGTTATAATGTGTGTTTATCAAAATGTTGGTCCATACATCTATGGTACAAAATACTACATAGGGATTCTTAATTTTATTTAAAATGGCATCCTAATATCACTTATGATCGGTGAATCATTATTAAAAGATATTGTTGATAGAATATCATACTCATTGTCATTCTATCTTATGGTGATACATGATATTTTAAGTGGTGATATTTTCCCACTCGGAGTCTTTCCATCGACGGTATAAAAAAATATTGAATAACTAAAAAGGTTAATGCAGTAAAACCTATAAAAATAAAATGCGGAATATGGATTGTAATATCCCCAATCTGATTCATCTTAATTAATCCTAAACTAATGTATTGCATACCTGAAGCATTTCAAACGGTATGAAAAATTATTGTAATAAGTGGTGATGGTTTATAGATGATTGTGGATATATAATACCCACAAAATAATTTTTCATTATAAGAAAAAAAGACATACCAAAATAGTCAATATTATATAACAACATATAAGAAAACACATTCCATTGTGTAATGAACATCTAAAAAGGCATAAAAGTCACATATAAGTAAACTTCATTTCCAATTGGATAGTTATATACAACTTATCCAAAATTTATAAAAGAAAGAAAATCTAATGTGACTATGATTATCTTACTTATCTAAATCAAGATGTAACCACAGATGCTTCACATGTACAATAAAAACAAATTTAGACACAATACATCTATTGAAAACCCATTTCCATTTTCTATATAACAAACCAAAAACTCTACATGAACACTAAGGTGACCTTTTATGGTGTGAGTATAATCTCAGTAGGCCACCACTAATGTTGTCCATGGATAATATATAAAAATATATGATTGTATGAATGGTGTAACATAAAAAACTAAAGGATAAACAAAATTCTCTCCACTCAATAATTTATAATCCATGGGTAATAAGCATACCTATATTTACCGATGCTAATGTTAGATAATACACCCATAGTCTGAGAAAAAATAGAGGCTCACATGGTCCTCAAATAACCCATGTATC